>OY856414.1:435075100-436275100 GCA_963693085.1 Alisma plantago-aquatica | reverse complement strand
CGTCGATGCATGTAGCTTGTGTAGCTGTCATTAAAATGACATACATGGAATTTGTTAATCAAATTGAACCATATGGACTGGATCAACTTTGTTTATATTAGATGTGTTTAAAATATTATAACTATATCACATGTTTATTTTGAGATATAATAATATTTTGTTCAATGGTTCCTACATTTTCAGCAACTTAACATTGAACAAAATATATACTTTTTCTTTAATAGAATGATCTAGGAATCACATATTGAAGTAATTTTTGATACACATGTTATCTAAGGAGGTCAGCAACACATCCATAATGCTAGATTATTCTAAAAAGTTGTGCAATCATCATAAATACTAATGCACTTAAGATACATGTACTTAGGTACATTATTCTTTTAGCCTATATACACACATATATATATATATATATCTAAGCAATATAGTGATAAACATGCTATAGTTAGAGAATTAGAGGCATTTGAATAATTAAAAATATATAGCTTGGTTTTAAAATCCAACTGTATCGATGGAAGGAACATCAATTCACTACCTTCCTATAAAATAATATTGCAATAAAAAATCGTTTACGTGTTGAAACATACAATCTATACTTTTCCATCCAATTGTCATCCTAAAACTTAATTTAAATCTTTGAAAAGTATTTGATTATTGTGGATGCTATACAAGTCTGACGGTGATGTAAATTTATAGATAAATACATATTAAGGTATACTTTGCCAAAGATGTGGCAACTGAGTTGGTAAAGTTGAGGTTGTACGACCGAGAGGTCAAACGTTCTAACCCCGATGATGGGATGAATAAATCATATTAAGGTATACTTTTGATCCATGTGATTGGAGAGTAAAAAAATTGATCACTATGGATAGTTCTTGAAATACTTCTCATGCTCTCACCAAACCGTTATCCATATATATATATTATCCTTCCTTATATATATATATATATATATATATATATATATATATATATATATATATATATATATATATATATATATATATATATATATATATATACACGCACGCACGCACGCACACACACACACAACATTAAATTTTACTTTATACATGTATTGATAAACGTTTGTTAATATGTGGAACTGTAGATTAAGATTTGTGAGGTAGCGTGACGTGTATTTTACTACGCGCTAAAATGCAAGTATACGCGTCGAGTAATATAGGCCTTGTGAGGCCCGAGTCGAACTCAGGGATACGTGAATTATTGGAGACTTCTACTAACTAATCGCAATCAGCTAGACCGATTAACAAAGTAGGGTTTTGTGTTCAAATTAAAAAGAAAATAAAAATCAAACAAAGAAAACAATCGATTAAAGGTTAATTTAATCAATTCAAAAGGATATCTTTAGGATGGCGGTTTCACCGCGGGTCAACATTGTATTAAGTTTCATATAATTCCTCACACTTCTCTCTCTATCCGGGTAATGGCCTGAAATGAGAATTACCCACCTTCGTGGTGTAATTCACTACTTAGGTTTAGGTTGATTCCACCGTCGTAGTAATCATTCCCCTAAACTAAGCGCATTAAAAACGGTCTCTCAGTTCCCACCATTAATTTTACAACTCCTTTGTCAAGGGTTTTATTAATTAATGTAGATTTCGTCTCTTTTCAACAGTTAACCCTTCTGTCGAAGTGATTAAGGGCATTAAGTTATTATTATGGTGATCAAGCATAACAATAGAAATGGAGAAAACGAATCTATACCACGGATTTGAGAGAAAAATATGAATTATTGATATAAAAATGTCATACAATGCATTCCCGGGCTACTCCCGGTCCTAAAGATTGAGGGTTTTAGCCTCTCATGTTCATCTCACACGAATACATGGTAGAAATTGGGGAATTCATAAGAAAAACGGGAAATAAATGGGAAAACCCTTGAACGGAGAAGAACCGGTGGATCCTTGGCGTAGAACACGAGCTTCCCCGCCTGTCGGTGGTGGAAATCGTCTTCGGCAACGTCCGAATCACCCGGGATGAGCTTCTCGGCCTCCGTTCTCCTTTTTTTCCTCCTCGGCACTCGTGCAATAAAAAAAAATGAGATCCTCAACGTGGGCGGCCGTCATTAGGTATAAGTCCCTAATTATGTCGTCAAATAACAACAGCCGTCCGATCGAGATCAAAACAGATCCAACGCATATATGCCGGCGTCGATACCATCGACGCGGGTCGATGGTATCGACCCAGCGGATTAGCGGCAACTTTCCTTTCTTTTATTCTGAGCGCCTGTCGTGATCTCGATACCATCGACTTGGGCGTCGATGGTATCGACTCCTGTAGCGTCGGTTTTGTCTTCTAGCGACGCTGTAGCTCTCCTTGTGTCGATGGCATCGACTTTCGTCGATGGTATCGACTCTGTATTGCTTTTCTCGGCTTCCAACCTGTGGCTTGGTCGATGGTATCGACTTCCGTCGATGGTATCGACGGAAGCAGATACTTGTTTTTCCTGAAATTTCACAACAAGCCCAAATAAATCCACACAATTTATAATAAGATAATAAATAATGCTCAAAATAGTAAAACAAAGGGGATTTGATATAAAATGATGGCAAAGACCAAATAAAGTGAATTATGCAATAATATCCATGAAAATGAGTAATTAAAGCACAAAACACATATGAAATAGGTCTCTAAATGCGACTCAAAATCATCGCATCAAACTCCCCTAAGCTTAAACATTGCTCGCCCTCGAGCAACTAATCTTTAGAATAAGATTGCAGATGTCAACTAACAATCAATACATCACCCCACATTCCACATGACTCCCACTGAACGTTCTCAAACCGGCCTTTCCTAATCACAGAACAGTAATTACCCTACAGGCGACAATAATCATCAATAAAAGAAATTATCCTTCAAACCGATGAACACTATCACATAAGGCAGTTAACATAATAAAATTTGCCGATTCAACATTAGTGCATCTTGTGATCGCCTACACTACGTTGCTCTCCCTAACTACCATCTACATGGAAGCAGTTCTCCTGATAAACATGAGTGAGGAGAAAATCACGGTGGCCTACCAATCCGAGCAACGGGTGGATGGAATGGGTGGTTCATGGAAGAATTTGGAAGTATTACACAGTTTCAAAATGCATAAAACAAAATGTCCTAAATGATGCAAATGCACATTGAAAATGCCCTAATGCTTAAAATTAGGTGGAATGATGCATGCACTAACCTTCCACCTCAAAATGAGATAGAAATCTAATCAAGCCACATCATGTACTCAGTTTCCTTGTTATGCAAGTGATATCATGTTCCTTTCTCCCTCTTATTCCATTTCCTTCTATATTCTCTTTTTTTTTCTTTTTCTCAATTTTTTTTTTAGATTTTTAGATTTTTTTTTCTTTTTCTCTTAGCCCACATATCCATAATTGCTTAGAGATACATGTGTTAGGCTATTTTCTTCATGATTGGAAATCTTTGTACTATTTCGAGGGTATGGAACAATTTAGATCACTTTTCAAGACAACCTGATGTACATGGTGTACTTATGCGTGAAAATCATGAAAGTTATGAGTGCAACTACATGACATGCACCTAAATGTAATGTGCATGAATCACTATACTTTTTTTTCCATTTTATGCAAAAGTATGAAAATAACAATGCAAATCCTATCTACATGCTATGCACGCAAGAAGGAATTAAAACTGTACTTTACTTCCAATTCTTTGGTGGATTATGGAAAAATATGAAGTGGAATGATCACAAGATTAAGTTACTGAACCTTAGAAAAATATCATGTGTCCCTCCTTACTGACATGTGTGGTAGTTCAAAGGGTTCTTTCTCGTATATCCAATTAAGGTCTCATTACCATTTGATTAGGTTAGGCTCAAACAACCGTTACTATCCACTTTTCATGAGTCAATGGAGGTGTGGGTGTGACATATTGCTTCAAAGTTGACATAATCAATCATTTTCATAGGACAAGTTCCCCCAAGGACAACCAAGTTAAGCTATCCACAATTACACTAGATAATTTTTAAGACATCCACGATTACACTAGATAGATGTGGATCCTAAACAAACTAAAATCGCAAGAACAAATAACAAAGCAAAAACTACAAACAACTAAAGAAAAGATAAAAGATAGAGATGTTCCAGCCACCCCCCTAAGCTTGAATTCGACTATGGCCTCATAGTCAAAAACCAACTTAAAGGTGGAACAGTGATACCAGATCAGTCCAATGGTGGTGTGGGTGGGTACTGCCAGGGTCGTGGGGTCCGGATTTGCTCTGGATGATGTGACTTCATTTGGCCAATAACCCTGTCTTGAATAACTGACACCGACACTGCTGTGTGCCCGTCGATACCATCGACAGAAGTCGATGGTATCGACTCGCTGATTAGGGCAACTGCCTCGCGAGTCCGGTCGCTGCCTTTTTCACTTGTAAATGTCGATACCATCGACACACCCGTCGATGGTATCGACTCCACTAAGTCAATTTCTTCTGAAAATCTCCAGAGATCTCGATGGTATCGACTGGCATGTCGATACCATCGACCTTTTATTGCGACCTGTCTGTGACCGTGTCGATACCATCGACGGGGGTGTCGATAGTATCGACGCAGTGCGATTTTTGCTGGTGTCGACCTGAACCCATGTCGATACCATCGACGGGGGTGTCGATAGTATCGACCCTGCCTGTGCCTACACATTCAACAAACGGATCAAGGTATCATTTTTAAACTAAAATTTAAACGAAATAAAAGTAATCTATGACTAAAATTAAACTATCCTAATGTACCAATGGTTGGGTTGCCTCCCAATAAGCGCCCTTATTTAACGTCTTAGGCTAGACGGTGTGACAATCATCATATTTTCACCTTAGGGACTGCACTTAGAGGATCATGCGGTAATTTGAATTCAACACGATCTCCTCCAATGCCCAAAGACAAAGTACCTCTCCCTAAGGCAGTCACAACGTCTGCCGTTGCTTGAAACGGTCTTCCTAGGAGAATTTCACAACTTTGGAGCGGTGGCATATCCATGACGACAAAGTCCACAGGAAATATAAATCTATCCACTTTGACGAGGACATCTTCACATACTCCATAGGGTCTCACGGTAGACCCATCTGCCAATTCAATTGTTGCGGCCAACTTCTTTATCTCTTTTAACCCCAGCTTTTGAAATGTAGCCAAAGGCATGAGATTTATACTAGCGCCGGAATCACATTGCGCTTTAGAAACATGTTGACCACCTATTGAACACGGAATGTAAAAACCCCCTGGGTCCCTTCTCTTCTTTGGTGAACTCCCGTGAATCATCGAGCTCACCGTCTCATTCATCCAATAAATTTCATCGTCTTTTATCCGCCTCTTCTTATTAATGATTTCCTTAATGAACCTCCCATAGGCGGGTACTTTCTCGATCATCTCCACTAATGGAATATTGATGTGGAGTTTTCGGAATATCTCCAGAAATTTTTTAAAGTGACGATGCTCTTTCTTTGACTTAGGATTAACCACATTTGATACATCTGCTGCCTCAACACGCCTATGAGGTGGCACACAAGGGCTTTTCGGGGGTACCTCCCCTAAGCTTGCTTCAATTACTCCCTCTGGCGTGGGCTTTGGCAAGACATCCTCAATAGTGGCAGCTTGTTGTGGTTCCTCTCTCGCCTTAGATGTCTCCGCATGTGCACAAACAACCTGCACTTGTTCCTCTTGCTTAGATGGAGATACAATATTCACAACTCTCTCTGATTTTCTGAAGAAATGGTTTCCGCCCGGCAATCCATAGTAAGTGCGTGGATACGGTATTGCTGGTGTCGCATGCACATTGAAAGTCATTTTTCTTTCTTCTACATCTTCTTGCACCTGCGATTCCTCCTCAGTGCTTACCACAGACATGTACTTGACTTGATGGTGTGCTTGAGCCACATTTGCATTCTCGGCTGGTTTCTGTTGGTTGGCGTGCTTAATGGCCGCCACTTCACTCGAAATCTGCGCCACGGTGGTTTCCAATGCCCGCATTTGTGCTCCATGGCTTTGCAGTGTCTGCCCAAACTTGGTTAAAATATCACCTTGAGATTGCAATTGTTTTCCAAACATGGCCATCATCTCTTAGTTTTGCTGGACCATTTGAATTAGTAATTCAGTGTTCTTGTCCTCGGCTTTCTGCTGTGGCTTGGCATCCGGATCCTGTAAAAAATTGTTCGGATCCTTCCATGAAAACTTTTTATCTTTCCTCCATGCATAGTCATTGTTTCTATAGCCCTGTTGTTGCATGAATTTCACTTGGGCCTCCCCATCATCAGATGCATCCTCCTTAGTTAACACCTTCTTGGCTAGAAGATCTAACTTATCATTCAGCTCCCTCACTATTCTGGATTCACCAGCAGCCTTGACATGTTCTACAGCACCTCTGTCGCCCCATGACTGTTTCCTAGCCATGTTTTTCAGTATCTCCCAACATCTGATATCCGTATTATTCAGAAAAAATCCGGATCCAGCTGAGTCCAGGTTGCTTCTATCATGCTCGGAAAGAGCAAAATAGAAGATTTTCACTTGTGTCTCCTTGTCCAATCCATGATGTGGACATCTCCTCAACATGACCTGGAATCTCTCCCAAGTCTCAGAATACGTTTCACCCGCCTGTTGGGTGAAATTGTGGATCTTCCAGATCATATCATTGGTCTTCTCAGGAGGGAAGAACCTCTCGAAGAAAACCTCTACCATGTGATCCCATGATTCAACAAACTCGTCGTCAAGGTTATGAAGCCACTCTCTTACTACTCCAGCCAAGGAACTCGGGAATAACTTGAGGTAGAGCACATCCTGTGGAAATCGATCTATCTTCACCATATCGCAATTTTCAACAAACTGACTAATGTGTGCCACTGGATCTTCATTTTTCAGTCCGTGAAATGCGTTTGATTTAACCAGGTTAATCAATGCTGGATCGATCTTGTAGGTTGGAATGTTTATCGCCTGCTTCTTTATGGGCCCCTTTGATGCTGAGGAAGAAGACGCCTTGATCTTCTCCCATATTGTCTGTGCTTCAGCCATTGCTTCTTCTTGTTCTTTTTCAGATTCAGAATTTATATCACTTTGGTGTTCCTCCTCGTAGTAGTCCTCGTCCTCTGGTCCCGTAGATGGAACCTCAGGTGTGCGATTCACGTAGTCTCGACTACGTGTGTGCACCATGCAAAGTACCTGAAATATGGAAATAGGGGTTCAGTACAATGCTTTGAACGAGTCAACACAATTATAGAGCAATAAAGGAATTTTTGAAATTGTTTTAAAATTAAAAAAATGTGGCCTAGAGTGGCCGCTCTTAGCACTCAAAGTGTCAATAATTCGCTGTATCCCCAACAACGGCGCCAAAAACTTGACGTGTATTTTATTACGCGCTAAAACGCAAGTATACGCGTCGAGTAATATAGGCCTTGTGAGGCCCGAGTCGAACTCAGGGATACGTGAATTATTGGAGACTTCTACTAACTAATCGCAATCAGCTAGACCGATTAACAAAGTAGGGTTTTGTGTTCAAATTAAAAAGAAAATAAAAATCAAACAAAGAAAACAATCGATTAAAGGTTAATTTAATCAATTCAAAAGGATATCTTTAGGATGGCGGTTTCACCGTGGGTCAACATTGTATTAAGTTTCATATAATTCCTCACACTTCTCTCTCTATCCGGGTAATGGCCTGAAATGAGAATTACCCACTGTCGTGGTGTAATTCACTACTTAGGTTTAGGTTGATTCCACCGTCGTAGTAATCATTCCCCTAAACTAAGCGCATTAAAAACGGTCTCTCAGTTCCCACCATTAATTTTACAACTCCTTTGTCAAGGGTTTTATTAATTAATGTAGATTTCGTCTCTTTTCAACCGTTAACCCTTCTGTCGAAGTGATTAAGGGCATTAAGTTATTATTATGGTGATCAAGCATAACAATAGAAATGGAGAAAACGAATCTATACCACGGATTTGAGAGAAAAATATGAATTATTGATATAAAAATGTCATACAATGCATTCCCGGGCTACTCCCGGTCCTAAAGATTGAGGGTTTTAGCCTCTCATGTTCATCTCACACGAATATATGGTAGAAATTGGGGAATTCATAAGAAAAACGGGAAATAAATGGGAAAACCCCTGAACGGAGAAGAACCGGTGGATCCTTGGCGTAGAACACGAGCTTCCCCGCCTGTCGGTGGTGGAAATCGTCTTCGGCAACGTCCGAATCACCCGGGATGAGCTTCTCGGCCTCCGTTCTCCTTTTTTTCCTCCTCGGCACTCGTGCAATAAAAAAAATGAGATCCTCAACGTGGGCGGCCGTCATTAGGTATAAGTCCCTAATTATGTCGTCAAATAACAACAACCGTCCGATCGAGATCAAAACAGATCCAACGCATATCTGCCGGCGTCAATACCATCGACGCGGGTCGATGGTATCGACCCAGCGGATTAGCGGCAACTTTCCTTTCTTTTATTCTGAGCGCCTGTCGTGATCTCGATACCATCGACTTGGGCGTCGATGGTATCGACTCCTGTAGCGTCGGTTTTGTCTTCTAGCGACGCTGTAGCTCTCCTTGTGTCGATGGCATGGACTTTCGACTCTGTATTGCTTTTCTCGGCTTCCAACCTGTGGCTTGGTCGATGGTATCGACTTCCGTCGATGGTATCGACGGAAGCAGATACTTGTTTTTCCTGAAATTTCACAACAAGCCCAAATAAATCCACACAATTTATAATAAGATAATAAATAATGCTCAAAATAGTAAAACAAAGGGGATTTGATATAAAATGATGGCAAAGACCAAATAAAGTGAATTATGCAATAATATCCATGAAAATGAGTAATTAAAGCACAAAACACATATGAAATAGGTCTCTAAATGCGACTCAAAATCATCACATCATAACGTTTAAAATAGTAGCATGCCACCACATTGGAGACAAGATACTGTGCACACAACGCTGTAAGTTGTATTTATTATATTACTAATCTATAAATATGCTTTTTTTTGAAGTTTTTCATTTTTTTTTGGGTGGGGGGGGGGTAGGGACACTGTTCATGTTTACCCCATGACTCTGTCATGTAATCATCACTTGGATGAGGCATTTAAGGATGGGGCATTTTCTTTGTAAGTCGTGTTATCCAGAATTTTGATATACGATCTGGCCATGTGGAAGGGGAGAAACATGGTTAAGGGGTTAATTCTGACATGCATGGTGTTAACTTTGCATGGTGATAGATGATTAAAAATGAACCTTGATAGAGTATTAGACAAATGCAACAACTATTAGACATGTCAGCTTCGTATAATGATGCCTTGTTCAACTTGCTCAAGTTTGATTGAAGCTATACCACACATGAAACAACTCAGATGAACTCGCCATGCAAAAATCTCCAACAACCTAACCAAATAGTTAGTCGAAGTGTCTGCTTGAGAACTTCCTGGCGAGTAAAATAAGAAACAAACGGGGAGATGGCGAGAAAGAACCCCTGTCAATCTAATGGTAGAAGATGAGCAACTATGATGTCTGTCTAAAGCGCAGACGGCCTAGATCAAATTGTAGGACTCGATGAGAAAGAAAACACCTTATACCAGGGAATCAGAATCGGCGGACGGTTGGTCTAGGGCTTTGAACGGATCATGTTACATCCACATACCCTTAAATTTGTACTGTTTAAAATCTGTCACGGGTATGCGGACATGTACCTTTTAAAGCTCTATTTAAACTGGTCCACTATTGATGTATGATTTAGACCAGCACCCGCTAAAAATTTGAACTAAAGCTTATCATTCTAATTACAAATTTGAACTAAAGCTACATAAACGTAGAAGCAAAACAATATAATGGCATGTTATATAACTCAAAACACTATGTCATTGACTATCATTATATAAGTGGAGTTCGGCTCATCTTCAACATATAAAATTTTGCTTATTTACCATATAATATTTTGTTAATATCCTTGAGCACCCACTAAATTAAATGGATAAAAAATATGAATAAGACTAGACCCATGCACCGTTTGTATATACCAAGCGAATTTTCTCGGCAGACCAAAGAAAGGGTGGAAAGAGTAGAGTAACGTTGACCAGGTGTCGGTTTGCATTCTATAAGCGACGGTCATGGTCAGGAAGAGTTGCAACTGATGATGACCGCAGCCACAGCACGGCAGTGAATAACTACTTACTTGGGAAGCAAACCTGGAAACGGTCGCCAAGGAAGGCAAGCTTCGGGTTCAGATTCATCATACTGTTCCGGGTTCTATTGTAGTCTCGATTAACCAGTAACTACACACAAAATATGTCTAGAACAGAGAGTTCGGTACAATGAAAGCGTCTGGCAAACAAGATATCACGCGGAACTAGTAAGCATTCATAAAATGTTGTTTGGAGGGACAAGGCATGACTTGAGGGGGATTCCGTCAATCTTGTTCGCTTTCGTGAATTCACGTCACCATTCACTACAACCAAAATCTAGAACTTGATCCCCCCACTCCAGAGAAAAAGAAGATATGTAAAACGCGGAAACGGGGACCTCCGCTGCTCTCCTCCCTCTGTTCACTGGCGACTGCCGTTATCACCAATACTCTCCATTTCCAAGCAAGCAGACTGACTGGCAACTGGCGTTATCACCAACCAAACCAAACCAAACCAAACCAATCTCCCTCCCATTCCCATCTGCGCCACAATCAATTAATGCATTGAATTGTAGCATTTCTTAGACGCACAGTCCGGTTTGAAAGCAAGCGAGCAACTTCCTGGGTTTGGTGTATCCAAGACTGAAAGACAGTCGCAGCAGCACACGCTCTCGAAGGCCCAAAACCCATCGGTGCCTTAACTGCGTCTGCCGTCTACACGGAAGCCCTTCTCCTCGGTCCACCGGACGCTGCGCTCCATCGTTTCTGTCCGTCCGTCCGTCCGTCCGTCCGATCACTTAAACGAGTCCTGTAAGTCCGAGGAGAGGGAAGGACGATGGTATCGGGAGGCGGCAGGAGTAGTAGCTTCAAGCTCGCTCTCCTACTGGTACTGGCGGCGCAGGCCTCGGTGCTCCTCTTCTTCCAGCCCAGAGGAGCCAAAGCAGATTTCCTGTCGCCGTTCATCTCACCGTTCAAAAGTAATACTGCTTACTATCCCTGCTTCACTATGTTCGGGACAGAGTCTTCTTAGTTTATGTTTTGCTTCTTTTTTTTTGGCAACCAAAACCCAGGATTCCTTCATATAATAATGGTTTAGGCATTTGCTTTCTATTCTGTTTTGTATTATTCTATTCCGTAGCAGAATTTCTGCTCTATGTTAATTAATTCAGAGGAATAATGATGCAAGCTGAATTTTTATTCTGAATTCGTCATTCCTGGGCATTCATTCATTCTCTTGTTTTTTCCCACCTACTAGTAGTCATCACACGATTATGATATACCAATGATTCTTTAGTGGCTGTTTTCTCATCCATGATCAGCAAAAGATTACTACCCCCTCCCTCTTTTAATCGTTAGTTCTGTTCCCGACCTTGCAGATGCATCCTGCGAGATCGCGCAGTGCGGCAAGGGCACTTGCAAGCCCTCCGATGGAAGCAGCAATAGCAACTCGTTCCTGGGACTGCTGGGGCTCGACTTCACCTGCGATTGCGACCCTGGCTGGAAGAGGCTCTTCAATGACGACCCATTCCGGTTCCTCCCTTGCGTTTTCCCAAACTGTAAGCCAAAGAAATGTAACTGCCAAAATTTCTCTACTTTACTTGTGATGAGCTCTCAGTTTGGTGGGGTTTGTTTATCCGCTTTTATCAGCACATTCGAACTGTATCTGGATCTACATATATTGATTTCCAACTGATGTGGCCTGCCGATGCGCCTACATAGTTCGGTAGAAAGACAAGCTGGCCAACTGATGTGGCCTGCCGATGCGCCTACATAGTTCCGTAGAAAGACAAGCTGGCAAGCTGCCTAACTGATACTAAGCTTAGTTAGTCTCAACGAAACCACTACATAAAATCTGTCGGATTGCTTTTTGGATATCATCGACCAGAATTTCGTTAGTTGGAGTTTGTTAATGGTTCAGTATTTCTAAAATGTCCTGCAATCAATCCATTTTTCTTTGGTATAAACTGGGAATTACTTTTGGTTTAGCTACTGACATGGAAATTTCCTCGTGTTAGGCACTATCAGTTCCTCCTGCTCCTCGGAAGCCCTTGCACCTCCACCACCACCGTCACCATCTCTGAATTTCTCCAACTGGGCAATCTTTGATCGTAATCATCTATCTTCCTGTGACCAATTTAAATTGCTAAAAAGTTTTAAATGTTTTTCACTTTCTTTCTTTCTCTGATGCTACTTCGCTAATTAAAATATCCTATATACTCCCTATCCTGTCTGTTTGTTCGTCCAGCTTGTGCGTTATCGGCCTGTGGGGAAGGAACTTGCGTCAAGACCTCGTCTTTGGCTTACAGTTGCGACTGTAAACAAGGCACCACGAACTTGCTTAACCTCACAAACTTGCCCTGTTTACAGGACTGTAAGTAGTACTTAATGCTGCCATTGCTTGCTTGCTTTAACGAACATTTCGCTCTTGTATGTTGGATTTGAAACACTAATCCTGTATTGTACCTCTCACTTGCTGTCCATGATGAATGCCCCTCAATCAGGTGTTCTGGGAGCTGATTGCTCACAGCTTGGGCTAGGGTACTCCAAGCCGCCGTCGCCCAGCTCTTCTTCCAGTACAACTACCACAACAGCCAGTCCTACATCTGGTATGTATGACTCAGTGCTCAATTTCATCTTCCTTGTGCTCCACAAATATCATAATTTACGTCACTGCAGCAACTCATCTGATTCCTCTTCTCATTTTTCCCTCTCATCCTTTAAAAACCTGTTAACTTAACTAGCTAACAAGGACTCTCCTTCCGTGCCCACCGTACCCAACAGTCCTCCCACTGGTATGTCTAACGAAGCATTTTTCTTTTCTGCTCCACAATTAACAACAGTTTTTCTCATTTTCCTCTCTTTTTACTACTTCCCATTAACTTCACTAGCCAACAAGGACTCTCCGTCTGCGCCCACCGCATCCGAATCATTATTCGGCGCTCCTCCCAGTACTGGTATGTGTAAAGGAGGTGGTCCCTCTTCATTGTACCTCCGCTAGAAACTATCTCTGTTTTTTTTTACCACTTTCCCACTAACATCCCATAAGCACTTGATCAGTAGGTTCCACGGTTCCTCCCATTTACCTCATTTTCATTCAACAACGATTCCGCTTCATAAACAGACCATGTAATGCTCTCTCCTCAGTAGAGAAAAGAAATATCGAAACCGCTTTGTCGTCGATATCTGTCGCTGGATTTATACAAATTAAGTAGGTTGATGATCAATGATGGATGCTCCTCTCGTTTCTGTTTCAGCTACCAGGGGCTCTGAAATGAACCTGCCGTGGCTCTCCGTCCTCATGTTGATTATAATGGTGGCTTCTATCCCTTGAATCTTTTTGACCAAGTGGTTTTTCTGGCGGGAGTCATCGGACCATCATCCCTGTGGCCCTTGCGGGGATTGATAGCAGAAAGCATTCTAGTTTCTTTTTTGTTTTGTTGTTGACTAACATGTCTGATATTATTGGCAGCATACAGTTAGATGGATGCGACTCTACATATAATGCGGAGATAGTGGTTTTCTAACGGAGCATTGCGAGTAGGGTATTGAGATTTTTTTCCCGTTTATAAGGGTGTTTTTCCTATGACTATATTGTACTGGAGAAAAAAAAGGAAAATGATATGTAGGCCAAAAGTCGCACAATATTTGATATATTTTTGTTTTTATGTATATGTAAAAACAAAATTAAGAAGGAACGTAACTTTTTAGTTTTGTTCTTATACATACATAGTGAGGATTAGTGTATATATCTTAATAAAATACTAGTCATACGGGCTATGCTTTAGTTGCAAAGCATGCAAATTGTAGGGATTGGTTAGGTGGACATATTTTTGAATTCAAAATGAAACTCAAGTCATGTTCCGCTACAAAACAAAAAGTATTTAAATAAATAATATATTTTATTTGTTACACTCTTTGTTTTGTGGTGAAAAACAATTTGGGATTTATTTAGAGTTCCAAAATGGCGTTCACGTAACACTTCTAATTTGTATGGATAGACAAGACAAATGATATTTGATTGATTTTACGTGTATGAAGCTGAAACAATGGTGATCTCACATCCATATCATACGGTTAGATTTTGAAAGCATACTCTTTGTCCCGTAGTCACATAAAAGGCATTCGTAATCTCACCATATTAGCACTCTCATGGGCAGATGTGCATACAGACGCTTCTATATTTGTATACGAGAGAACTGTGTGTAATACATAAACAAAAATTTGAATTTAGAAATTACTCCGCGTTAAGAGGTATGGGTTATGTAGTTAATTATATAAACAGGTTTAGGAGTCTTGGTCCACATGGGTTTATTTGAGTCCCGAATATATGTGAATCCCAAAGCTGTAAATGTCCACTTTTTCTATATATAAGAATGATCGAGATTCCCGTTCCTATATATAGGAATATGTTTTTGTAAAATAAAGTAATTTATTAACTTTTATTTTATTCTAGATGATATTAGGGCAGGTATAGAACCCTACACAACCTTCTAAAATGGTACCATCACTCATAGACTATTGTGTACTATTGGTTTGTCACTGAAGTCCAAGCCATTGTTATTATAGGCAGCTTAAGGCCTCTCTCCCGTGTCTAAGCCGTCAATCAAAAGGATTAATTTCATCCCGTTTCTTTAGCAAAGCCACCATTGCCTATAGACTAGTCATATAAAATGAGGTTGTCGTTTGCCTTCTAATTTGCCAACATCTACATCTAGCCTACTTGGTGGACTACATATTTAAAAGAGTCGTCGCTTCCTCTTCCCCTCATATCCATCAAGTGTGGGGTTCTGGTTAATGTTTGATAATAACCATATACCCCATTCTTCTCCTCATTCTAAGGCATTTATTTATATTTTGCTCATGAAAACACCACAATACTGCAAAATGTCATATAAATGGAAAAAGATGACTCTACAGTGAAGTCCTCTACTTCAAGCACTCCCATTGACATCAAAAGAAAATTTGATGGTACCAACTTTCTTCTCTAATCAACAACATTTGAGCATCATGTGTGATCTCCACATGAAGAAGCACACCCTTAGGAGGGACACACCAATTCTGATTTTAGATGATTGGGATGTCAACGGTGACTGGTTTTCCTGAGCTATGCTTAACAACATGGAAGAACCTAGAACCAAACTAGTTATGACATATAGTTCTTCGAAGACTATATGGGAGACCTTAAAATAATTATACTCTCACACCAACAACATATCCGTATGCACACAATTCTAATGGACTTTCAACCTATAAGAAAGGCATCTCACGTTTGACTGACTACTTTGGTATTCATTAATATATGACATGAACATGACGTCTACCTGCTTCTAACTGCAGATTCACAAGAGATGAAAAAACAACTTTAAGCTATTTGCTTTGTGTGATTTCTCTCTGGCCTTGGCTCTAAGTTTGACTCAGTTAAGGAGTAATTAGTGAAGCAAGAGGACACTCCTACTCTTTGTAATGTTTTATTATTTCACACTATAACTCCTCTAGAAAAGTGTTTTCATGTTAAATTAGCTTATGTTTCTCTCTCTATCTCCTATTACATGTCTTAAAAGTATTTCTCTAACCAGGTTTTTGTCTCTTGATGTCTTACATGCTCTTAATTTGTTGTCCATTATCCAACTAACAAGGTCTCTTCATTGCCTTGTTCTTTTCTATGATACCTTTTCCATTTTGTAGGATCTACAGACAATGAAATTATTTTGTAGTTGAGTGAGATGGTCTCTACTATCTTCAAGCATCCACCACTTATCCCACTACCTATACCTCCAACACATATCTTCAACTTCATCTTTCTCTTGGAAACCCCAACATGACTATTCTTCACCACTTGTTTCTAGATATTCATTCCTTTGAGATCCTTGAGTGTGATGCTTTTTATCATGGAAGGAATCACATAACCAATTTTTTCTCATGATAAGAGATATGCGCGACAACTTCTGATGACGTTATTCATGCAAAACTTTAGAGACCTATTGTGTTGAAATTATAGGAATTTTAAGTATCTTCTTGTTCTTGGTGATGATTTCTCTTATGTCTTCTAGTTAGTCATGCTTTGAGACAAATATGTGTTCATTGTTGTTATTAAAGATTTATTTAATGAAATAGATCAATTTCCTTCCACTACTAAAGTTTTTAAAATTGATAATGATTTGAATATGTTAATAGTGAATTAATACACTTCTTCAAGTCTGTGGGGATTGTTAACCGAACTTTGTGTGTTGAAACCTCACAACAAAGTGTTTTTATGAAAACTAAATCATGCTACATGCTTGATTCTTCTCAAACCTTTATGTTTCTAATTTCGTCCTCTTATTGGTAGATGTTGCTCTAACTACTAGTGTCCTTATCAACCAAATCTTATATTCTATTCTCAGGGTGGGAGAGGGGTTGATCCCTATAGTGTCCTTTTCCTAGACAAGTCTCTTTTCTCAGTTCTCCTGAGGGATTTTGGTTTTATTTGTTTTGTATACCTATTTCAACACGATAAGTTGTCTCCCCTAGATGTGAAATGTGTTTATCTTGGTTACTCAAGGTTTCATAAGGGGTAGTGTTGTGCTGATCCTTCTAGTCGATAATCATATGTTGGTGCAAACACTACCTTTTTTGAAGACAAGCCTTATTTCTCATGCACTGTTGCGGATTCTACCACACTACTATATCTATTCCACACAAGCCATTATCACATTCTCTAGCACTACCTTCACCATCATCACCACACATGCCTTCTCCTACAGTTGACCTTGAACCTTTATAAAAAATCCATGCAAATGAGCCTCTTATCCAATATGGTACGTGTGATGAGATCTGAATCATGTATAATATTCTAATCTTAATGTTCCTTTTGATATTTGTAAGACCACTTGCTCGACAAAGATTCTTATTTAGTAAGATTTGTCTCATTTGACAATTCTTGATCTTGTATCTCACATGGAAAAGTCCTTTTCTCTTTCTTGGACTCAGAGCTATTGAAAGATTATCAAGAAGCCTTACAATGTCCTCGATAATAAAATTCCACAGATGAAGAGATGTCTACTCCACTTTCTTATCATACATGGGTCTTAGTGGAATGGCCTCCTAGTGAATATGTGGTTGGATGTTAGTGGGTCTAGACATGAAATACCTACTTGGTAGGATAGTTAATCACTATAAAGCCAGACATGTAACAAAGGAATATACTTAGACATATGTCATTCATTATTTTGAAACATTGTCGTTGGTTTGTTATCTCAATTCTGTTTATATTTTTCTATATATTTATGCAAGTTCTTGTTGCACTATTCATCAGATGGATATAAAAATATCTTCTTATATAGAGATTTACCAGAATAGATCTGTATGGAGAAATCTACAAGGCATGTTGCTTAATAAAAGTCTTCAAAAGTATGCAAGAAAAAAAATCTATTCATGATCTCAAACAATGTCCAAGGACTTGGTTTGATAAACTAAGTAGAGTTATTAAAAATATGGCATTTGTTTCTCTTCATTAGAACATTCACTATTCAATATGCATTCATATAAAATGGTTGCAATTCTGATAATTTATGTTGACGATATACTTATTTATGGGAGTGACTTTGTTGGTACCCACTAGGCCAAAGATCTCTTACAAGCATAGTTTGTCACCAAGGGTCTTGGTCATGTTAGTTACCTTTTTGGTATTAAAGGACACATATTGACTCTAGTCTTATTCTCTCTTGAAGGAAGTACATTATGGATCTCCTTAAAGACACTAGTATATTCCTTATTGCTTTCCCTCTCTAGGGTTAGCTCCCGCTTCTCTCTAAGCGTACCCCGGCGGCTACCGCTGGGGGGAGGGAGTGTGTTTTCTGCGGCTTCCTCCCCCCGACCTTCATTGGCTCTGCGCATCCTCTTCGATTCCTCTTCGGGTCGGCGTGGTTCGTGTCCAAGCAGAGGCTCTCCGGGGCAGGTCCTCGAGCTGATGGTTGCCGATGTCTGGGGCATGCTCGGCTTAGAGCGAGAAGGTGACAGAGTAGAGCGTCGTAGCCGGAGCCCAGGTTGTGTGGCAGCTTCAACTTTGGTTGACTCCACCCCGTTTATAGGGATGGATGGAGAGGAGCCTCCTCCTGATGGATCCGGGTTTAAGCACGGTCGCTCGCCCTTCTGTCTTCTTCTCTGCTCCTGCCTTGGTACCTGGCGTCGCCCAGGTCAAGATGACCCAGCGACTCCGACCGATGCTCTCTGGCCCTGTTCGGCGGTTGTTCTCCTTTGTGGTGGCGCCTCCTGTTTGGGGGTCCCTGTTTACAGAGGGTTCCCCTTCCGTCACTTGTTGATGGGTGAATGGGAGCTTAGCTCCCAGGTGGGCGACATCCTCCCTACTGCGAAGGTGGTTCTGGCCTTTTCTCGACATTAGGTGGCGCTCCTCCCGTTTGGCATCAACGCTGGGTTTGGGCAGGGCTTCACCCCTATTGGTTGGACGCCCGTCTAGTGCTCGCTGATTTGTTCATGTGCAAATAGGGGCCTCGAGCCCTTGTGGGGGTGTCTGCTATGTGATGCTCTCAGGGTGTTTGTAGATATGCTCAGTGCTTGCAAAGCATTGGGCGTCTTCTCCAGATTTGCTGTTAAGTTTTTGTGTTTACAACAATTTCTGATGATCAAGGACTCTGACAGGTCAACTTCTCAGCTGTGTGGCGGGATGACAATTAGAAGGTTCTCCCTAATTTTGGCATAGCTCTACATTTTGTGGGTATTCTTAATAGTTAGTTGGTGATGTGCTAAGTATGAAGGAGTGCTTTGGAGTTGCTCCATTCCCTCCCACACTCTGTTGGTTGGACGTGCTGTTTCTTGCTTCTCTTAAGGTTGGCTCAGCTTCTGTTATCTAGAGGTTCTTGTTTGGGTGTCATGCCCATTTAGGGACCTGAAGTTCTGGTAGCTGAGAAGGTCATAAGCTTCGGGCCTAGCTATAGGCAGGAAAATTAGGGTTTGTTCTATGTCAAGCTCCTGTTACTATTTGTGGGTACGTTGAATGTATGTAATAGTGGCTTATTATAGTTCTCTTCTGGTTGGATTGCTTGGAACTAGCCGCGTAGTTAGATGGGCCTTCTTATTTTTGTCTCGTCTAGAAATCTTCTGTTTCCCCCTGTGTGGGGAGTTTGATCTTTGTTTGAGATTTTTAGCTCCTGTCGATGTAATGGGGTACTTAGTGTCCAAAGTTTTTGGTTTCTACAGTAACACGTTTTTTGACCGACCAAAAAAAAGACACTAGTATGATAAGTTGCAAAGTTACAAGTATCTTTATGAATTCACAAATTCCTCTATTTTTTGTATAATAAAATAAGTTATTAACATCCATCTTGTTTTTTATTCTCTTCAGCAGAAGTAGTGAAAACTTGATAGTAAAATACAAAAAACAAATGCACAACAATATCTATCTAGCAGTGGTAATGGGGAAATGTATCAAGAAATACTTGAATGAGATTTTGGATTTAGAGATCACTAAAAAACAATGGGTCTTTGATAGTAAAATGCAACATGAAGTCTAGCAAGTATAATTATTTATATGTGATATGTTTTTTATGGCACATAGATAAGATACCCTATTGTGTGGCGAGAGCATGGCTCTCAAGATGTCAAAAATTTTTCTAACCCTCATGGGTGTGTGTTTCTTCAAAACCTTCTGAGTCCTTCCCCAACACACTAGCCACCTTTTCCATTATATTGGTAATTGTGCAAAATGTTCATAAGAGGGTTTGTTAGAAACTAGACTCCCATATGTTTCCTCTACCAAAAACCTATCATTTGAGCTTCTATTCATCCTTCATGTTGGCCTGGTGCTACTTAACTTGTATAGGAAAATCAATATCCATTTGCATTGGGTGACTTTCTATATCCCCTTTAGTTTTATGTGGGTATGGAGATTCATCCCCACTGTGGATGATGCTACATTGCTACCCTCTTGTTAGCATGGGAAAGATTTGAAAGATAGGGTCTCATGCCATTTCTATCTTTTGTTGATCCTAAACACTAATTAGTGTAACACGCTAATACCATACCTACTTTTTGTGCCTCATGCATGTATTGTGATTGCCTCAATCTATATTTGGAAACCAATCTTGCAATTTATTTGAAGGATTTATCTAAAACAATGGTTTATGTGGTTTGGAGTCATCAAGGAGGAATTTCTTATTTTGAATGTTATTTTATTTATCATTAGGCATGTTCTCCTCTTTTGAATCAACCAAAATTGATTTACAATTGATTCAACTAAGGACAACATATCTATATCATGTATACTATTCAAAAGCAATCCCGACAAGAAGCCATATGTCTTTAACGCTAGGCATTTTTTTATCAAATCATAATTTTCCTTTGGCTCCTCAGTTTGTGTGTAGTGACAACAACCAGTAGGTGATCATTCATGCTTTTTAGAGTTGATAAGTCATATACCCAAGTGTGAACCAACATAAAAACGTGAGATGCTACATGCCATAATTATTATGTGAAAAAATAACCCACACTACATTAGCATAGCTTCTAAACTTGAACATCACAAAATATTGTGAAGCTAATTGGAATCCTCATTGTTGCAACAAGTCATTGACAACTAGCTTCTGATGGTAGATCTCCTAGCTCGTGACAAAGAAATACCTTGGAACATTGAACCTCCAAATCCATTGTGCCCACGAAATTTTGGGGTGAACCTCATAGCTAACATTTGAAGCCACTTTGAGGGAGACTTTTATCATCAATAATACCAGAAATATATTACTTCCCATAATAGATAGCCTAATCATATTATAGATGGAACAAAAATACTAATAACACAAGATAGAGGAATGGCCCATCTTACATCCTTATCAAGGAACTAAGATTTTAGTTTACACTAAACACATATCTCAACTTCATACTTCTCTCAAAATACATCTTGTAGGTTTTTTTCATAACCATGGATCATGGCATAAGAAAATTCCTCCCCATCACCAATCTAGAATCTAACCAAAGGAAGAACATACCTTCTACGTTAAAAAATGATACTCATGTAAAATTGTTCTTAGGTTTTTGAAGCATTGTTCCAAATAAACTTAAAATTCAAATGCTTACTAAGTATCCATCTAAACCAAACTTTTAAAACCAACAATATCATAATTTCTCTCAATCAGGTCAGATTTTATCTAGCCATCTACTTTCCTAACGAAAGTCTTTGCTCTGATTTGACCCTGCAAATAGTGTCCCATGACATGGTATGTATTTTTTTCTCTCTATTCCCATCCTCCTACAAGAAACACATGCATATTTATTCAATATCCATGAGCAATGGTTTAAAAAAAGGAAGCACATTAATTTAGTACAAGTGGTAGGAGGAGTGATCAGAAATAGTCAGCTTCAACATGTCTACCATGATAATAGGTAGATTTTTATGACTCCATTTGAAACATATTCCATTCAATAGGGATCGGCGTACATTTTTTGTAAGCCTTCACATCAACTATGCATGCTCTAGTACTTGACTGATAAGGCCCCTCTTTGATGTCAAGAATACTCTGAATATTGGAGAGAGCTTTAAAGATCATAAATAGTTAGATATTTAGAAGATTTAGTGTGAGCGATGACCATCCTTCAAGATCATTGAATAAATCGTTAATTCTTATAATGCATCAACCATTATTCTATGTGAAAATGATAAGGTCATGCATAAAAATAAGGTATGAGGTCTTGCAATCACCTGCCATCAGGGGGCAATAAAATTATTTTGATATGCCGTTAAGGAGAATGGAGAGGACCTACATCTGAGTTACAAAAAGGTATGCGGATAAAGGATTCACATGACATTTTTAGTTCATGGAATCTTTCAAGTGAGGAAACATTTATCAAAATATGGAAATGAGAAGTATCAAGGCACAATATGAACCAAAGGTACCAACACTGTGGAAACCCATTACTTCCATCTCAACAAGAATGAAGTATCTTCTGATGGAATGCACAGTGTTTTGTGATGATGATTTTAGGAAGGAGTATATGAGTCTATTTTCAAGATTTTTTTAGATAAAGATAATTGTGTACAAGAAGTTGTAACGTAACATCGACCACCACCTTAGTGGGATGCCTTATTTTAGGCAATAGAGTGACATATGTTTTGTTCACCTACGATCAATATCTCCCCTTTCAAAAATAAATACTTTATATTTGTTGTAACTTGGCAGGTGTACATCAATATAACTAGGATATGTGAAACCAAGTAATTTACTTGAGTATAATTGATATTTTGTAGTTGTGTTCATTTTGCTGGTGCATATATTATTCATTATATTGTTTAGTGACTACATCTCCACTCTACCTTCTATCTAATTTGTTCTAGTGTGGATCGTTATTTTTATATATGGATATTAATACTTAAGTGTACCCTTATATATATTTAATATAATTCTTGGATCCTATTACTGGGTCATTTTACATCAACAACTTGTGTGTTGTAAACTGTTATTATGTGTTTATTAACCATTAATTAATTTAAATACTTCATTTATCTCCTACCTAATAAGTATTTATTAACACTCTATATTTGTTCACTCAACCAACAACCATGATTCGATTTTCTCCCTATCTAGTGATTGAATGCGTCCCATATATTCCACATTCTTCTATATTTTCCACCTATCTAATCTTTCCATTTACCCATTTCCCATTGTTGAGCATTCACAAATAAGGGATATCATTTATCTAAAGTTAAGCTCAATTTGGTCCTTTGTTAAGTTTTTTACAAGCAATTTCCAATTAAATACCTAATAAATTTTACCTCGATTAGAATATTAAATTTCAATCATTTTTGGAATTTCAATTAATTCAAACATTCAACTCATCTTTAGATCTTAATTGAATGTATTCACATGTCTTTCTGATCAAGGAAAAAAATAGAATACTTCCCTCAAGTTCTAACCTCCAATTTTTTTCCTTTTTAATTAAATATTTTGATTACTCAAGACACTGTATTGCGATTGAATAGCAAATCCAATATGAAATGAATTTATATACATCCATAAAGTCAAAAAGTTGGTAAGGAAAGCACAACCTATGTAACATCCCAGGTTTGAGGCCTAGGATAACATGATCTTAAAAGGAATAATTGGACTACCCATATCACCAAGGTGCACCTCCTTTTCCGGGAGCCCATCTCTAAAGAACTCCATAGTTAAGTGTGCTCAGCTTGGAGTAGTACTAGGTTGGGTGACCAGTCGGGAAGTTGATTCTGGCTTGCGCGTGAGTGGACAAAAGCGTGCAGTTAAGGCTAGTGGTGGTCTGTGGGGCCATTCGTCATTCCTGAAACTCTACTAGAGCCTTGGGCTGTGGGCCCAGGCGTTACAAATGGTATCAGAGCCATAACCCCTCCAGTAGGTGGGGCCCACATGGGCATGTGGCATTCCAGTCTTGAGTCGTGTGGTCCAGGCAAGTTGGAAAGGGCTATCCGTAGATACGAGATGGAGCCGCCCTTGCGCTGGTAGCCGTGGACGGGAGCTGGGTGTCCATGGGTCATTGTGGGTCTGCACTGAAACGGGGTCAGATTATGAGGCCATATACTTGAGCCTTGACGAGGACGTCAAGAGTCTAAGTGGGGGAGATTGTAACATCCCAGGTTTGAGGCCTAGGATAACATGATCTTAAAAGGAATAATTGGACTACCCATATCACCAAGGTGCACCTCTTTTTCCTGGAGCCCATCTCTAAAGAACTCCATAGTTAAGCGTGCTCAGCTTGGAGTAGTACTAGGAGGGTGACCAATTGGGAAGTTGATCCTGGCTTGCGCGTGAGTGGACAAAAGCGTGCAGTTAAGGCTAGTGGTGGTCTGTGGGGCCAGTCGTCATTCCTGAAACTCTACTAGAGCCTTGGGCAGTGGGCCCAGGCGTTACAACCTACTAGCCCAAAACATCCACTGATGGATTGACTTGTTCATCCAAGACTTCTACATGGTGGAATGTGGTTCTCCTCTAGTGGTCCTCTCTGGAAAAACTTTGTAATTCATGAGGTCCTAGGATGATAAATCCTATATTAATTTCTAGTTTCAATGAAGGTGATTCTTGTCATGAAATTTCTTTACTTTACGTTGAACCATGTGAACTATAAAACACCTATAATTGTACTGCATACTCAACATCATAAATTTAACCTTTTGACTCTTCTAAATATAGAGGGAAAACTATATTTCATTCCATACCTCTACCCTATTCTTGTCATCCCTCTTCTTGAACAATAATTCCAATATTCTAGGAAGCTACATAAATGGTAAGGATACACAAAGGGCATCCCGATTCAATTGTTCTATTGATTCACCTATATACCAAATTTAGATCAACATCTTGAATACTTAAATAGCTTAATTTTTCATGTTTTTTCAACTGCTCATGTTGGTACAACTTGATTATCTACTTCTATTTATACTTATTCTTGATACAAATATTGGTCATGTTAGAACGACTTGATTCAAATAATCCTATTTCTACTTATTATAGATGCAAATATTGCTCATGTTAGGGACACTAAGATCTCACTTAGTCATGATCATATCTCATGCTTGGTTAGTTTATTTAACTACATTATAGATTTATTAATCTTGATCTAAAATTTTCAACTAGATTTGTCGTTCCTATCTCGTTAGAATTTATATTGACTTTGAATATTCATTAAATATTTCCATGCTTACCAAGTTACATATTTCATATTGCTTCAAATTATTTAACTATATATTTTTGTACTTATTTAGTATTCTTAGTTGATCAATGTTTCTTATTATGAAAACTTGATTGCTTAAAATATTGCAAATTCCTCACCGCTAAACACATTTATTTAATGTAACTTAACACGATCATGCAAACTAAGATCTTTAATCTGATAGGTTTTGTAGAGGCCGCAAGTGCAACAGAATAAAAAAAAAATTCTTTGTATATTCTACCAATAGATATCTTGGACAATGATGTATTTTTAAGGAGGGTGCACGAGGTATATCTTTCCATGGAGCAAGTCCGGAGGTGTCCCCTTTGTGCAATGGTGTGCATTTCTTCTCACATACACAGATGATCCTCATGGACGTCCTCCAACATTGGCGCTCAACGTCTGCATCTATACATAGTCCATGTATATGGACTAGAACTCCTCGTCGGGCTACTTGAGCTGACAAAAGGAGCATCCTTTCGCTTGACGACATATTAGCATCGCGGTCGTTCTTCTTCTCTCTCTCTCTCAATCTCTATCTCTCTCTCCCTCTCTCTCTCTGGGATGGTGACAGCTAGGGTTCACATACAAGAGTGTGTCTACAAAATCCAATTGTCATACCCCTATAAATAGGAGAGGAAAGGAAGTAGAGTTTCTTGAACCCGTGGGAAATAAAAGGCTGCGACTACGTATAAAATGGGCCACTCGTGGATAGAAAAAAAGATAATTAGAATATTCTAGAACCAATAATTTACTAATTAATCATATTAACTGATTAACTAATTTTTTCATCGTCTGTCTCTAGTAAATCACTCAGGATTAACCAATTAACTTACCAATTCAAATTTAATTAAATGGCTTAAACATTTTAACCAATCAATTTAGATTATTTTACAATATTATTCTAGTATATTGCCTAAATGTTTGAGTAATCAATTTGGTTCAGAACATTTCTAATCATATACACAATATACTCCTATTCCAATACATCCTATTTGTGTGACCATATAGGCTCCAAGTTATGTTAGCAATGATAATCATAATCAAATTATGATTTCACAAGTAATGATTGGCATCTAGCAAGACTTTATTACTATCCAGGTAATTGGAAAAGTTGGAGAACAACTTAACCCAACATTGTGACCAGTGTTATAATGATTGTATAATCCCTTCATCTCTAACATCCAGATTGAATCTGAGGCATGGACATGTCATTTTATTAGTATTCAATTTTTGTTCCTTGATCTAGAGTAGACTATACACATGTGCTCAATATCATATATTGACTCACATGAGAATGGCAATGCATTTCATAGTCACATTCATCAAGTGACCATGATATCACTCTAATGGGAGGGACAAATTCCATCTACGTCACTTAAAATAATCCACATCTGTGACAATGTACCTAAGCACTACATGTATTGAAACACTTTTCAAGGTCACGTTTAGTAGTGTTAAAGCACATTGAACAACATGCAATGGTTGTAGTTACTTCAGGTCTAAGGACTACAATCACTACTGTCACAGTGAGATGTGAAACTGACCCTCATTATTGGCTTCCATGTATCACACTCAAGGTGGGTCTATCCTATACACATGTTCATAACAAGTACCTATGTATTTGATTTGATATCCAATATCATGACTAATGAGACGTAGTCATCAATCAACACACATACTAGTCTTGATGTATTATTGTTATCCTAATATACAAAATAATATTCAATTAGGGACTAAGAAAAGAATTCATACTCTTAACATACACATGATCTCATATTCTAGTCCTCAACCTGAACTCATATGTCATTGAGTCATACATTCTAAGTACATTATTGTATTTATACATTCTCTCATATTGAAACAAGCATAATAACTGGATTTTCCTTTATTAATAATCAAGTCAATTACAAGATGTGCCATTACAAACATCATATTATTGGCTATCTGGGCATATCACCAACATAGTCATGCACATCTAGGTTTGCTTGATCTATTTATTTTCTCTGTTTGTCATCCTTATCTATTTCCTATATCCATCCATTTATTATGGAATGCATATCTATAGTAGGAGATCCTAAGGTGAATGGTATTCCCTAATCCAATTAAATCATAGGGACCATGATAGAAAGTTTTTCGATCATCTTAAGGCTTGAGGGGATAAACTTGTTACTATGATCTACACTTGTTTTGTTTTGTTAATGTGAAACCTAAACCAGACCAATTTTTTTATAAAATCAAGATAACACATGTAAAATTGATTTTTTGAGCAATTTGGGGTGTCTAAAACCTTCCTTTGTATAATAAAGTTTTGTATCTAGTGTTATGGACACACTTTCCTCAGCTTTTCCACCCTTGATAGAGTCATCTTTGGTCCTTTTACATTTTCTCGTTGACTTAAACACTAATTTATAGTTTCCTTGTAAAACAAGGTGCTAACACTAAAGTCCTTATTTTCTTAATTACCTTTTTTATTTTACAACAACCACACAAGATTATCTTCTCCCATGTTTTTCCTCATTGGGTATAAAAGTGTGGAAATCTACTAGGGAGTTGTATACATCTTAGTTTTTTTTTACATCTTTTCTCAAAGTTCCTTTTTTGTTTCGGCCTTTTCCTTTTTATGGCCTTTTTTTCTATTGGTTTATATCCAACTAAAAACAAAATACAAGGATAAGTCTTCCACCATGAGAAAGATTCCTTCTTTCCTTACACAATGTCATGATTACTTACTTGATTAGTACATGCATGGTTGTTCGATTTTGGATAGGGGGGATCAAAATTACATGTCTTCCTGGCAGTCTCCTGATATCTCTTAATCATTTGTCCTTTCTATCATTGGATTTCTCTTGAAAGACTACAAATCCATGTGTCTAACAAAGGGTGCAAATAATGACATGGATCTTGGGATGAGGCCCAATGGTTTTCGTAAAGATATCAACACAACATAATATTATACTTCCAAAGGCCTTGAGTACACCCTCTCTCGTAGTACTAATGATTGGTTGTGGCTACCATAGTCACAAGGTGTACGACGAGTAGTAATATCTAAAGAAACCATTACATCATACAACTATTATCATGCCATGTAGGAGTTATGGACACTCCCCTTATATATCAATCATATATGGAGGATGTAAATCACATTGAAACTCATGGGCTAAAGAAGAAAATATTTGAGTTCTATAAATACTCTTTTTTGATTATTTTGGGCATTCACTTTATGTAGACTTCTCGTGATTACTAACATGTTATATTATTGATAGATTCATGCTCATCAATACAAATATCTCTTGCTCATTAATCCAAAATACATGTAAGATAGAATCATGATTACAAGTCACACAACCTATGCCACAATGTTAGGTTACAAATCACACCAAGCCATCTCCTAAAATGTCATTGACCAACATTATGTTGTTAGACTGTAAGAATATATTGAAAAGCTTCTGATATCTCAAAGCTTACAACAAGCCACTAGTCTTTCAAGACAACAACAAAATATCTTTCAAAAACTCTCCAAACTATACTATACTATTAGAATGTCAGGATTAGATCAAACAAACTCTCAATTTCTTACCAAATTATACCATGTCATTATTTTGTCAAAGTTGAATCAAAAAATCTTATCAAAAGTTTATATCAGGTCTTACACTCTATTAGGTTGTTGAAAATCACCCTAAAATGATAACCGACATTGAGACCTCAATTTTCATCTATTTGGTGATATACTTTGGACTATAATGATAGAAAAAATGAACCTCGATTCTAAGAATCTCTTCAATGGAGCCTTTATTATTTTTTTGAATTGACATGAACTGAGAGGCTAGCATATGGAGTCTGATGAATGCATAGTCATCCTCATTTTAGTGGTAGTTTTAGCCTAATTCTGCATTCATATCATTTAGTTTTTACAAGGAGTAGACTTATTTAATTCTATTTATATTTTATGTAACTTTTTATAATTTTGATATTTTTCTCGACTCTCTTTGAATATTTGGAGATGAATCTATCTACATCAACTGAACTAGTGTGACCTAGGAGATCTTTCTATCCTTCAACAAGCGGGATTCAAGAGGAGGCTACCTCTCATGAGTGCGGGGCAGTTCTTGGAATGCAAATGGATTTGGGATATTTTTAGAAGATTGATCAACCAAAAATTTACTTCAAAACCTTGGTTAGACACCTTGATGTTCATGACAATCAACCTATAAGGATGACCCTTATAAAATGGACAAGCTCCATGTTGTCGACCTCATCTATATAGGTCCATGTTATTGACCTCCTCTGTCAAGATCCACTTTGTTGACCTCTTCTTCAAATCTCCAATAATAGAACTCTTTGGTTGACCATCCATCTATCACCCTTCAATAGTATAGATAGAGCTTGACACCCATCAAAAACTCAAAGAAATCAACCAACCAGTGATCAAGCATCCTCTGAACCTTTAAGATAGATGGCCCAAAAGTTCAATATACAACTCTTGAGTAAAACATCCAATCAACATCTATTCGACCGACCAATGTCAATTTACCTCCATGCTTGAGCTCCAAGATATCGACCTTGACCAGGTCCCTTCACCACCAAGAAATGATTGTAACCAATACATGGTGAAAATTTGGCTATTGACATCTAGGTATAGAGTCCTATAAATACCCATCATACAACCAGAAAGGATCTCTCTTGGACCCTAGGCTAGTCAAGTTGTACCCATTTCTCAACAAGATGAAAAATGCTCGACCTATTGTTGATGGGAGTGATCAACCTCTCTAGCAAGGGTGATATAGACCTCTCTAGGTTCTTGAGCGACCACCCTTCCTTCTCACTGTGAGCAATCAACATCTTCTCCAAAAGATGACCATCCTATGATAGTTCATCCACTACCGACCACCAACAACTCAAAAATTATTAACCTCTAGACAATCAATCTCTTAGATATCAACTATTTGGTAATCAACCTTTGCAAGTCAAGGGCTATTTACCTTCCTTTATAGGGCAATCAACCTCTTCATGATTCACTGTTCATCCATATGCTTCAACTGTAAGTCAGGCTTAATACCTAGAAGAGAGAAAAGGAAGAGAGCTAGTCATTGCACATCATGTCAAGCTACTTATTCTACAATCATGACCATGACTATGACCTCTTCCTCTACCAGTCATGTTAATCAGTGCATGTAGAGGGAGTAACCCTTTCATTGGGTGCATGCCTATCCCTACTATCCATTTCTTGCAATTTCATTCTTGTTCTAGTTCTTGTATGAAAATCATATGATTTATTGCTAATTGTTTAACACATGTTTTTTTTATTGATCACCCTCTTTACATGTTTTATCACAATCTTAGGTCATGATAACTTCAACGTTCATGATTGGAATATTGATTAGCTTTGGTTAATTGCCGAATGAGAAATTCTTATGGGAAGTCTCCAGAGTAATGGATATATCATTTGTATGTATCTAGACATTAATATTACGATGATATCCTCTCATGCAAGTTTCTAACGCCTAAAGGGGAACTTGCATAACTCCAATTATCTCCTCATACAAAGTTTGGATTTGAATTAATGTGCTGATTTGGATAGTAGTGGTTAATCTGGATTCCACCCTAGTGTATCCTTCCATTGATAACTAGAACCTTAATATATTTTTTTTTATTCTTGCAAATTTAGTTAACTAAACCAGCTCAATCTTGTGATAAATGCTAGTTCTTGATTGGTTACTTAGATCTATTAATCCTTAAAAAATGTTGTCCTTTGTGTTGAACATGAAGTATATAGTGATAAGACTCATCCACTTATGGGTGGTTCTAATTGTATGTAGTCTAGGTAAAAGTATAAGGACTCTTTCCTAGGTGAATTTTCTTGTGAAATATCACACACATCAAAGTCTCAACTCTTTAGCAAAGATCACACTTTTCAAAACTAAAGGATTTTTGGTGACCATCAAGAAATGTTAAAAATTCACCTTCTCTTCAGACCTTCTCAACAAGTCTTGCATGACCCAAAAAACATGCTCTCCGATCCATGGTATTTGCAATAGGAAACCTTGTCTAGAATCTTGGGTTTTAAATCCTTGGTATCATGATGAAAGGATATACTCAATTCCACATCTGTTCCTACAAGCTATGTGCTTAAATTTTGCAAAATCATCAAAAATGATACACATGGCTGTAAAGTTGATTAATCCAAAGCATTGAACTATTACATGCATTGAGTTGAGTGTGAGAAAAATGAAAAACATTCGAGAACAAAATATCATGGCAAAATGAGTGATTCCCAGGTGTTTTCAATAAATTGTTGGATGCACATACTAGGGTTATTAAACTGTTATCTCAATGGGTACATGGTTTTGATAAAAGGGATTCAATTTCTACCCAAACAAGGACAGATCATCATGGCCATGCTTAGGATTTTAACTTAACTAGGAAAGAAAAATATAAATGAAAAAGAAAAAAAAAGAAAACTATTGGTTGGTTGCTCCCCCCTAAGATTGAAACATGTAGTGTCCTCACTGTAGAATCAAACAAAGATAATATCAACCAATTACCTCATCATGGAGGAGTTGTCAAGGTGGTTGGACTATGCTCTGATTTCAGGCTGAGAATTGTTGCTCCATAGATCTAGGCCTCCTTCTGAAAATACTTTTGATTTGTGACAAAGATGTACACTTATGATTTACAATAGGAATAGTCTTCTGGACAACAATGTTGTTTGTCCCTTCATTCTCATCTTCAAAATAACTAGAATTAGATTCAATGTGAATTTTCTCATCACCAAGAAATATGCCAAGGCATTGCGGGAAAATGACATTTGCTTGACTTGAAGAATCATCCCATGGAGCATGTGCATATTTCTTCCTTTGAGCCGTAGTTTTATTGCCTAGAATGGATTCAACAACTTCATATGATATTTTATTTGATGGTGAAGAAGATTCTCGTATAACAACTCCACTCCTCAAAGTAATTTATGTGAATGTCTCCTTTGGATTCATTTCCAGTTGATTAGGCAAGGATCTAGAAGGTGCTTTGTGATTGGCAAGATCTTGTTGAGTAATTTGGTTCTCCAACAGTCTTGTGTGAATAGCAATTTCATCCACCTTAGAAGAGAGAATGTGAATGTCATCCTTCATGGTCTGCCTTTATTGGAGGAGCTCATCATTTTTCCTAATTTGAGATGAAATAAAATCCTCTAGGAGTGATTCCAAGTTGGACTTTGGATGCAATTGTTGTTGATGAACATGTAGTTGTTGAGGGACAAAGTTGTTTCTGCAATAGGAGAAGTCGGGATGATCTATCCACTTTAGATTGTAGGTGGCATCACATTACTCCAATGTCTCTTCAAATTGTGATGGTGTGGAAAATCATGAAGAAGGAATGTGCATTTCTACTCCACATGCATAACAAATTACTTCAACAGATTGGTTTCCAAAAATAGAGCTTGAGGAAGAAGGTTGTCTGATCCAGTCAGAAATCCATTGGCTTTGATTAATTTCCATATCTTCAGTAATGGAGTGAGCCTCCCTGTAATAATTTGATCATTGAAGCATCATTTGCAAAATTATCAATAGACATTCTTGTATTGTAGAATAAGACATTATAGAAAGTTTGCAATAGAATCCAATTTCCTAAAACATGGTGATGACAAAGATGTTGAAGGTATTTGAATCTCTCCCATGCATCATGGAGAGTCTCCCCATCTTTTTGAGAAAATTTAATGATTGGGCTCCTCAATTGTGTCATTGTGCTTGGTGGAAAGTACTTGGCTAAGAAGACTTTGAGAAGATCCTCACAATTGCTAATAGAATTCCTTGGCAAGGAAGAGAGTCATGCCATGGCTCTGTCCTTCAAAGTGAATGGGAAAATAATAAGGTGAATCCCATTAGTAGGAACAACATCAATCTTGAAAGTGCTAAGATTTTGTAGAAATTCAGCAATGTGGAGGTTTGGATCCGCCATTGGTGTCCCTCCAAACCGGTTCTATTGTATCATCTGTATAATTGTGAGGTCGATAGAAAAATCATTTGCATCGATTTGTGGGATAAGGATAGCCCCATTGATGTCTATAGTAGTGGGAACGACAAAGTCTTTAAGGGGACGATCATCTTCCATGATTGGTTCTTCTTGTTGAGGTGGATGTTCGGGTGAAGGTGGTGATGGTGAAGGTGGTGAATGTTGTCATTTCTCCATATCTGATTGAGATTCACTCCTCCTTACTTTTTGAAGGCCGGTAACACTGTGCTCAAATTTGGGGTCTGAAAATGTGAAAGGTTCAAGATCCCTTTTGGATTGCCTCATACAACCCTGCAAGTAAAAAGGGTGAATCAAGTATGAAAATGAAAATGGAAGAAACAAAAATATGATAACGATTGTGATCATGATGAGAAAAAATTATGGAGGATATGATTGGTGATGGTGTGATCTAGTCTCACTTACTATTCAACACTTCTTACTCTAACCAAAATATTGGTCCTGCCCTGCAACAATGCCAACAACTTGTTAGCCTATGTGCACACATTTTAATATTTATAAACTCAAACACTACCACACGTGTATATAGGTGTGTGTAGTATTATCGAGGTCATACAAGGAGCAAGGTATTGTTAGGTCCAAGAATGATGAACTTCAACAATTAAGACAATTTTAACAAGAGAGGTTTTGTTATGTTAACTATGCAATAAAAAAAATGAATCAAAATAGAAATCACGTTTATTAAGGATCAAATTGGATTAAGAATGCTTGAGGATAGAGTTTCACTATCATATCATGCAATGAAATAACAACAAATTCACATGAAGTAAAATCACAAAGGAAGGTTCAATATCTGCACCCCTTATATAGCACCACAATTCACATACTCGGAATTGAACCACCAAAAAATTTGGAATCCCCTTCACTTCCAAGCCACTCCCATGGTCAAGGAAACAAAGGTATAGAATAAATCTCCTTACTTCAATGTATATGTTCCCAATATGCACAAGAAGCATAAGGCATACATACAAGATGACCCATCAAGCATATATGTGAAATAAACACCAATGTATCCATCAAATAGTGATTAAACCAACATTAAGCAAGAAAATTCATTGTTCTACAAAGCATGACATGGGAGTTACTCTCCCATGATCAAGAAAAGAAGATCTAGTCATCCATGTTTGTAGAAAGTAGATACAAGAAGTAGAAACCAATTCTAGACATCATAAAATAAAAAAGTAAACTTGGATGTCCTTGTAAGAAGTGGGAAAGAGTTAGAATTCCAGTCAAGGAGTCACAAGTCCGCACTTGCTATTAGAAACACTATAGAAATCTTCACTCCAGAGTGGAGCAAAGATAACGACGGATATCCCTATTGTAATTATTGGAGAAGAAGGTAGAAGAAATTTCTCTTCTGAGAAACCAATCTTGGAACACCTCCAACGCTTCTTGGATCTCCTTTTCTTGAATCCCACTCCAAAAGGTCCAAAATAGTGTGTGGTTAATGTCCCAAGATGGCTTGGAGTTGTACACATAAGCCTGGGGTAATTACATTTGTGTTTGAGTGAAATTTGTAGGTGATGTAGTGTGTTGGATGGAAAACACAACGTGTCAGATGCGACAACTGCAGCAGAACTGTCTGGGTCAATGATGACACAATGTGTTTTTTGTGGCAAACACGATGTGTTGCTATAACTCTGGGAGTTCTACATTCAATTTCTATATTGTAACACGACATGTCTGAAATTTGTAATTCAAGGAATTCTAAATCCAATGTTTGGGCTGGGACACAACATGTTGATTTTTGGACACGGGGTGTCTGAGTCTTGACATGACGTGTTGATTTCTAGACACATCGTGTCACTGACAATTTCAGAAACATTGATTTTCTTAATTTTTAGATGATTGGGGAATGTATTGATGGATGATATGATGGCATTTTCTCCCCATTTTGATGCCAAAATATTGTGCCTGCAACACAAACCCTAGACCAAGTAAAGATAACAATAAAGTGGAAAATCTAGCATGATGAAGAGTGATTATTGGGTGAAATTTATTTGAAAATGTAACTAAAAGTGGTCCAAAGGATGATATAAATATGCACATCATCTATCCAACTGGTCCTACCTCCTTATGAGGGTTGGACACCGATGAGATATCCCAAATATCCTTTGGTGAATATTTTATCAATAAAAAGTTGGAATGTTATTTTACAACAAATGATTAACATTATCTTGACAACACCACTTATTTATAGTTGAATGATATAACTCATATGTTATACATATATAAGGTATTCACTCATAACTTACAGAAATTCATGTAATGTATCAAGGAAGAGATGAAGACTATTAATAAATGTAATTGTTGGTTCTATTATTCAATATCTAATGCTATTCAACATTTCATACTTGAACCCATTTCATGATAGTGGGAAATAAAATAAAATATTATAGATCAGAAAAATGTCACCCACAATTTCTCTTCTTATATCCTACTTACAACTAGGAGTTACATATAGTTCTCAACAATATGACATCTTGTGCAACCTTGAATGAAAAGCAATTCAAACCATTTGATATTACTCTAGTATCTGCTAGACCAATTTCATTAGCCTAAAAATATTTCTAAGTAAACATGAAAGAGATAAGAAACAACAATATTTGGATCTCATTGTGGTAGAACATAATTGTCATGAACTTCATTCTTGACCCCTCATTTTGCACCCACAAATATTTGCACCAGTAATGTCTACATACTAGCTATATATATAGCCCCAAGCATTCTCAATCATCTCCAAAGTTTTTACAAAGTCTTACACTTATAAGAAATAGTTTCTATTGTCAAAATATTTGTAAGAATACACTCGATCCTCAAGTTCTCCACATTGTTCTTTTTCAATGCCCCTAATGACATCAATAGCTAAGACACCACCGTATCATTTACTCAAGTCCTTTGGAACCCAACAAACACTGCTAGAAAACTCACCTACCTTCACAGAATGTTTCCCATCTAGCCCCACCTAAAGAATCATACCCAAATATTGTGACCTACTACATAATCTTCCTCGACAAAACTATGCTCTACAACAATGTTTGCCATTCCCCATGACCCTGCGGCCTCCACCCTCATGCTACTAACTTCTAGAAAAGGTCTGCAACCAATACCACTCCTCACTATTGTCAAAGTATTGGAAGTAAAGAGCTCAATAAACCCTGAATTATGAATGATCTTGGAATTTTATTTCCATATAAGATGAACTATTCTTTGTTGTTCTATTTTTACTTCCCTCTTGAGATACATGCATTTTGTGAAAGAGGGATGAACTCAAAACTAATTTTAACAGTAACTTACCTCTTGAATATCACCACCAAATTGTTGAATATTGAAAGTTTTGGATTTTTGATTGACACTCTGATGGATTATTGGCTATATTTATGACTCCTTATTTTTTAGGGCCATATCCCATGACCATGTGTAGTGGATAATGGACATTGAGGTTCCCCAAAACTAGTGTGATGACTCCCTCCCACTGTTATGCCCCATTGAAGGTATACCAAGAGGAAAATGACCATCGCACAATTTTCTAGGATCCACACATGTAAGAAATAACAATAATAATTAGCAATTTCAAAATTTAACATTTTCTTATAACAAATGGAGGATAAATTCTCCTCAAAGTTGCTAAATAGAAAATTTGTAGGGACAATAATACATGATAGGAAACATTGATGTAATCTATATAATACTTATGTTGACTTTAATTACATAATCTTTGATGCATTCATCTGATTCTTTGCATCTTCAAACTTCAGGATCCTAAATTTTGACAAACACATACGCAGTCAGTATTTTTTAATATTCTATATAAGGGTGCTAACTAAATGTGTACATATATGGATAGTAGCATATACTATATAACAATCAATTAAATACACATATCAAACTTTATTTTTAATTTTACTTTTCCAATCCATATTTGTCATGCCACCTTAGGTGTATTTAATCTTGTGTCCATCATTGGATTTGCATGAATCATCCTGGGTACTTTTAGTACTGGATTAGAATATCAGGGTGTTAATATGTGATACACATAGGAAATTATAGTTGAACGAAAATTAAAATAAACATCCAAGCAATTTAAGTATATGATCAAACATTTAAAAACACACATAAATCATTGATAGAAGTATGAATGATTATTCATAAAGTAACCACATACATGTTCATTGAAGACACCATGGAATAGTAATTCAAGTTCTTCAAGTTGTATGCAATCCAAACAACAAAATCAATCTGAAATCATGCATAACACTAAGGGGTACTTCTGTATTCATTTTAGGGTTGCATTTTGATCATAGTATCCGGTTTAGGGTTATATTTATGATTAGGTTCCAAAAACCTAATTTTCTCATATTATATATCTAACATTAGGAAACCCTAGATGTACATAAAGGAAACCCTAGTCTTCAAAGATTTTCATATTTCATTACCATTCAATAATATCATAATACATCCAAAATACACATACACAATGCATCTAAAATATATTTACTAAAATTAGGGCTTGCACATAGTCATCACCTTATATTCTTGCATCAAAACATGCTTTTGAATTAAAAGCAGAACCAACCCTTGAACATATTCTATTCAATTCTACATGATTTTGTAATGAAGTTGATATATATTGGGAAGAGAAATTATTGTTATAACTAGAAATTATTATAGAGAGTGATATATATAGCCTTGTCTCATTGTATGGTGTAATGGAGAAACAACATAACATAAAATAAACTAATGTTGATGGTCTTAAGTAGAAAGGGTCCATTTAACTATAATAAAGGTAATAACTATCACACAATACCATCGATACCTGACCGGCCTAAATCGCGCGTCCAAAAGTGGAGGCGGATTTGAGGTAGTCGAGCTTTTACAGTTATAAACCCGAATCCTTTTAGGCCCCCGCAACTTTGTTTACGGGGTCGAAGTAGATATACGGGGTCGAACACAGGGACAAGGGGGATAGTGTTGGGAACCCAGAATCGACACGCTACACTCCGGTGGGTATAAAGAGATATAAATTCCCAGAAGGGAAACAACAAGATGTCACAAATAAAACAAAGGAAACTATCTCCAACTGGAGCTACAAGAAAGATTTAAGGTTTTAGTCATTTAGCAGTTTTTTTAGGGGTTTTCATGCAACAGAAGCAGAAAGATAATACTAGAGCTAGGGCAAGATGCGAAGGATAAGACTAGAGCAAAACAAGCGGCAGCAGTAACACCCTGCACCCCTTCTCTCAGAGTGGGTACTTCTAACCAAGCATCAACACCCCTCTCGAAGTTGTCGGACTTAAGTTAGAGTGGAATGGTACGGAAACCACTCCGTTCCAGGCACTCTCGTACTCCAGAATTGGACCAAATACTAGAGCCGCAACACGACTCTCGAAGTTGTTGCGACGGGAAAACACGATTCGGTAGCTAAGCGAAACGCGATCCAAACATGCCAGCAAGAGTTCAGATATCAAACATAGCAGTCATCCAATATATCGCACCAAGCATAGAGTAGCAAGTAATTAAGCTTTTCTATTTCCATACACATTAAGGGTCTTAATACAATACGTAAGAAAGGAATTAAATAATGGAATTAAAGATAGATGTCGCCTTCTTGATGTTGAAGGGCGACAGACTACCGCAGCTCTCCCGCCCGATACCGGACAGGGGCCTAGCCCGATACAATGGTGTCGGGCGACACACTCTCTCGAGCGGCACACCGCGACGGCCGACTGTATCGTTCAAGGACCTGGCCGATACGCTCAAGTTGGGCGACACACCCTCTCGGGCGGCACGCATGATGGGCGAAGCGTATCAGATTCGATATTGTGTCTGGAATGGAGCGACACGTCCTACTGTCGGGCTCTTGTGTCGCTCATCATCGTTGGCCGATATCGGCCCGCAGTGTCGCCTGGGACGGTTCTAAGTGAACTATTCCCTCCCTCTCGGGACGAGGAAGAAATCACCTAGTGTCGCCCGACACGAGCACTGGGGCACGATACTCCTGCTCTCGCAGTTTCCTCCAAAGATCACTCAAAGCTCCCAACTGTCTGAATTCTGGGGTATCCGAACTGTCTTTCGGCTTCCTGTAGCTGCTATTTATAGGCAGCAGTTGGAGGAAGTTATGGTGCTCGAAGCGCCACATGTCCTCCTTATTTGCGGGTCGGTGGATGGCCGATACTGGTATCGCTCGGCTCAGGAGTGTCGGCTATCGGTCACGTGATGGACGACGTGCCTGCCGGTGGGTGACTGTGTCGCCCGACAAGCTGGGTTGTCAGGGCGAGCTGGGCTCCCTGTCGGGTAGAAGGCGTGTCGTCCATCTGCTCCTTCTTGCGCGACATCCTTTTGTCATGCGTCATTGTGTCGCTCCACCCTGTCGGGCAGAGGTTGTATCGGGCGTCAGGAAGGCCGAAATAGACTTGGACTTATTCTGTGGGCTGGGACGCCTTATTACACCAAAATGAGGAAAAACTCTACAAAAGATGGAAATATAGGATTAAGAACATTGCTTGGCCAATTATTGCGAAAGTGCATACAAAAGAGAGGAAAATAGCTAAAAAAGGCAGTTTTGATAACAGAAAAATAGTCTAAAATATCACAAAATTTAGTGTTATCAACTCCCCCAAACTTAACATTTTGATTGTTCTCAATCAATATTTAAACTTTATTTTGTGATGATTCTTCTTGCTAGGTATAATTTTCAGGCAAAGAGGTAAAACAAGTATAGTAATGCCTTTAGAGATAATGTTGCCTCATTACAAACAAAAGACCCTGCGTTTCCTTGCCTTATTATTTCAGTAAAAAAATTTCTACAGCTTCGGCGAGACTTTGTTGTATGATTCCGAAGTTAGCTTACACACCAAACAACTTTATTTTCCGGGCAGAAAGTTGTGTAAAGGGTAGGCTAAGGCTTTTTGGGTTTTTTTTCATTCTTGTCTCCCATCAGTCCATCCAGGTAAGGGTTTCGTTAGCGGGCAAGTGGTCCCTGCAGTCCAAGCCAGTTGGCTTTAGAGTAGTGATTTCACATCCTACGTACCACTGCCCCGGATCTACCATGCCTAAAGATGGGTACTTTTGGAAAACAAGCGGGTATATATATTTTTTTCTTTTCTTTTATTGGGCACAACTCTCATGCTTTTGTTCACACTCATAAGGCTTCTCTCTCTTTTTGGGATTTTCGTTGGGTAAAGGGGAAACAAAGAGATTTATACTGTTTGGGCAGCTTTTTCCCTCTCCATACTCGTCTCTTAGCTGTTTGTGAGATTATTATATTTTTCAAAAAAAAAATTTTGGCATGGAAAAACGTAATCTTCTATTTGTTTGAAGCAGCATTATCAGAAAGATATAGCGGAACTTGTATCTCGTTAAGCACAAAGAAAACTAACTTTGCAAGCAGTTGCATTAGGTTTTTACTAATATAGCGACTTTGTACATATGCATGGGAACAAAATAAGCAAAAATTTTCAAAATTTTTATATGAGCAAGGGTACGAATACATGATATAGGAGGAGAACAAAATAGCACAAGAGAATTTTTATACCTCCTTCACTAGCAAATGGGTACCCCCCAAACTTACTCCGCACTCTGTCCCAGAGTAGCAAAGAAAACAGGGTGAGTTCATGTTAGCTCAGTGAAGGTTATCTAGTGGGTTCTCTTGTGCCTTTGAGAAGCTGCAATATGCTTCTTTATTGCAGCCTCCTTATTTTCTCATTTGGAAACAGCCAGAACAAGTGCAAAGCTCTCAAGATGGAAGCTTGAGAGCTCTTGAAAATATTTGTGGCTGCTTCCTCCTTAAGAAGATGGAACTGGAATGCCCAGATTCCATCCGGAAGTCACCCGCAAAAGACTCGTGCTGTCTCTGTAGATGGTCCTAAACCATCGCAGAAAACAGACTATTATAAGAAAGTGATCTTCCTCTGAAGCTACCATATCAAGAAAAATTCTCCCGCTCTCTATCTGCGGTAGTCGATGGCTAGCTGCCTTGGGGTTTTTACGTTTCTGCCCGACAGTTGTTGCTTCCGCTCGGCTGGAGGTTTGCCCTATGTGACCCGTCCCTGTTATCAAGTCCAAAGATCATCTAAATGTTAGGTCGGAAAAGATAGGAATCACGATAAGACTTATTTTAAAATCCGGGTATCGTCCATCAAAAGGAAGCTCGAGACGATACAGGGTTGGACGATACGAGGAGGGCTGCGCGGCACGACACACTGCCCGACACAGATATATCAGGTGATAAGGTCGCCAAAGATCAACTGCCCGTCCGGTCTTCACAAAAAATGTGTCGCCCGATAAGGCGTATCGGGCAAACACTATCGGACGTTATTTTTGTGCTTAACTGTGTTGGGCGATACAAAATCGACTAGGCTCGTAAAACTCGATAAGCAGCACAATATGAAAACTCGTGTCGGGTGATAAGCATGTCGGGCGATACCTTTGCTCATAGGAGCCATCGCCCGTATAAGGGTGAAGGCAAGCCGGCCGACACACGAGCAAAGGTGGGTCACTGCATGTGTTACAGGTGGCTGAAAAGAGAAGTGAGGTAGCCCGACACGTTGAGCCCACATTGCTATATATAGCAAGCTCAGCTGGGGGTAAAATGGGCATTTCTAGGGTGCGCGTCGGCCGACGAGTCAGGCAATTCCCGAGACGAAGGTCACGTCAGTTAAATCAAGGGCATTTATTTCCATGCACGATATGGCAGTTGCTCGGGAATACCATCCGCCCTGGTTCTTTTGGTGCCCCAGAAACTGCAGTCTGATACAAGCGTGACTGCGCGCCAGCTGAGCTGCTGCCCGACACGGCTTAAAATAGGCGACCGAAAACCAAATCTAGGAGAAGGACATCATCGGTTTAGGGTTAAGTCCCCGACCTCAGAAAGTATGACAGCGGTGGCCCATAAAATAGAGGAGTCAGTGCGCTCTATGCGTGCACCGGCTCGGGCCTTATTATCATTCATAAATTTTGTTTTTATAGGTAATAAGAAAAAGCAACCTATTCTAGGAAAGAAAGAAAAACTTGGGCTGCCTCCCGAGGAGCGCTGAAGTTTGCGTCGCCAGCTCGAACGGTGTAGGATCATCTTGTTCAGCTCTCGACCGTACCCATATCTTGCAGACTGATCTCTGTTCTCCTGACAAACGCTTCATCTTCATAGAACCTTTTCACCCTGTGCCCATTTACTTGAAAGACCCTGATCGGATCGTCCTTATCATAGAGCTCCATCATTCCTGGTGGGTATATTTTCGACACTATGAACGGTCTAGACCGCCTCGTTTGTAACTTCCCAGGGAAAATACGAATAGAGTACTTGAATAACAAGACCTTATCCCCTTCGCTTACATCTTTTCTCCTGAGGTGGGCATCGTGCCACAATTTTGTCCTCTATTTGTAGATTTTTGCATTTTCGTAGGCGTTCGTTCTCAGCTCTTCGAGCTCTTGAAGCTGCAAAAACCTTTTTTCTCCTGCTTTGTCAAGGTCCATATTTTGGAACTTGATTGCCCAAAGGGCCTTGTGTTCCAACTCTAAAGGCAGGTGGCAGGACTTTCCATAGATGAGACAGTAGGGGGTGGTTCCAATGGGTGTTTTGTAAGCAGTACGGTAGGCCCAAAGTGTGTCGTCAAGCTTCATGGACCAGTCTTTCCTCATTCGGCTGACAGTTTTCTCCAAGATCTGCTTGATTTTCCTGTTGGAGACATCTACCTGCCTCGACGTCTGTGGGTGGTAGGGTGTAGCGATCTTGTACCTCACTCCCTACTTGCGCATAAGTGCTTCAAACTGTCTTTCTCCAAAGTGTGACCCTCCGTCGCTTATCACAGTGCACGGTACACCGAAACGAGGGAAGATGGTATTCTCGAAGAGCTTGATAACTGACTTGGCGTCGCAGGTTTGGGTGGCTACCGCTTCCACCCACTTCGATACATAATCTACTGCCACGAGTATGTATTGATACCCCCGAGATGGGGGAAACGGTCCCATGTAGTCGACCCCCCACACGTCAAATATTTCTACTTCAATCCAGCTTGCCATTGGCATTTCATTTCTCTGCCCTATGTTTCCTGTAAACTGGCACTCCTTGCAAACCTTCACAAATTGTGCAGCGTCTTTAAATAGGGAGGGCCAGTAGAAACCTGACTGTAGTACTTTTGTAGATGTTCTCTCACTACCCAGGTGTCCACCGTAGGGGGAGGCATGGCATGATTTCAGGATGTCTGCAGTTTCTTCCTCTGGGATGCACCGCCTGTATAAGTTGTCAGCGCATCTTCTGAATAGGAGAGGATCATCCCAGTAGTAGTTTTTGACATCCGCAAATAGCTTTTTTTTCTGATTGTACGTGATGTCAGGAGGCAGTTCTCCACAGGCAAGATAATTGCAGATGTCTGCAAACCAGGGTAAACTTTCTTCTTGAGCTTCTGCCAACATCAGAGCCTCATCGGCATAGTCTTCGTTGATTGGAGGACCTCTCTCTCTCTTAGTCACGATCCTTGATAGGTGGTCTGCGACCACATTCTCTGCGCCCTTCTTGTTGATAATTTCGTGGTCGAATTCTTGGAGCAGCAAGGCCCACCTCAACAGTCTGGGCTTTGCGTCTTTCTTTTGCATTAAGTATTTTATAGCCCCGTGATCTGTGTATACCTTGACCTTAGCTCCAATGAGATACGACCTGAATTTATCAAATGCGAAGACGATCGCCAACATCTCCTTCTCAGTTGTTGTGTAGTTCACCTGAGCCTCATCCAACGTGCGACTAGCGTAGCAGATCACATGGCACTTCTTATCTTTCTTTTGCCCCAGGACTGCCCCAACCGCGTAGTCGCTAGCGTCGCACATCAGCTCAAAAGGTAAACCCCATTCTAGCGCTTGAAGGATAGGTGGTGATATTAAAGTGTTTTTCAGGGCCTGAAAAGCACTGAGACAGTCGTTAGAGAAAACAAATTCCACGTCTTTTACCAGAAGATTGGATAGCGGTTTGGAAATCTTTGAGAAGTCCTTGATGAATCTTTGGTAATATCCCGCGTGCCAGAGGAAGCTCCGCACCCCCGTCACAGATCTCGGTGGAGGAAGCTTGGATATTGCTTCAACCTTTCTTGCGTCCACCTCGATCCCACACTTAGAGATCTTATGCCCGAGAACAATGCCCTCCCGCACCATGAAATGGCACTTCTCCCAGTTTAGAACTAGTCCGTTCTCCTCGCACCTTTGAAGGACCAATGACAGATTCTTCAGACAGCTATCGAAGTCCTTCCCATAGACGGAAAAGTCATTCATGAAAACTTCTACGATGACTTCTAGAAAATCTGAGAACATCGATATCATGCATCTTTGAAAGGTGGCGGGGGCGTTGCAGAGTCCGAAGGGCATCCTTCGGAAGGCATAAGTGTCGTAAAGGCAGGTGAATGTTGTTTTCTCTTGATCGTCGGGCAAGATGGGTACCTGGTAAAAACCTAAAAAGCCATCAAGAAAACAAAAGAAATCGCGATGCGCTAACCTTTCGAGAACTTGGTCAATAAAAGGTAGCGGAAAATGATCCTTCTTTGTAGCCTGATTTAGCTTTCGGTAATCTATGCACATCCACCAGCCGGTGACGGTCCTTACCGCCACCTCGTCGCCCTTCTCACCCTTAACCACTATCATTCCGCCCTTTTTGGGCACTACATGGATCCGACTTACCCAATTGCTATCGCTGATTGGGTAAATGATCCCCGCATCCCTAAGCTTTATTACCTCTTTCTTGACGACCTCCTTGAGCATCTGGTTCAGCTTCCTCTGGGGTTGAGCCAGAGGCATGGCAGACTCATCTAAGTTGATGCGATGCATGCACAGGGCGGAGCTAAGGCCTTTGATATCATCTACTGAATATCCTATAGCCCTCCTGTGGAGCCTTAACTCCTCAAGGAGTCGGTCCAACTGGTCGCTTGAAAGATCAGCATTTACGATGATGGGGTTCCTTTGCTCTTCATCTAAGAACTCATACTTCAGGCCTTTGGGCAACGCTTTTAACTCTGGCTTTGGTCTGGGTGCCTTCTCCTGAGGCTCCTCCTCGAGAGAGGCATACTTCACAAACTCCACCACTATATCCTCTTCTTGCAAATCTTCGTCAGAAAGGTTGAAAAGGTTGAGGTGCTTTGCGACCTCAGGATCTCCGAGGTCAGGATCTTGACAGTTTATAGCCCTCAAGAGGGGGTTTACTGTTCGGATATCTTCCTCTACTTCCTCGTAGAATTTATTGTAGCTATCTGCGAAACATGCTGATTCAGATAGGGATGGGCTCTTCATGATCTCTTTCAACTTGAAGTCGATATGATCGTTTCCGACCCTTAAAGTGATCATCCCCTCAGATACATCAATCAGTGCTCTCCCTGTCACCAAGAAGGGGCGACCAAAGATGATCGGACAACGAGGGTCTTCATCTGTGTCGATGACGACTATATCGCAAGGGATGAAGAAGTCACCAACCCTGATCGGCACATCTTCGACAATGCCGACGGGTCTCTTAAAGGTGTGGTCTGCCAATTCAATCCGCACGTTGGTTCGAACCATGTCGGTCAAACCCACTCTTTGTGCGAAACTTAGGGGCATGAGGCTGATGCTTGCCCCCAAGTCTGCTAGACCCTTATGCTCGACATTGTCTCCGATGGCGAACGGGATTGTGAAAGCTCCGAGATCCCTTCTCTTATGTGGCGTGTCGGGCTTCAAGAAGGCGGAGGAGGCAGAAGCTAGATACACTGTCTCTATCCTTCCTCCCCTTCTCTTCTTTGTGATAAGGTCCTTGAGGAACTTGGCATATGTAGGCATCTCCTCCAAAGCATCGAGGAAGGGCACTTCGAGATGCAGTTTCCTGATCGACTCCATGAACTTCTCATGACGCTTCTTCAGATTCGCCTTTATCAGCTTATATGGGAACGGAATCCTAGGAGCGTAAGCATTCCTTCCGCCAGGTAGCTCTTCAGGGAACCCTTGTGCAGACTCTCGAACACGTACCTGTCTTTCTTCCTCCTCTACTGGAGTTGCACCCTCAGGCCTTGGCTCGGGCTCAGACCTGACTTCATCAGGGCTCTCCAGCATTCTTCCAGACCTCAGTACTGCCATTCTGGCAGTTTCTGGGTAGGGGAGTGCTTTTATTGCAGGATTCTTCATCAGAGCAGACATCTGGGTTAGCCGCTGATCGACCTCACGCTGGCGCATCTGCAAGTTGGCCATTTGGCGTTGCATTGAATTCAATGCCCCATGGCTAGGGAGCGTGCTCTGCACCAGTTGGCTGATGATGGTATCCTGTCTCTTTATGTAGGCGAAAAGCTGGCCAACCAAGTTAGGCTGGCTCGTCCTCTCGCCTCGGCCCTGACATTCACCCTCAGAAAAAGACTGCTCCAAACGAGACATGGTATCAAAGCTCGGTGGAACAGGTCACAACTTTCAGGGTTCCTGAAAGTGCATGAAAAACCAAGTTTAGAAAATGGAATTTATTAATTTTAAGCAAAGAATAATAGTAAGGAAAAAGAAAAAGAAAAAGAGTGATGTCAAACTCATTTCTAAGCTTGAGGCACATGAGTGTAGTTAGTGGATTTAGATTCGTTTACAGTACCATTTTTGCCTTGTCCCCGGCAACGGCGCCAAAAAGTTGACCGGCCTAAATCGCGCGTCCAAAAGTGGAGGCGGATTTGAGGTAGTCGAGCTTTTACATTTATAAACCCGAATCCTTCTAGGCCCCCGCAACTTTGTTTACTGGTTCGAAGTAGATATACGGGGTCGAACACAGGGACAAGGGGGTAGTGTTGGGAACCCAGAATCGACACGCTACACTCCGGTGGGTATAAAGAGATATAAATTCCCAGAAGGGAAACAACAAGATGTCACAAATAAAACAAAGGAAACTATATCCAACTGGAGCTACAAGAAAGATTTAAGGTTTTAGTCATTTAGCAGTTTTTTTAGGGTTTTCATGCAACAGAAGCAGAAATATAATACTAGAGCTAGGGCAAGATGCGAAGGATAAGACTATAGCAAAACAAGCGGCATCAGTAACACCCTGCACCCCTCCTCTCAGAGTGGGTACTTCTAACCAAGCGTCAACACCCCTCTCGAGGTTGTTGGACTTAAGTTAGAGTGGAATGGTACGGAAACCACTCCGTTCCAGGCACTCTCGTACTCCAGAATCGGACCAAACACTAGAGCCGCAACACGACTCTCGAAGTTGTTGCGACGGGAAAACACGATTTGGTAGCTAAGCGAAACGCAATCCAAACATGCCAGCTAGAGTTCAGATATCAAACATAGCAGTCATCCAATATATCACACCAAGCATAGAGCAATAAGTAATTAAGCTTTTCTATTTCCATACACATTAAGGGTCGTAATACAATGCGTAAGAAAGGAATTAAATAACGGAATTAAAGATAGATGTCGCCTTCTTGATGTAGAAGGGTGCCAGACTACCGCGGCTCTCCCGCCCGATACCGGACAGGGGCCTAGCCCGATACAGCGGTGTCGGGAAACACACTCTCTCAAGCGGCACACCGCGACGATCGACTGTATCGTTCAAGGACCTGGACGATACGCTCAAGTTGGGCGACACACCCTCTCGGGCGGCACGTATGACGGGTGAAGCGTATCAGATTCGATATCGTGTCGGGCATGGAGCGACGCGTCCTATTGTCGGGAGCTTGTGTCGCTCGTCATCGTTGGCCGATATCGGCCCGCAGTGTCGCCCGGGATGGTTCTAAGTGAACTATCCCCTCCCTCTCGGGACGAGGAAGAGCTCACCTAGTGTCGCCCGACACGAGCACTGGGGCACGATACTCCTGCTCTCGCAGTTTCCTCCGAAGATCACTCAAAGCTCCCAACTGTCCGAATTCTGGGGTATCCAAACTTTTTTTCGGCTTCCTGTAACTGCTATTTATAGGCAACAGTTGGAGGAAGTTATGGTGCTCGAAGCGCCACGTGTCCTCCTTATTTGCGGGTCAGTGGATGGCCGATACTGGTATCACTCAGCTCAGGAGTGTCGGCTATCGGTCACGTGATGGACGACGCGCCTACCGGTGGGTGACTGTGTCGCCCGACAAGCTGGGTTGTCGGGGCGAGCTGGACTCCCTATCAGGTAGAAGGCGTGTCGTCCATCTGCTCCTTGCACAACATCCTTTTGTCGTGCTCATTGTGTCTCTCCACCCTGTCGGGCAGAGGTTGTATCGGGCGTCAGGAAGGCCGAAACAGACTTGGACTTATTCTATGGGCCGGGACGCCTTATTGCACCAAAACGAGGAAAAACTCTACAAAAGATGGAAATATATGATTAAGAGCATTGCTTGGCCAATTATTGTGAAAGTGCATACAAAAGAGAGGAAAATAGCTAAAAAAAGGCAGTTTTGATAACAGAAAAATAGTCTAAAATATCACAAAATTTGGTGTTATCAATACCCCCTCAAGTTGGAGAGTACACAACACATTACCAACTTGCCAGACACATTAGAGAAGCAAAAAAGTGAAGTGGCTTAGTTACCATCAACACTCTATTCTCTAGACTTTACATATGGGGTTATGATGTTCTTGTCACAAATTAGATCCTAATGAAGTTATAGTCAACCTCAATATTCTTGTCAGTTCATGAAAAACTAGATTATTTGATACACAAATAGCTACCTAATTATCACATTTTAGGGTTGTTGGGATGAGAAATAGAGACATATTTCTTTAAGAATGAATGTCACCCATCAAATTTCATAGCAAGATTGAGACATAGTGTGATATTCTGCCTCAATGTTGAAATGAGCAACAACAAACTACTTCTCAGTCCACCAACTCATGGGTTGGCCTCCCAATAGAACACATAACCCATAAATGGATCACATGTCATTCACATCTCTAACCCAACTGACATCATCATATCATGTCAAATAGATAGCTAGATAGGGTGATTTCTTATACCCAAGACCTTGGCAAGGTGCACTTTTTAGATATTATAGAGGTAGCACCTAAATCCATTGGCATACATGAAGTTAGGATATGTGTTGACTAACAACATTAGAAATAAAAGAAATCTTTTGTAGTGTTACCATAGCATAAATGAGTTTTTCAATCATGCATATATATTGCTCATGATAAAAAAATGACTCCTCCTCAGAGGAAAAATTGTTGTGAAGAAACATGCATCATATCAGAATACTTCAAGAGGTTGAGTACATACTTCTATAAAGATAAAGGAAAAAAAACCCAAATAGCACACTTTTCTAAAAAAAATTACCGAAATAGCACCCTTCCCAACTTATTTCCCAAACTAGCACACTTTCAGACTAAAACGCCACACTTGTTGGCGTTTTACTGTTGCAGGGACGGAAAGCGCCACATTAATTGGTGTTTTTCTGGTGCAGGGAGTGAAAGCGCCACTTTGACTGGCATTTTTCTGAAAGAAGCCACATTGGCTGGCGTTTCTTTGGAACACGCCAAACAAAATGGCATTTTTTACTTTTAATCAAATCTCCTGAACATGTACCTGAGGTCATGGGGAGGCGAAGCCAATTACTCATTCGACCTCACCAGAGTCCCGCAGCCGTTTATCCGGACCGGAAATACCACGACGCGGCAAGGATTCTGGGATGGTATTCTCTTTATCAACCGCCCCACAATGACTTTCGACAAGGTATTTCATTACGAGTACACGACAAATAAAGATGAGGTGTTCTACAATGTCAGCGCAAGGAACCTCTCCAACGTCGGCCGGCTGAAGCTGGAGCCTTCCAGAAAGCTTACACGCTACCTTTGGGATGGGGACGGGATGAAGTGGAAGAAGTACTGGGATTACCCCGTCGATCAGTGCGATGAGTACTCGGTGTGCGGGACCTTCGGTGTATGCACGCCTGACGATGCCTACTGTGGTTGCCTCCCAGGGTTCGACAATAGACGCTCCGACGGGCTCAACATCCAGGACGGGTTTGACCGGTGCACGCGGCGGACTCCGCTTGATTGCAGCGGTAAGCACGACAGCTTCCAGGTGGTGCCATCTCTCAAGCTTCCGGACTCCTAAAACGATGGCATGGCCGGACATTGGGCTTGACGAGTGCGGCAAGAAATGCCTGACTAACTGCTCGTGCACGACCTCCTCGCTGCTCAACGTCGCCAATGGCACTGGTTGCATCATGTGGTTCGGAGGCCTAAGCGATATCAAGGCATTCTCGTCAGGCGGGCTTGCTCTTCACCTACGTCTTGCTGCTTCAGACATTCATCTAGGTAAATGCTACTGCTTCTCAAGATCTGACCAATTAATTAGCCAAGGAAAGAAAGAGATGTCCACCTTTTATCTTTTTATAACGCGACTTTGGTATCTTGAGCTTGCAGATCCTATTTCAACACTTTATAACGCGACTTTGGTATCTTCTCCTCTTCGTATGAGACTAAAACGCCAACCTTTGTGGCGCGTTTCCGTGAAAATGCCAGTTTATGTGGCGCTTTCCTATAAAACGCCAGGTTATGTGGCACTTTTCACCCCGACAATCGTAAAATGCCAAATAAAGTGGTGCTTCTGTCTCCGCCAGCCTGAAAACGCCAAATAAAGTGGCGCTTTTGATTCCCGAGACAGTAAAACGCCAACTAGTGTGGCGTTTTAGTCTGAAAGTGTGCTAGTTTGGGAAATAAGTTGGAAAGGGTGCTATTTTGGTAAATTTTTTTAGAAAAGTGTGCTATTTGGGTTTTTTTTCCAATGATAAATAAGAGTTGTGATGAGAGATAGATAGTTCAATTCCTAATAGTTAGCAAAGTTACCCCAGAAGTGTAGCTAGAGTGATTGCCACAAAGTTGAAATCCCTTGAGCATCACTACCAATGATAATAATGCCACCAACATAGAGATGATGAGGATAATGATTCTAGCTTGGGATGTAGAAAAAAGAGAGGTTGTGATCACTGATAAATCTGGTAAAACTAGTCCTGTGGTGATTTCTTAAGGCCATGCAAAAAGTGTGTGAGATGGAAGACTCTTTGTGAATACTCTGGATGAGAACACAATACCAAAGCATACTTCATATAGTCTTCCTCCTCTAAATCACCATCGAGGAAGACATTTATAATATCAAGATGGAATAGAGGCACATCCATGTGAGTCGAAAGAGAGATCACAAACCTGACAAAAGAAATGTCAATGATCGGCAAGAGGATTTTAAATAAATCCACATCATACATTTGGGTGAAGAGTTTGGAAAAAGAATAGCTTTGAGTTGTTATGTTTATATACATGAATTAAATTTGATAGACAACAGACATTGGCATCTGACAATTCATTTATTTGTAGGAGGGGGACAAGATCCCAGGTCCCATTCTCATGTAATGTTGTCATTTCCTCAAGCATATCATCTTTCCAACCAAGGAGTTGAAGGACCTCACAATACTAATTTTAAATATGAATAGAATCAAGTTGATGGGAAGTGAATTTAGTAATACAAGAAAGCATGGATAGGCAACATGCATGAAATATTGGATGACATGTAGTAGAAGGGTGTATACCTTTTCAAAGAACCATGGGGCATGATAGATCCTTAGAGGTGAATGATGGTTCCGGGTCTTGTGCCGATGGTGGATGAATGATAGAGGTGACTTGAGTATTATAAATATGTGTAATGAGTTTGTGATCCACTGGGTCAGAAATATCAAGCTCAACAAACTCAGGTTCAAGTTGAGGTGAAGAAGATGACACTGCATAATCAAAGAACACATTTGATTCATAAAACATAATATCAGTGTATACACACATTTAAAAGTTGCTTGTATTATAATAGTGATTACCTTTTCAAAATGTTGTAATAGCCAAGGAAAGCCAATGTTATAGACTGGGGCTCAAGGTTATCAACCTTTGAATTAAAGTAATGAACAAAACTAGTACACCCAGAAATACATAGAGGGAGGTGAAAAGTCTTTGAGTGGGGAAAATAGCCAGAAAGGGTTCCTTTCTTTGTATAAGAAAAGATGAGTTTCGCTTGATAAGGTTGTAGGAAGTGGCAATAGCCTTAAATAAATAAAACTTAGGCAATTTGGCTTTAAAGATTGGAGTGTGAGAATGTCAAGCAAATGGCAATTTATGCATTCTACAACCCCATTTTGTTGTGAGGTGTGAGCATAATAATGTAGACGGATGGTCCTAGTTCTAGAGAAAAATTAGGACACATGACCCAAAGAATATTCTAAAGCATTGTTAGTCCAAAATATTTTAATGGATATATTAAGTTATTGTGTAGATCATTTTATGGAAAGATGGAAAAGAACCAATCATGTCATCATGGGACTTTAACAATTAAAACTAGATCATGTGAGAGAAATAATCATCAACAAAGAAAATGAATTAATTAAATTCATTAAATATAGCAGTATGAAATGGAACACAAATGTCATTGTGATTAACATCAAAAATTACTTCATAACATCAACTAGTTATTTTAGGAAAATAACTCCTATGATGCTTTTGAAACTCATAAGCATCAAAAGGAATACTTTTTAAGATAGACAAAGGGAGTTCAAGTGCTCTAGATTTTCAATAGAGGATGGCCAAAACACTATTGAAATTGGAGTGGTGTGCTAATGAGAAGGGAAGATGAAGGAACACCATCACTAAAGTAGTGAAGGTCGTCGACTCTAGAATCCAAACACATCATACTGAAAGCCTAAGAGTCATGCATCCCAAAACTATGTCTACCAAATTTTATGTTAAAAGTAAAGGCATCAAAAACTAAAAGAATGAACATCTAATTAAAGGGAAAAAAGTGAATTCAATTGGAAAATTTAAGTATAAGACTAGCTGAGATGTTAACACTAACATTGCTAAATAGTTTCAGTGGACCCATATTCTAGAGTCACATGAGGAAGGAATATAGGGTTAAGTGAAGGAGGGAAGATATATCATACCCATCATATGTTGGTTGGCCCCAGATTCAACATTTTAAGAAGAACTGGATTCTATATGGAGACCCTTCCAATACCTTGGTTAGAGGCCATATGTGTCTAACATGTTGTAGTAGGTTGCATGGTCATAGAATCCCCATATCTTGTAGGTTGTTGAGGATCCTATTGAGAGGCTTGCATCAGTTGCTCATATTTGGCTGACGAGATGGTGAAATATGAGTTCTGTGGTCCTTAGGAAACATTAGTAGACTTAGTTCCCAATTCTAACCATACAGACGATCGTGCTTCTAGTATAAACTTCTCCCTATGTGTCTCAGTTTATTTCAAAAAGTGCATTTGGGCCTCAAGGGACATCAACAACCACGTCCATGGGCAAGAACTATAATCTCCAGTTGTGAATATAGTGGAGTTAAAGATAGGAATTAGAATTTTGATTGCTAAAGATGAGAGAAGTATCACTTGCCAAAATGAGGATGCAGATTGGAGCATATCCCACATTGAGGCCATTGAAAAAAATTTCGGTAATGAGTTTGGCATATTGTTTGGTTTGGTCTTTAAAAGAGATATCTGAAAGTAGTCAAGTAGCTGGGATGGGCTAACTATGGAGTCATATTAATAATCAAGGGTCCCGTCTCCCTGATTTTTACCAAAGATTTTATACCAAATTTTATAGACCCACATAGCATTATTTGCCTATGTGTAGTGACGACGAGCATTACCCTAACATTCTTTAATATTTTGTAAAACATCTACTCACATGAATCAAATGGATCCATACTGTTCTAAAGATAACTTTTGACTTGCCTATTTCCCTATTTTCATTTAGGGGTATGTTCAACAAGTTTTTTGTGAACTTTACCATGTATCTAGTTCCACGAATTGTTTAAAAAATTCATCCAGAGTATGTAATTATCTCCATTTAATTTGATGGTGGACACATGAGAAGTGTCACTATAGACATTCCATAAGATGAATCTTCACCTTCAACCTTGCCTTCAGACACGCTGACAAATCAGTCACACTGGTATAATGACAATGAAGACAGATGATGACAAATTAGTCACACCGATAAAACATCAGTGAATATGGGAAATCACTAGTAAGGTGCACAGTGAGAGGAAAGAGATAGATGAAAAGAAATATGGTTGAAGCTCGATGACATGAATAAGGTATTATATTAGGGATAATGGATCCCTAACTATTAAAATGCTCACCCATATATGTAGGAATAATATATGGGAAGGATATAAAGAAAAGAGAGGGTCGAAGATTGTCACAAACTTGTTTAGAGAAGGACCTATACAATGTTGAACTCAACATGCCACTGTTATATCCATTGGGGGAGGAGTACCAGTCTAGTTTCCATTCATATTTCTATGCTAGAAATCACCCTATCAAGGGGAAACTGGTGGGTGTGAAGGAATAGAGAGAGAAGTAGAAGAAGAAGGAGGAGGAGGAGGAGGAGAGGGATTGTGGCATAGAGAGAGATAGGATAGGGGTTGCACCTCTTAAAACTTTTAGGGTTTAAAGAATTTCTCTTAATAACATTGAAGAGAAATGTCTTATTATAAGTATAAATGATCGTAGTGAGTCATATATAGCCTCGTCTCAAGGTATGGTGTATTAGAGACACAACTATACATAAAATAAACCAATGCTAATGCGCGTTAGTAAAGACAATCCACTTAGCTATTGTAGAGATAAACATATAGTTCAAGTATAATCAGATCTATTGAATTTTGTAACCAATACAAGCTTAACATATATGGACCGATTGAACATGCCATGACAACATGTAGAATCATGTTTTAACTATCATGGGCCGACTTAGGACCAACAGAAATGACCATGTTGAACTTGTGTTTTAAACACTCATTGAGAGGCCAAGTGGTCAATCACATCTTCTACAATGGAGAATGGGGGAAAAGACCTGGCTACCCCTAAATAATTATTAGGTTGATAATGCAGATCCTGGGTAGCGAGGTACTTTCCTTTCTAGGATTCTTCTTTCTCCCTCTGGCTCATGCAAGAAGTAATCATAGAGTTAACTCCATGGTTGACTCTAGGACATGCACATTGAGGGATGCAACTAATACTTCCCCTGACTTCGACATTCTTTGACAAACCTAGAAAGGTGTCACAATCAAGGAAATACTCAATGATTGGGGATTCTTAGTTAGAGTTTTAAGGCTGAAAAACATATAGAAAATAGATGATTTATGGATGTGGTATACCTTTTGGGAGGCCTATGGAGGGCTATCTGGTGATCATACTGCTATTGGGAAGGTTTCCCATGCCTAGCCTTAGCTCGCGATGGTCGAGAACACAAGGATGGATAGATCCCTACTGGCTGTGGGGAGGGGATAGGTGTTGTAAGATCAATGAGCACCCTCCACTTGAGACATCCAAGACATGAACACCTTTATAGGTTCACTGTGATGTTTCAAACTAAGAGAATTGGTCTACCATGAAGCAAGGAGCCATCCCTCGTTCTTGGTTTCCAACAAGGAGGATGGAGTTTGAGGAGAGGTTGTGGGGGATTTTGATTGCAATATAGCATTGTAATACCTAGGCCCACTGCCCATGGCTCTAGTAGAGTTTCATGAATGATGACTGGCCCCAGAAACCACTACTAGCATTAACTGCACACTTTGTCCACACTGACGCGCAAGCCAGGATCAACTTCCCAACTGGTCACCCATCCTAGTACTACTCCAAGCTGAGCACACTTAACTATGGAGTTCTTTAGTGATGGGCTCCCAGAAAAGGAGGTGCACCTTGGTGATATGGGTAGTCCAATCATTCCTTTTAAGATCATTCTATCCAAGGCCTTAAAATCCTGGGATGTTACAATCTCCCCCACTTAGAATCTTGACGTCCTCGTCAAAGCTCAACTATATAGCCTCATAATCTCTTCCCCATTTCAGTGCAGACCCAGAATGGCCCATGGACACTCAACTCCCATCCACGGCTGCCAGCGCAAGGGCGGCTCCATCTCGTCTCTGCAGATAGCCCTTTCCAACTTGCCTGGACCGCATGGCTCAAGACTGGCATGCCACATGCCCATGTGGGCCCCACCTACTAGAGGAGAATTGGCTCTGATATCATTTGTAATACATGGGCCCACTGCCCATGGCTCTAGTAGAGTTTCAAGAATGACGACTGGCCCCACAAACCACCACTAGCCTTAACTGCGCACTTTGTCCGTCAGGATCAACTTCCCGACTGGTCACCCATCCTAGTACTAATCCAAGTTGAGCACGCTTAACTATGGAGTTCTTTAGTGATGGGCTCCTGAAAAAGGATGTGCACCTTGGTGATATGGGTAGTCCAATCATTCCTTTTAAGATCATTCTATCCAAGGCCTTAAATCCTAGGATGTTACAAGCATCGTGGTTTATCACAAAATTGGAATGTATGTTTCTATGGGGAGATGAAGGTAATGATGGGGCTCCTTGGGAGCGGTTCAAACTCTCAAAGATAGTGGGAGAGTACCCAATGAGTGAGAAGGAAAAGATATAAAGGAGTGTGGGGGAGGGATGGGAGTCTTGCATCCCTCCCTCAAAGATAGTGGGAGAGTACCCAATGAGTGAGAAGGAAAAGATATAAAGGAGTGTGAGGGAGGGAGGGATGTTACAAGCATCGTGGTTTATCACAAAATTGGAATGTATGTTTCTATGGGGAGATGAAGGTAATGATGGGGCTCCTTGGGAGCGGTTCAAACTCTCAAAGATAGTGGGAGAGTACCCAATGAGTGAGAAGGAAAAGATATAAAGGAGTGTGAGGGAGGGATGGGAGTCTTGCTATATGTGCCACTTGAAAGAGATAATTATATATGCCAAATCATAGCTCCAATTAATCTTTAGTTACCCAAAATTTAGTTTCTGAAAAAATACTATATAATTCTTTAATTAATTACTTATGCCAAAGTTAACATGGAATATTATGAAAGTTCGTTTATGATATCTTGTTACCTTTATCAACAAATTAAAATTACCTTCGGTATTTAATATGATCACAAAATATTGAATTCTAGATTTATATCTCAAGGACCTATTTGTAAATGCAAAAGTAGTCTACGGACCATACCCAACTCTAGATACCTTACTCATCTCTCCCTTTTCCTAAAAAATAAAAACACTAAATAATGTAAATAGTTTTTGCACATAAAATGATAATACTAAAATATGAGTCGTAGTTAGTGATAATAAATTTCACCCGTGCTACATAAAGAATTTATAGAAAATAATTATAATCAAATTGGATGGTAGGACTTGATGAACTAATATAAAAATAATGAATTTAACTCTATAAGATATCCTAGAAGTATGAAATGAAAGAAAATGAATTAATATTATGATAAATGATGCAAATGATTATGGAAGAGTAAGTGATACATCAAACATTTCAAAGTACAAAACAAATGGGTTAGACTGGAGTTCCTTGTATCTTAATTAGGTTACCTAGCTATTTCTGATCAATGAAATACTTAAGACACTCTAATTAAATTAGGAAAGAAGAGTATTAAAATCAATTAGATTTAATATGTAATTTGAACACAATAATAAATATTTCATTTTTTATATGGAGGTAGCGTCGGGTGTTACCATCACCTCCCCCGATCTCGCAATTCTCGCCCTAAGGGCCTGTTTGGTAGGGTGTAATAGGAGGGAATTGGGCGTTTTTAAAAGTGTGGAGATCAAATGGACATATTTTATATGACATAGATATTATTTGGTAGGATGTATCTTAAACTCAGTGAAATTAATCCCAGTTATTTGGTACAAATCTGGTTGTTTTCCGGTCAAAAGATTTACGTATATGTAGTTGTGCTGTGACAGCTGCTCTATTATTGATAACGTCAGCTAATCACGTACAACATGGCCATCACGGCCGTCTTTCACGGAGAAGAGGGCAGGGAGCACAGCTGGTGTCCCCACCACACCGATAGAGAGAGGGGGCGGGGATACGGGAACCTTTCCAGTCGCACAGCTGTACACAACTACACCCGACTACTCTCTTTTAGGGGGTGGTACCTTTTCCCGGAATTCGGGCTGAAAGATGTGGTTGGGTGCAATTTCAAATCGAGCAACTGCACTTGAATACACCCTACCAAATGCTGCAAAAGCTGGAAATGGTTACAATTGAACATCATGCTTCCTTCTTACACCCTACCAAACAGGGCAGAATCTATTTCCACAAACCAATTGACACGCTCTCTTCCTCTAGTCACTCCCTCATCTAGAAACGCCTTCCACTAAAACCCTGGACCGCTTCACCTTCCTCTCTTTGTAGCGCCACCACTGAATCGGGAAGTCGCCGCCTCACCAACAACAGAGTGCCACCGTCGGCCCCATGATTTGTCATCATCATGTCGCGATGGCCTGCAGCTGCCACCCTCTCCTGGTGTCTGTGATAATGACAGGAAGCAACCACCATCACTAGTAGAAAATGTTGCCTAAACTGACATTTGTTTTGATATAAATGAACACAGACTAAGAATTGGCATCGTAACATGTCAATTTATTTGATCCCTCCTCCCAATAAAAGGTCAGCAGATAATATGGCGGGATGGGATAAATAATCCCCCGCAAAACTGGCCCGCCAACTGAAAGCCCAATATATGATCCGACGGATCGTATTACCGAAATCTAATCTAGTGGTTGGAATCATATACGGAAAAGATTACCTAAGCCCCTGTTTGGTGAGATTACGAAATCCGGACCGGGTTAGTTCATAGATCCGGATTTGATTATCTCGAGTGGATCATGTTTTCGTTTGGCAACACAATCCTTTTACAAGTACTCATTAGATTGGACTGGCTCGTAACTTGTGTTTTTCAATCTGGCATATAAAACAAAATAACACAAAAGACAGAGCCAAATCCGAACTAAGATCCTGGAATCCTGTCCATAGCAGGACTTAATTGGTCCGGATTAGAAGATTACAGAATCCAAAATGGATCCCGTCGGTCTAACTTTTACCAAACAAAACAAGACTGGATCCTTTATCTCGAACCAAACAGCACCTAAGATATCTTCTATTCATCCACTCCCACGAAACATACCCCTTCTGTCCCAGCGGTGAGTGGCGGCTCTCCCCTGCTCCCAAATCATCCTCGCTTCAGAAAATGTCTGCTTACATATCAAAACGCAATCCCATGTCTTCTCCAGGAAAACACCTCTCTCAATTGCAGCATGCAGCGCCCTTTACTATACCTAAATGGCACCAGAGCGTGGTGTGAGGTTTACGTTTGCATCTAGATATAAGCACACAATGAAAGAAGCAACAATGTGTCCGCCTGGTCTTCTTTTCCGGTGTTATCAACTCTATTATACAAAGAGACCGAATCGAAATGTTCAAACTCCATGCACAATCGCCGATCATGATAGTGTTGTCCGGTTCCAGATCCGGCAGCATAGAGAAGGCTCACCGCGTCCTCTGCCTCAAGCTACGATCAGGTAGCTTAGTAGATTATTTGTAAGTTATACTAATATCTCAGCTACGTCATTGTCGTCCCTTTGCAACAATAGTTGAAATCCCTCCTTAACAACCTTACCACCGCTAGGATAAGTGCCTAGAGTTTCTATTACTAGAAAAATCTTATATTTTTACATATAGATAATATTGGCTTTTCTTTCCATAAAATATATTATTTTTATTCCAGATGCATTGTGTTTGAGACCCATATCCCCGACAAACATGAATTTGTCACAAGAACATGGATGTGCAAGAAAATGTCTGGGTTGACATATTTCAGGTACCATTATCTTAATACTCTTTGTGGTATGGAAAATATCTAAGTATATGTTGATCATGAATTGGCTGTCTAACATGTGTTTATCGGGGCCAAAACATCCTTTGCATGAATAGACGTGTTGCAACACTTCTAGTATTATTCTCCTTGAGTTCCCCCTAATTTGTACCATAATCTAATATGAAAAATAATAAACACTTTCCCTTAAATATGTATATACAATTCAACATACGTGAACTGAATGAAGCCTAATTTATAAGACACATATACAAGACTAGAGTTTTATTCCACTATTTAAATAGGATCTTAACTTATTGGAGATGGAGTCTCTCGCTTCTCAATGTAATAAAAGTACCCTACGAAAGGTAGGAATGTGTGGCATAATATGTTTTGGTAAACATAATCTCTAATCTTCCATATCCATGAATAAGAAATCATTGTGCGGACATCTATACTGGGCAACAACATTTATATAGAGTTGTGTCACCATTTAAATTCATAAGTGGACCGGGAAAGATATGTTTATATATTTAAGGGAGTCCATGGTCAATGAAACTCCTCACTTCATCCAACATAGTAGAGCAAGCACAATGCTCTTTAATCTAAAATATTTTTCAGTTGTAGAGGAATGCAGATGCTCACCCACTCCATGGTCTTTGACAAAGAACCTAGAATATCAGAAAAACTAGAATAAGGCACTAAACATCACACACTTCAATGATTATAATTCATTGTCATGTTTAAAAGAACCATTAGTAGAAGGTGGGGTCAAATTTGATCTGTTTAGAAATAATTTCATGCAAAAAAATCATTTTTGTAAGTTTAGTGTTCATGAAGAATCTACATGGTGCTACACTTGTATAACACACAAAATATATTTTGAAAAAACAATTTTAGATCTCTTATACCCACTATATTGTCTCCAGACCTAGTGTATCTGCCATCAACCCCCTCCCACTGACCTCACCTATTGCTTATGCATTTGCACTTGTCCACGACAAACCCAACCGTGATACCCAATGTCCATCACAATAAACCCAAACAACCCCTCATCCTTGATCCCAATTCTTGCTTCCTTGCTACTGGATCCCCTCTCCTTCTATGTAAATCCCATCACCCTGAGGATCCCAACCCTTCCATCCAAACTTGTGCCATCCCCCATTGATCCCTCCCTCCCTTGGACCCAACATCTTAACACTTTTCTGATGGCTAAGAAGTATGGACACCGACACAAACATAAATTTAGACACATAAAATGGACATGTGGCGATGGTTTTTAAAAAATATAGGACAAAACATGGCAAGAATAAAATCACTGTAAAATATTTTGCACATCTAGATTTTGGACAATATAAAAAGTGGTGGTAGTGGACAATAAAGAAAAAAGTGGAAGTATGTTGTTACTTTTAGAAAAGGAGAGTGGAAAGTGATGCAGGTGGAGGATGAGGAAGAAGAGGAGGATGAAGAAGAGATTTTTGGAGGTAGTGATGGTGTTAAAATAGAACATAGGTGTTGTTGTCTAGCAATAAATGAATGAGTCTTGTTTAAAGCCCATCATTGGTAGCCCACTGCCTAGTCTGTCCCAACAACCCATCTTCTTTTTATATGCCCTACCCACAATCCACTTATCCACCCCAACCAAAACCTTTGTATACCCTTGACACTATGGGTCAAGTGGTAAAATCCACAATGTATGAGCATAGAAATAGATCCTAAAGTTGGGGGCATGCCATAACCTAAGTGGGGATCCTGCAATTGGCTAGCATGAAACATATGCGCAGACGTTTCATGCTAGCCAATTGTAGGATCTCCATTTAGATTATGGCATTCTCCCAACTTTAGAATCTATTCCTATGCTTGTACAAGTTCCAAGTCTAAGTTTTAACTACAACTATAATAGTGTTCTTGATAAACATCTTGACCTAGATGTCTACTGTCCGCTCACCTACTAAGAACCCCTTCCCTTTCAAATCTCCCCATTCCATCCCTTATACTCAATTTAACCATTATGATCAACCTCCTTTGTCCACTCACTATAGACTCCTCAACATGTACATCACCGACACAAGGACAACCTCCCCATGTTGCACCTTACACACCTCAATACCATCATGCAAGGCCTTTTCCCCCCTCCTCTTCCTAATGTTCCCCCTCAAACACCTTGGCCTGATTTTCACCATCCACGTCATAAAGATCACTAAGAACAACCTTGCGGCCCTACCTTTCCTCGCCATCTTCAATGACATTACCACCTTGCCCAATATCCACCATCACACAAGTACATTACATGCATAGTCAATGTGGATGCCCTAACTTTTGATGGAAAACTTGATCTAAAGGTCTTTTTGAATGAATTTCTAGTATTGAGATTACTTACTCCGTAAATGATACTTTGGGTTCCTGCTCTGATCTTAAATAGTGCAATGTTGTACCCTTGTATATTTGATATGGATGCTCACAATGGGGTTGCCCCAACATTTGCATCTTCCAACATAAGAGTAAAATCATTTGGCATTCCCCTACTCATTTCATGACAACACCATAGAAAGCAAAGCCCTCTGCACCTCTGCACCACATCATTCTCTACATCTTGTTAATCATAGCAGTGGAGGATGCCAACATTGAAGTTGGAAGCATGTACATTTTGTACATCAAAGAGGCTATAACATGTCATGATCTCTCACCACATGAGCTCATCTAGTTTTTGGACGTATTCAATGACTCTTGAGGAAATTTTGGGTGAAATCCAACTGTAGTGTGACATTTAACACAAGATTGATATGATTCTCGGTTCTTCCCAACCCAATTGCGAGGTGACTTGTCTGGGTTGGGCAACGATATATAAGAGTTTATTCAATTTTTAGGCTTCAGGTTTATCCAGTTGGACCCACAAATATGAATTTTGGGTTTTAGTATAGCATGTAGGATGTGAAATTATTTACCAATTGTCCTTCGGTCGAGCATTTATCTGCTAAGACAAAATGACCTAAAATAAGACCCGCTCAACCTAGATATGATTTCCATCCCTAGCAATGAGCATGATGATCCCATTTCTATATATTTTTTCCTATTTTCTAAGGTTGTTTCCATGTTCTCCAATTAAGGTGTGAAACATCAATCTATTTTATAGCGGTTTCCTATGTTGATTTCTAGGAATGGAAGGTTATGAATTTCCTGAATTCTTTATTTTTCTTGCCACATCAAGATTGTGGGGTCATGTTTAGCACACAAGTAATTCTACAATATTATATATGCTCTTATCTAAATGATATGCAGAATTTTTGTTGTTCTCTTTCACAATTATGTAAATAACTCTTTTATATTAAAAATAATGCATATGCATTTTGATGATCAAACTACATGAGAATAATCTTTGCATCTTGTTGCATGATTTTATTTTTTGTTGTAGAATTTTCAAAATAGTAGCTATTTGTAGAATGAAACATGACAATGATAATATGATTGCTAAGTAGAACACATTGTACGGGAACAAGATATTCCACCAGCAATAGCAGAAGTCAAAATAGAGTAAGTTGCATTAACTTATATGAAATTAGATGTGTTGTTTATTGCTTCATTGGCATATCAAATAAATAAGAATTTGTCTTAGCTTACAAGAACCATAATCTTCTACTTGTTACAAAAATAGAGTATTATATAAGATTCATATTTTCCTAAGAGTTTATGTACTATTTGTGATTCATTTTTCTTTATTTTCTTGAGAGTTTATATACTATTCATGATCTTTGGATGCTTACTTTAGTAATATATAAGTTGTGTATATATACTACTAAAAGTATGAAATTTATCTTCATAATTTTTATAGTAATATGAGTTTAGACTTCTAAATAGGAATGGACTAATAAGTTTTGTGGTACAAGAATTCTAGTGATTTTGACATGACATATGTATGTCAAAGAATATGAATGTAATTGACTTCTATTTATGGTCTATAAAAACTAACACATGAAAATATGTAATGATTGTGATGTAGGACAAAATCTTCTACAAGAGCCCAACAAGGGACTGATTAGAGTTAATTAACCTTATAAAGAGTTAATCAGGGATTTTATATTGATTTGCTTCACTCAAATAAATACAATTAACCTAATATCAAAATCTAATGACTTATTGATATCTTCACACAATAAAAAACATCAAACTAGTCTTAACTCTTTATCATCTCTTTGTATAATGGTTTGGCAGATGATGTCTAATCTTTAGTACTCAGATCTAAATCTTTAGTAATATATAAGTTGTGTATATATACTACTAAAAGCATGAAATTTCTCTACATAATTTCCATAGTTATATGACTTTTGACTTCTATATAGGAATGGAATACATAAGTTTTGTAGTAGAAGAATTCTAGTAATTTTGACATTGACATATATATGTCAAAGAATATGAATTTTATTGACTTTTATTTATGGTCTATAAAGACTAACACATGAAAATATGTAATGATTGTGATGTAGGACAAAATCTTCTACAAGAACCCCACAAGGGACTCATTAGAGTTAATTAACCTTATAAAGAGTCAATTAGGGATTTTATATTGATTTTCTCCATCAAAATAAATACAACTAACCTAATATCAAAATCTAATGACTCATTAATATCTTCACACAATAAAAAACATCAAACTAGTCAAACTCTTTGTCATCTCTTGGTATAATGGAATGGCGGACGATGTCTAATCTTTATTACTCAAATCTACAATCTCAAAACTCTTATATATGTAGGTATACACACATAACCAACAATTCTAGCTATTGTTATTTTTTTATAACTCAAATTTCATTCTAAGCTTAATTACTTTATTTTATTCAGCAAGAATCAACAAACATGAACCTTTCCATATGTAGAAATTAACAAGAGACATGGTGCAAGGAGTGTGGATCCATATACTACAAATATATATTCTTTTCTTTAATTAGACAACACATTACACCTTTCTTTACTATTTTTATTGTTCATGTATATCACTATGAAAAATGTAGCTAAGATCAATCTTTAAACAATTTATGTAGGATATGCTGAATTGTTTTTGGTCATCCCATTGGTTGAGAAGTTGAAACCTCATCTTCGTAGCAAGGTCTTGGAAATTCAACTTCCTCATCTCTATCTTCTTGTTTTCCACCCCACATATGTTAAAAATAATGATTTTCATAACATTCACATGTGGACATAAAAAATGCGCACTTGTAAGCTTCAGGATAACTTATACCCTCTAGTATCTATTTCCCCTCCTGACCTACTATCGTGCTCTACCCGATCTTAGTAGTCACCCTTGTTATCTGGTGATGGTTAGTCATGATGATTTCTTGTTTGAACTATGCAATATTCCGATTTAAAACCCTTTGGGAAATGATTTGTTTGAGTTGCAAGGATGCCTTGTTGGTTCGAGGTGAGGGTGTATGGCTCAGGCTTGATTGGGATGTGTTCTTGTTAGTTGTTCTAGTCATACTTGTTAAGGCGAGTGCCTAGGTGCTCCTAAGCGACTTCTTAGGTGTCAAGGATTCCAAGGGGGGTCGATTTGCCCTGCGCCTTGACCAATATGTTGCTTTATGATTTTTTATGGACCCTTGACCCTATATATAGGTATTTATTTGATCTACACTTGTTCTAATATTCAAATTAAGTATATTTATCTATGTTTGTTGTACAATATCATAATTAAATGGAATTTATACTCTAGATATTTATATTAATTTTCTTAGTATTAGCTTGAATGTGATTTAAATGTTGAGGGATATTTTCACCCTAAATAGTTCTTCAATTGTGATATAAATATCATGCTATGTATACTAATTCCCTTCTTGCTTATAATAAACTTCAAACAGCCATATTAGCTACAACATATACATATATCAGCTGATAATTACCCTAAGGAAAATTATCTACCGATACTATGTAAAGTACTGCTATCCTTGATCACTATTATCCTAAATCCCTTATTCAAATTTAAACTAATAGGTAGATTACATAACTTACATATGGTTTATTTTGAGTATTAGTAGAACACAAAATACATCTTTGCATAACTGCATCCAAGTATAACTTTTAAAATATGTATATATTTATGTATGAAACAATGAAACTGTACACAAACATGTTTAGTTGTGTTTGATATGTATATATTTGTGCACAAACAATAAATGTATACAATAGAAAATTACACTATAGACATCAAGTATAATTAAAGAAAGTGTATACAAGTGGATTACCCAGATTTTTATGGATTTACCTATATGAAATATAGCATATATATGAAGGGGGAATTTTTATGAAAATCACAACATATGTATAGATATAGGTAAAATATAACATATATATGAAGGGGGGATGTTACAAAAATCATATCACATGTATAAATATAGATAAATTGTATAGAAATATAATTTTCTTAAAGTCGCCTAACCAACGCCTAGGCGCGCCTAAGCACAAGGCATTCAAGCATGACGCCTTGTCACCTTTCCACCTTAACAAATATGGTTCTAGTAAACTTGGAGGCTTTATTATTCATCATTCCCTCTGCTTGAGGGTGACATACACAAACTCATTGACGATTTTCCCTAGCCAAAACATCCACAATAAGTGTTGAATATGATTTTTAGGTGACATAACAAGCTTATGAGCAATGATCCTCTTCTTAGGAATGTCATGAACATAGAGTGCTACATAAATTCTAGGTATAGATTTTGAATAGATATATTATAGCCTCTAGCTAACAACTTATTTATGCCTTACCTAAGGGGGTGTAGTCTCCTTTTGAACTACCATCCTTGTTTATGGCCATAATTGAAATTGTTATATGACTACATGATTCTTTGATCGTTGATGTTATTTTTGTTAAATAGGTCCATTAGGAACGGTGAGAGTGGACTTCTTTCTCTTATTATCTTAAGACACTTTCCCATTGAGCATTGTTTAAAATGAAACAAAATGATGAAATCAAATGGTACACCTGAATTATGAGCTACATGCTACCATGAAATTCTTGTGTATAGCTAGTTGCTAACTAGTTTTGTTCTAATGAAACCAAAGTTGTACAAGAGGCTAGGCATCTAGGAGCTCCCTAGGGTTTCCCAGACAGCCTAAGCATTTCTGAGTATTTTTTTCACTTTTTCATTTTTTAACATTATATATATTATTTTTATATTATTTTTATATTATGTATAAGCCAAAACTTACTGCAATTTGTAAAGGAAGAGACATGGGAAGAGGAGTCAGAGGAGGACGACAATAGAGAAGAAGGATAGGACAACAAAGAAGAAGAAGAAGGATAGAAAAAAAATGGGAAAGAGGAGCACAAAGAGGATGGTGAAGAGGAAGACAAGGAGGGTAAGGAAGAGGAGGTCGAGTATATCTGTGTTGTAATAAAATAAATAAAAAAAATGTAGGGGAGAAGGTCGACAACAACAATAGTAAAAAAACAAAGTAAAAAGCCAAGGGAGAAGCATGAGGGGGCAGGGGAGGATGAAGATGGGGTAGAGATAGTAGTAAATAAAATAGAATAAACAAATTGTAAAATTATTGCTGCTACTTGTTCCTTCATGCAAGGTTATTGTTGTTTCTCCTTACTCCTTCATGCAAGGTTTTTGTGCAACTATGCCTTGTGTGGATAACATAAATATAATAGGGACAAGAGGAAGAAGAGGGGGAGGAGGAATAGGAGGTAGGGGTGGGGGATTGCTTTTGCATTGTCGGAGTTAGGGAGCATCACAAGAAATGTTGCATCTCATGGGGAGCAAGTGTTGGGAAGCAGGGAGGGGGAGAATGACTTGAGCAACCATTCAATTAAGCTTATACTCTTAATTTTTTTCCTCTTTAAGCCCAAAAGTCAGGCCAATCTAGGTGGGAAATCCGTGCCACTCAATCCATCTAGATGTCTAATTAGGTTGGGTGCTTGGAGTTGGGAGGCTTGGGGGCCGCCATGCATGCCTAGGGGTGCCCATACAATAATACTTGAAAAAAATTCTTCATGAAAATAATTTATCATTCAAAACAAATAAAAGTCCAATAAGAAGCCATTTTTTTGCAAGAAGTCCTAACTCAACAAAAGCTGATACAATACCACAACTCATTGGTGGCGGTGTTAGTAAATTGGGTAGCATGTGGAATGAATTTAAGCTCCAAGAATTTTGAATATTTAATCTATAACCATTGAGTTGCCTCTTCTTTCTTTTTCTTTGTGTTCTTTCGTGGCATGATAACAATGTAAACATGATAAGTTGATATTTTTGGGGAGGGTGCTTACATGTATATTCTTCCTTTTCTTGTCGTGATCGTCACAGATGGTGCTAGATTTTGATTTCCATCATCAAAAAAGATGAAAGATGAATACATGCCCTTGCCCATTCACCAACAGCAAACGATGCAATAACTTTGAGATTAATTGGGATTTCACTTTTCTATAGATATCTCTACCTTTCTCTGTAATTAGCATATGCTTGTCTTTCGTAGAAACTTATTTATTTGATTATTAGTTTGGACAATGATTTGTTCTATTAACTGAATGGTGTTTGATGTTTACTATACAACTGTTCAGTAACTTCTGTCTTAAATTTCTTGCAGTGAATGATGACAAGGTTCTACTAGAGGTTCTCCAGCTATTTGACGAAAGTGAAATGGAAGTACTATTTTTCGGGTGCAACAAAATAAATTATTTCATCTGCAAATAATATGAGTTTTGAGTATCATTGTTGTGCAAAATCTGAAATTTTGACATGTATCATTTGCTTGATCTACATCATTTGCAACAACAATGAATGTCATTCATGTTCCATATCCATGAATGTATGGAACGTTATTTTTGTATCGAGGTCATGTATAAATTGAAGTAATATTATAATGCATACTTTGATGGCCGTTGTGCTGTTTTGTTTTGTTAAGAGTTGAACGCGAGAATACAACGATTTCACAGCGGAAGAACAAGAAACGAGATACAACCACACAATCAAAACACAGGATTTACGTGGTTCGGTCGAGATGACCTACGTCCACGGGAGGGGGTGAGATTTCCACTATTTCAGAGAAAAGATTACAAAGGGACACCCTGTGTACGACGACAGCCATCAAAGAAGAATATATGATGATTACCGAACCCTAACAAGGGTGTACATATATATAGATACAGAAAGAGTAATCGCATTCCTAATCGGATCCGAAATCTAAGTCGTACCATACCGCGGGGGGCACAATGCCCCGTAAACGGGTCGACGAAGATCCATTTAATTTTCCAAATCGAATATGCAGTTGGATCTTAACATTACTTCGAGTCACATAATATGTTTTATAATCATGGCCTTTGTGTCGTGTTGTCTTTCAGTTGAACAATTGTATATTGCGTTTCAATATATAAGATAATTGACTACTATATTAGTTATTGGCTGTTGCTGCAAATTAAATTGAACATGAACATGATGCTTGTTGGTTGTTGTTGCACTCGAAATTGACATAGGATAGTGTAACTTTCTGGAGGTAGTTAGTGGTAGTTGGTCCAACTCTAAATAGACACCACTGTTTGAAATTTTTTAGTATGTGTGTGTCGTTTTATATTCATAAATTAACTCTCCGAACCTACAGACACCTAAAATGTCGATGGTTCCAAAATTGCCACCGAAATATGTATTTTTTTCCCCCAAATCCTATCAGTTATCAGTTCCAGTTTTGGCTGCCTATGTACTGGTATCGTGGTGCCGTCCTCTCCGAATCCACCTGGTCACAAACTACCTTGACTCCATCGGCTACTGAGAAACCGTGGCGGCTATATATAACCTCAAGTCAAACACCTCGCCTTCCTCCACTCCGCCACCTACTGGACTCCACCATATCGTCGGCTGCAAGGCATCTCAACCTACAGAATATCGCCACCACCACGAGACCTAATCCAACCACCTTCCCTCTCCTTTCCTCTTTCTCCATTCTTGTGCCTGTTTGCCCTGCGGTGAAGATATGCAGTTATTCGGAAGTTGTAGACGACGAAGGCCGCCAAATATGATGCACCACATCCTTAATCTCCATCACCCAATATCCCTGATTAACTGCCCCATACATCACCACCTGAAATGCTAGAAACGATGATTTCCTCCTGGAGCCCGCATCTATAACAGGAAGATGCGGTCACCTCCTTTTCTTTTACAAGTACAGGTCATTTTGCAGTCATCGTCAACACCCCAAGAGATCACCTTCCATCACAGCGAGATTCGCTGCTTCCATAGAGATCACCTACAGCCGCCCTATGCTACCTTCCTCCTTCTGCCATCTAGATCGCAGGTCTGGCTTGGTTGGCTCTAAGGAGCAGTGGCAACACAAGCTCACCATATCACCCTCAAAATTGCCCCTTAATGTACATGGATTAGAAGAGATTGAGGATGTCCACTACTACCTCTGTCGATAGATCCCAATGACTGGAATCTGTCCTGGATATTCTTGGGGAGACTGATACAACCCTTGACCCTTGACGCCTATCAACGAAGAACATGGATTGATGATGGTACCAGTGCATGACTGCTGCATGGTCTAGTAAGAGTCAGTTGAATATCCCCAAGACAACAGAGTTTAAAGAAGGAAGTTCACTTCGATCAGTGGAATATATATATATATATATATATATATATATATATATATATATATATATATATATATATATATATATATATATATATATATATATATATATATATATATATATATATATATATATATATATATATATATATATATATATATATATATATATATATATATATATATATATATATATATATATATATATATATAGAGAGAGAGAGAGAGAGAGAGAGAGAGAGAGAGAGAGAGAGAGAGAGACTAGAATATACTCCAGTGTATTCAGAGCAGAATACACTCAAGTAGTTTTTCATGATACGATATTTTTTCAAAAATCTAATCTGTTGATCTTCTTAAACATCTTGTGAATAGCTCATATGTAAAATTTGAGCACATTTGGACATCTATAGGTCATGTTATAAAGAGTGCAAAAATTATGCATTTCAAATTAGTTTCGCACGTCGATTTTTTTGCCCTTGGATGAGTGACTTATACTCATCCAAATGAGCTCAAAATTTGTATGTAGCCTAGTTATAATATGACGGTGAAGATTCATGGTTTACATTTGCAAAAAATAGTCTTGATATGTAAACACACTTGAGTGTATTCATGTGATCTGTCCACTCAAGTGTATTCTAGCCTGACTATCTCTCTCTCTCTCTCTCTATATATATATATATATATATATATATATATATACTTGTCAACTATTAGATAAATTCCCAATTAAGATCTAGCATTGAAGGTATTAAGAACTTGGTTAATGAGGTAATGGAAATGAAAGAGAGATTAAAACCACGGAAATACATGTTTAGCAATTTAAGGTAGCCTATACTCTCTACATTCCACTATATGACTTTCATATACATATATTTACACATACCATTGTATTTAAATAGAAGTCTGCATATTTATATGGTTTTAGTCTTGAATTAATACTACTATAAAATCATTTGATTATACTGGGTCATAATTTAGGATTATGTGGGTGTTCCAAACATGAAAATATTCATATAGATAAATTGACTAAAACAACTAATTATAATGTGATATGCATATGCTTATATAATCTACTAGATTAGTAAATTGAAAGTTATGGAAATTTTAGATTATGACTTTACCTTCATTTTAGATCATACATATCTTAATCAATACAAATTTTAATCTCTAGTAAAGAGGAAATGACACTAGTATACTCATTACATTGAGTAATAAGAAATGAAAGTTAAGAAAACAATATGCAGGTCCACTAAAAGTCAGAATATGATAGTAAGATACACATAAGAAGGTTTCTTTTATAAGCATAGTAAAGAATGGCCTTGAAATTATGTAGAGAAAACTAATGTTAGATAGAGAATAAGATTGATTGCGACAAAAATAGTTATTGAGGAAATAACCTGAATTATGGATATTTATAAAGAATAATTGGAACTATCAATACATAACCTACAACAATAAGTACATATACAAGTGCTTATTCCTGAACCCTAAACTTGACATTAAGCGACTAGGTTTAGATATGGTTTCAATCATGATTGGTAATCATGGAATAAATGTGTGTATATGAAAACTTTTAGGTGGAGAAGGACGAATGACAAATTTTCCCCTAGAAATAAGATTTTTCATTTAATTTTGGGCTTATTTGACTGAAATCTTCTTACCATGAGGCATCCTTTGGGACATTTACACTTTTTCTACACTTGTTGAAATATCACATTCTATCATTTCTATCTTATTGTTTTCTTTTGAGATTGTTGTTACTATGATGTATTGGGTCAACGGCCCCACCTGCTATTGTGATTGGATCTTTCTACATGTATTTGAAGAATGATGCTTCTTACTACTCTATTTATGCATGTTAGATAATTTGACTAGTTAACTATCGTAGACGCTTATGCGTAACCATTAGGGTGTGCTTTTCTACCCTTATATATATATAGAGGCGTGCTTTTCTTCCTATAGGTGTGCTTTTCTACCCAATATATATTTAGGCCTATGACTCAATGGTTTCTTGGCCCTATTATAGTTACTTGAGTCCAATATATCTGCATGCAAATGATTATGATTGTTGTGATATTGTGAATGGTAAATGGCAAGATATGTTATCTCATTTATTTATTTATACGCCTCATTCTTTTGGAATTCATTTTCTAGATATATCTCTTGTTGGAACTTACCAATCTTTTGATGATCCTACTTTTTAAGGGAATATCTCTTTTGGCCTTTTAACCCATTTTAACACCCAAAATATTGTTAAATGTACATAATCAACTTTTACTGGAACATACTCTTTTGTTTCCTATTTTTCTAGGTGTTCCCTCCACCCAGGTGTAGGTGCTTTATAGGGCAGAGACTTAGGATGATTGTGAGCTCATTGATGGACATAAGGACAACTTGAGATAGCCTTGTTACCGTCTGCATATGGGCTTATGTGTATATAAATGTAATCATTTCATTTTATGTACCATCATTAGGATGAGAAACTTATGTACATGAAAATATTTTATAACTTTGTAAATAGTTATATTTTCCGCTGCTTAAAATTTCATGGCTCATGTTTATATCATTGAGTGGGCCCACTATCATGTCACACTCTTTACAGTCTAATTTGATTAAACTTGGTTTTGGATAGCATGGTAAACCTATTCCCATCTATTGATTCCATAAGTTTAACAAAATTTTCACTTCCAAAATTAAGGCTTTAAACACCATAGTAGCTCAATCTTATATTGATATATTCTTTCAATATTACTCTACCTACTTATATTGAAGACTCAATCTATTTCCAAAGATAAAAATCATCAACCCAAGTATTACCGTTTCATACCTTACTCAACTTGATCATCACATGAAATGCTTGAATAAAAATAAAACTTCCAAAGTTTGAGGTTGTTACATTCACCCCACCTCAAAAGAAATTTTATCCCTAGAATTCATAACCAATCAGTTCAAGGTGAATGACAACTCTCATTAGCCTCATGCATTAATTGGGCTAGAAACTCACTTGGAAGGGTTTTATTTAGCTCATTATTAATAATGTTCATGGAGGTGAAATTATCTATATGACTAAGTTTAAAACTCACATTCAAAGGGTAGTTACAGATGTTCGTTCATTGCATTATATTTTTGTTTGGTAATTGTATTTCACCTATAGATTTTGCATACTAAACATCTTTTATCTTTATCCGTGAGATGGTGAGGTAAAATTTCTTCACCCTAGATCATATAATTAATTCTAACTCAGCATATCCACCCACATGTAACATTTATATGTATCATAGGTGGATACCCAATCTCCCACACCTATGCTAAGATAACATAAATATTTGGCCCCAGTCCAAATACAAAGATCATATTATTTCACTACTTCTTCTTGACATCACAAGCCTTATGTACATATGGAGTGATATCCTTTGGACCCTTGGGTCTCATGTACCATTAAAACATCCGTACTTGACCCTAGGGTTGACATAGGGCTCTTCCTTGCATAGGGTTAGCTGGCATTTTATAAACTTTATTTTGTCTCTGACATGATTTATACTTCATTTTAGAATAAGGGTATCCCATGCCATCATATTTTTGTGTCCCAAGATTGATCTTAAGCAGTGAGATTTGATGACTTAATGCAATGCCATAGAATTCCTTTCAATGTATTCATTTGTCAATCACATGCTTATGTTGGAATTTCTCCAACCACAGTCTCACATAATTTTTAGTGTGGAAACTACTAAAGAAAAAGACACCTCTTTCATATTCATACTAGGTAGTAGTAAGGGATTACATGACATTAACCCATACCATCCTAGCATATCCAATCAATTTAGTTGAGGTACTTTTAGGATACCGCAAGTTATCTTAATTTTTTAAAGAACTGAATACAAGGTTGCTCAACTCATATTTCTTGGGAAGTCCATTCTAAGATGTTCTCTTAGTTTTCATTTGGAGGTTAGCCTCTATACCCACAAATATGACCTTATAGGTTTTAGATTATTTCTCCTTCATAGGTCTTTCCCTACTCTTGGGATGACCCACAAGTTTGAACATCATTTTGTAAAAGTGAGTTGAGTGTCATATGTATTTCCTTATGTGACAACTAATCTTCTATGTTATGTGTATGTACATACTTCTTTTATGGTACCCAATGTACTAGCATGATTTTTGGATTCTTATGTACCTACACGCACGTGAAGCTATTAGTGCCTAATATTTGTAACTAAACTGGATTATCCAATCTCATTTCAATCTTCTATTTAAATTATTCTATCCTAGGATTTTCTCATTTAGGGATATTATTGTCCTTCACACTTCATATGCATACCCAATATTAGGGTTTTCAACTAGGGTTCAGTTTAACCTCTCCTCCATAGGGTTTTATCCAAGTTCATCATAGAGGGATGGGATATCCCAACTCATCACTAGGTATTTCTAGGGTTTAGCTTTTCAAGAGGGACATATGTTATATAAAACAACTTTCATTTTAATTTCTATAGTTAGCATTACATGTACCTTAATTGGATGATGATGCCTTAATCTTACCTCTTCCTAAGACCTAACTTGAGATGAGGAGTGAAGTGAATTCTTAGGCTTAAATAGCTAATAGACAATAAGATGACAAAATTAAGATTAGAGGACCTAGAGGAATTTCACTTTGCACAAAGACCTCAGACTTTGGTTAGGTCAGATTCACATGGGCCCAGGAGTCATCACTAACCATGTAGTGATTTGGAGGAAAATCTTTCTATCTCCCAGGTTTTGATCCTTTCTAGACACCATTGTTTTTAGAAAACATCTTCATAATTTCCTTATGGCTCTATGGAATATTCGAAACTACTATTTCTTATAAGATATGTGTTAAATGTGGATTATGACACTAATCGTGATGACCCCTCCCCCTATTATCCTCCATTGAAGGCTGACTAAGAGGGAAAGGATCACATTCTAAATTTCCAGGATATAGATTTAAGAAATAATAAACAATAATCAATAATTTTGAAACTTAGCATTTGTTGAGAACAAACGGAAGATATATGCTCCTCGAATGGGTTACATAATTGTTTAAAGGGAAAATTCTACACAAGAGGATGCTTAAGTACTAAATCATTTACATAATCCTCCCATTGAATTTAGTTTAATGATCTTTGATACATTCATCTACCATTGGTACATTTAATATTGGGTTCAAAATATCAAGATGTTCATCGGTGATATACATAGGGCATCATAGTTGAATTGAAATTAAAATAAACATCCTGTAACATACCGAATCCTAGACATTTTATCTTTTGGCCCTCTTTCCAATCTTTTCCTTTCATTTCTATATTTCTTTGCCTTTCTGTTCAATTTGTGAAATTATTAGTGGTTTGGGGTGATTTTGATCACCATTTATGACAACATTTGGGTTTATGCACAAATACCTCATTAAATATTTTTAATGAGGGTATAATATGCAAATTTACCACATATATGAGATGATGATAAAATAATTTGTTCAAGATCATTCCTTAGCCTTATGGAGCAAGGAAGAGAAAATAGAATGAATAATGTTGCTTTAAACATTTTAATGTGATATTGAATTAATTAATATGGGAAATATTGGTAATAATGGATAATGGGCTAAAATTCATTAAAGGAACTCTAATTGGTTAAATATAAGTTGAGATTCATTTTCCTTGGGTTTGGTTTTACTTGTAGGCCAAGTTTAATAATTTTGTGACAATAATAATTATATCTCTTTTATTTGGAAAAGAAAATGTGTTTTCCTCAAAATATAAAATAAAATACTTAATGACTCCAAAAGTGGAAGATAATATTAGATTTGTGATCTACATATTAAAAATAGCCTTTGAGTGAATTTTCATATAATTTGGTTAATCTTAAATATACATGTGTAATGAGGAGAGATAAAGTGTGTAGAACCTTCAAAATATCAAATAAATATACAAACAACTCCAACATCTAAAACTGATGGCAAATTTGTATCCAAGGCACTTAATATGGATGAAGTTTCATAAAATTTGGAGAATCTTAAGGTCATTAATGAAGAAGGAAAGAGAAAATAAGTTTTCAATTATTTAATCCAATAGAAGTGCTCAAAAGGCAAAACTAACTCCAAATTCAGATTCTACACCTCGAAAATAGCCAGGGTGTCATGTTTCATCAAATTTGGAAATCGTTTGAGCATCCAATTGAGGAAAGAGAAAAACATTAAATAATGTCATCACACTTTATTTGAATTAGAATAGGAATTGAAAAATAAATGTCACACAACATATTTATCATGCGTGTGATCCGATGATTAGGAGAGCCCGTGGACCCGTGTCCATTGATCAGATGGTTTGGGGGTCATCTTCTTCCTCAGATCAGTTTGGGAAATAGAAACTGTATTTGCAAAATATTAAAACATGGATAACTCTCTCTCTCTACTCAACGAAATCACTAGATTTTTGGTTTGTTGGATTCCTTATTCGATTCCACTCTTGATTATCCCAAATTTTCATGAATTTGACGAATATTCAAGAAATCCCTAAATCTTCTGAAGCTTTCCTCTCACCTCAACTATGTAAACCCTAGTTTGCTCCTCGTTACCTATAAATATCCCTACCCCGAGCATCCCCGTCTCCTTTGCAACTCAACACACCCCTCAATTTCATGTTTCATCACCATTTGACCCCTGACGAGCGGACTTGGGTGCACGACTTGCGATGGACCTATCTCTCTCCTCTCTTCACCTCCAGCCAAATTGCATGTACCAATGAGTTCAGATTCTTGTGTTCTTTCTTTTGACACCCTGGACGTTGAGTTTCATCAGGTATTGCGGTTTTGACCAAATTTGAGCCTTGACATCGCCGGCCATGGCACAGGTCAAGTGGGAAAGAAACTCACCTATGATTTTACAATTTTACCCCCCGCCTTCACTTCTCTTTTCTTCTCTGCTTTGCAAGAGGGCCTTTTGGTCCTTTGTTTTGTTTTGTTTTTTTGCTTTGACCAGGCGCAACCGAGCGGCCATGTAGGCCCGGGCACTAACTTGGGGCACGTTAATTGGGCCAAGTAGCGGGCCCAGTCCCACTCTCTCTCTCTCTCTCAAACAAAAATCAAATTTTGGATTTTTCATATTGGTCCAATTTAGAAAATCCATATCTTTTTATTTCTTGGTCAAAAATTAAAAATAAAATATGTTCTTGAATAAAAAAAATCCCAATTTTCTAATAAAAATAGTTTCAATCAGATCTTGAGTTTATCGAAAAAGTATTTTTAGGAAATGATTTAATTGATTAAAATCACTAAAAATACATCTAAAGGTCCTTATCTTCAAAATACACAAAATTATATGTTTTCTTAATCAGAAAAACCTAACTAAGGCAATGGTGATAGTTTTAGGGTAAAAATAAGGTGTTGTTTGAAAAGTTCAAAAGTTAGGGTTTCCTTGCCTTTATACATGAGTAAACCCTAATTCATGCTTAAACATTAAAAATAGGAAATCAATCTTTGGAATCAATTAAAGTAGTGAAGAAGGAGTGATTGGATCTCTTAAGATAAGGTATGTGCATTCCTTACACCCTAAGTTGGGAAATTTGTTATCCAAACCCTATTTTCCTTATTGAGGCATTAATTGAACCCTATTTCCTTCATTATAGTTTCTCTTGTTATAATTGCCTCAAAATCATACTTGATATATTATTTCTTGGGTATTGGAACCCCACTGCCATGTTGCAACTATATGATGATTTATCTTGCCACTTTACTATTTCTTGAGCATGATGGTTTATTTGACTATTATCTATAGTAGTGGTACTTTTGTACAACCACCCATAGATAGGGCATGCGTAAATTTGTCATGGGGAATGTGTTACTCTCCCCACTATAGAAAATTTATAGGTGATTGGAATTTGTTACCCTCCATCACCTATTGGTTAAGTTTAGGTAGGTGCCTCAACCCTACATAGTTTAGGTAGTCAATATTATCATGCATGCAACCTTTTTACTATTTTTGTTATGGAAAGCATCTATTTACTTATGCCTCATTCTTTTGACTTTCTTCATCTTATGATGAAATCTTATCCCTATTTCCTTATAGTTTTCTTATCTTTTGTTCTTGTTCATTTTCTCTAACACATACCTTGTTTTCTTTCCCTTTTGCTGGGTGCTTTCCCAACCACCCAGGGTTAGATCAAGGTGTTGAACAATGCCTAGGATCAGAGCTGTGAAATAGGAGCATGGAGGATCGTCCTATGAATAGGATAAGGAGTACTTGGCTTTAAGCATGGACCTATCCTGTGAAGTTATTTCTTGGAGACAAAGTTGATGTAGTTTAAATTTCCCTCAATCGAGATTCTTTTGCTGTTGTAAACCCTATATGGGAGAATCTGATGTATATTTTAATAAAATTGAATATAGTCATGAAATTATATTCCGTTGCATTACTTGTTGGTCTTTTTTACACCATATAAATATATATTTTTGAAAATTTTACACCCGTTTCAACATACATTTTGGAGTATGTTGGGAATGGAGGTTTGATTTTTTTTCTTCAAATATTTAGTAAAGGGGTGATTTCACTCTTTTACACATCCAAACATCTTAGGCATATGATCAAACATTTAGAAAGCATTTAGAAATCATCAGTAGTTGATATCATTGGTTATTAATGAAGTAACCACATACCTTTTTAATGAAGAAATCATGCAATGATAATCCAATATATTCAAGTTTTATGCAATAAAAAAAAAGAATTAATTTAAAGTATGCATAACACTAAGGTGTCACTATTTTTTCATATGATAACTGTATCGGGGCTGAGTCTTGGTCTCAGTGTATGGTTTAGGGTTATATTTAGGGATAGGTTCCAAAACCCTATGTTTCTCATGATAATGATCTAACATTAGGAAATTCTAGACCAATATTATGGTAAACCTAATATTACAAGGATCTTGAGAATTTATTTTCATTCAATAATATCAGATTATATCACAAAGTACACATACTCAATATGTTCAACATCTTGTCAAACAAAAATAGAGTTTACATGTAGTTATCACTTTATATTCTTCCATTTAAACATACTTTTTTTATTTAGAAGCAAAATCAAGCCTTGGAACTATTTTATTCATATGCTACATGATTTTTTGATGAATTTGATATAAATTTTCACTATAATAAAAGAGATAGTTAAATTTCTATTATAGTTGCAAGGTAAACACATATTTATCAATGGGAACACACCAAGTTAGCATATAGATTCATATTTAATTATCCTATGTCGACTGGAGGCTAGGGAAAATGACCATGTTACCCTCTCATTTTAAACAAATGTTAAGGGGGCAAGTGGTCTCTTCACTCCACCCACAACCAAGTTTTCAAATGGTGAAAAAGATCTGGCTAAACCTAAAAAGTGGTCAAGTTGATCACATGGATCCCAAGGGAACAAGGTACTTTCCTCATTGGAATTTTCTCCCTACCCATATCACATGCAAGCAACAATGATGGAGTCAACTCCAAAACACAAATGCTAAAGGCCACAACTGGGATGGCTGCTGACTCTGACACTCTTTGACAAACTTGGCTAGGTGTCACTTCCAAGGAAGAGGTCACCGAAGGGGGTTTCCTAGTCAAAATTTTCAAGGTGTGAATATGGAAAAAACATAAGATTATTGGATGTATTGCACCTTTTAAGAGGCCTTTTAGATGCTAGACATTGATAATATTTCTATCAGGAAAGTTTCTCATGCCTTCCCTCAATTTGTCCTGAACACAAACACAAGTTTGGTTGATCACTTACTAGTTGGGGGCATCAAGTGTTTGAGGATCAATATGTAGTCTCCACTTGAGACAACAAGGATGGGAGCACCTTCATATCTCCATCATGATTCTTCAGACTAAGTGAATTGGTCCAAAGTGAAGAAGGGAGTCATTCCTAACTCTTGTTTTTTGGAGAAAAGGATTGGTTTTGAAGAGAGATTGTAAGGGATTTTGACTGCCTTTGATTGTGTGAGTTGGCATTGTGGTTTGTGAAGCCTTGTATAGGTAGGGGATTCAGGGGGACAATGCCAAGGATTCTCCCTAGCATCTTGTTTTATCTTGGAATTGGAATTATCTCTCTTTGAGGAGATAATGGTAACGATAGGGCTCGTTTGGCATGGTTCAGATTCCCGAAGATAATGGGAAGGTCCCTAGGGGGTAAGAGGGAAAAGTGATAGTGAAAAGAATTAGGAAAGGACAAGAGTCCTATTCTAGATAGACATGGATATATTTTGGGAGAGGTAGGTGCCTGGTCTTCTCTCAGTTCTACCTACATCAGGGAGTTTGGATCGGATTGTAGTCTTCTCTTTCCCTACTTTTCTATTTTCTTTCCAGCTAAAACCTCACATCAAACAAATAATTATATACACCATGTCATAGTTATAATCTCTCTCAAATTTTGAGATAATACTTAATTATATATCATCCTCCATTAGGAAATAGATAAATCCTTAAGTAATATGTGAGTTACCCAAAACTGAGTTTCCAAGCAATAAATAAATAATTCTTTCATTAATTTCTTTGGCTAAAAAGTGACTTGGAATCTTGTAGAAATTCATTATGATCTCTTATTTCCTTTATCACAAAACTAAAATTATCCTTGGGTATAATATGAGCACAAAATACTAAATTCTAAATTTGTATCCCAATTACCTATTTGTGAACTCAAAAGTAGCCCACTTGGGCTTAAATTGGGTTTGAGAGATAATGGTTTGACCTAGGGATATTGAATGAATACATATGCTTAACTATATTCTCAATTACACAACTAAGGCTTTAATAACCAAATCATCTCAAAGGAAGTGTTATAATAACATGTTTGTTTAATATAAATCTAGTACTTTAATTGAAGACTCAATCTAAGTCTAGAGCTCAGAATCATCAACCAAAGTCATATCATTTCACTCACTACTCAACTTGATCCTCACATATATCATTGCATAATCTAAATCATCCAAAGTTTCATGTCTTCACAATTGGTTACCCCCGAAGGAAAAAATGTCATTCTCTCATAGACGGGATAACACTAGATAATAGTTCTGCCAAAGACAAAATGTGATATAGAACTTGTAATGACCCTGACCTAGGTTATGAGTTAACCCTATTTGTTTTGGCTAAATAAGTTTCTTAGAAATTTAAATAATGTTTGAGCAATGTTCTCTTATTATTGACCAAAATGCAATTTACCCAAGATGAGGGGATATATTGCAATTTATCACATGTTGAATGTGCCCTAAGTGTTTTAGCATAATAAGAAAGAGAATGATTCCAGGTGGTGGCTTGTGTAAAGCCTAAATTCCAAGTTTGAACTTGTTTGAATAATGCTAGTGACTTGTGTACCAATTTTAGTGCAAGTTGTAATGTACTCAAAATGTAGGGTTGATATGCAAATTACCACCTCTACAGTGTCCCTACTCCATCCTAGTATCATTTAGAGGAGATAGAAATAATGAGGCACCATGTTTGAATCATATTTGAGTATGATACCCTTGGTGATGAAAAGACCAAGGAAGTGTTGTATGTGAAACCCTAATTTGAGCTTATATCGGGTTGTAGAGTCCATATGGGAGTGCCTATCGGCCAACGAGCCATAGAGGGGATCCCATATTGGTTTTTGAACTCTTGGATTTTTACATGACGAGCTAAGAACCACAAGGAGGTGATCCATGATGAGTTAGATGCTCCTTGCAAAAGTTGTATCGGTTTGCATAATTTATGAGATAAAGATGAGATATCTTATCAAACAAGATAACTAATGGCAAAAATATCATCTCTAGATTATCCTCAAGTGTTTTTAATGTCAAGATAAATATTATTACATGCAAGGACAGGTGTCAACCATGCGTGGACACGTGGCACCTAGTAGCTTAAAAGATGACACCTCATAAACACACTTTTTCATGAACCTCAAGTATATATACCCTTCCTTTCACCCATAAGTGAAATTTTTCGAAATCTATCACCCCCTTGCTCTTATACATCGTGCATAGAATCTTGCTATCATGAAAGGGTGAAGGAGTATCATGCACAGAGCCTTGGTATTGGCCATAGCAAGTGATATCACCCATTGCAAAGTGATACCAGCCAAGTGAGAGATATCGACCATAAGTGATGGATATCGACCACAAGTGGAGAGGTATCATGCACAGGGCTGAGGAGCTCAAGTCTTGGACCTTTGATAAGCTCATATTCAACCTTGTGAACGTGAATATTTGGATCTTAAAGCTTTGAAGTTTCTCTTGAGGTGGGCTATATAACTTGAACTCAATCATGTCATTATTTACCATCAATCTTGCCTTAGTTAAATGATTTACTTTCAAATAGAATTTTATTGCATAAGCGATGAACCATGAGCTCTAGTAGTAACCTAGGACTGTTTTCAATGAACTAGAATAGTAATAACAAGAGCCTAGAGACTGATGATGATGACATCATCATGGTGCAACCCGATATTGGGATGAAGCACCTCTAACCCGATATGGTGTTGAAGGATACACCTCTTACCTGATATGATGTTGAAACCCTAGATAATAATGGTTATACACCTCTATAATGATAGGGTGATGGCCATAAACCTTATGCACGATATGGTGACACACATATACACCTCAAGGTCGATATGGTGAGCACACATACACCTTATACCCAATATAGCAATCCGACATGGTAACTTGATATGGTAATTCGATATGGTGACATGAACACAACCAATAGAACGTTATGGTGATGATTTTATACCTCATGGAGGAAATAAGTAACACATACACACACCTTGTGCACGATATGGGGTTAAGCATACACCTTAAAATCGATATGGTGTTGAGTATATATACTCTAACCCAATATGATGTTGAAACTCAACATGGTGTTGTGAAACCCGGTATGCAAACCCCTAAGGTTGAGTGATCCAATAAGGATGCACGATATGGTGATGAGGACACACCTCTATACATGATATGGAAGCATACCTACACCTCTATACCCGATATGGAGGAAGAACCTCAATCCAATACACTTGATTAAGTGATACATGTAGTATGTCATGTCAAATGATACTTTAAGACATGAAGGGTTTAATGCATTTTGATAAATATGGGCCAATAAACCTTGAGAGAAGGATTGAACCAACCTAATGGAGTAGGATGTAATCAATATGTTAGTAAGGAGGAAAGATGAACTTATACTTGTTTAATACTCATGAAATGAGTATACATTGATACTCCTAATATGTTTGGAGTTTGAATTTGGGTTGTGATTCTTGATGAATGTACTTGAAAAACCTACTTGCCTTAAGAAGGGAAACCTTAACCCTAGTGAAGGGTAATGATATGATTTGAAGCTACCATTAGTTAATAAATGGAAACCCTAACCACATTGATACCATGCTGATAGCATGAGACAATGAGCATAGATAAGCATGAGCTATGATGTTTCATATAATACCAATTATCTAGGTCTTATGACCTAGAGATATTTGTTTCCTAGTGAGAGGCAACAAGATGTTAATGGGCCTTGTGAGACATGTGAATAGTTGTTTCCTAGTGAGAGGTGACAAGATGTCAATAGGCCTTGTGAGCCATGTGAATATTTGTTTCCTAGTGAGAGGCAACAAGATGTTAATGGGCCTTGTGAGCCATGTGAATATTTGTTGCCTAGTGAGAGGTGACAATATGTTAATGGTCCTTGTGAGCCATGTGAATGGTTGTTGCCTAGTGAGAGGTGATAAGATGTTAATGGGCCTTGTGAGCCATGTGAATAGTTGTTGCCTAGTAAGAGGTGACAAGCTGTTAATAGGACTTGTAAGCCATGTGAATAGTGTTGCCTAGTGAGAGGTGACAAGATGTTCAAATGGAAACCCTGTAACATAATAATAATAAATAGTTATAAAAATGATAATGAAATCTTGGTCATACAGTCCTTATGATTATAGCCAAATAAGGGCTATAGTGTTTTGAATATGTTTAGATGAGATACGAGGAATATGTGCATTACATAAAGGATGTGAATAAGTATGATGGCTTGGCCAAGGTATAATACATGGATATAATTTCACAGGATTGGGATAACCCAATACCTGGATGCAACACTCACATGAATGGCATAATCCAATACCTGGAATAATTTCACAAGATTGGGATAACCCAATACCTGGATGCAACACTCACAGGATTGGCATAATCCAATACCTGCAATAATTTTACAGGATTGGGATAACCCAATACCTGGATGCAACACTCATAGGATTGGCATAGTCCGATACATGTAATAATTTCACAGGATTGGCATAGTCTAATACCTGGAATAATTTCACAGGATTGGCATAGTCCAATACATGGAATAATTTTACATGATTGACATAGTCCAATACATGGATACAAACCTCACAGGATTGACATAGTCCAATACCTGGATACATGCCTCACAAGATTGGCAAAGCCCAATACCTGGACAGAATATAATGATGTATATTCACATGATTGGTGCAATCCAATACCTGGCTAGCAGATTGGTTGAGGCCAACCGATAGAAATGAGAATGATTCAAGGATGTCATACCATGATAATAAGTATCACAAGATAAGCTTGAGATGTTGATATAGTATGATAGGTAAATGTTACACATGTTCTTTATATTCCTTATAAAGTGAATAGATGATTTACTGCCCTATCATAGATAATTACAATGCTTTAAGTGAAGAGAAATGTTTTAATCTACTTATCCACAATTATTAACCTTGCTTATTATTATAAAAGAACCTCTGCTAGGTGCAAAAATCTGGAGGAAAAAACAAAGAAGGAATGAGGATCGAGACGTATCCAAAACTACCCACACAACAAACCAAGTCGAACAACAGCAACAAGGGGAACAAGTACAACCAACTGAAAAGAATGATAGGAGGGAAGAACCACATACAGTGGTCGCACCTATGGGTGATGAGATCATCTTGGGCAGGCCGAGTAAGGAAACTGAAGACCAAAGAATGGAGGATATGGTAATTATAACTACACCAGTGGACACCACACAGAAGAAAAAAGAACAATGTGAAAATGATGCCTCAAATGGGAGGAAAGCAAAGGAGAAGAAGGCTCCACCTGCAGGCAGTCTGCACAAGGGGCATGGGTCCAATACGAGGACCAGGTCTAAGAGGCTAGTTGACGAACAAGAGGGGGCGGAGATGCCCCACACCAATTAATTCTTATCTGTTGTTATGGTTAATACTGTCATCTAGAATATAAGAAGGGCTGGCAAGAAGAATGCCAGAAATTACCTCAAACACATCATCCGCAATCTTAAAGTCCAGATAGTCTCCATTGTTGAACCACGCATCTCAGGTGATACAACACTGGCAGTGGTAAAAGACATTGGTTTCACGAGTTCACATAGGGTCGAAGCCAGAGGGTACTCAGGAGGTATATGGGTACTCTGGAACGAAGCTGTGTGTGATGTGCAAATTTTACAAATCCACAAATACTTTGTTCATTGTTGTGTTAACAACAACATGTACTACACCTTTGTGTACGCTTCGCCTAGGCCTGGGGAAAGGCCATGCCTCTTGGAACATCTAAACCTGCTCAGCAGAACGATTGATAAGCCATGGATAACCATGGGAGATTTCAACTGCATGATGGACCCAGTCGAGAAGATCGAAAGCAAGAATTTCAATATAAATGAAGCCACTAGATTTAAAAATGCTATGATACAAGCAGGCCTGACGAACATTGGACGCACAGGCTACAAATACACGTATAAGAAAGGGATCCTCCATGAACGCCTGGATTGCATCCTAGCTAATGCATTATGGATACAATGCTACCTGAGCTTCATATGCGAAAACCTTGCTAGATTAGGGTCGGACCACAATCCTATAGCTCTCCTGAATAACCACGATGCAAAGCGGAAGGGAAGGTTCAAATCTAAAGCAAGTTGGAAGACTGATCGCACCTTCATCGATGTGCTGACCAATCGCTGGGATAAGGATGCAGATTTCCACAAAGCTCTCAAGAACTTCACCCAACCAATCATGGAGTGGGAATGTAAGAAGAAAAAGAAGGCTAATGCACAAAAGAACATGCTTATGCACGAACTGCAGTGTTTGCAAAAAGACCTGGAACTGAAGTATGATAGATGGAAGGAAAGAAGAAGCATATCGCTGGTGGCACAGCTGGAGAGAATACAACTCGAAGAGGAGGAAGACTGGAAGCAAAGGAGTCACATAAATTGGCTTACACAAGGAGATAACAACACATCTTTTTACCACACGTATGTCAATAATAGAAGATGCACCAATACTATCCGCAGCCTCCAGGATAGGGATGGTAATTGGATATCAGAACAAGCACAGTTAAAGGAACTCGTAAACAAGCACTTTAAAGAGTTGTTCAATACAAACTCAAAACTTTCTGGTACGGCCATGGATGCAATCCCTCAAAGGTTCAAGCAGCTTACTAAGAAGCAACAAATACTCCTGGGTGCGACACCGAATGAGTATGAACTCTGGAATATTGTCAAGAACTCTGACCCCTACAAAGCGAGAGGGCCCGATGGTACCGACATGATATTTATTAAGAAGAACTGGAAAATTGTTTGCACTTCTGTCCTAAAATCTATCCGCATCCAGCTCAATGGGGACCCGTTTCCTGATGGCATGGGAGATTCCTGTGTTGTGCTCATTCCAAAGACGAGAAATCCAGTGAACTGCAATCAACTATGACCTATATCTCTGAACAACACCTGCATGAAGCTAGCATCTAAGGTGATAGTGCAAAGAATTGAAAAGTACATCTCAATTTGGGTGTCCCCGACACAAACCAGTTTCATACTGGGGAGGAACATATCTGATAACATCATCTTAGTTCAAGAAATTATTCACAACATGCGAAGTAAAGCTAGTGCACCCCAAATGCCCATCAAGGTTGATCTGTCAAAGGCTTATGACCGTATGGCATGGGATTTCGTCGATAACACTATCAGCAAGCTATCCTTTCCACCGAACATCAAGCAATACATCATGAATTCGCTGTCTGCGGGGCAGACAAACATACTATTTAATGGTGAAGTGCTCTCAGGATTCAAAACGTCATGAGGTCTTCGGCAGGGTGATCCACTATCTCCGTACCTATTCGTGTTTTGCATGGAGAGATTCACATAGCTTGTAAACAAAGCTATTACCGATGGCCAATTGAAGCCGGTTAAATTAGCCCAACAGGGTCCGACCATTTCCCACATTGCGTTTGCGGATGACATTGTTATCTTTGCGAGAGCTTCTCTGCAGCAGATTAACACGATCAACACATGCTTTCAGATGTTTGAGGCAGCGTCGGGACAACAGGTATCTATCGACAAGTCGAGAATCTTCTTCTCAGCTTCTGTCAATCGGAACATCAGGGTAAGCATCACTTCAGCCTCCGCCATCCCTAAGACGGATGACCTTGGTAAGTATTTGGGAGTACCGCTTCTGCACAGCAAGGTGAACAAAACTACATACTCTTTTCTAATCAATTCCATGGAGGCGAGAATCAACGGTTGGGCTGCCAAAACCCTATCCTTAGCGGGACGACTATGCCTTGTGAAGGCAGTCCTTTCCGCTCTACCTTCTTATGTCATGAAAATGGCCAGAATCCCGACGAGCATTTGTATGAAGATGGACAGGATCATCTGCTATTTCCTATGGGGAGGCGGTCATAATGGAAAACCTTTGTCACTGGTTTCTTGGAATCTGGCCTACACCAGTACGAAGGCAGGGGGTTTAGGCGTGAAGTCCATGTCTGACTGGAACAAGGCTCTCCTTTGGAAGAATTCTTGGAGACTACTAAATAACAAACATTCAATATGGAGTGTTGGATTGCAAAACAAATATAAGAACTACTCCCCCCAAAGAAAAGGGAGGACCACACCTCTCTGGAGAGCTGTTCACTCGGGCATCGAGTTTGTCAAAGAAAATAGCATTAAAGCTATCAACAATGGCAAAAGCACTATGGTGTGGGAGGATAGATGGGTGCCTGGGTTTGAGAAACTGGGCGACATATGCTTAACACGCATAGATAACAATATTTCCGATCTCAAAGTTGCCAGTCTCACTAATCTCACAGGGGAATGGGACATTGACTTCTTGAAAACTTACCTACCTAATGAATGTGTGGAGAGGGTCTTGCATCTACCCCCACCAGTAGTGGGATTAGGGAACGATACCTGGAGCTGGATTGATGATAATACATGTAGATATTCAGCTGGATCAGCTTACAACAAGATCATGGGGACTGCACAAGAACCATATACTACTTTCTGGAGAAACATATGGTCACTAGCCGTACCAAGTAAAATCTGAATGTTCATCTGGTTGGTGGCACATGATGCAATCATGGCCAATGCTAGAAGATCACAACGAAGGCTCACTGAAGATGATATGTGCCCCAGATGCGAGGCAATGGTAGAAACAACAATACATGCGCTATGGCAGTGCCCTTTTGCTAAGGATGTCTGGAATGAACTAAAGGTTGGAGAGGACCCACCAGATACTACCAGAAATGCATGTCTAGAATGTCTAAAGAACAACATTATGACCAAAGAGGCACACCCTGTCACCATCACGACCACCTGTTGGATGATTTGGAAGGCAAGGAACAAGGCGGTTTTTGAAAAAGTTGTTCTTCCTACTACTCGGCAGATTGCCCAAATTAGATCTCTGTAGATGCTGCTCTCTACTCAGACATCAGGTCCTCATATTTGTACACCTAGTATTTGGGAAGAGGAGGAGAAGTGGATGGAACTACCACATGAGGAACATCTTGCTATTGTAGACGCTGCGGTACACAAGGACAGAGCTGTCATTATCGTCGTTGTTCTGGACTGGAATGGGAGATGGCTAGGGGGACGTGCTCGCACCATTAAGACTTCTTCGGTGGTGGAGGCTGAGCTTAGGGAAATACTTTTCTCTCTCCAAACATGCGACAGTAGACAAGGAAGGAAGATCACTATCCACTCGGATAGTAGCATAGATGTCACTGCAACCATGCAGATGGGGCAACTCAATCCAGGTCTCACCCCTTGGATATCCAAGATTGACCAAGCCAGAATGAGGTACTCTGAAGTGCAGATCATGAAGGTCCCAAGAGGTAGGACTCACATTAGTGACTCCCTTGCCATGCACCATATCCAAAACAACTGGGAGGAATGTGTTTACACACATCCCCCACTTGACCCTATAGGTCATCCCCTCCCTTTCCCTCTATGTAATGGTAGTAGTACTACCAGATTTAAATTCTCAGTAGGAACTGTTGTAATGAATTCTTCTTTACCTGCACGAGGAGGCCGGGATGAATAAGAACACCTCCTGACTTTCCCAAAAAAAACATCTGCTTAGTTTACTACTATTTACTTGTGATAATAACATTGTTGGCAGAGAGTTATATCTCTCGCTGGGACAATTGTCGCACCCCGTGGGATCCACACTTTTTGGGTGGACGTGCATGAGGAGGTAGAGACCATTCTACATAGGAAGGACAACAACAGTAGGGATAGCAGTAACAACTCAGGTTGAGTGTACCATCTATCGTGTCTTGTAGATAGAAGTCCTATGTGTCATCTCTGTACTCTCAGGTCCTTGGATTTAGTACGTGATGGTTTTATGAACAATCTGAGATTTTGGCTTGTATGCCTCGAGGTTTGATGTTGCTTTAGTATATGTTTTGACAAAGCAACTGTTATATGTTAACCATGAGATGAGATCATTCAGCGTATGTACAATGTGAACCCCGATGTATATAAAGTTTTGAAATGGATCTCTTTGCAAAAGGGTTTTAATTTTTAGTGATTTTTGTTAATCCATTGCTTGTGATTATTCCACATAATTAGTAATGATTTGGTTCTCAGTTTGGTGGTTGTTGTTATAAAGTTTGGTATCAGAGCTTAAGGTTCATTGAGTCTATAGAGACAGAGGACTAAGGCATTGAGTCTATTCTAGTGTTCTGCAGTATATCTTATAGTGACTTTTGCTTATGCAGAAGGAGGAATATAGCTTAAAGATGTCTAGAGAACACGATGATCATGTTGCTGATATTAATGTTATTGCACCAGTAGGAGGTGTAAGGGATCATGCGAGAGAGGAATCAGTGCCTGAGAATCCCCATTTTGATAAAGCTATGATAGAAAAACCAACATTTCATGCTCTTTTTGGACAAGTCATGACCACAATGATTCATATGGCAGACTGAATGATAGCACCAACACCTAGGGCACCAACTCCGAATGAGGGATATGGGTCTGGTAAGACTTTTGAATGACTACACCATGTAGGAGTTGTACAATATGCTGGGACAAATGACCCAGCAGATGTTGATCTATGGCTCACTGAGTTAGAAAAAACTTTTAAGATCCTTAGTGTGGCATCCAACTTACAAAACACAAGATTAACTATGAGGAAGTGAATCATTTGTAGCGGATTACTAAAAATCACTAAAAATTAAAAGTTTTTGCAAAGAGATCCAAACATAGGAAACTCTTCCATTAAGAACCAAAGTATAATATTTACATCCTGATTCAAAAGTACATAACTTGTACCCTCTCTTCTCAAGGATTTACAACATCAGCTATCTCAAGACATAATATATAGACATCATATAACTTCGAGGCATCAAGCCAAAATCTCAGATCGATTCATTAAAAAACTAACTATAAACTCTGAGGACCTGAGAGTACAGAGACGACACATAGGACTACTATCTAGACAAAACTTGGCAGCCAGTGCCTCCACCTGAGTCATCACTGTTGTCCCTGATATTGCTACTGCTTTTCTCTTGCTATTGGGTTCCTGCTTCTTCTCCTGTGATTACCTAAAAACATTGGATCCCACGGGGGTGAGACAATTGTAAATTGTCCCAGCGGGAGATATAACCCTCTGCCAAAACATTGTTATAGCAGTTTATTATAATTAAAACTAAGCAGGAGTTCTTATATAATAACAGTAGTATTAATCATTGAATGAACAGGGTAAAGTAATTTCCTTTCCTAAGGAGGGCATTGTATCTACTCATGGTAGATTCATATTTCACATATCTACTTGCAATGAATGTAAAGAGATATGGTTAACATTTATCAACTAGTGTTGCATAAAGGAAGTATACCATCATCCAATGAATTTCCATATTCAATCCTTAAGCAAACATGCTAGACGGCTGATTACATTTTACAATCACACTTATGCCCTGAGGAGATGAGGTATACTTCTCATACTCCAACCGACCATTGCAAATTCGAAATCGGTACCATACAAGGTCAAAGGTCGAGCTGGATACCAAGACCTCCCATATCTCAGTCAGTGCGAGATTACATGCATGACATATTGTGTCTCTGCTATATAGCTTTCCAGGGTATACTAGAAACTTCTCTATTAGAGTTACAGTGGCCTGGTGTACTCTCTTCATGATCATGAGATCTCATGTTTATCTCCATCAATCCGACATTAACATTATTGGGAGATGTGTACTGCATCTGTCCCAATCATCGGGGGATTCGTGATACATCCATCCCGGTACAAGTAATGAAGGATTGAGAGGTTTGTTGTTTACCTTTCATCAACTCCCTCATTAGGACGTTAGGATACAATCGCCCATTGCCCCCACATATTCAAAATATGCATTCCGGGTTTTGCCGCGGAGCACCCATTTCACCATCACCTATTGCTAACGATGATGGATCTATGGTCAAGGCTCTAAATGATATGATTTCACTTGATTAATTAAGTACATTATCATATTCTTTTAGCATCAGTCAACTTCTCAAACATAACTTATTCAGACAAATTCCATTAAGAAACAAGTACTATTTTCATCAATCACTTGTCAGTCTTTATAAGACATTGGGATCTCAGTCCCTCATTTCATTTCTTTGAAAGTTCACTTCCCTCAGCAGCATCATTATCATACTTATCAACTTTGGGTATTCATACCCTCAATTCATCACTATCACTGTTACCATTTGTTAGGTAACTATTACCTCCGGGTCCTCAGACCAAGGTATGCATAATACTTGTTACACAAGTATCTCACATGGCTCTCAAAGCCTATTAAATGTTTTGCCACCTTTCGCTAGGCAACAACTTACTCATGGAACTCATAATGTTCATGCACATTTTGTTACTTTTACTAAGCAACAACAACATTAGGCACATAAGGCCATAAAACATGTTTATCATATGAAAGTCATAGCTCATATCTAGCTATGTTCATCATCTCATGATGTCTACATGATTAATATACATGATAACAGTCATGTAAGTCATTTGTCACATCATATGAAACATTAGTAACACCACCATCCTTTATCAGGATTAGGGTTATCTATCAATTAGGGTTTTTCATTCCCTTTACCAAAAATTAGGGTTAGGGTTTCCCATCATGCTTTAATTAGGGTTTCATGCTCACATTATTAGTTCAACCCTAATGTATTGCTCCACACCTCTGGGAGTATTTAAAGATATCATACATATTTGCTTATGATCACTATTCTCATCATATATCATTAATGGTCATCAATTCAAAGAATGAGTTCATTTCTCATCCTTGTCATGGTATGATTACATCATACTCATTGATTAGCTTACCCCATTCTCAAGGTATATTGGTCAACATTTATCAAAGTACATTGAGTTCATTACATCTTTATTGTAACAATTGCATAACACACATTTCATGTGTTTCTTAACCAAGAGTATTGAATTAGAGGTTCATCAAGGTAAGTCTACAATGAAATGCAGAATGTGATATCTATCATATCTGAATGTATCACTTTCTTTTCATTTCCATCTTCTTAAGTTAATAAACTAACTTTGTATTAAGGTATTTCCTTCTTAATACTTTATCCACTAACTTGTTACTTTCATCATATGGTGCATGGGTCACACATTAGAATTGCCCAATTGTCTTTAATGATATGGACTTATCCAACTGATAGACATTGTTGATATAAGATAAACCATTATCAACTATTTTAGGTATTTCAACTCTTAGGATGTTATCCACATCATTATTTAGTATAACATACACCATTCCTAAAAGTTTCATGTCCTCATCATTGTAAGGTGTATAGGCTATTACTCATGTATAGAAATGGTTGTACAAGGATCTAGTCATCATCTTATCTCTTAGATACTTATTCATTAAAATCACCACCTTATCATTCACATGGTTCATCAACCCTATCCTTCATGTCTATAACATATTCATCTTATTTAATTATTTTAGCCACACCTCTCATTGGTGTACTGGCTATTAAACCATCTCTAGGGTTTCAGATATCATTACATGACATCACCCTAAATTGAGTCTTAAACCATATCATAATATCAGGGTTCCACATAACATCACTTAAAACTAGGGTTTCATATTCAATAAACCATAATTAGACTTACTGTTCATCCCAATTGGGGTTTCTCATGACATCACCCCCAATTAGGGTTTCTCATGTCATCACCCTCCATTAGGGTTTCTTATTCCATAACCCACAATTAGGGTTTACTATTCACATCACATCACCCTAGATTAGGATTTACTATTCACCCCAAGTAGGAGTGATCATCAAAGTACCCTGAATTAGGGTTTATCATACCATCACTATGAATTAAGATTATACCATCATCATGTAGTAAGATTACTTCCATTAATATCCTTAGTTAGGGTTATGATTCATTAACCCTCATAATTAGGGTTTCATGATCTCACTATGAAGGATCATACCCTAATTAAACATTCATTCATATAGGAAGTCTATTACTTGATTATCAATCATGTAGGAAATATTCTCTCTCTCATCCTATATAGGATGATGTTTTCTCAACCTTGATTAGGATAAATCAACTCAACCTTGAAGAAGAATTGACATCATGGGTTATGTCATTGTCACCATGATCATTAGGGCTTAGCTACTTGAAGGGTACTAATCACCCTGTCTCATTAAAGGTACCATTATTATAAACACCATCGATTTACATCATGTAATTTACCACTTAAACTATTGAACTTTATTCACTTTAAGTGTTCATACAATTTGATTAATTACTTTCCAAATGATCTTGGTCACTTAGACTTCAAATGGTGTTGACCAATCATACCTCAAATGGTCTTGGTTGAATACTCAAAAACGTTTAGTAAAGTAGGTGGTGAAGACCGTTTGCCAAAGTTGACATTTTAAAACCGCATGCACCTAAATGGTTTGGGATCGTTTGGTCCCAAATGGTCTTGAGACCGTTTGGTCCAAACCCCCCCAAAACCGCAAGGACCAAAAAGGGTCTCAACCACTCCAATTAAATTAGGGTTTCCAATGTTGAATCCTTCAACCATTGAATTCATGTAAGCAATCATCAATTGGACCTATCACCATACTTCAATTAAGTTAAATAGGTCAACCTTCAACTGATTTGACCCTCAATTGATCATCAATTAGGGTCTCAATCAATTGGATTAGGGTTTGGAATCGTTAATCCTTCAACATTAATCAATGTGAGATTGGTTACTTTGAAACCATTGAGCCTTCATCCAAATTGGGCATGACATGAACCCAAAAGGTATTGAGGTCGTTTGGATGACCTCCAAATGGTCTTGAGACCGTTTTCCCATGTCAACATCAAAATCCAAGTCAATCAATCAAGGTTTGGATCATTGGATTGATCACCAAATCAACATTTGATTGCAGTTCAACTTAGTACCTTTAGATCTTCAAACACCTAACCATACTTGTCCCTAGACCTCCAAACGGTATTGAGTGACCACCAAACAGTCTTGATACCGTTTTCCCATCATATCATTAAAATCCATGACATCCAGTTAGGGTTTGGGTCATTGGATTGATTAACAAATCAACACTCAATTGTATTTCAATTTGGTATCTTTGGACCTTCAAACACTTGTCCATACTTAACCCTAGACCTACAAACGGTCTTGGATGAACCCAAAATGGTCTTGAGACCGTTTGGGTGATTCCCAAACGGTTTTGAAACCGTTTGGGTCAATCAACCCAAAACATCAACTTATTCAATTGAAAAATTAGCACTTAGCCGATTAGGGTTAATACCATATGTTTGGATCTTCAAACACTTAACCATATCCAACCCTAGACCTCAAAATGGTCTTGGGTGACCCCTAAACGGTCTTGAGACCGTTTGGGTGATCCCCAAATGGTTTTGAAACCTTTTGGGTCAATCAACCCAAGTTTCAAACCGAATCACTTATGAAATCAGCACTCAACCCAATTAGGGTTTAGGTGATTGATAGACCTTCAACTCATGAAACAATTGGATTTAATCAATAATAATTGATTGTTCTTTAACCTAGATCATTATGAACAAATCCTCAAATGGTCAACCCTGGTCAACATCACCAAACGGTCTTAAACTGTTTGCTTCTATGCAGTTTAGTGAAACCGTTTCATTCCAAACGGTTTGAAACCATTTGCTCCCAAACGGTTTGTGAAACCATTTGGACATTTGATTCAAACTGTTTGGTATAGATATTTGGGGAGGTGTGTGATTATGATGATGTCATCATCATCAACCTCTAGACCCACGAAACCTGCTGTGATTTCCATGGAGATTGCATCAATCAACCAAATCAATAATTGTAAATATCGAAATGATCATTATTTGATGGGGAATTGAATGCAATAACAAAGTTAGGGTTTCAAGTTATAAAACCCACCTCCAATTGAGATCCAAAGCTACAAGATCACGCCAACAATGGTGGATGAAGATTTTTCAACTCCCCTTAGGCTCGTTCTCAAGCTTTTGGTTGAAATGTTTGGCTAGGGTTGAAGAGGAGATCGAATTAAGAAGAAATCCATAATTTATTTTCAATTTCCACCATGGAATCAAGGAGAACGAAGGTCAAGAACTTACCAACAGGTTGGGGGTCGTTCTCTTCTTTCTCCCAAGCTCCCAAGGTCGTTTTCCAAGCAAGGGGTGGAAGTAAATCCGAAATTCCCTTTCACCCTATGGATAAATGAGCTTATATGTGAATTTTATTAAAAAATTCAATTAGGAGAGAGAAAGTAGGAATTATCCCCTCAATTCCCTTGCCACTTGACCCCTATCCTTCCTTAGAGACGAGGCTATACTCTTGGACTCTTATACCCTTCAATTATCCACATTTTAAAGAAAAGAAAAATAGGCACCTTAACCCTTTTTATATTAATATCCATGACTTAGTGGATATTTCTTTTCCTTATAATAGGGTGAGTGGAAATTCCACCTCCTTGAGATATTTCGTGGCTCTTTCAAAGAAAAAAGACTAACACACATATCTTAACTCAACCATTTTAATTTTGGTTGAAAGCCCTTTAATTAATACATTCATTTTTGCCCTAAATTGAATTAGGGTTTCAATTAGGATTAAATCTTGATTATTTTAATATCAAGATTCTCTCTCCTCCAACTTAATTCAAATGAGGTGCCCCTCTCAATTTCTTTGCTCTACATGATGCCAAGAAACATTAGGGACCTTATTGAAGTGGTAATTTGCATATTGAACCTTAGGTTTTGGGTAAATTGCACTTTACACCAAAACTAGGTTTTAATACACAAACATTGTCCAACAAGCTTTATCTTGGTGTCCAAGCATGTAGAAACCATACTACTACATAATATTCACTATTATGATGTGTCAACATCATAGGAACATATTATTATGTAAAATTTTCAAGTTAGCCCCTTAACTTGGGCAATTTTCACTTTAGTCCAAAATAAGCAAACATTGCTTCAACATTGTTCAAACAGGACCAAAATTGAAACATAAGTTCCACATAAGGCCTAATTACTTTTCACAAGATAAGATTAAAATTATAATCATCTTTCTTAATCAAAACACCTAGGGTTAAAGCATAACCCAGGTCAGGGATGTGACAAATTATCCACCCCTTATAAGGATTTGGTCCCCGAAATCCCTTGATAAAGAAAAACAGATATTATTCATGCATCATATCATCATGTCATCACATAAAATTTCATTATTATGGGGACACCATAGAGTTTTGATCAATACAAAGTTATTCCATACAAGTTTATCATGGAATGATTCACATGAGCATATACTCCCATGTTCCTTAGTTAGTTCAGTATTTCTCTTTCAAGATCACAAATATATTCTGTCATCTACTTGAGACTATAAGTCTTTTCATACTCTGATTGTGTCATCTCACCTGATAACACCATACTAACTTTCCTTATACTAGTACTGACTATCTCATTAGTTGTACATTCTCTTATCATAAGGAAAGGTTACTTATCAATTGAGAACTTATCTCAAAGCTATCATCAATTGTTATCTTTTTGCAAAGCATAAACCCCTTACATGTGAGGTTCATGATATTTTGCATGATCAATCTGATTTCATAGTTGACCATTCCAGGTAATCAACATAGATCATCTGATATTTCTTTAGATACTAGGATCCCTTACCTTGGTATCTATTACATGTGTTAAAAACACATCACATCTTTATCTTCCTTTCCTTTTAGGACATCACTTGTTACATATATCTTTTCCTTGAAACAAAGGTACAAGGTAAACTGATACTTTTCTAAGTATCCATCATCATGAACATTTTTATCTTATGCACATCTAGTGTCCTAAGACCCACTTGATTGCCATGTCCCTGAAAGGAAAGATAACAAGGATTCATATTCCTGTTATTATTTCATGTATTTTCAACTATTCATGAAACATTTACTCTTTATCTCATCCTAGGTTCCTTGCCCTAGCATAGGAATCTTATAAGGATGATTACATATCATTATCTCTTTAGCAAGTTTATGATCATCTCATGATCTCATCATATTTTCCATTTCTACATTATGGTAAGGGTCTTTATGATACTTACAACTTTATTAGATGAGATTCATCTCCCTTATTCTCATTCTTATCTTATGAGTATTATACTTTTATTTCCTCATACAAACATGCTCATATGAGGTTATCTCAGATTTCTCTTTCTTATACTTAGGACATGACACATTTATTTATTCCATATTTCTTATTTCATGATACTCATTAGATTGTATCAAAATAACTACTTGATCAGAGCAATCAAAAAGATTACAATCTAAGAGTTTCCATACTCACTTTATCATCAATAGTTGTATACCTGGCCAGGGTGTATAAATACTGAGATAAGGTAGTATGCACCTGTATACTATCATTTTCCTTCCTTTTCATATTTTACAAAACAAATAAGAATCATTACTGGATTTTATCCAGAAATCTCTTCAATACCTCATCTTCTTCTCACAGAGGTAAGAGTAACATGAAACATTTATAATGTTTATGCAAAATATAAGTCCTCATAGGACTAGTCAAAGAAGGCTCAATAAATTACCTTCTCAAATTAACTCAAGAAACCATAAAAAAGACATATAAGAATGACATTATTTTGTCTAACCAATCATGATTCGTGGATTATTCACTGCCTCAGGCTGATTCTGCCTCAGAGGTTGATTCACCATAACATTTCTGGCTGAGCAATTTCTTGCCAGATGTCCTACCTGTCTACATAGGTAGCAAATTCTGGGTTCCAGGTACGGTCTAGAGGGTTCTTTACCCTTTCTAGATGACCATTGCCTTGGTGCACTAGGTCCTGGTTGTACTGGTGATACCAAAGTCTTTCCCTTTTTGGAACTACTAGGCCTCTGTTCCTAGATTTGGATAGGCCTTTGCTCAATCATCATCTTGTTTTTCTTTTCTGGGAAAAACCTTCTGATATGTCCAGGTTCCCTGCACTTGTGGCAGATCCTGATTTCAGGTTGTATTCTATTCCCTACATCACTATATATTGATTCAACAGGCTGAGGTTGAGCACAGACTTGTTCTAAGTCCAGAACTTCATCATTTCCCATTGCTTCAACCTACTGTTGTGGATTACATATCATTTTGATGTCCAAAACATCATCATTGGGGGCTGGTAATCTAGGTTGTATTGCTAGTACTCGATCCACTAAATACATCACGGTTGCCCTGAGTTCCCCAACAGTGATACCTAGGGAAGGATTTCGTATCACAGCTGGATTAACTAGGGGATTCTCAAGCAATTGTCCCTCTCTTTCCTATTCCCCTGCACCTCTTCTTAGTGTAGCATTGCTTCTTTCTGCAGCAAACTCCTCATGTGACCCAATCATCTTTAAGTTCTTCTCCTCCTATATGAGCAGAAGACACTATCAGATACACTTGAAGACACTAGAACATACTCTAGTACCTTAGTCCTATGTTTCTGTAGACTTAGTGAACCTAGAGCTCTGATACCACTAAATTGTGGCATCCTACTTACAAAACACAAGATTAACTAAGCGGAAGCAAATCATTTGCAGTGGATTACTAAAAATCACTAAAAATTAAAACTTTTTGTAAAGATATCCAAACATAGGAAACTCTTCCATTAAGAAACAAAGTATAATATTTACATCCTGATTCAAAAGTACATAACTTGTACCCTCTCTTCTCGAGGATTCACAACATCAACTGTCTCAAGACATAATATATAGACAACATATAACTTCGAGGCATCAAGCCAAAATCTCGGATCGATTCATTAAAACACTAACTATAAACTCCGAGGACCTGAGAGTACAGAGATGACACATATGACTACTATCTAGACAAAACTTGGTAGCTAGTGCCTCCACCTGAGTCATCACTGTTGTCCCTGATATTGCTGCTGCTTTTCTCTTGCTATTGGGTTCCTGCTTCTTCTCCTGTGATTTCCTAAAAACATTGGATCCCACGGGGGTGAGACAATTGTAAATTGTCCCAGCAGGAGATATAACCCTCTGCTAAAACATTGTTATAGCAATTTATTATAATTAAAACTGAGAAGGAGTTCTTATATAATAACATCAATATTAATCATTGAATAAATAGAGTAAAGTAATTTCCTTTCCTAAGGAGAGCATTGTATCTACTCATGGTAGATTCATATTTCACATATCTACTTGCAATGAATGTAAAGAGATATGAATAACATTTATCAACTAGTATTACATAAAGGAAGTATAACATCATCCAATGAATTTCCATATTCAATCCTTAAGCAAACATTCTAGACGGATGATTACATTTTACAATCACACTTATGCCCTGAGGAGATGAGGTATACCACTCATACTCCAACCGACCATTGCGAAGTCAAAATCGGTACCATACAAGGTCAAAGGTAGAGCCGGCTACCAAGACCTCCCATATCTCAGTCAGCGCGAGATTACATACAGGACATCTTGTGTCTCTGCTATATAGCTTTCCAGGGTATACTGGAAACTTCACTATTAGAGTTACAGTGGTGTGTTGTACTCTCTTTACGATTGTGAGATCTCATGTTTATCTCCATCCATCTGACATTAACATTATTGGGAGATGTGTACTGCATCTGTCCCAATCATCGAGGGATTCGTGATACATCAATCCCGGTACAAGTAATGAAGGATTGAGAGGTTTGTTGTTTACCTTTCATCAATTCCCTCATTAGGACGTCAGGATACAGTCGCCCATTGCCCCCACATATTCAAAATATGCATTCTGGGTTTTTCTGTAGAGCACCCATTTCACCATCACCTATTGCTGACGATGATGGATCTATGGTTAGGGCTCTACATGATATGATTTCACTGGATTAATTAAGTACATTATCATATTCTTTTAGCATCAGTCAAGTTCTCAAACATAACTTATTCAGACAAATGCCACTATTTTCATCAATCACTTGTCAGTCTTTATAAGACATAGGGATCTCAGTCCCTCATTTCATTTCTTTGAAAGTTCACTTCCCTCAGCAACATCATTATCATACTTATCAACTTTGGGTATTCATACCCTCAATTCATCTCTATCACTGTTACCGTTTGTTAGGTAACTATTACCTCTGGGTCCTCAGACCGAGGTATGAATAATACTTGTTACACAAGTATCTCACATGGCTCTCAAAGCCTATTAAATGTTTTTCCACCTTTCTCTAGGCAACAACTTACTCATGGAACTCATAAGGTTCATGCACATTTTGTTACTTTTACTAAGCAACAACAACATTAGGCACATAAGGCCATACAACATGTTTATTATATGAAAGTCATAGCTCATATCTAGCTATGTTCATCATCTCATGATGTCTACATGATTAATATACATGATGACAGTCATGTAAGTCATTTGTCGCATCATATGAAACATTAGTAACACCACCATCCTTTATCAGAATTATGGTTATCTATAAATTAGGGTTTTTCATTCCCTTTACCAAAAATTAGGGTTAGGGTTTCCCATCATGCTTTAATTAGGGTTTCATGCTCACATTATTAGTTCAACCCTAATGTATTGCTCCACACCTCTGGGAGTATTTAAAGATATCATAAGTATTTGCTTATGATCACTATTCTCATCATATATCATTAATGATCATCAATTCAAAGCATGAGTTCATTTCTCATCCTTATCATGGTATGATTACATCATACTCATTGATTAGCTTACCCCATGCTCAAGGTATATTGGTCAACATTTATCAAAGTACATTGAGTTCATTACATCTTTATTGTAGCAATTGCATAACACACATTTCATGTGTTTCTTAACCAAGAGTATTGAATTAGAGGTTCATCAAGGTAAGTCTACAATGAAATGCAGAATGTGATATCTATCATATCTGAATGTATCACTTTCTTTTCATTTCCATCTTCTTAAGTTAATCAACTAACTTTGTATTAAGGTTTTTCCTTCTTAATACGTTATCCACTAACTTGTTACTTTCATCATATGGTGCATGGGTCACACATTAGAATTGTCCAATTGTCTTTAATGATATGGACTTATCCAACTGATAGACATTGTTGATATAAGATAAACCATTATCAACTATTTTATGTATTTCAACTCTTAGGATGTTATCCACATCATTATTTAGTATAACATACACCATTCCTAAAAGTTTCATGTCCACATCATTGTAAGGTGTATAGGCTATTACTCATGTATAGAAATGGTTGTACAAGGATCTAGGCATCATCTTATATCTTAGATCCTTATTCATTAAAATCACCACCTTATCATTCACATGGTTCATCAACCCTTTCCTTCATGTTTATAACATATTCATCTTATTTAATTATTTTAGCCACACCTCTCATTGGTGTACTGGATATTAAACCATCTCTAGGGTTTCAGATATCATTACATGACATCACCCTGAATTGAGTCTTACACCATATCATAATTTCAAGGTTCCACATAACATCACTTAAAACTAGGGTTTCATATTCAATAAACCATAATTAGACTTACTGTTCATCCCAATTGGGGTTTCTCATGACATCACCCCTAATTAGGGTTTCTCATGTCATCACCCTCCATTAGGGTTTCTTATTCCATAACCCACAATTAGGGTTTATTATTCACATCACATCACCCTAGATTAGGATTTACTATTCACCCCAAGTAGGAGTGATCATCAAAGTACCCTGAATTAGGGTTTATCATACCATCACTATGAATTAAGATTATACCATCATCATGTAGTAAGATTACTTCCATTAATATCCTTAGTTAGGGTTATGATTCATTAACCCTCATAATTAGGGTTTCATGATCTCACTATGAAGGATCATACCCTAATTAAACATTCATTCATATAGGAAGTCTATTACTTGATTATCAATCATGTAGGAAATCTTCTCTCTCTCATCCTATATAGGATGATGTTTGCTCAACCTTGATTAGGATAAGTCAACTCAACCTTGAAGAAGAATTGACATCATGGGTTATGTCATTGTCACCATGATCATTAGGGCTTAGCTACTTGAAGGGTACTAATCACCCTATCTCATTAAAGGTACCATTATTATAAACACCATCGATTTACATCATGTAATTGACCACTTAAACCATTGACCTTCATTCACTTTAAGTGTTCATACAATTTGATTAATTACTTTCCAAATGATCTTGGTCACTTAGACCTCAAATGGTCTTGACCAATCATACCTCAAGCGGTCTTAGTTGAATACTCAAAACCATTTAGTAAAATAGGTGGTGAAGATTGTTTGCCAAAGTTGACTTTTTGAAACCGCATGCACCTAAATGGTTTGGGATCGTTTGGTCCCAAACGGTCTTGAGACCGTTTGGTCCAAACCCCCTCAAAACCGCAAGGACCAAAAAGGGTCTCAACCACTCCAATTAAATTAGGGTCTCCAATGTTGAATCATTCAACCATTGAATTCATGTAAGCAATCATCAATTGGACCTATCACCATACTTAAATTAAGTTAAATAGGTCAAACTTCAACTGATTTGACCCTCAATTGATCATCAATTAGGTTTTGAATCAATTGGATTAGGGTTTGGAATCATTGATCCTTCAACATTAATCAATGTGAGATTGGTTACTTTGAAACCATTGAGCCTTCATCCAAATTGGGCATGACCTGACCCCAAACGGTCTTGAGGTCGTTTAGATGACCTACAAACGGTATTGAGACCGTTTTCCCATGTCAACATCAAAATCCAAGTCAATCAATCAAGGTTTGGATCATTGGATTGATCACCAAATCAACATTTGATTGCACTTCAACTTAGTACCTTTAGATCTTCAAACACCTAACCATACTTGTCCCTAGACCTCCAAACGGTCTTGAGACCATTTGGGTAACCGAAAAACGGTCTTGAGACCATTTTCCCATCATATCATCAAAATCCATGACATCTAGTTAGGGTTTGGGTCATTGGATTGATTAACAAATCAACACTCAATTGTATTTCAATTTGGTATCTTTGGATCATCAAACACTTGGCCATACTTAATCCTAGACCTCCAAACGGTCTTGGATGACCCCCAAATGGTCTTGAGACCGTTTGGGTGATTCCCAAATGGTTTTGAAACCATTTGGGTCAATCAACCCAAAACATCAACTTATTCAATTGCAAAATCAACACTTAGCCGATTAGGGTTAATACCATATGTTTGGATCTTCAAACACTTAACCATATCCAACCCTAGACCTAAAAATGGTATTGGGTGACCCCCAAACGGTCTTGAGACCGTTTGGGTGATCCCCAAATGGTTTTTAAACCGTTTGGGTCAATCAACCCAAGTTTCAAACTGAATCACTTATGAAATCAGCACTCAACCCAATTAGGGTTTAGGTGATTGATGGACCTTCAACTGATTAACCAATTGGATTTAATCAATAATAATTGATGGTTCTTTAACCTAGATCATTATGAACAAATACTGAAATGGTCAACCCTGGTAACCATCACCAAACGGTCTTAAACCGTTTGCTTCTATGCAGTTTAGTGAAACTGTTTCATTCCAAACGGTTTGAAACTGTTTGCTCCCAAACGGTTTGTGAAACCGTTTGTACATTTGATTCAAACCGTTAGGTATAGGTATTTGGGGAGGTGTGTTCTTATGATTATTTCATCATCATCAAGCTCTAGGCCCACGAAACCTGCTGTGATTTCCATGGAGATTGCATCAATCAACCAAATCAATAATTGTAAATAGAGAAATGATCATTATTTGATGGGGAATTGAATGCCATAACAAAGTTAGGGTTTCAAGTTATAAAACCCACCTCAAATTGAGCTCCAAAGCTCCAAGCTCACGCCAACAATGGTGTATGAAGCTTTTGAAACTCCTCTTAGGCTCATCCTCAAGCTTTTGGTTGAAAAGTTTGGCTAGGGTTGAAGAGGAGATCGAATTAAGAAGAAATCCATAATTTATTTTCGATTTCCACCATGGAATCAAGGAGAACGAAGGTCAAGGACTTACCAACAGGTTGGGGGTCGTTCTCTTCTTTCTCCCAAGCTCCCAAGGTCGTTTTCCAAGTAAGGGGTGGAAGTAAATCCGAAATTCCCTTTCATCCTATGGATAAATGAGCTTATATGTGAATTTTATTAAAAAATTCAATTAGGAGAGAGAAAGTAGGAATTATATCCTCAATTCCCTTGCCACTTGAACCCTATCCTTCCTTAGAGACGAGGCTATACTATTGGCCTCTTATTCCCTTCAATTATCCACATTTTAAAGAAAAGCAAAATAAGCACCTTAACCCTTTTTATATTAATATCCATGACTTAGTGGATATTTCTTTTCCTTATAATAAGGTGAGTGGAAATTCCACCTCCTTGAGATATTTCGTGGCTCTTGCAAATCAAAAAGACGACCACACATATATGAACTCAACCATTTTAATTTTGGTTGAAATCCCTTTAATTAATACATTCATTTTTTCCCTAAATTGAATTAGGGTTTCAATTAGGATTAAATCTTGATTATTTTAATATCAAGATTCTCTCTCCTCCAACTTAATTCAAATGAGGCGCCCTTCTCAATTTTTTTGCTCTACATGATGCCAAGAAACATTAGGGACCTTATTGAAGTGGTAATTTGCATATTGAACCTTAGGTTTGGGGTAAATTGCACTTTACACCAAAACTAGGTTTTAATACACAAACATTGTCCAACAAGTTTTATCTTGGTGTCCAAGCTTGTAGAAACCATACTACTACATCATATTCACTATTATGATGTCTCAACAGCATAGGAACATATTATAATGTAACATTTGCAAGTTATCCCCTTAACTTGGGTAATTTGCACTTTAGTCCAAAATAAGCAAACATTGCTTCAACATTGTTCAAACAGGAAAAAAATTGAAACATAAGTTCCTCATAAGGCCTAATTACTTTTCACAAGATAAGATTAAAATTATAATCATCTTTCTTAATCAAAACACCTAGGATTAAAGCATAACCCAGGTCAGGGATGTTACACTTAGTATCCAAGATGTTGACAAAGTGAAACATGTTGTATACCTTTTGAAGGGTAGTGCAGGACATTGGTGGGCCATAGAAGATGTAAAAAGGAATGATGAAGAGGTTGCTTGGGAGGAATTTTGTAGAGAATTTGTCAATAAGTATTTTCCAAGAACATACTTAGATGAAAAGATCTCACAGTTTGAGAAGGTTCGGCAGGGAACCATGTCAATAAATGAATATGAGGCTAGGTTTATGGAACTTTTGTGATTTTGTCCTCAAATGGCTTCTACTGAGCAGGAGAAGATTTGACATTTTGAGAAAGGACTAAATGTTGAGGTTTCTATCTTGGAAGCTGTGTTAGAAAGTAGAGAGAGATTCGCTACATTTGTGGAGTCAATTAAGAGGATAGAAAGGTCTATCACAAATTAACATGAGGCAAACCTCAAAAGGAGGTCTACACAGTCACATGAACAATGGATTGGTGGTACTAAACAACCAAAGTTTTTGGTAACTCCGATTCAACCACAATATAGTACACCAATGCAGTGGTCACCAAGTGAGGGACGAACTTGCCATAAATGTGGACAGATAGGACATCTTTGGCAGTAGTGTCCAAGAAGAAATAATGAGGTGACCCAACAGTCAATGCATAATCCAAAAAACCCACAAGAACCCCAGTTTAGTGGAGCAGAAGGCTGAGGACAAAGACAAGTGTCAAATTTTGGTCCATCTACTTCTGGTGGTAGAGGACAAAGGCAATATCATATGACAACTGACTCCATGTATTGAGTCAGACCAGACACTAGATAACTCATAAGAGGTACCATGTCAAGATAGAACTTTTCATTCTGAATTATCATTCCTTTTCTACTCTCTGCCTACTAATTATAAGAAAGGTAGTAGTTGTTGAACTTCCTTTATTTAGTTCCATGAGGACATAAGGAAGAGATAAGAAGAATGAGAAACTATAATCAATCCAATATTATCTTATATGTAATGAAATTTTTTTCTTCATGTAGAAAGGGGAGAGATGTCAAAGAAATACCAAGAGAAAATTAGATATACTAAGTAGTAAAATCTAAAGAGATAATAAGAGTAAGAAACATAAGATAAAACAAAATACATACTACCTAATTTTAGTTCTTGAATACCCTGGCCAGGTATTCATCTATTGAAGGCAAGGTAAGTATGACACTCTTAGATTGCTATCTTTCTGATTACTCTGATCAAGTAGTCATTGAGACAATCTAAAGAGCATAATGAAGTAGGAGATGTGGCACGAATATTTCTACCACATCCTAATTGATATACGGAGGAATATGAGTTAATCATAGATCAACTTATAAATAAAATAAGATGTTTAGTATAATGTATACCTTGGTTTGAGGACCTAGAGGTAACAGTTACATGATGAAAGGTGACAATATTCAGTGCTGAACTAAGGGTTTGAATACCTAGATCTAGTAATCATGATGATGACGATGCTAAGGGATGATGACATGTAATCATCTCTATAATTCCTATGATGATGGAAAGGAACCTAAGAGGAAACAAGATTGAATGACACATGAACAAATGAAAGTTCATGCAATACTCAAAGAAGGTGATAATATCTTTTCTTTAATAAACAACCCTGGTTTATGATGGGGTGATAAAAAGGACTATGTTTCATTGTGCTTTTCCTTTCAAGCACATGGCAATCAGGTAAGTCTTATGACACTTGATGTGCATGGATTAGAAAGTAATCTTTTATATGGATGCTATAAAAGTATCAGCTAGTCCTGGATTTTAGTTCCAAGACAAGTATATGTGATGCATAATACGTTGGGTTTTGGTAAATAACTGCAGAAGATGGAAATGATAAGGACGTGATGTGTTTTTGACACATGTAATTAATACTAAGGAAGTTTTAAAGGTATGAGATGGTGATGACATAACTCCTAATAATTTGATTAATGTTTGGTTAGCTAGAAAAGCCAACTTTGAGGTTAGTTGGATGATATGCACATCATATGTTAGGGGTTTATGCTCTGCATAAACATAACATCGATAAGGATGTATTAATTGAAGAAACATTTGTAGAATTGTCTTCAAAAAGGTTTATCAATCTAAGATAACTTCTTAGAATATCCCCATCTAGATATGTTGAAGTAGCTTATACATATAACATCTAGAGTCACCTATGAGATAATACTTCTTGATATATATAACCTCTCCTTATGATAAGAAAATAAATAGCTAATGGGATGGTTGATTCTAATCATAATTAAGTTAGTATTGAACAAACATATTAGACTGGTACAACAAAAGTATGATAAGACTTGTAGTCTCAAAAGAATGACATAATGTAACTCTAGTCTGGGAAGGATAGTTGAGTATGACAAATTCTATGATAACCCTATGTGAAAGAACATTGTGCTGGTTAAAGTTCTATGGCATCTCCATGACATCAATATGATATAAAATTTGATGATATGATGCATGAATCACAATTGTCTTCCTTCATCTGGGATTTTGGGGACGAAATCCTTGTTAGGGGTTTATAACTTGTAATGACCCTAACCTGGGTTATGAGTTAACCCTATTTGTTTTGGATAAATAAGTTGCTTAGAACTTTAATATAATCCTCAAGAGAGTTTTTTTATCAGTTGACAAACTTATGTTTCAAATTTGGTCCTGTTTAAATAATGTTTGAGCAATGTTCTCTTATTTTGGAAAAATGTAATTTACCCAAGATGAGGGGATATATTGCAATTTGTCACATTTTTAATGTGACCTAAGTGTTTCAACATCATAAGAAAGAGAATGATGCTAGGTGGTGGCTTGTGGAAATACTAAATTCCAAGTTTGAACTTGTTTGAATAATGCTAGTGACTTGTGTACCGATTTTGGTGCAAGTTGTAATTTACACAAAATGTAGGGTTGATATGAAAATTACCACCTCTAGTGTGTCCCTACTCCCTCCTAGCATCATTTAGAGGAGATAAAAGTATTTAGGCACCATGTTTGAATCATATTTGAGTATGATACCCTTGGTGATGAAAAGACCAAGGAAGTGTTGTATGTGAAACCCTAATTTGAGCTTATATCGGGTTGTAGAGTCCATATGGGAGTGCCTATCGGCCAAGGAGCCATAGAGGGGATACCATATCGGTTTTTGAACTGTTGGCTTTATCCATGATGAGATAAGCACCACAAGGAGGTGATCCATGACGAGTTAGATGCTCCTTGCAAAAGTTGCATCGATTTGAATAATTTATGAGATAAAGATGAGATATCTTATCAAACAAGATAACTAATGGACAAAATATCATCTCTAGATTATCCTCAAGTGTTTTGCATGTAAAGATAAATATTATTTCATGCAAGTACAGGTGTCAACCATGCATGGACACGTGGTACCTAGTAGCTTAAAAGATGACACCTCATATACACACTTTTTCATGAACCTCAAGTATATTTACCCTTCCTTTCACCCATAAGTGGAATTTTTTGAAATCTATCACCCCCTTTCTCTTAGATATCATGCATAGAATCTTGGTATCTTGAAGGGTGAAGGAGTATCATGCATAGAACCTTGATATCTTCCATAGCAAGTGATATCACCCATTGCAAAGTGATCTCATCCAAGTGAGGGATATCGGCCATAAGTGAGGGATATCGACCACAAGTGGAGAGGTATCATGCATAGGGCTGAGGATCTCAAGTATTGGACCTTTGAGAAGTTCATCTTTAACCTTGGGAACGTGAAGCTTTGGATCTTGGAGATTTGAAGTTGCTCTTTAGGTGGGTTATATAACTTGAACTCAATCATGTTATTATTTACCATCAATCTTGCCTTAGTTAAATGATTTACTTTCAAATAGAATTTTATTTCACAATGATGAACCATGAGCTCTAGTAGTAACCTAGGACTATTTTCCTTGAACTATAATAGCAAGAACAAGAGCCAAGAGGTTGATGATTATGACATCATCATGGTGCAACCCGATATTGGGATGAAGCATCTCTAACCCGATATGGTGTTGAAGGATACACCTCTTACCTAATATGATGTTGAAACCCAAGCTAATGATGGTTATACACCTATAGAATGATAGGGTGATGATTATAAACCTTATGCACGATATGGTGACACACATATATACCTCAAGGTCGATATGGTGAGCACACATACAACTTATACCCGATATAGCAATCCAACATGGTAACTTGATATGGTAATTTGATATGGTGACATGAACACAACCACTAGAACGTTATGGTGATGATTTTCTACCTCATGGAGTAAATAAGTAACACATACACATACCTTGTGCAAGATATGGGGTTAATCACACACTTTAAAACCAATATGGTGTTGAGTATATATACTCTAACCTGATATGATGTTGAAACTCAACACGATGTTGTGAAAACCGATTCACAAACCCCTAAGGTTGAGTGATCCAATATGGATGCACGATATGGTCATGAGGACACACCTCTATACCTGATATGGAAGCATACCTACACCTCTATACCTAATATGGAGGAAGCAACTCAATCCAATACACTTGATTAAGTGATACAAGTAGTATGTCATGTCAAATGATACTTTAAGACATGACGGGTTTAATGAATTTTGATAAATATAGGCCAATGAACCTTGAAAGAAGGATTGAACCCACCTAATGGAGTAGGATATAATCAATATCCTAGTAAGGAGGAAAGAGAAACTTATACTTGTTTAATACTCATGAAATGAGTATACATTAATACTCCTAATATGTGTGGAGTCTGAATTAGGGTTGTGATTCTTGATGAATGAACTTGAAAACCCTAGTTGGCTTAAGAAGGGAAACCTTAACCCTAGTGAAGGGTAATGATATGATTTAAAACTATCATTGGTTAATAAAGGGAAACCTTATCCATATTGAAACCATGTTGATAGCATGAGATAATGAGCATAGCTAAGCATGAGCTATGATGTTTCATATAATACCAATTATCGAGGTCTTATGAGCTAGAGATATTTATTGCCTAGTGAGAGGCAACAAGATGTTAATGGGCCTTATGAGCCATGTGAATAGTTGTTGCCTAGTGAGAGGTGACAAGATGTTAATATGCCTTGTGAGCCTGAGAGGCAACAAGATGTTAATGGGCCTTGTGAGCCATGTGAATATTTGTTTCCTAGTGAGAGGTGACAAGATGTTAATGGGCCTTGTGAGCCATGTGAATGGTTGTTGCCTAATGAGAGGTGACAAGATGTTAATGGGCCTTGTGAGCCATGTGAATAGTTGTTGCCTAGTGAGAGGTGACAAGATGTTAATAGGCCTTGTGAGTCATGTGAATAGTGTTGCCTAGTGAGAGGGGACAAGATGTTCAAATGGAAACCCTGTAACATAATAATAAATGGTTATAAAATTGATAATGAAATCTTGGTCATACATGCCTTATGATTATAGCCAAATAAAGGCTATAGTATTTTGAATATGTTTAAATGAGATATGAGAAATACTTGTATTACATAAAGGATGTGAATAAGTATGATGGCTTGGCCAAGGTATAATACCTGGATATAATTTCATAGGATTGGGATAACCCAATACCTAGATGCAACACTCACATGATTGACATAATCCAATACCTAGAATAATTTCACAAGATTGGGATAACCCAATACCTGGATGCAATACTAATATGATTGGCATAATCCAGTACCTGGAATAATTTCACAGGATTGGGAAAACCCAATACCTGGATGCAACACTCGTAGGATTGGCATAGTCCAATACCTGGAATAATTTCATAGGATTGCATAGTCTAATACCTGGAATAATTTCACATGATTGGCATAGTCCAATACCTGGAATAATTTCATAGGATTTACATAGTCCAATACTTGGATACAAACCTCACAAGATTGGCATAGTCCAATACCTGGATACAAGCCTCACAGGATTGGCAAAACCCAATACCTAGACATAATATAATTATGTATATTCACATGACTGGTGCAATCCAATACCTGGCTAGCAGATTGGCTGAGGCCAATAGATAGAAATGAGACTGATTCATGGATGTCATACCATGATAATAAGTATCAAAGGATAAGCTTGAGATGTTGGTATAGTATGATAGGTAAATGTTACACATGTTCTTTATATTCCTTATAAAGTGAATAGATGATTTACTGCCCTATCATAGACAGTTACAATGCTTTAAGTGAAGAGAAATGTTTTGATCTTCTTATCCATAGTGATTAACCTTGCTTATTATTATAAAAGAACCTCTGCTCAGTTTAATACTATTTACTTGTGATAATAATATTGTTGGTGGAGAGTTATATGTCTCGCTGGGATAATTGTCTTACCCCATGGGATCCACAATTTTTAGGTGGACGTGCATGAGAAGGTAGAGACCGTTCTGCAGAGGAAGGACAACAACAACAGGGACAACAGTAACAACTCAAGTTGAGTGTACTGTCTGTCGTGTCTTGTAGATAGAAGTCCTATGTGTCGTCTCTGTACTCTCAGGTCCTTGGATTTAGTACGTGATGATTTTATGAACAATCTGAGATTTTATCTTGTATTCCTTGAGGTTTGATGTTGCTTTAGTATATGTTTTGAAAAAGTAACTGTTATATGTTAACCGCGAGATGAGATGGTTCAGTGTATGTACAATGTGAACCCCGATGTATATAATGTTTTGAAATGGATCTCTTTGCAAAAGGGTTTTAATTTTTAGTGATTTTTGTTAATCTGCGGCTTGTGATTATTCCACTTAATTAGTAATGATTTGGTTGTTAGTTTGGTGGATGTCGTTACATAAGTATCAGTAGACATATTATTATATTTTGAATACTTTAATATATTGATGATTATCTTGAGAACATAATTATTACCCTATTTACCACCTTGAACTTTAGTAATTACTGAAAACCATTGATAATTTATGGTAAGTAGATACCCTCCTTACCATACACATAGTCCATCAACCAATTTGGCATACATTTTACTACATTGAAATATTGTTTCTAAAATAGCTTAATATTTGGATTTACAACCAACTTTTGTTAATTCTTTAAATTTTCACACATGGTGGTTCTTTTAGGATAGTGTAAACATGTCTTGGAGGATGATACTAAGAATAGAATCTAAGATAATTAAAAGGAGATGCATCCCAACACTCTTTGACTTAATATGTTTTAGTTTTTACTACTTTGCAAAATAATCATGTTATTATGGGTAAAAGTAAAAAAATGTTCTCATCATATATTAATATCACATTGTAAAGATTGGGTTGCAAAAATCCTACTCTTTACATGTTGGTAATTGAGTCGACAACAACTGGAACCTGAGTTCATTTCTAGAAGTCATTATCTAGCTTCTGATCTCATAGTTATAGTTTTCTTAGGTAGTAACATCAAACTTGAGCTTGAGAAGGAATATAGTAAAAGGAAGCAAGTAAACTAGCTTATTAGATCTCCAAAACATATAGGAAAGATGTACCCCTACCTCTAACCCCACCCATAGTAGTCAAATGCATATCACTATAAAACACTACAACCCCTAAACATCTGTGGTAGAGAAGGAGAGCAACAAATAAGAGTTTAGGTTCGGCCCTATCATTTAGAAAGCAACAAACTTTATATGTAGAGATTGTGTAACTATAGTAGTCACCAAAGCCAAACACAAAATATTAGAAGAAATAAGATAGTATACTATCCTATATTTTTACTGGGTGTAATTTTAGGGGATGACATCCTTATTAAGGGAAAACATTAAATTCCAGTTTAGTTTATGAAATTTTGTTCCCAATTCATTCACAAAGCTAAAATTTTGAGTACTTGGTTAGTTCATGTCCGAAATTATTGATTTGGTTTCTTCTCTTTATTCACAAGGATGGCTATGCTTCATCATTCCATGGTATAATAAATACCCAATCATTTTAACTGTAGTTAAGCTTCAAATATTTTAAAGATTTTTTAGAAATAATAGTCAAATGTGGGTAATAATAAAAAGGGAAATTATGATGTTTATATTGATGATTTCTCTTAAAGGTATTCACCATTTTATTTATCATAGAGATAGTGAATGGAGCTAAAATATGACTAAACATTTTATCATGTTCATTTAAGAACTTGTGTTATTTTTCAAGATTACAACTAAATCATTAGCTTAAAAGTCTAATAGACCCCTAGACAACATTTTTGTCAATTATATACTTGGCTTCTTAATACCTTAAAATGCCATTTAAATTGTTACTAACAAGTAGGATCACTTTGAGAATTCTTGCACCATGCTCGCAACATTAAGGAAATACTTAATAGGTGATGCCAAAATGAATATAAACTACCATTTTGACGACCCATTTATATATGTTTACTAGAATTATAAATGTATAAACTTTATTAGTCTTTCATTTGGCCACTACGAATAGGTGCATTTTGAGAGGTATTCCATCTTATTTGTAATAATAAGAAAAAAAACTTAATTGGCAATGCTAAAAGTGATGTTCTACTTTGATTTTGATGACCCATTTATTTATGATTACTATAATTATAAATACATGCAATTTATTAGTCTTTAGTGTGTATGTTGCCCACCTCTCTAGTTAGTTATCTACAAAGCTTTTATTAAGTGACCCATTCATTATTGTCATGAAAAATCACATGTTATGCCTTTTTATATTTCTCATTGCACAATTAAATGTTGTTTTAATGTGTATCGGTAAAAAGGTAATGCTTTTCCTTATTCACATTTCTCTATATAAAAACATGTTCCAACAGTAAAGCTATCTTCTTTGATAAACTAGCAATGAAGAGCCATCATATTTATTATACAACGTTGTGATTCCTAGTGAATTTTGACAGGTGTGGATCGCTGTTTAACAACAACTATTAATATTATATTGACAACACCTCTTAGTTGTAGTGAAGTGATGTAACCCGTATGTTTAGTCTATATATATCTCTACTCATATAACTTGTTGAGAACGGTCATCTTTCTATATCCAAAAAGTAGTACAACCCTCTCCTATAAACATGAGGGGAAACAACAAGGAAGCACTTAGCAAAACTTAATGGGCCTATTATACTTAGTCTCATATTACACAAGACTAAGTGAAAAGGAAAAATAGAACTAAAGGGGATAAAACAACTATAGATAAATATATACATATCTCAATACTCCCCCCTCAAGTTGTAGTATAGATATCAATCATGCCTAGCTTGTAATATAGCTATGTGACTCTCTTTCCGGAGAGAGGCTTTATAAAAATATTTGCAGTTTGCTCATGTGTAGGTAGGAAAGGGGTAGTGATTTTCTAAGTCAGCACAACAACTCGGAGCAAATGGAAATCCACCTCAATTTGGTTGGTTTTTTGTGAAAGATGGGATTACTAGAAATGTAGTAGCAACACAATTATCGTAGTACATTGGAAAAGCATGAGTAATGGGAAACCCAAAGTCAGACAAAATGGATTTGATATATAATAGCTCACAAGTAGAATGTGCCACTGCACGATATTCAAATTATGCACTAGATCTGGAAACAACATTTTGTTTTTTACTTCTCCAGGTAATCTAGTTAAAATGTATAATAGCTAGAGGTGAATCTCCTATTAGATTTACACCCAACATAATCAAAATCAAAATATCCAGTTACATATAGATGCCTATTTATTTTATGAAATAGTCCTTGTCCAAGTGCATTCTTCAAATATCATAAGATTTGACATGCAGCGTACAAGTGATACCTCCTAGGACAATCCATGAATTGGTTAAGAACGCCAACATCAAATCATATATCAGGCCGAGTAACGGTAAGATATAAAAAATTCCCAACTAAGCATTTAAAGCTAAATTTATGTGCTAAGGGATGAGTAGATTCTGCCAATAGATCATGAGCCTGATCCATATGGGAAACTACCTGTCTACAACCAAACATTCCAAATTGAATAAGCAAGTCCAGATCATACTTTCTCTATGATAAGGATACTCCATCCTTCTTATGTGCTACCTCAATGCCAAGAAAATACTGCAGACACCCAAGGTCTTTGGTTACAAAATACTTCACAAGATATTACTTTGTAGCAACAATTCCTACAACATCACTACCAAGACAGATGATATCATCCTCATAAACAATAACAAAAATAATTCCAAAAGTAGTACTTGTGATAAACACAATGGTCACATTGAGACTGCATGAAGCCAAATTTGTGTAGTGCAAGGGATAACTTGTCAAACGAAGCTAGGGGACTATGTTTGAGGCCATAAATAGCTTTCTTTAGAGGGAATACTTTCCTAGAGTGCTCTTACTAAGAAACATAACTTGGAGGTTGTGACATACAAATAGTCAATTACAAATCTCCATATAGAAAAGAATTCTTAACATCTAATTGATGTAAGTACCAACCTTTATCAATAGCAAAAGAAATCAAAATCTGGACATAATTATGATGAGAAATTGGATAAAGGTTTCAAAGTAATCGATCCCATCTTCTGGACTTTATCCCTTACCAATAAGTCTAGCCTTTAGACGTTCAACTGTCCCATCAGACAAACATTTGATTATAAATCCCATCAACAGTCAACAATGTTTACTACCTACAGGGAGATCAACAAGGTCCCATGTGCCAGAGAGTGAAGTGTATCCTCTCCTCTTCCATCACTTGTTTCCACCTAATTAGTAGTTCATCTTGAACATTATTTGGAATAGATATGCAAACACAATAGAGAAAATAGTAGTAAATTAAGATATGAAAGCATTCAAATGATTTGTGGACCCATGTTGAGAGATTCAATATTTGGCACTAGATCGTCACCCCTTTCATAATGTAATGGGAATGTCAGAATCAAAAAATGTAATTAGGTCAATAATATTACCATTGCCTTGAGGTGGATCATCAATATTAGAAGATTTCAAATTAGAGGATACTTTAGGTAGATATGCAAACACAATAGGGTAAGGAATGAACATTGTTGAAAGTGGCACTTGGTTACTAGGTTCACAAAAATGAATATGTATCTTAAAAAGAGGTGACATTCGAACTGATATACAAACGACATGCAACAAGATCCAAAACATTTTCACTCCTTTTGTGCACGAGGGTAACCAAGAAAACAATAGAAAAAAGTACATGGTGATAGTTTATCATTCCCCAGTTGGCGATTATGAACAAAACATAGACAACCAAAAAATTTTGGTGGTAAAGCACAAATAGGTTCATATGGATAAAGAATGTTACAAGTAAATCTTATTTTGAAGCATAGAAGAAGGCATCTAATTCATGCGATACTTGTAAAAAAGAATTGCATCAACCCAACAAAATTTAGGAACTTTCATTTCAATTAGAAGAGTGTAAGATACATTAAGAAGATGTTTATTCTCCCTTTAGTAACTCCATTTTTTGTGGGCTATAGGGATATGAAGTTTGGTGAATAATATCATTGGAAATACAAATATTTTGAAAATCATGTTGCACATATTCAGAAGCATTATTAGTGTGAAAAAATTTAGTAGCAGCAGAAAATTGAATCATAATCTCATCAAGAAAATTAGAGAAAATGTCTAAAACTTTAGAATACTTTTAACAAATAGATCCAAGTAGCATGAGACCAGTCATAAATAATGGTAACAATATACCGTACACTAATGTGATTAGCAATAGGACATGGTCCCTAAACATCATAGTGAATTATGTAAACAAACTTGGACTCTATTGCTATGACGGTGAGGAAACATTATTCGATAATGTTTTCCAAGATGACAAGACTGACATGAAAAGTTCTTAGCAGACTTCAATTTGGAAGCTAAAGGGTGACCAAGTCACAAGTTCTATTGACAAAGGGAGATAAATTGGGCCACAAGAGCAGTAGTACCAGAGTTTTCTGAGGTCTGTAGGTAGTAAAAACCATCTCCACCTTCATATCCCCCACCAATTGTCTTCTTCTTTTTGAGATCTTGTATAGAGATAGTGTAAGGAAAGAAGGTTACACTGTACTTTAAGGTTTTGGTAATTTTACTAACAATCATCTAGTTTAATAGGAATTTTTGAATAAACAAGACAAATTTAAGGAAATTGTTGTTCACAACTCCTCTCCCAACAACCAGAGAAGTGTTCCCATCTGCTAGACACATGAGGATGTCAAGTAAATTTATTCAGGTAAGTAAAGAGTTTTTTATTACCAGTTAGATGGGATTTATCACCCGAATCAATAATTCAATCATCTTTGGATGAAGAGGAAGAAGCTTGAAGACATGAGGGGTCACCTTAGTGTTGAGCAATGTTTTCTTGAGGAGTAATAGTAGCAGCATAAGCATCCTTGATAAATATCTCATGGTCATAAGGACTCAGTGTCACCATTTGAGGATTTGTAACCCAAGGAATAAGGGTAGAATCTCCATCAACATCGATAGTTGACACTTTATTTTCCCATTTGGGTTTGCCATGCTTTTTCCAACATTAATCTTCATTGTGGCTAGTATGCTTGTAGAAATTACAAATCTAGGTTGGGATGAGGAGGAAGAGGATCCTCTCCCACTATTGCTGGGACTTTTTCCTCGGCCATGACTAGGATTACCTCATCAGGCAACAAAAAGGGATATAGGACCTTCGACAGTAGGAGTAGACTATACATAGTGTGATAGTCACAGATAGACATCATTTAACATTAGAAACAATTCAAAGGCAAGAATTTGCAGACAAACAACTTCTTATCGAGGAGGCTGACATGCCAAGAGTTGATAAAGTTGTATTTTCTCTTGCTACTTTTGCATCTTGACACAATCAGATGATAAGGGGTGATGAAGCTTGAGTTTAGCCCAAATCCATTTAAAGGTGTCAAAGTGTGAAGCAAAGGCTAAGTTATCTTCAAGTTTAAGAGAATGCAATTTTTTTTATAAATTTAAAACTTGGGATGTGTTTCCTTTTCTAGAATACACTTGTCCAAGGAGATCTTATGCCTCCTTTGCCGTGTTGGTGAAGAGAAGATTAGTAGAGATATGTGATTCACAACTATTAAGGATCTATGAGAGAACTAGAGAATCATGTTCAACCCACTTTTTGAAATCCGCCTTCAATTTCACAAATGCTTCTTCAGTAGATTTCTTCTTGCCAGATGTGTCTTCATTTGGTGGAGGTAGATCTATCAGATGTTCCAATTTTCTTGAGGAATGTGTATAGGTCTGAAACAAGCGCGCCCATAGGATGTAGTTGAATCCATCAAATTCAACAAAAGTTACACACTCGAGATGTGTTTCAAACAATCCAATAGTGGAAGAAGATGACCCCATAATATACCAATACAAGTTATAATGGAGCAACAAAGGAAGAATAAAAATAGGAGCATACAGTCAATGCCACATCGTGTCAAGAAGTGGACACACCATGTCACTTGCAGAAGAATAGAATCGAAAGTATCAGCCACATTGTATCAAAAATTGACTTGTCATGTCACTTGAGGTAGATTTCAACAATGGGAAATTATTCATAGCAACTGGAGGCAACACGTCATGTACGTAAGTCACACGTTGTGTGTGATAGAAAAACAATAATTTTTTTGCACAGTAAAAGATCCAGAATAGATGGTGAACCTTATGGATTACTAAGGGAAGTAGATATATATTGGAGAGATCCAACCATAGCTGATAATATGCAGGTAAATCCCTATAGAAGTTGGTCATAGATGACCATAAAAGGATATTGTACAATTTTCCAAAGAACCAGTTTTAGGGCATAAGACCGGAAGAAAGTCAGTAGATAGTCTTCTTAGATCCTCTTGATGGAAAGAGGATAGGCTGAGAGAGGAGACTAGATATCCCTTGGTGTGATCAACGACAGTGAAGAAGAAATATGATGATGAGTGGATATGGGGGAGGAGACGATGATAACGCCATCTTGGAAAGGAGGGTTATTTAGGTGGCCATCGGTCCTGCTTTGATACCATGTTGATAATAGTTGTATTTCTATATCCAAAAAGAGTGATACCCTCTCCGATAAATAGGAGGGTAAACAATAAGGAATTAAATAGCAAGCACTAATGGGCCTATTGTAACTAGACCGATATTACATAAGACTAAGTGAAAAGGAAAAACAAGATCAAAGGGAATAAAACAACTAAAGATAAAAATATATCTAAATATAACTTATTTTAGCAATCCATTTATAATAGCAAGGAAAAGACAAAGATTTTTGATAGTTTAGTTATTGGTTTTATTATTCAATATCGAAATGTTAAATAACATGTAACAATTGCAAGAATCTCATGATAATGGTTGATAAAACATATTATTATAGAAAACTACAACGTCACTTAAATATTGATCTTCTTCTCATCTACCTACAATGAGGAGTTATAAATAGAACTTGTCATCATGATAGCTCATGCTACCATGGATAATAAAAAAGAAATGAACTCTTAATTTCACTCTAGTATTTAATAGGCCACTTTCTTTAGTCTCAAAACATTTCTTATGATTTTTGAATTAGGTAAGAAACAATACTCTTTTGAACATATTGTCCTTGTAAGCCATGGTCATGACGATCATTGAATATTTCTTTAACACTCATTTTAAACTCACAAATATCTATATGAGAAACATTTTACTCATTTAGTTATACACAACCCCAAACACTCCTAATCACCTTCAATATTCTAGAAAACCTTATCTACATACAAGAAATAGTTGTCATTGCAAAATTACCTACGAGAAAAAATTCCCTAACCCCTAGTTTATTGATCTTATTCTTTTTGGGTCTCCTTAATAACCTCAACAACCATTACACCACTGTCTTATTCACCTAAGATGTCTAACATATAACCAACATTGGAAAAAGACTTGCATGCCTCCATGTAACATTTTCCCATCCAATCTCAACCGATAAATATAATTCAAAATACCACTACCTACTTCATTTTCTTCCTCTAAAAAATTGAGCTCTATGTAGACACCAGTAATTCCCTAGAACCCAACAACCTCCACCCTCATTCTCCCAGCTTCCAAGAAAAGTTCTTGTGACCAATACCCATCGCCATTATTATTGAGATATACTAAATTTCAATCCCATAAACCTTGAAATAAAAGATCTCAAAATTCTACTTTGAAATAAAGTACTAGATTGTCTATTCTTTATTTTACTATTTTTATTTTACTTTTGAAATGCATGCATCTAGATAGAAATATGGTGAACTCAAAATTAATTTTAATCCTATGTTGCGTATTGGATGTCACTACTAAATTGTTGAATATTGAATATTTTGGATTTTTACATTTTCTCTGAAATAATTATCGTCGAGAGCTACAACTTGTTGCTTTAACGAGTCATATGTTTCAAATGCATAATAGACTATTGGCATAGATGTCATGTAATATTTATTACCTCCATTGGAGAAAACTCTAGTAGAGGGGATAATATGTCCACCTAGCTCGAGAAAAGGCAACATATAAGATAAAATTTCTAATGGGTAGATCATTCAATTTTGAATACATTAATATCTTGGTGATTGTTTTTAGGACTATATAGTTGCCACCTTGAACTTTTTTACTTATCTAAAACTAACCTATGGTAACTAAATAACCTCCTACTATTCAAACTGTCCACCAATAAATCTTTCCTACATTCAAATGTGTTGGAATGCTTCTTTGAAAAGCGCTAAATAGTTTGATTTGGTGTCATCTTTTGTTGATCTATATATTTTCATACATTGTGGATCTTTTAGGATTACATGAACATGTTTGCAATTGAAGAATGAAACTAAGAGTAGAATCTAAATCAAGAAAAAGGAGATGGATCATAGGTTTCCACATAGTGGCTTATTATGTTTTGTTTTCCACTACTTTGTCAAATACACATTTTATGTTCGATATAAGTGCAAATTTGTTTTCATTTTTATGGAAAGAATGAGCTATCTCCTCTTCTCATTGTATGGTTTATTAGGCAGTAACCTAAACCTTGAGCTTAAGAAGTAATATAGTATAATGAAGAAGTGTGACTACCTTAAGTGATCCCTTTAAGATATTGCAAATATATACTCCTACCCCTATTATTCAAATGAAGATCACAATAGAAGCTAAAACCCCTAAACATTTCTATAGTCAAGAAGGATAATAAAAAATAAGATTTTAGGTTTGAGCATAAAATTGAGAAAATTTTCAACTTCAAATGTAGAGTTTATTTAACTATATTCAAGACAAAAGTTGAAAAGCAAATGTTAGAATAAAACAAGGTACTCTACAATACTATGTGTTTACCCAGTATGAATGTCAGGGAAAAAATTCATATAAGGGGGTAGTCTTGTAACATAATAAAACTTTATAGTTTTGGTACGCAATTTCTCTCTACTGTTCTTGAATTCAATTTTTCTTCTAAATCATCAAATGTAAGTTCAATTTAAGAATTTTGATCCTATGTAATGATTCACAAATCAAAGTTTTAAGTACTTCAGTTGTTGAGGCCCAAAATAAAAAAAATTTCTTCAATAGGATAATTATGACTCATCATTTAATGGTATAATAGGTTTTAGATCACATTAACTCTACTTTTACAATAAAAGATATTAAAGAATGAATTATAGAAATGATCGTCGAATTTGAGTAGTAATATCAAGATAAAACTTTCATGTTTATATTAATTATTTATTTTAAAGTTATAAACCATTAGCTTGGTATAGAGGTAGTAAATGGAGTTAAACATGAATAAACATTCTTTCATATTACTTTAGGATCTTGTGTTGTTTTTTAAAATTTGAAATAGAATGTATCACCTTAAAAGTGCAGTATACTCATGCATACCATATTTCAATTAATTAGTTTCTTTCTCAACATCCTAGAATACCATTTTTATTTATACTGGTATGCTCATACTGAAAATTATTGTACCTTTCTTTCAAAGTTAAGCAAAGAAGGTAATAGGCAATGGTAAAAGAACTATTTACTTCTACATGACTATTTGGTGACCCATTTACATATGTTTATTATATTATTAAATTTGTCCAGATTGCTAGTCTTTAATGTGTCTGATACCCATAGGACCATTTTTAGAATTCTTTTATGTTAAGTGCGATATTAAGTGAAGAACTTATTAGGTAATGTTAAAAGTAATATATTATTGTAGTTTGATCACTCATCTATTTATATTTACTACAATCATATGTATGCATTATGTAATAAGCTAGCTATTCATCCCTTTAATTAATATTCAATGAAAATTTCACTAACTAAATTTATTCATTATCATGATGAAAAGGAACACCACTATACATCTTATGACTGTTTGCTTACATTTTTCATTTGTGAATTAATTGTCAATTCAAGGTGTATAAGAAGAATGGTTACCATGATGACGATCTTTCTTATTCATATTGTTCTTATAAAAGAAACAATCAAAATGAGAACCTACCTTACTTTGGATAACTAGAAATGAAGATCTATTATATTTACCTTGCAACATTGTGATCGCTAGTCAAATGGTATAACCGATATATTTTATATTTATGCATATCTTCACTCATTATTTGTAGTAGATGTTAATTTATTGGTGCAAGGAAAATATGAAGTGCAACAACCACGAATTTAGTAAGTTTAAGATTTTATATTATGATATGATAATCAAAGTAGAATAATAAAGGGAATATGATGACCTTGGTTGATAAATGTAGGCCCTAGAGTTAGACTAAGTCTTCAATTTCCATAAATAAACAATATTGAGAAAATGAAATAATGTGGGACTTTAATTGAAATCCCATGATATGTGAAGCCTTAATTTCGTAATTTATAATGTAATTAAGTTTATTGACCCTATAGAAGGTCTAGGGTATGAGACATGGGCCATAGAACCTAATACAAGCCCAATTGGGCCAATTATGGTTTACGTATGAGTGCCTAGGATACAAAATGAGGAATTAGGTATTTTATACTCAAAAGGATACTCATAATAATTTTAGTAGGTTAATAATCAAGGTATTAGTTTATGAGAGAAATTTCAAAGATTTTTAAGTTATCTTGTGATCTAGAAAATTAATTTATTAATTTATTAATTATCAAATAATTATTTGAAATGCAAGATTGGGGTTATTAGCGGATTAGTATATATCTAACCTTTATCCTAATGAAAGAATAAGAGGAGTATATATATAATCTCAAAATTTTAGATGAAAAGGAATGGCAAGTGGCCTAGCTAATTGTTATGTGGTTATGGGACTTTATCTAAAAGAAATAGAAAAAAGGGACGAAGCACCATTTGGATCCCGATTCTAGACGCCATGTAAAGTTGTATGTGGAAGGTTGCTTTTTCCACCCACACTCACCTAGATAACCATAAAATCCTTGAGACTCTTCTCCCTTGGATTGGACCTCTCTCTTATGCTCACCTCCACCTCTCCCACCTTCATCAAACTATGTGCATATCTCTCTCTCTTTACTTCTAACAGATTCAACCCAACCCAATGTTTGGCATTTCACAAGATTTTTTTATGGATAATGGCATTATCTACAAGACCACTGGATTACAATTTAAAGAACTACAACTCCATCCTAGATACCTATATAATACCCTCATCGTGTTCACAAATGGTAGAGCGGTTTCCTATCATATTTGAAATTGTATACACTATTTACATAAACGTGGTAACAAATATTACTAGATGATCTCCTGGTATGACCTCAAGTTGTGGCAAGGTGTGCACATATTAAAATTTGACCCATTTTAATCTAGTAAACCTAAACCCATATATAGGATGCTTGCATGAAGGCATGTATAATTTTGTCCAAACAAGGATACATGTAAACGCTAATGCACTAGTTTGTACCATGAATTTTGATTGTATATATAATGAGTATCTGAAGTATAAAACCTAGCTAAGATTATAAGAAAAAAAATCATACCTTGATCTATAAACCCTCACATGATGATGAAATGAATATATCGAACCTAAACCCTATTTGTAGTTAGATAGTCTTTCCTCCCCATCTTTGATACCTAATATGATGCACTACCATAACTAGGTGTCATAATAACATGAGATACCTTAATAAGCATAAAATTAGAGCAAATAAACTAATTGATTATTAATACGTAAGAAATCCCTTTCATTAAGTCATATATGCTTCTTTGTCCTCTAGTGCATTCATAATGACTAAAGTGTGATTAATGAGTGGTATTATGTGCTTAATATATGAAATATAATAACAATGGAGTTTTAATGTACATGGATATGGGTAATATTCCATATCTAAGTAAATATTGAATTAATTGACCTGATAGTTTAAATAAGTAAAATATGGAAATTTGTGCAATACAATACCACATAACTCTTTCTGTAGTGATGTGAAGTTAATAGGATCCAGTTTATTGAATATCAATAGTTAGGATATATTATTATAACTAATATAATTATAATGAAACCTAAACCATGATTTCATTTAGAACTCATAAAATGAAGTTTCAGATGTGAAATCTAATCTTAAATCGAGTTCCTTGTGTCCCAGTTAGCTACTGTACCAAACTTGAATCCTATTGGATAATTCTAGTTATCCCAATTTAATTAGAAAGAATAATACTATAATACACTTGCTTAAAATTAGTTAGACCTTGGGTTTATTTTTTCTTAAGAAAAGTGCTCGATGTCATGCTATTTACTAGCTAAACTTATGCATGCTCCATTGTTGGCTATTGGTTTTTTATCCGGTGATTTTGATCTCATCTCCTACCTTGAGTGGAATACTATGATAGTTGTGTGAAATGGATTTTATGGTTCCGCATTACTCTCTCTTTCCTTCTACCTCATCATTTCCCCAATAATTTTTTGTTTCACAATTCTTGCACGAAGAGAATTCCATTGATCCCCAGTTTCCCTATGTTTGGGTGTCCTTACCCTTAGGTCAAAAAGAGGTTTTCCCTACTCCATTATTCATCCTCAATTTCTCTTTTTCTTTTATCCACCTCTACATTCTAGACTTTTGGGCATCTACAAAACTTAACCTATACCTTCACGTGGCTATCAACAATTCTTATCAACATGTTGTCCACCCTAAAAAAACTTTACACAACTTCCCAAACTTCCATCTCATCCATAAGGCCTTCTAGAGTCTGATGGGTTATTCCCAAACCTCTATAAACCTTCAAGACAACCCTAAGTTCCTCTATGTGGCTTCTCAAATATATTTACACCAACAATTCCTTTATGTGAGGTATGTGTAGTTTTTTCCCCAATTCTTGTTCCTCGCTTCCAAAATTCGAATTCCAAATTGAATTGTACAATGTTTGCTTCTATTTGTCATGTTTTCATAGTGCTTGGCTTTAAGGTAATGTCTTGGGATCATGTATGATTTTATTTGCCACATGTATTCCTCATTCAAGTGGTTTGACCTCTGCCTCCATAGCCAGCAATGGTGGAAGGTGTTCAATGCTTCCTTACCACAATAGGTTGATGCCTATTGATCATTGAGACCGACTAAGTTTGGGTGACTCATTGGAACGGTCCCAAGATCTAAGAAATATATTTTTTGGTTTTGATCCATCCATTTCAAGGTTTGGAGATTAATTAATCTCTGAAGTTTGTGAGAGTGGCAAGGATCAATATCAGGTGCCTTTATCCTTCTCTACCATTTTCTTTCCCCTCACTACATTGTTTTCCCTTTAGGGCTTAATTTGTCTTTTTATGCTTCTATTTTTCTTTATTCGTGTGTGATGGATTTTGTGGGTCAAGTCCAGGTGACCAACACATGTTGGTCCACCTCAGCATATCCCATCCAAATCTCCAATTTTTTAAGAGATGTAACTTTTTTTGGATTCTGGAAAAAAATTATACTTGTAAATTCATATAGGGCTCTTTGTAACTCAACAAATTATAAATAAATAATATCAAGAATCAAAAAGATACTTCCCATATGATTGCATGGGTTTTTCAACCTAAATTTGGTATCATAAAATGTGATTTTTCATACTTATCTAATCGGCTAGATTTTCCAAAATTCATCTCTCATAATCTATAAGTCACAAAAATAAAGAAAAATATGATGTATAATTACGAAAATATAATCTACATGTTAGACTTGGTTTGATAACCTGAAACAAAAACAACAACAAAAAGATTATTTTATGGTTTATGAATTTAATAAGAAGTTAATCTATTTTCATATATGCTTTTAGTAGTTTTCTTGTGATCCTAGATATATTTAAACTCAATTTGAGGTATGTTGAGTGCCTTGAGTTCTATATTGAGAAATTGAACTAATTTGTCTCTCTGTTGATGTGTGTTGCATTCCCCTATGAGTCATATTGAGTAATTACCCTCTTGATTCTCTCTTTGAACCTCATTGTGGCATTAGATTATTGGAATTTTCTCTTTCATATTTTGATTTGAATAGATCTAGATTAATAAAATAAATCTTATGATCTTATTAATTTTATGGATAATCTTTTTGAACTCTAGATTGTATCATATTCATCCTTGCCCAAAACTTTGGAGATGAACTATTTCTCCTACTTTTGTGGTGGATGTCTTAAATGGTCCATTTTTATGATGGAAATTTCATTGGAACCAAATTATAACTAAACTTTCACTTTCCTCTATATTATTGCATGCTTGTTGATTCATTAGCCCTAGAGATATATAAATGTTTTGGATTTATGGGTTATGTTCCCATGATATGTTTTGGGTTGGTGGTCATGTGCCCCATGCCAAGTTTATGTGCCCACCTTTATATCTTTGGGAGTTTAGTTGTGTTCCATTCTCTATTAGGTTTTGGTTAATGTGACCTAACCACCATTATTTATTTATATTTCACTAGTAATATGTTTATTTTACATGCATGTAGATTGATTATTATTGATGAAGGGTTGTGTTCCATAATTTATTTGTTTATGCTTGTGTGGCACATGTTGATGTTTTCATATATGGCATGTTCATCTTTTGTATACCTTAATTGTTTCTCTTTAATATCTATTAGGTTCTTCACTTCCCTCTTTAGTTGGAAGCTTGGTAGAGTTATATATTTTGTCTTTTTCCCCTAATAATGATCAATCCCTATTTATATACACATATCAACATTTTTGTACTGACAACTTCAAAATTTTTATCTCTTTTGTTGTATGCTTCCAGCCGCATAGGTGAAGGACATGGATGGCCATACATGATGATTATAACTTGCCTTAGTGGAGCTAACTCTTTGTAGATAGATTGGAAATAGCTTGCACATCCCTCTGTTTAGTTTTTGAAGTTGTTATATTCATGTAAGTCCCCTAGTGAGATATTATCATGAAATTTGGTACATTGTAAATTGTCATGATTTTTTATTCTACTATTGTACTTTGGTCTTTATGATATCTAATTTTAGAAGAACAAAACAAAGTTATTTACTTATTGAAAAAAATGTGTACATGTTTGTTATGGATAATTACACTTATTTGATTCAGTAGGGATTGAATTCCCTTCTTGGGCCCCACTCCTTACAAGATGGTATCTGAGCCAAAGCAGGCAAATACTGATTATTCTATTTTATCTCCCTAATTAGGACCATTACCTTGCATATTCACCCTCGAATTGATATGTTTTATCGTAGAATTTACCTATACTTTTCATGACATGATGAAAGAAATATGAATAATCATATGAGATATACATAATATTATTGATGAATAAACACTAATGATGGCATATCTCATTGAATGATTTAATATTTTACATTAAGATATAGTTATGTTATACAAATATTGAAGTAGTAGGATAGGGAGATATTAATATGGAAGAATTATGAATCGGTTGTCACATTGATTTTGGTACCATCTATGTTTTACATCACATGATTTATTACAATAAAAACTTATTTTCCATTATAAAACTATATGTACAAAGAATATTTTATGGATTTAATCATTGTTTTTCTTGAAACAAGTCAATGCAAAGATGTATGAAGTCTTGGTAGTAAAATCCAAGAATTAGTTGGAACAAAAATCTCAAAGCCTAGTTTTTAGTTTAGATATATGACTAGGAAAAGTGGGTTGTGTGTTTAAGGTTTAGTTGGCCTACCCTATTGTATCACTTGAGTTGTATAAAGTTGTACCCTATGACTTATTGGATGTTTATGAGAACCTTATCATTCTTAGGATAGAATCACAAGGATCTAACACACAACCATAGGTCGATATGATGTTTTAGTTGTAGGCATGATCAATGAACATCATAAACATACAAAGTAATATTGACTAAAAGATATACACGTGATCCTAATATCTTTAGAGATGTTAGGTTAAACTTCTAAAGGGATACAGAGTGATTGGTTGAAAATGTATGGATGATTAGACTTCAAGGATGAAATATTCTTTATGGTGGAGAGTTGTAAGACACTAAAATCTAACCAATTTTACTCTAGTAACCCTAATCCCATAGATAGGATGATTACATGTCTAAATCTCTAGCTTTTTCCAAACAATAATACATATAAACCGTAATGCACTATTTCGTACTGAAATGAACATTAATTTCATAAATATTGAGTAAGTCAAGTAAAAAATCTAGATAGGATTACATGACACTACTATCATACCCTATATCCATAAACCCTCATATGATGATGAAATGAATATATGGGACCTAAACCCTAGTTTTAGTTGGCTAATCTAACATACCCATGTTTGGTACCTCATATGATGCACTAGCGTCGTTAGATATCGTAATAAAATGAGATATCATAATAAACATAAAATTGTACCTAATATACTAAATGATGTTTAATATTCAAGTATTCCCTTTTAATAAGTCATTTATGCTTCTTTGTTCTCCAATGTATACATAATGACTAAAATATGATTGATGAGTGTTATTTTGTGCTTAATATATGAAATGGAATAACAAGTGGAGTTTTCATGTACATGGATATCAATAATATTCCATCATATAAGAAATATTTTTAAAATGGACTTAATAGGTAAATAAGTAAAATATGGAAGTTTGTGTAATATAATACACCATGACTTTGTTTGTAATTATGTGAATTTGATAGGACTCAATTTTCTGAATTACTAAACCCTAATTTTATTAAAGCTTATAAAAGGAAGTTTTAAAAGTAAAATCTAATCTCAAAATATGTTTCATGGGTGCCAATTAGCTAAGATACCAGATTTGACCCTATTGGATAATCTTCCTCCCAATTTAATTGGAAATTAAAATCTTATATTCACTCACATAATATTAATAAAACCTTTGATTTTCGTCTTCTTGGGTAAATTTCTCACTAGCATGCTATTTCCTAGATTTACATATGATGGTTGCGTTGTTGGCCATTGTATTTTTATTCAGTGATCTCAACCTCATGTCCAACCTCAAGTAGGATACCAGAATATTTATGTATAGTGGATTTGATGGTTCCTCATTGTCTCTATTTTCTTTTACCTCCTCCTTTCCCAATATTTTCCCTATTTCCCAATCCTTACATGGAGAGGACTCTAGTGATCCCTAGTTCCACTAGGTTTGGGTGTACCTACCCTTTGTCAATGAGAGGCTTTCCCCGCTCCCATGTTCTTCCTCTATTTTCCTTTCCCTTATCTCTACCTCTACTCTATGAACATTCAAGACACTATAAAAACTACCTTATACCTTCACCTGACTACCGGTAATACTCATCAACCTTACATCCACCCCAAACAAACTTCCATAACTTATCTTGACTCCTACCTCTCCCCGGTGGCCATCTGAAGTCCAATGGTGGATCACCAGACTGTGGGCACTAGGGAAATGACTCTAAGTTTCTCTAAGTGGCTTCCCAATGATATTTACAACAATAATTTCTTCATGTGAGGTATGCGTCCTTTTGGGAAATACGGGCATAGAGTATAGCAGTGTAATTTTTTTTTATCTATTTGTATTCCCCAATACAACAAGATCATGTCAACTACTATGAAATAGGAAGGATGGTTTTATCGAGTTATACCAGGTCCTGGAGCAAGTCTAGTAACAAAACTCACTTCTTTACAACCGCTGATAAGTTGCTCTTAGACTGTGGTTGTACAGCTCCTGGTCTTCACCATGAACAACATTCACGCAACCTCTACAGAGACTCCTATGATCTCACCATGTATTGTAGGTTGACTTTGCTCTCCCAACAGCAGCCAAAGGACTCCTTCCTCAAGAGTAGTGCACACAGACCAACTAGAACTCCTATCATTCACCAAGAATGGACATGAAGGACTTATCCTCCCCATTTTTGTACTAGTCACCAGCCTACTCTCCCACAATGACAACTTCTCATTTGTTCTCTCTCGTTGGCTATCCCTCCTTTTCTGGTAGGACTTACCTGGGCTCTCATGGTTACTTCAACCATAGAGGACAATAATTGTGAGAGGAACTGATTCTCATATGTCTATGGTGTGTTGTTGTGCTCAGGGAAGCCCCCAATATCCCTATATATATTGTAGAGGCTAGGGTCAAGGTTCCCAGTTGCTATCTGATACATGATTAATGTGTGGAAGTGGAAAGAACTGAAAGATCTTGAATTTTTGCAACCTGCAACAGCTGAAACGACCATTTTGCACACCTAGACGGTCATCTAGTGTGTGAGACAGTCATCTCACACTACCAAATGGCCATTTAGTAGTTCCCAGTCTGAAACAAATTTGGCTATTTCAAATCCAATTAATATCTCATATAAATTTCCTTGTTACTCAAGTAAAGAACGATCAAAACTATTCGGGAAACATCCCAAACCTTTGTTCGAACAACCAGGTCGTCTCACCCAAGTGAGGCACCCATCTCACTCACATAGATGGCTGTCTGGTGAGCTGAGTTGAGTCAGTCAATTCAGTCATATTGAATCAGTCGGTTCAAGGGTAGAAGTAAACCAAATCGATCTCTGATCAGCCTGACTCCCAAACGGTCATCTCAACAACTTGAGATGCCTGTCTGGCTACCCAAAATGTCTGTCTCACCCAGAGAGATGGTCATTTGGCAGACTTGGTCAGTAAATGGAGCAATCAGTTGCATGAATTGAATACCTAAACACTTTAGTAATCAATCTAATTGTCATTCAAGATCAAACTCCTCTTCTAGATGAGGTTTAATATGTGACACCCTATAGGTCCCATGTCACGTTGGTAGTGAATGTCCAAAACTAGCTTATGACATAACAATAAAAAAGTGGCGCCTGGTCTCACATCAGTGCTACCCAAGTGAAATGGAAAGATGGAGAACAAATTCATCCTAGAATCTGTGTAAGGTGTTGCAGTGATTGTATAACTTCTTTGTCACTGATATCCAGGATGAACTCGAGGCATGCTCAATGTTCAATCCATGTTTCTGGAACTAAGATCAGACCATCTGAGATAATGTGACATCAATATCATATATTGATTCACATGTGCATGCACATGTGTTTCTTTGTCTCTCTAATCAAGTGGCCAGGATATCATACTCCAGTAGGAGGGACAAATCCCATATCTATCACTCACATTCTATCCTCATGTGTCAAAGTCACCCAATCATCACCATTATAACAACCCATGTTTTAGGATTGCTTTTGATGATGTCAAAGCATACCCAACGACATGTGATGAGTGTAGTGATTTCAGGTCTAAGAATCACAATCACCACCTTCACTATGAGAGATGACTGTGACCACCATAACAATGTGTCACTTTGAAGGTGGGTCTATCTGATACACTGTTCTCTAACATGTATTTGTGTTCTTAGTTTGATATTTCTATGTCATGACTAATGAGATTTAGTCATCAACCAACTCACACTCTGATCTTATGTGTTATTGTTGTCTATCAACCTTCCACAATAAAAATTGATCATGGACATAATGTGAATATGTATGTGTACTCGTAACATCTGTATGATCCCATTACAAGGATATGAACTTGACAACATACATCATTATGTAATATAATTCTCTATACCTTCACTCCATATCCTTATTATCTCATAACTAAGCAAAATAGATGAATTGGAAGCTTGCCTTTATATATGTTATTGTTAATCAAATCCTTTTAGGTAATTATGCCATGTCAATCATCATATGATTGTCTCTACGGGCATACCTTACCAACAAAATCCCACCTACACTTAGATCCAATCACCAACGGATCTCATCCTTAGTGATCTAAACATACTCTACATGCTTCTGCTACACTAGTGCTGATTTAGCAGGTCAACAACACTTTGCTTATAGTCAATGTATTGCATGTTTCTTATCTCTTCACTCTGAGATGAAACCGCTGTAATATGGCATCTAATATTCCTTGCCTATAAATTAGCTTCATTGTGTCAGAGTATCACCATTGAGTCATCAATGGTTGGAACATCTATAAGTTCATCATATGAACCTTTTAGATCCATACAATATCACTCTGTGTTCATAACACAAGTATACTTAGCTTCTATTATAGATTAGCATTAATGGCTATTAGTTCAAAACCTTTCAAAATAATCACATCCTTTTTTCTTTTAAAATCAAAACATATTTTAATTTGCAATCAACTTTTGTCATTTATAGAAGCTTGCATTGATGAAACTCTTTACATCCAACTCTTCATGTTATTGTTATTATCATTGAATAGCAATTTTATCCTAGTCACTTCTCAAGTACTAAAGGATATATATAATGACTTTCCAATAACCCTTATTGGATTTTATGTCATCTTGTCATGTCCAATACATATAAGATCATATGGGATAAGCTTGTTAATAGCTTACATGATAGATCTATTGTTGGGTTGGCCCATGGAATCTTATTCATGATGCTTCTATTCTTCACAAGAATTGGAATATAGGGTTCATGAGAGACTAATATGAATTCTCTTTCATTGAATTCTTCTGTGTTTAACTCTTTCAACACATGGGTATTGTATGTGCTTAAACTTCCATTGTGAAACATTCAATAACTATCTCTATAGGCCTTGATTCTTATCTCATAAGAAGTTTCACCTTATCCTTCATAGTTGAAGGAGTTTTCATGCCAGTTCTCAACATTCACAATATTGAGATGTTAATCTTCATCAAATGTGGAATATTCATATATGCTCCCACTAAACCTTTTGTAAACACGTATTTCATCTTTTATCCTGACTTAAGTTAAACTCTTTGACTATCTTGTCAAGTCATATGATCCCATCTCTAAGGTTCCTGTTTCAATCCCATATTGAACTTTTTAGTTTATAGACTTCATTTGCATTCATGAAGTTATGAAACCTTTTAGGTTGTGTCACGTACACATCCTCTAATGTATTCCCTTAAGGAATCCAATTTCCATTTTTCATATGTATAAGATCATAGTCCATTCTAACTACAACAACAAGCATGCCAATTGGTAAACAAATTTCTATCATGTTCAACATTTTGAACTTGATTTATTCAACCAGTTTGTCCTTTTTATGTTATCAATGTAGGTCTTGATCATAAGACCCTACTGTACCCTTTAGGTGTTACCCATTTAGGTGGTGCTATGAATGTCCTACCTTGTTAGCTTACATGGATTCCATATAGCTCAAAGATAGCTTCTACTTGACTAGTTGGCTCATCATGTATGAACAACCCATCTGAATAGTTGGATTCACAATCCTTCAATCTCAGATGTGTTCTACTAGAATATTTTGTTATGTATTACATTATGAACATGAGATTACAAAACAACTTGTGATTCTCATTGTTCTCATCGTACCCTTGTTGTTGACCTCAAACACTTTGAGTTCTACTTTTACTCCCATTGAATCTTTAGAGACTCAATTATCCTATCAACAAAAATAATTTGTTATTGGATTGGGATTAATTGTAATGTTCAAAAATCATGGTTTATTGATAAACCTTATTCAAGAAACAACTTTCTCAATGTCAGTTTCAGTCCCTTATACATATTGAGACATTCCCAAATCATATCATATATGATGTATTACAAACCATTTGTGGTACATTATTTAGTGATAGGTATATATTTGTGAGGATATAAGAAGATTAGATTGATTGACAATTATATCATGACTCATTATGGTATAATTCCTTCATTCTGACACATCATCATGCTCAGGTGGATTTGATTTGTGATACATTATCATAGTCTTTTCAAAGGTTCTTAAGATATTTACGTAAAGTATTTCAACATTTGATCATATTAAAGCATCTTAATACTTTCATCAATGTCACACTTCATTTATAATATCCTTGAACATTTTCAAGAAATGAATGCTTTCATTTCATTTGGTACATATCATCATATTACCAATAAATCAAAATGATGTATTAGTTCATTATCTATAGCACTCATTCCATAAGATATTCATGCATCATATGAATAAGGTCTAATGGAGGACTTATCCGCCCACTACATATAGTGAAGGATGTCATGTCATATTTGTGCATAAATAAGATTTGCATGTTTCCTTAGGTTCAATAACCAAGGGATTCTAGATCAAAATCAATATGAGTTTTAGTGATGCACCTCTCATATTTGTACAAGATGACGAATGCTAATGATAGTCTTGAGTTACTAATTATAATCATTTAGTATAAACATTATAAACATTCATCTTTGGATCATTTCACAGAAATATCGCAAGATGTTTTGGGGTCAATGCCATGCAAGATCATATCTTGGAAACAGAAACAATAATCTCATACTTCATTGAAATATCATCCTTGTCATACAAGATGCTCTAAAGTAAATTGTTTATCATGGAATAATGAAGTAGTAGTCCAACTAACTCTATTACATGCCCATTGGGATAAGATAAATTTAAATGTAGACTATGGTATTTACCCCTAACAAGGATTTTACCCCCAAAATCTTAAGAGAAAGGTACTTCCTATTTTAACTCTTTATTAAACTTTTATGAAACCAACCAAAGAAATCTTAAAAAAAGTGAACTTACTTATGACTAAGAAATATTCTAATATTAAACATCTTCTTTTGTCCATAAGTTGGTTTGAGATTAACTTAGGTTCCACCTAATCTCAATTAGAATGTGGTAGGAATTTCTGTGCCACATTTCCGATTTCATTATACTCTTTAGATTGTATCAAAATGACTACTTGATCAGAGTAAGTAGAAAGATAGCAATATAAGAGTCCCATACTTACCTTACCTTCAATAATGAATACATGGCCAGGGTATTCAAGCATTGAGATTAGGTAGTATGCACTTTTATTTTATATTATTTTTAAGTTCTAAGACTTAGTATCTATGGTTTTCTATAGGTGTCTATGGTTTTCTACAGGTGTCTCTTTCTCATGTTCCCATAAGACTAATTCAAAGGAAACTCAACAAAAACTATCTTGCTTATCATTAAGAGGAAGAATAAGGAGAGAATAAGTCAGAATGGAAAATTTCTATCTGACCTGTTACCCCTTACGGGTCATTTAGTGTCTCAGGATGACTCAACGCATAGAGTCTAGTCACTTCCTACTATCTCCCTCATCCTCTACTACTTAGAGTAGATGAACCCATTTGTGACGCCTGTCCACATCCTTCTGTTCCACTAAACTGTGGTTCTTGTGAATTGTGCTGATTCTACCTTAGTTGTTGTGTCAATTCATTGTGCCTTTATGGACAATATGATCTGGTATGACCAACCTATCCATACCTATAACATGTCTTACTCTCATAGCATGGTCTTACCGGTCCCATCACTGTCTTAGAAACTGAGCTTGAGGGTCAAACTGGAGGTAAACTCTATCCTCTTCCCTTACTTGGTGACCACCACGTTGGTATACTAGATACTTACTGATTGGTGGTATTGAAAACTTTGACTGCTTAGAACCACCAAATGATCGCTCTTGAGATTGTATATACCTCTTATTAACACTTTCCTCATGCTTCCCTATCAAAGATCTCTCTATCCTCCTCACAGATTCCACAAATGTGGCAAAACTTTGCCTACTTTCCAAAACAGCTGCTGAGGTAGACATCTCAGCATTCAATCCTTTCTCGAAATGTCAGATCCTTTCTACCTCTATAGCATTCATTTAGGACAAAATCATAGAAGTTCCATAAACCTAGCGTCATACTCATTAATTGTCATGGTCCCTTGTTGTATCTTCTCAAACTGCAAGATCTTTTTTTCTAAGTACATTTGTGGGAAGTACTTACTGACGAATTCTCGATGAAATTCCCCCCAACTAACCTCTTCTTCATTCCTTTTATCCTCTTATATGGCCCACTAGTGGACAACACTACCCTTTAAAAGGTACATAGCATGCCTGACCTTGTCATCATCCAAGATGCTAAGGATCTTAAAGGCTTTTTATAACTCTGTAAGCCATAGACCTGCATCTACTGGGTCAGGTATTCCAGCATACTCTATAGCCCCTACATGACATAACAATTCAAAAGTCTTACCAGAACCTAAAGTTTCTACATTGGAGACTGGTGCCCTAGGTATCTGATCCAACATGTGCACTATCGTTGTCATAAACTACCCAAAGAGAACATGAAAAGTAGGATTTTCTATCATGACTGGATCAGGCTGAGGATTCTCAGGCTTGTTCTTCTCTTTCCTGATCCCTTTCCCATCTCCTGGTGCAGAAACATTGCTCTCATCAACATGTTCATCGTGTTCTCCAGACATATTTATGCTTTCCCCTTTCTTCTGCATAGGCATAAGTAACCATAAGATATTCTGGAGGACACTAGAATAGACTCAACACCTTAGTCATATGTCCCTGTAGACTCAACCAACCTATAGCTCTAATACCAACAAATGTGGCACCTGTTATCACACAAACAACAAGATTACATAAAATCACGTAGAAATAACCATAAACAGTGGATTACCAAAAAAACTAAAAATTAAAAACATTTTCCATAAAGATCAATTTCCAGAAAACTCTTTACAAGAAGGCCCATGGCCTATCATATATATACAACATGGTGCATTCTTGTTCCATATGACACAAGTTTGCCATTACCGAAATATGTACATGAGTAAACTATAAGAAACAACAACATTTTAGTCAAAATCTCAAATCGATCATTAAACCATAACGAGACTATCCCCTCAAGGACCCGAGAGTAGAGGGATGACACATAGGACTTCTATCTATAACAAGACACAACTGACAACACACCACCTCAGATTTCAGGTCTTCTTCCTACTGTTATCCTATCTCCTCTTACAGGATCTCTTCTACCTCATGCACGTCCACCTAAAAAGTCGTGGAACCCACGGGGTGAGATAAAAGACCAAGTGGGAGATATAACTCTCCAACAACATTATTATTATCACAGATTTACTATTACTAGAACAGAAAGTAAAGCTGCACTATATGAAACAGATCTAACCATATATTATGAGCATGGAAAAATATTATCATAATTGAGTAGTTCAGATAACTATGACTGAACAGTAGATCAGGTAATCACTTTATAAGGAATATGAACAACATGTATGAGAACTAATTATTATGGCATACAAATACAACTGTAGCCTCATTCAATATTTCTATATTCCATTCTCAAAAGAAATTTGTTACACAAATAACTGAATCTTGCAACAATCAATATCATGATTATGTACACACTGAGGCATACAATGCTCAAGATTATCATGCACACACTCACATTCAAGCACAAGCTTATTATAATCATACACATTAGATCCTATTTTATGCCCTGACCTATGCCCTGAGGATTTCAGTCGTACCACCCAAATCCAACCGCCCCCTTCAAAGGGCTACCAATGGTGTTGTGACAAAGTGGGTTTTCTGGCTTAATTCCGAGGATGGAATTTCATTTAAGGTGTGTATGTTGTGATGGAGTGGAGTTTTGGAATCCTAAATGTCCAATGACATAAGTGAAATCATATGGTTGAGTTATATTAAGAGTTCCAAGATTTTGACAAAGTAGGTGTGTTGATGTGAGGTTGACATCATGATTAAGATATCTCTTTTTAATGTCTTCTTGAGGAATTTAATAAAATGATCAAATAGATGAGTTTTGTCACTACATTTGAATAGAACGTAGCTCGAGAGGTAGGGAAACTATGGTTAACATTTGGTGGCATTTGGAGGTTCCTAGAGGAAGTTATTGAGGTTTGATTTTGGGGAAATAATGTGCATGGTTAATGGTTTATATACCTAAGTTAGGGCTTTAATCAGTGTCATACTGTTGGGTTTTAGGGGAGGCAGAGAAGGCAGCGGAAAAAAAAATTTCTCCCTCAAACCCGGAACAAGGAAACACGTCAATGTCTATATAATAGGAAAGGATGGTTTGTGGAATCATACCTTGTCCTGAGGCTTGCTCGGCGACAATACATCGCACCTTGTGCGGTCTTCACCTCCGGTCTTAGACGGTGTCTGTGCATCTCCTGGTCACACCGGGACTGTCGACTCCTCCTCTCACTGGACTGTCGGGGTTGAAAGTTGTCCTCCTGAGTGGTAGAAACCTCCCACCTCTGAAGTAGTCCACACAGACCACCTGGAACTCCACACTCCTTGTCCCACAAGGAATTGGAAGGACTCACACCCTCCTGTTGACGTACTAGTCGCCAACACACTCTCCTGCTGCCAGTTGCAACTGCAGTTGTCTTTCCCTTGCTGCGCCTCCCTTTGTGGGTAGCACTTGCTCGGGCTCTCTCTCGGTTACCAAAACTAGAGAGAAGGACAACTTTGTAGAGCAACTAGTTGCACTGAGTTGTACTTTGAGAAGCCCCCAATACCCCTACATATATAGGAGGGTCATGGGATAGGATTCTCTATCCCGGGCAATGTGAGACTAAAAGCAGGAGTAGAAGGGTTCGAGATTTTCCACAAAACAACCAACTCGCAACATGAACCGATCGTTTCACAACTGAAATGGTCAGTTGGGGACCTGAACCGATCGGTTGACACCTCAACCGATCGGTTGGGACTCATGAACCGGTCGGTTTGTGGTCCTGACCAGTTCCCGATTGACTTTCCAACTTTTGTTTCTAATTGGTATCGAATACCAATCCTTGTTCCAATCAAATTGGGCAAGTGAAACGAAAGGAAAATTCTCACCAATCCTACTTTCCCAACTTTCCCAATTGCAACAGTTGAACCGATCATTTCAACACTTGAAGCAATCGTTCACCCTATTCTTGAGCCGATCGACTCAACACTTGAGCCGACCAGTTCACCAAGCTCAGCCGATCAGTTCATCACATGAGCCAATCGGTTGGGAGTGCAGATTGTGCAGAATCAGTCAATTGCGATTTCAATCAATCCGATACTTTAATCAATCTGTCCAACACCTTGAACACTATGATTTTGAGCTATCAATCAATTGAGTGTTTAATTGAACTACTAAAATCCTTTAGTAATCAATCTAAACATTGTTTGTGGACAAAACTCCTCTTCCAAGTTAAATCATATGTGTGTGACCCTGCAGGTCCATTTCACGTTGGTAGTGAAAGTCCATAACACTTATGACTTCACAAGAAAATAGTGGTGCCTAGTCACACATCAGTGCTACCCAAGTGAAAGTAGAAAGTTGGAGAACAACTTTCAATCCTACAATCCGTGAATGGTGTTACAGTGAATGTATAATTCCTTTGTCACTGATATCCCGAATGAACTCGAGGCATGGAACAGTCATCCTGTCAACGTTCATTCACTTTCTTGATCTCAGAGTAGATTGGAAGAGATATGTATGACATCAATATCACATACTGATTCACACATGCGTGCGCATGCCTATTTCAATCCTACTCATCAAGTGGCCTTGGATATCAAAATCCCTCAGGAGGGACAAATCCCATATCTATCACTCACCCCTCAAAAGCCCCATGTGTCAAAGCCACCCAATCATCACCTTTATAACAACCCATGTTTCAGGACTGTGTTTGATGATGTCAAAGTGTACCCAACGACATGTGTTGAGTGTAGTGATTTTAGGTCAAAGAATCACATTCACCACCATCACTGTGAGTACTGACTGTGACTACCATGTCATGGTTCCATGTGTCAAACTGACGGTGGGTCTGTCTAGTACCTTGTTCTCTAACAAGTACCTATGTGTTTGGTTTGATATCTCTATATCATGACTAATGAGAGTCTGTCATCAACCAACACCACAATCTAGTCTTGTGTGTCATTGCTGTCTATCTACCTTCCACAATGACATCCGACTAGGGACATAACAAGAATGTACAAACTCTTAGCATCTGTATGATCTCATTGTTCAGGTCCTCAACTTGAAAGCATACGTCATTGAGTACAGTCATTCTCTAGACATTCAATCTGTTCTATCACTATCTCATATGAATGAACCAGAAAGAATTGTAAGCTTGCCTTTGATGTTTATCAAATCAATCTTAATGTATCCCACCAATCATCCCATGATTGGCTCTTAGGGCATACATACCAACAGACTCCCACTTGCACTGCAACCCAATCACCTTTGAATCATATTCATAGTGATCTTCAAACATTCCCACTTGTTACTGTGCTCTAGTGCGAACATAGTGAGTAATGGCAACACCTTGCCAAAGTCAGTATTAATTGCATGTCTCACATCTCTTCGTTGTACGTCACACGTATGAGATGGAGTTGTCGTAATATGTGATCCAGTATTCCTTTGCTAACCTTTAGCCACATTGCATGATCAAGGATTCCATACTTGTCATCAATGACCAAAATATCTATAAGTTCATCTCATAAACTTCCAGATCCATATAGTATCCACTGTTGTTCTGTAACACACAGATACTCGACATTTCCTTTTAAACGGCTTTATTGGAATGTTTCCAATTATCAACAAACTTTCACTTTTATATATCCTATATATATAGTGTGATTAATTTTCTGTCCTTTTCAGAAGTTCACATCAATGTAACTCTTTGCATTGAACTCTTACTTATCTCCATAGAACTAGTACTTCTCAAGTACTTATCAAGTTCTCATGGTATTCCAGTAACCCTTACTAGAAGCAGACAGACATCCACTCATCATGTCCCACATACAAGTTATCAGGATGAGCACATCATATTGCTATGTCATACATACAAGATGATGAATGCATTTTGTTCTTGCCATGCAAGATAATGGGATGATTGCATACATGATAGATCCATATCTACTCTTAGTGTTCCCATTCTTCATAAGAATTGGACACTTGGACTTGGGATACTAACTCCATGTAACATGGACAAGTTTTCTCCCACTTAATCTGTGCGTACTGAACCCTTCAGTACAAATTTCCAATGTATGCTCTCTCTTTTCCAGGCCAAGAGGTTTTTCGAGAACTATCTCTATAGATCTCTATTCCTATCACATAGGAAACATCTCTGTCTTCCTTTAAAGATAATTTCCACTTTTGGATTTCCATTCTAGAACATTTCCATTTCACATCAACATGTGGAATGTGGACACGCTCCCACTAAATCACAGATCCCTTCTTTATATTTGACATATAAGTCAAACCCTTTGACTATATCATCAAAGTAAAGATCCAATTTTGAGTTGCTTGTACTCAATCAATCACATTGATTAGTCCATTGTAACTTATAGACTTCATTTGCATTAGTGGATTCATAAACCTTTTAGGTTGTGTCACGTACACATCCTTATTTTATTCCTCATAGGAATGCAGTTTTAGTATCCATATGCTAAATCTTAGTCATTAAGTTGCAATCAACAAGCATCATCCTTCTCAAAATATTATCCATGTGTCTTAACACATAAGACTCATTTGCACTTATGGATTTGATCGAATGAGTGCTACCATCAAGGTCATACCTTATGGTTCACATGGATGTCATTTAGGATGTAATGGTCATAAACCATAACTCAAAATTTGGTTCCTCATATTCATCTAGATAGTTGACTCATCACATGAACAACTCATCACATAGATAATTGAGGTGTATCTGTCAAGGATATAAGAACTCACAACTCCTTGTGATTCTTAATTTCCTTTATTAGTGAAGCGTATTCTTTATTTAAGAAGAATTCAGTTATTTGATAATCATTTTCTAACTCCTTAGAGTATGATTCCTTCTTGATTTAGACATCACCATGCCTTAATCATGAGTTCACTATGATACACTATCATAATCACTCATAAGGATCTCAAACACTTGGTACAAGTATTTTATTCATTGATCTCATCAAGAATTAGCACTTTACCAAATTTGCACTTCGTCTATGATAATCTTGAACACTTCAAGATATTCATATTGGTATTTCTCTAAACACCATTTGAAGTATTAGCATTTGTTCCAATAGGTATGTAAATACATCACAGGTATTATACCTAATAGGATAATCATTCTCCCACTACTTTTAGTGAAGATTGATTAATCATGTCCAAGATATTCATATCTCTTACTGTTTCTCTAACCAAAAGAGTCTAGATTTATCCATCCCATGGAAACTAGAAATGAATTTCTCATGATTGATGTTAATTTGATTGTTTGAGTTATCTATAACTTTTAGGTATCATTTTATGTTATGCATATCAAAAACCACAATATAAATAAGGCATTGCCACAAAGATCATATCTTTAAGATTGAAAACTCAACTTTATTAATTGCCATCATTGTCGCACAATATGCAAAAATAAAGTGTTTCTATCTATTGGCAAATATGAAATAGTAGTTCATAACTGTATTACATTCCTTATAGGCTGAAAATAAACTAAAGTACTCCTATCTATGGTGGCAACACTTGCCCCAATTATGAGTGCTTTACACTTTATATCTTGGTATCATATACCTCAAAAAGTGTTACAAGTTTACTTTCATGACACCTTTAAGTAGAGACGTCAGTCGCCTCCTTCTTCTTTTGTTCTTCCAGATAGAGAGGACAATTCCTTTTCCAATGTCCTGGCTTTTGACAATGGTGGCAATTTCCTTTCTTGGTCACGCCTCCCTTGGCCTTGAGAGCTGAAGATGTCTTGGGCTCCTGGCTAGCATCAGATCCTTTCTTAGCTTTGCCCTTGCCCTTGCGCTTGGACTTGCCTTTCTTGTTCGTGATCACCATCACAGACTTAGGCTTGTCCTTCTTCATCTGTATCTCGGCTGTCCTCAACATGCCCAACAACTCTGACAGTGGCCTATCAAAGTTGTTCATGTTGTAGTTCATCACAAACTAATTGTAGGATTCTGGCAACGATTGCAGTATCACGTCAGCAGCCAACTCTTAGCTCAGTGGAAATCCCAGTCTTTGTAGGTTCTCCACATACCCAATCATCTTGAGTGTGTGAGGACCAACTGGATCTCCTTCTGTCATGATGCACTTGAACAACGCCCTTGAGACATTGTATCTCTCTTGCCGTGCCTGATCTTCATACATGTTCCTGAGATGCTGAATCATCTCAATGACACCCATGTTCTCATGTTGTCTCTACAACTCATGGTTCATAGAACACAACATCAAGCACTTTGCATCAATGGCATCATCAGAATGCTTCTTGTAAGCATCCCTTTCTGTCTTTGGTGCATTAGGAGCGGGTTCCTCTGGAATTGGAGTATCCAGGACATAGAGCTTACGCTCTTGAGTGAGAACAATTCTCAATGTCTGATACCAGTCGTGGAAGTTTGTCCCATTTAGCTTGTCCTTTTCAAGGACCGATCGCAAAGAAAAGTGATTATTGTTTGTTGCCATTTGTACTACAAAAGGAAAATATGCAATTTTAGTCCAAAAACTCATTTTTGACTTATTTTATTGATTTGAAAAATAGACGATATAATTAGGCCTTTAATTAATTATCGTTCCCACTATTTTACTTCAAATTGATAGCCCTCACCATCAATTCGGAAGATTGCAGCGTACAACCTTCTAGTGGGCAAGATCCTAAAATCCTCTAAGTCATGGACCAGCTTGGGCTGTCACCCACAACTTAGATCTCTCAGGTAGGCAACACTTGACAATTGCATCATATGCAACTCTTGATAAGATGTCATATGCAACTCCTTGCCATGAGCATCTCCATGCCTCAAGGTGCTAGATCCTATCTAGGTCACCTTGTTAAGTCTGACCCAAAGCCAACACGATGAATATGCACCATGCTTGGGTAGATCCACACATTCATCCTTCACGCTTCCATGAGATAGACGGTGCACCACGCTTGGGCGTACCCACACTTGGTCTATCAAGCTTTTCACGTGTGTCGCATTTGGAAGGCATCTAAAACTTAATATTTAATGAGGGATTTGGTTTTTATATACATATACATATCCAATCACCACAATACATAGTATGTATCATATACATGCTATATCCCATAGAAAACATGCAAAATGATAAAAGCGATGATTATGGCCATCCTAATGTGATTCCTCAAGCCAAGAGGAATCATGGTCATCTAGGTCTACATCACATGCAACCTGTACAAGATGAATCATGTGCCTTGCCTTCCGAGTATTAACTCATCACATGATTAGCCTGCTCGATCTGGCCCGGTCGTCTGGGTGCCACCAGCCGATCGGTTGGCTCCTCCAACCAATCGGTTCGCCTGGTCATCGTGCATCTCATCATGGCCGCCACCCACTCGTCTCGCTCCTCGAACCGGTCATCAACTGATCGGTTCACTCCTTGAACTGATCATCTGGAACGTCAACCGATCGGTTCACGCCTAGAACCGATCGTCTCAGCTGTCGTCAGGATGTCCTTCGTTCTTCGACATAATAGGAAATAAAAATCTATCCTATTTTACATTTTAAAAGGAGAAACCTCGAGTTACATTCGAGAGGAGCAAAGGTAGGAAAGAAATCTTGAATTATTTCAAGTTACATCAGGAATAGGAGAGGGAAGATCGGTGCACAGACTGAGATGCAAGCAACCACATACAACCATACACATATAGGGTTTATTGGCCATAACCACGTTATACATCCACCACAAAACTCATTTAAGGGCGACACGTATCGAGTACATTAATAATACTTATCATATATGTAATTTGGGATTTTTGGATTTAGGATTGGACATGCATAAAGCCAATTTTATTCGCATCGTATGCAATAAATAAAGGCAACAAACCAAAATCGATCATATCGATATTCCCAAAATATAGAGCAGTTGACGTGGCTCTGATACCACTTTTGGGTTTTAGGGGAGGCAGAGAAGGCAGCGGAAACAAAAATTTTCTCCCTCAAACCCGGAACAAGGAAACACGTCAACGTCTATATAATAGGAAAAGATTGTTTGTGGAATCATACCTTGTCCCGGGGCTTTCTCGGCGAAAATACCTCACGCCTTGGGCGGTCTTCACCTCCGGTCTTAGACGGTGTCTGTGCAGCTCCTGGTCGCACCAGGACTGACGACTCTTCCTCTCACCAGACTGTCGAGGTTGACAGTTGTCCTCCTGAGCGGCAAAAACCTCCCGCCTCTGAAGTAGTCCACACGGACCACCTTGAACTCCACACTCCTTGTCCCACAAGGAATTGGAAGGACTCACACCCTCCTGTTGACGTACTAGTCACCAACACACTCTCGTGCTGCCAGTTGCAACTGCAGTTGTCTTTCCCTTGTTGCGCCTCCCTTTGTGGGTAGCACTTGCTCGGGCTCTCTCTCGGTTACCAAAACTAGAGAGAAGGACAACTTTGCAGAGCAACTGGTTGCACTGAGTTGTACTTTGAGAAGCCCCCAATACCCCTATATATATAGGAGGGCCATGTGATAGGGTTCTCCATCTCGGGCAGTGCGGGACTAAAAGCAGGAGTAGAAGGGTTTGAAATTTTCCACAAAACAACCAACTCGCAACATGAACCGATCGTTTCACAACTAAAATGGTCGATTGGGGACCTAAACCGGTCGGTTGACACCTCAACCGATCGGTTGGGACTCATGAACCATTCGATTCACTTCTGAACCAGTCAGTTCGTGGTCCTGACCAGTTCTCGATTGACTTTCCAACTTTTATTTCTAATTGGTATCAAATACCAATCCTTGTTCCAATCAAATTGGGAAAGTGAAATGAAAGGAAAATTCTCACCAATCCTACTTTCCCAACTGGCCCGGTTGCAACAGTTGAACCGATCATTTCAACACTTGAAGCAATCGTTCACCCTGTCCTTGAGCCGATCGACTCAACACTTGAGACGACTGGTTCACCAAGCTCAGCCAATCGGTTCATCACATGAGCCGATCGGTTGGGAGTGCAGATTGTGCAGAATCAGTCAATTGTGATTTCAATCAATCCGATACTCTAATCAATCTGTCCAACACCTTGAACACTATGATTTTGAGTTATCAATCAATTGAGTGTTTAATTGAACTACTTAACTCCTTTAGTAATCAATATAAACATTGTTTGTGGACAAAACTCCTCTTCTAGGTTAAATCATATGTGTGTGACCCTGCAGGTCCATTTCATGTTGGCAGTGAAAGTCCATAACACTTATGACTTCACAAACAAAGAGCGGTGCCTAGTCACACATCAGTGCTACCCAAGTGAAAGTAGAAAGTTGGAGAACAACTTTCAATCCTACAATCCGTGAATGGTGTTACAGTGAATGTATAATTCCTTTGTCACTGATATCCTGAATGAACTCGAGGCATGGAACAGTCATCCTGTCAACGTTCATTCACTTTCTTGATCTCAGAGTAGATTGGAAGAGATATGTATGACATTGATATCACATACTAATTCACACATGCGTGCGCACGCCTATTTCAATCCTACTCATCAAGTGGCCTTGGATATCAAACTCCCTCAGGAGGGACAAATCCCATATCTATCACTCACCCCTCAAAAGCCCCATGTGTCAAAGCCACCCAATCATCACCTTTATAACAACCCATGTTTCATGACTGTGTTTGATGATGTCAAAGTGTACCCAACGACATGTGTTGAGTGTAGTGATTTCAGGTCAAAGAATCACATTCACCACCATCACTGTGAGTACTGACTGTGACTACCATGTCATGGTTCCATGTGTCAAACTCACGGTGGGTCTGTCCGGTACCTTGTTCTCTAACAAGTACCTATGTGTTTGGTTTGATATCTCTATATCATGACTAATGAGATTCTATCATCAACCAACACCACAATCTAGTCTTGTGTGTCATTACTGTCTATCTACCTTCCATAATGACATCCGACTAGGGACATAACAAGAATGTACAAATTCTTAGCATCCGTATGATCTCATCATTCAGGTCCTCAACCTGAAAGCATACGTCATTGAGTACTGTCATTCTCTAGACATTCAATCTGTTCTATCACTATCTCATATCAATGAACTAGAAAGAATTGGAAGCTTGCCTTTGATGTTTATCAAATCAATCTTAATGTATCCCACCAATCATCCCATGATTGACTCTCAGGGCATGCATACCAACACATACGCCCCTTGGTTCGGGCTGGACTTGCGTGGGAAAATCTCAGCCCTCCATAGATGATTTGGCGGTTGGAACCTTTAACTTGAGTAAGCTACAGATGGGCTCAAGCAAGGGACTCACTCACACCATTGGATTAGATATCAAGGGTCCTTGTATTGTCCCTAACCTTGTGGTTACTTCCTTGACCGAAGGCAGCAACCAAGATGTCGGGCTACACACTGATTGTGGGACAAGAGTAGAGTGTGGGTGAGCTGTTGATCTCTGCTCGTCCATAGGAATGCCACGACCCCTCATTTGTAGTCAGTGACCAAGTGACGAGGGAGAACGAGCCCATGTCTCTCATTGTATCTCCTTTCCAGTGAGTAGGAGGTGTGGGGGGAAAGGGGAAACTAGTTGTTGAGTGGGTTTTGGAGGAAGAGGAAAAAGGGAAGAGGAACGTTGAGGACAAGGGAACCATCCGTGCTTGAACGCATGGCCTCAAAATGCTTCTTCCATGGCCGACCAACTCAGGTCAGGTGCCTACAAACACCAAGATTGGAGATAGGTGAAGGGAGTTGCTCATCTCAAGTGATGGAGGTAGTCGAGTTCATGAAGGCCTTTCGAAGCTTTCCCAAGCTTCATACTAGCACTAGGATGGGCAAAGGCTTTTGCCCCCTTCTGCTCCACCGCAACTGCTGCCCATGTCAACAAGCTCCCGGGGCGCTAGGGTTTGGAACCGCAGACGAGAAGCCACGAAGCCATGGAGGTTGTGGAGGGGACCTTGAAGTAGTGGGTGTTGTGAGGAGCTCACAAAGATGACCTGGAGCTGGAAGATTGCTCACCGGGGCTGAGCGTCGTGGCGACGAACACAGAGAACAGGGGAAGCCTGATCGCGTGAGAAAGAGAGAAAGAAAGGAGGACCGGGTCAATGCTAAAACCGGAAACAAATCAGCCAGATCAACGTGGGCAAAGGAGGAGTGAGTCGTGCCCAATATGGCCACGTTTCAGCGGTCGATTGGCCTAAAATGGTAATTTCTTCAAAAATGTTCAGATATTAGATAATTCATAGTAAATAGCTCGTTTATCAGAAAAATGCAAATAAGGTATAGTTATTCTCAGAAAAATGAGTAAAACACAATGAAAGAATAATATCAGGCTTTTGATGAACTAATATTAGAGTAATCATGTAAGATGTAAAATGGTCTTTTCATGCATGATAAATAATAAACGAAGACCTAATATTATGAGAATATGTCAATAAGTCTTCTATCATGTTTAGAATCCATATGATGTTAGTAACTATGATGTTGATGCACGAAATCATGTAATTTGCTTCATATAGTGCAATAAATACATACATGCTAAATAAATGATAGAAATTACAAAGTAAACTCATATCAGTATATGGAACCTCAGTTTTAATTATGTGATCAGTTTTATACACGAAATCCATGTTATATGAAGTTGTCCTTTAATACATGGTTTAAAACCCTAATTTAGGATAATGATATTGTAACCTAAGGTTAATATGTGCACAAAAAGGATATGGAACCTAATGTTCAGATAATGAATCATAATCTGGAAAATGACATTAATAAGATAAATATAAAACAAGAATGTAAGTAATTATGAGAATATCCTAATGAGAGAAGCGAAACCCTAATGAACATAATTAGGGTTAATATGAGATGTAAGAAGATGAGAACCTAATGATTCTATGTGATCTTGTCTTAATCAGGGGTTGATCAAGTTATAGATGACATGAGGAATATGTGATTAGGATGTCTCTTTGGAAGGTACACCATTACCTCTTACTTGGATTATTATATAATATGATTGTATTATATGTGTAGTAAAATACTTGGCATATGATATTGGATGAAATGATTGTTCTTGCATGATATGTTGCTTGATTTTCCGTACTTATGGTTATGAACACATGAAACATAATGTATTTGTTCCATTATATGAAAGCACTAATTCTCTTTGATAGCATAGTGGTTGAAAGTGATCATTCTCTTTGGTAGCAGATCACATTGTACAATGATCTAACTCTTTGGTAGTAGATCATAAGGCCTTACATCTCATACTCTTTGGTAGCTGAGATGATGCATTATTCCCTCAGGTGGCGAATGCATGGATATATAATGGAAAATAAGCTTAAAATATGTGTTCTCTTTTGTTAATGAACATCTTTGTGCAAGTATACTCTTTTCTTATTTTTGTTAATGCTGCCAAGTATTAGTTTTATCTTATTGCCAAGATATGATGAGAGGTATATAAAAGACACATTGGCATACTTAGTACAATATTCTTGAATATTGTGTAGACGTGTACCACATGTAATCTTTTGTTTAGGTTGTGGTTATGCTCTTGAAGATTTGGGATAGTGAGAGTTGTGTGGCGAGTTGATGTACATGTGGACCTATTGTCTTAAGATCCTATAGTTTAGTGGTAGTACATGATATGTATAAGTTTGTTGTTCAATATGTAATATCAAATGTTGTAATAATTCATGTTGTAATTATATGTTGAATAGTGAACATGTGTTGTATGGTTTTATTATTGTTCATGTGCATGTGCTACCAATTGTTTCCTTCTGACTCCCTTGATTTTCTTCTTCTTAGCCTAGTGTGTGGTGCTCAAATTGGGATTCTCACTGAGGTGAGGGTTTCAATTTGGACATCACACATCAGATTACATTTTAGAAAATCTGGGGACGTCACATGTGTCATACAAGGTCCAAGGTGAGTTGGACTCCAAGACCTCACCCAATACTCTCGGTCAGTATGAGAGACTACGTAGAGACATATTAGTCAATTGTTTATAGCGACATATGGTCAAATATTTAATCAACTAGCCCGCCTTGGTACATGTGATGGTGCTAGAAAATATCTCACTCATGGCTATTCAGATAAATAGAATTGTCTCATTCATGGCCATTCTAATATATAAAGAATTGGCTCACTGATGGCCATTCTTATAAAAGGATTGGCTCACTCATGGCCATTATTATAAAAGAATTGGCTCACGCATGGTCATTTTTCAAGAAAAGGATTGGCTCACTCATGGCCATCCATATTATAAAAGAATTAGCTCACTCATTACCATTATTCAAGAAAAGGATGGGCTCAGTCATGGCCATCAATATTATAAAATAATTGGCTCAGTCATGGACATTTTTCAAGAAATAACATAACAATTGTAACACACACTTGGTACTTTATCACAATTAACGTGGGATCTCAATCCTTTAAACACACTACCAAGAATATCATCTCATCATACTTATCATATGCTATGGGATTTCAATCCCCTTAGTTCATTATTGAACAATGTTACCTCTCACTAGGCAACGACCATCTCTAGGTTATAAGACCCATATACTTGATTATCACATATTACAGGGTTGTAATCTCCTTAATTTATTACTTGAACAATGTCACATCTCACTAGGCAACAACCATCTCTAGGTCATAAGACCCATATATACATCATACTTGTTGTACAAGTATTTCTCATGGCTCACAAGGCCCATTCAATCTATATAATGTCACATCATCACAGCCCATAGTTGGCTATGCTCATTATCTCAAAACACTTGAATGGTTAGGATCTCATGATCAAAGAGATATCAATTTAAATATCAACATCATGCACTAGTACAGGAATGGTCTGTAGCGTCGGTTTTTTAAGCCTGTAGCGTCACTTTATAACCGACGCCTAAATGGTCGTCGCTATAGAATTTGCTCTATAGCGTCGGTTTATTTGACCAAATAAAACTGACCTTACAGAGTAAACACCGACGCAAAAGGTTGTAAAAAATCTGACCCAGGCGAGAAAAAAGGAGCCTGTAAGGTCATTTATTCCAAAAAAATGACCCTGTAAACGATCTCGGTCGAGAAAATTGTCGACTGAAAATATTTTCGGTCAACAATTTTCTCGATAGAGAGAGTTTACAGGGTCGGTTTTTTTGGAATAACCGACGCTAAATATTAAATAACCACTTAAGTGTACTCCTCGGTCGAGAACATTGTCGACCGAAAATATTGTCGGTCGACAATTTTCTCAACCAAGAGAGTTTACAGGGTCGGTTTTTTTTTGAATAACCGACACTAAAATTGAATAAACATTTCAGTGTACCCCTCGGTTGAGAAAATTGTCGACCGAAAATATTTTGGTCGACAAAATTGTTGACCGAGATGTAAACTGAAATGTTCTGCAGAAAGTGAAATAGAATAGAAGATTCATATATTCTGGGAGAGGTGAGCATTGATGATCAACCGTCACCATTCAAAACCACACATTCATGACAAAAATGATTCATAATCACATCATAATTTACAAAATGATAGATTACAAGTCTGAGATGATATTAATCAGATACAAAAGTAAATATAAAAGAGTACTCAAACCACATACATAAATGGAGCTAACATATTTAATCCAATGCTATATTGACTTCATTTAGAAAAGAATCTGACCACTCTTCTCGGAATTCATTCAAGTCCACAAGTGTGTAAGGCTGAGTTGTAAAGATCTATAACAGAAAATGCACATGCTAATATTTTATAAAATGACTACAATTTTGTAAATTTATGATGTTATTCTTTATTAGCTTGAAATTCTAGAAATATACCATCTTTTGAGAGATTAAAAGCAATCATTATCCATATGCAAACAAGGTCTATGATTACCACTTCCATAAAAAAAATCATGCATAAGATGTAGGGTTCATCTAACATGATAAACTACTCAAGAACTATCATACAAGCTCACACCCTAGGAAAAGGTACATCTTTATACTTGGATCAATATTTTAAGGCAAAATCATGTACATGTAATGTAAGAGTGAACAATAATCATGGATAAAGTTATATAACTCACCTTAGAGATGATGTAGAAACTCCAAACAACAAGGTAGATTGAAGAAAAAGGAGGAAGAAACCCTAGCTTGGGCACTCCTCTTCACCAAGCTGGTTCCTTCTCGAAAAAGGAAGCAAACCCTATGTTGAAAAGGAAAAAAGAAGAGAGGGGGAAGATGTTTTCAACCATTATCTCAAGCTCTACCATGGAACATCATGGATTTAGCTAAGAAGAAGAGAGGGGAAGATACTACAACAAGAAAAACAAAGAAAAAGAGACAGATCTCACTTACCAAGACTAAGAGGCAAAACAAGGTAGCACCAAACAATCTCAAGAAAGGTGGATCTGAACCCAGAAACGAACTCGGGAACCCTACTTGGAAATGGCGGCGACCTTCCTTGGAAACGGCGGCGACCTAAAATGGCGGCGACCTTCATGGAGGATGAGACGACCTTCACAGAGAGGCGGCGACCTTCGTGGAAGTGTGGAGAGGCGGAAACGACGAGCTCTTTTCGCGGAGCGGAGGCAAGGGCTTTGGCGGCACGGAGAGGTGGCAAGGGCTTCACAGACACCACGATCCTCTTCGAACATGATGATGAGATTCTTGGCAAAGGCTTTGGCGGCACGACAACAATGAAAAGTGATGCTGTAGGAGAGAAGCAGAGAAGGTATCTACGGCAGAATAGGTATCGGTGCTGTGGGAGAGAAAAAGAGAACGAAAATTTTGTTTTATGGGAGAGAAAGACTAGGTTTCAGCCATTTTAACAGAGAGACTCGACATGTAGTTTCGGTTAAAATAAACAAACTGATGCTAAAGATAAACGGTACCCGTCTCTGGTTATTTAAAAACACTCAAACTCATTTTCAGTCGACAAATTTGTCGACCGAGAGGTTATCGGTCGACAAATTCATCAACTGAAGGGAGCTCTAGGGTCAGTTAAAAGTAAAAAACTGATGCTAGAGGGGCTTATACATGCATGAACTAAACTGGATCCAAAATTCATATCGGTCGACAATGTTGTTGACCGAGGAGCCCTCTAGGGTCGGTTATAAGAAAAACCAACCCTAGAGGTGCTTATACATGTGAAATCTGGCTCCTTCTCGGTCGACAAATTTGTTGACTGAGAGGTTGTCAGTCGACAAATTCGTTGGCCGAGGAGAGCTCTAGGGTCGGTTAAACATAAAAAACTGACACTAGAGGTGCTTATACATGCGTGAACTAAACTAGATCCAAAATTGATGTCGGTCGACATTATTGTCGATCGAGGAGCCCTTTAGGGTTGATTATAAGGAAAAAACCGATCCTAGAGGTGCTTATACACGTGAAATCTAGATCCTTCTCGGTCGACGAATTTATTGACTAAGAGGTTATCGGTCGACAAATTCATCGACCAAGGAGAGCTCTAGGGTCGGTTAAAAGTAAAAAACCAACACTAGAGGTGCTTATACATGCGTGAACTTAACTGGATCCAAAATTCATCTCGGTCGACAATATTGTCGACCGAAGGGACTTCTCGGGTCGGTTATTAGGAAAAAACTGACCCTAGAGGTGCTTATACATGTGTGAAGGTAAACTGGATTCAAGATGTCTCCCGCATTTTTGTAGACATATAAGGTCTGTTATTTGGAAAAATGGACCCTATAGATCGAGGCGCGAAGCCAAAATCAAGCAAATTTTTGCCGCGGGAAAATGTAATTGGCTTTCTAATCCAATTGTCTATAAGGTCGCTTATTTTATGAAAACCGACCCTATAGAGATACACTACAAGGTCGGTTATTTTAAGAAAAGCGACCCAAGAGGTCTTAAGTGGTGCCCACATTTTTATAGACATATAAGGTCGGTTATTTGGAAAACCAACCCTATAGAGTTACACTACAAGGTCGGTTTTGTTAAGAAAACTGACCCAAGAGGTCTTAAGTGGTGCCCGCATTTTTTTATACATATAAGGTCGATTATTTGGAAAAACTGACCCTACAGGTAGTGACGTTATAACCCATTTCTGTACTAGTGATGCCATAAAAGAAAAATCCCTCAATCAAGTTACAACCCTCTCATGATTAGGGTTAGGGTTTCTATTGTAGCCAATTAGGGTTTCTAAGGTTATATTCAACAACCAAATCCTAATTCATAACTCCTCTAATCTAGGAGGTTATTTCCTTGCCATAAGTATTCAAACATACTTGATTACTCTCATCAATCATCATTAATTGATTATCAACATGAGTGATACAAATTTCTCTCTCATCCTTACTAGAATATTGGTTTCAACTTAACTTGTTGTATTGACTTGACCCTCTTTAGGGTATACTGGCCTACACTTATCAAAGTGTATCCATCTCATTACATCATAATGTATCAACTTGATTACACTCCTCATGTGTCATCCTACACTCATCCAGGTGTATCGGCCTACACATTAATACTTGTGTCAGCCTAGACACATTCACTTGTGTCGGCCTAGATACTATCACTTGTGTCGGACTAGACACTCTTACTTGGGTCAGCCTAGACACTCTTACTTGTGTCAGCCTAGACACTTGTGTTATCCAAGGCACTTGTGTCAGCCTAAGCACCCCCCTTTGTGTTGCCCTAAGGTATCTCACTTGTATCACCCTATATATATACTTGTGTCTCCTTATGCATATACACTTGCATCACTCTATACATATCACACTATGCATATCAAAATGTGGGTGTTGTCCATAGTACATGTTAGTGTATCGAACACACATTCATCTTGGGCGTGTGTTAGATAAGGCATTAAAGGATGTGTCACCCTAGATGCCATCAATTGGTATCGGGTTAAGGGGTGTATCGGGTTCGGGTGCAGGGTTAGATGATATTGTGTAATGACCCCACACCTCAGTAACCCCCATTTAAGGAAGGTCAAGAATCTAGTGATGTTATCCCAAAATAGAATCATATGGTTTTGCAAATAATAAAAAATAATTACTAAATTCTACCACAAACTAAGCTTAATGCAGGATAAAAAATTTCTTTTCACATACCTTTCAAATATGGGAGTTTGGACCTATACCTAAGATAGGAATCTATCTATCAATGATCCTCCAATCTTTATGTAACCTTGTTCTTGCAATGTCACTTTGAATATTCATACACTTTCTGTTAAGCATATATCTAAAAGTAACCCTAAAATGCCGACAAACAAAATGTTTGTCAGTATAACAAGTTATATCGGTATGTGGGGGAAACAAAAGTTTGCACATAGATTGTAACAACACAATCACATCAATTATTTGTTACGAAGCAAGAATTACAATTTTCTTCATAACCTGTCAACCGTTTGTCCATCCCCTGGTATACCCTCTCTTAGGGTTTTGTCACTCCATTGGACATTAGGCTACCCCTCAATCTAGAGTTAGGTGATAACCTCCCATTTTGTGACGTTATTTTATTAGTTATCTTTAATTTTCCATACTCTTTCTTAGATAAACTAGATAGAATCATTAAACTTTTTTACTTTATTGCAGATACACCAATAAACTAACTTTTCTTACTTTTTCATTTCAAAAAACAAAAAAAAAATTACAAAGACCCCTCACGGTCCCAAGACCGCGAGAAGACCTCACGGTCCCAAGACCGCGAGGAGACCCCTCACGGTCCCAAGACCGCGAGAAGACCTCACGGTCCCAAGACCGCGAGAAGACCTCACGGTCCCAAGACCGCGAGAAGACCTCACGGTCCCAAGACCGCGAGGAGACCTCACGGTCCCAAGACCGCGAGAAGGCCTCACGGTCCCAAGACCGCGAGAAGGCCTCACGGTCCCAAGATCGCGAGAAGACCTCACGGTCCTAAGACCGCGAGAAGGCCTCACGGTCCCAAGACCGCGAGAAGGCCTCACGATCCCAAGACCGCGAGAAGGTCTCACGGTCCCAAGACCGCGAGAGGCCAAATGGTCTCTAGACCGTTTGGGCTCAACTTGAGCCTATAAATAGGACCTCAAGGGTCACTTCAAAGGGAAGGAGATCTCAGACGTCCAGAGGCTGCCTCTCTAGCTCCAGAGCACTTTTGTCTTCCATCCACTACCCCAAGGCTGCCAGTTTGAGATCCACGTTCCATCACCAAGCTATCTTCTCTCTCCTCTCAACAGCAAAGAAGGTGGGAAGAGAAGATCCATCATCAAGTCAACCACAAAGTGTGAAGATCGTTGCTCTCTTCACCAAGGGTTCAACTTTCCCTCCTCCGTGGAGATGACGTTCTTTCTCTCTCTTCTCGCCTCCTTCTTTGTCCTTGACATGAGCGAGTAGTTTCATTCACTAGGGTGCAGGGAGTAGCCCCGCTACCCATGTTTTCATTTCATGCAATGTAATTCAATAATTTGTAATAGAGATACTCTTCTTTTCAGTTCAACATCAATTGTTTAATGAATGCTAGTTGCCTGATCATCAACTTGTGTTACTTATTATCTTTTGGTATGAAATGTCTATGTTTATACCCTTAGATCTGAATATCGATTGAATGTTGGTCTTATATGTATGTAGTCACCATACGTTTGTTTCGGTATCTAGGAGTGCTTTCATGAGTGGAGTAAACTCACCCCCATCGTTGCACTTTCATACTATGAAATGGAATCAGTTGACGTATGAAAGTGCAATCTTGGTAAGGTCGAGGAACACATTTCATGAAGGAGTAATGCAAAGCATGTGACCATTCATTATGGTATGGCTGGCGTTGCAATACTCCACACTTCTCATAGCTAGTTATCCGAAAGGAAGCTAGGACTACAAGATACTAACTGATTTGACTCTCTTTGCAGGTTGTTTTATTATGTTGCATGTCTTGATCCATGTGTAGTGGTGTGAAACCCGATAACATCCTAGTGGCTTTTAATCATTGTTTACAACTTTAATCTCTACTTTCTTGCTTTACTTTCCTTGCACTTAGTTTAAAACCAAATCAAACTTTCGATCTAAATATCAACTGTTAAGTAGTTAAGTTCAACTAAAAACGTTTTCCATCTTGATTTCATCAAGACCGTTGTCCCGAGGATTCGACCCTTAACTATACTACGATAAGACTTACGCGTGTCTTAGCACACATGGGTGGAGTTCTTACCATAGTACTAGCAAGGCTAAACCTAGGGATTCATCATCTCTAGGATTTTTAGTGGTGTTGCAAAACTTCATCAAAAATTGGCGTCGTTGCCGGGGACAACGGAACGTTTTATTTTTTACTTAACAACTTCTTGGTTGATTAGGATTTTACACTTTTTCTTGATAACTACTCCAAATCTTCTTGATTTCTTCATTTCCTTCCATTATCTTAACGTGTGATTTTCTTTCTACTCAGGTGGAAACCGTGTATGCAACCCCCGCATAGCATCGGATTCTCCCCCGAACCAGAGTACGACTCTGAGGTAGAAAGAAGTTTCCACCGAAGGATTAGACTTAACCGCCAAAGAGCCAGACAGATGGCTGAAGAGCAACACCTTGTTGCAGAAAGAGTTAACGCCGCCATAGCAGCACAACGAACACAACTTATTGCAAACACTCGTGCTCAGGTGCAAGCTGAGATTCGAGCTGAGGAACAAGCCCGCATCCAAGCAGAGCATGCTGCTGCTCAACTTGCGTTAAGAAACAAGCAACTTCGGGACTACGCAGTCCCGAAGAATTATGAAGATGATCATCCAGTCCGACCACCGATTATTAACATACCACACTTTGAAATCCGGACGCAATGGATCCAGATCATGCAAGGCATCTCTTTCTCTGGAGCACCCGGAGACGATTGCATGGATCACCTTAAGAGATTCAAGTCACTCTGCCGACTTGTACCCCAAGCAGGAATTGCCTTGGAAGCAATAATGTTACACCTTTTCCACTTCACCTTATCTGGAAGAGCACTAAGCTGGTACAACGCTTTGGATAGACACCCCATCATCACTACTTGGACTCCTTTAGAAGAAAAGTTTCTTGAGAAATTCTTTCCACCTTCGCTAACCTATGAGATTAGGGGACAGATTAATCACTTTTCCCAACTACCTGGAGAAACACTTGCCGAAGCTTGGGAAAGATTCAAAGAACTCCTGAGAAAGTGTCCTCACCATGGCATATCTCAAAATCAACTGATAGAAACATTCTATATAGGAGTAAGTGATGATATCAAGCAATTTCTAGATTCCTCATCGGGAGGAAATTTTATGAGAAAGAACTATGAAGATGCCTGGAATATAGTTACGCTAGGGGCCGAGAACCAATCCAATTGGGGAAGGTCGTCTAACCAACCCAAGGGGGTTCTTAAGGTATACAAAGCTGAAGAATCAATGGAACTCAAAGCCATTGCAGAGGCCCTGAAGACTATTGCTAGCAAGCAACAAGCCCTCGAAACTTATTTCGGGGAATATGATAAGAAGAAAAGCTCTCAGGTTCAACAAGTAAAAGTAGCTACTGGAACTTGTGAAGCCTGTCATGCATCTGATCATCCCACATTATCATGTGGTTTGTTGTACAATGTCATGATGGATTTACAACCACCTATGCCGCAATATGAACCCATTATTGAGCATCCCGAGGACCAAATGCCAGAGCAAGTCAACTCCATCCATTCAATACCTGGCCAGGTGTACTACAATCCAGATAAACCAAGGAACCATCCTGGTTTCCAATACGGGAATCCTGCAGGGACCGCCAACCCACAACAGCAGACTCAAGGTGGATCTTTCAATAGACAACCACCAGGATTTCAGAATAACTTCAGTCAAGGGAATTATAGATAGGGTTTCCAAAGATCTAACTATCCCAGGAACCCTTCTTACCAATATGGCCATCTAGGTCTGCACCCGCAGCTACAACAACCTCAGTTGCAGCAGCCCCAACAACCACAGTTAACTGCACCTCCCTTGATCCGAAAAACATGTATAATACCTAATTATTACCATCATATATGATAACCTCAAATTATGTGATGTTATCTTACTAGTTTTTCTTAATTTTACATACCCTTTCTTAGATAAATTAGATATAATCCTTAACTTTCTACGTTATTATGAATTCACCATTAAAATAACATTTGTCTTTTTTCTTCTTATAGAAAAACCCAAAAAAAAATTGCATAAGCCCCAAACGGTCCCAAGATCGAATGAAGTCCAAACGGTCCCAAGACTTAATGAACTCAAACCGTCCCAAGACCGAATGAAGTCCAAACGGTCCCAAGACTGAATGAACTCAAACGGTCCCAAGACCAAATGAACTCAAATGGTCCCAAGACCGAATAAAGGCAAACGGTCCCAAGACCGAATGAAGTCCAAACGGTCCCAAGACCGAATGAACTCAAACGGTCCCAAGAACGAATAAAGGCAAACAGTTTGGAAACCGAATGAAGACAAATGGTCCCAAGACTGTATAAACTCAAACAGTCCCAAAACCAAATAAAAGTAAATGGCCTAGAGACCGCATGGAGTCAAACAGTATGCAGACCGCATGAAGTCAAACGGTCCCAAGACCATATGAAGCCAAATGGTCTCGAGACTGTTTCAAGCCAAACAGTCCTGAGACTGCATGATGCCAAACGGTCCCCAAACCGTTAAAGACCCAAACGGTCCCAAGACCGTTTGGGACTCCTTGGAAGCCTATAAATAGAACCGAAGGAGTTCTCATTAGGCATCGAATTCTTCGACGCCCAAAGGATGCCCCAATCGTTCCAGAGCTGTTTCATCTTCCATCCTCCGCCCCAAGGCTGTCGGTTCAAGATCCACACTTCATGAAGCTGCTTTCTCTCTCATCGACATATAAGGTGGGAAGTGAAGAAGTTTGCATCAACTCAACCAAGTGGTGTGAAGATAGTTGCTCTCTACTCCAAGGGGTTGACCTTCCTCCCTCCTACATGGAGATGATGCTTTCTTTCTCTCTTCCCACCTCCTTCTTTGTTCCTTCCATGAGCGAGTACACTAGGGTGTGGGGAGTATCCCCACTACCCATGTTTTCATTTCATATGTTGTAATTCATGGGTTTGCAATAGAAAAATACTATCTTTTTAGTTCAACACTAATCGTTTAATGAATGCTAGCTGCTTGATCACCAACTTGTGTTATCTATGGTCTATTAGTACAAATTGTCTATGTTTGTATTTCTAGATTCGAATATTGACTGCTTGTTGGCTCTAGATGTATGTAGTCACCATACATTTGGTTTAGTATCTAGGAGCATTTCTTGAGGAGTGGGGTAAACTCACCTCCATTGTTGTACTTTCATACTATGAAATGGAATCAGGTGACGTATGAAAGTACAACCTTGACAGGTCGAGGAACATACTTTGTGAGGGGAATGATGCAAAGTAAGTGACCATTTGTTTGGGGATGGCTGGCATTGCAACGCTTCCACATTTCTCATAGTTAGTTATCCGAAAGGAAGCTAAGTCTATAAAGATACTAACTGTTTAGACCCTTTTCTTTACAAGACATGTTATTATGATGTATGTTTTGATCCATGCATAGTGGTGGTGAAACTCGATCACATCCTAGTAGTTTCTAAATATCGTTTACAACCTTAAGTTTAATTTCTTATTATTTACTTTCTCTGCACATTAGTTTAATCATCAAACCAACTCTTTGATCTAAATATCAACTTTTAAGTGGATAAGTAGGATTATTATATTTTCCATCTTGTTAAACTCTTAACAAGACCGTTGTCTCATGGATTCGACCCTTAACTATACTACGATAAGACTTCCACATATCTTAGCATACATGGGTGGAGATCTTATTATAGCATATGCAAGGCTAAACTTACTCTAGGATTTTTAGTGGTGCACGCAACTCCACATAAGTGGAGGCTCCATCAAAAATTGGCACCATTGTCGGGGACAACATAACGTTTTAATTTTACTTATTAACTTTCTAGTTGATTAGGATTTTACACTTTTCTTTAACCATCCTTCATATCACCTTGATTTCATCATTTCTCCGCAGTATCTAAAGTGTGTTTCTTCTTCTACTTAGGTAGAAAATGTGTATGCAACCTTTGCATAACATTAAATTCTCCCCTGAACTAGAGTATGACTCTGAGGTAGAACCAAGCTTCCATCAACGCATCTGACTCAACCACCAATGAGCTAGACAAATGGCTGACAAACATCACCAAGCCACTTTGGTTATGGAAAGAGTCAATGCGGCCATAGGAGCTCAAAGAGCACAACTTATTACTGACACACATGCTCAGATTCAAGCTGAGGTTTGAGCTGAAGAACATGCCCACATTCAAGCTGAGAATGAAGCAGCCACAACTGTTGCTCAGATAGTGTTGCGAAACAAGCAACTTCGGGATTATGCCATTCCTAAAAACTTTGAAGATAATCACCCAGTTAGGCCCCCACTCATCAATGTCCTTAACTCTGAGATCCGCACGTAATGGATCCAGATTATGCAAGGCATTTCGTTCTCTGGAAGTGTTGGGGATGACTACATGGATCACCTAAAGTGATTCAAGTTTCTTTGTTGGCTAGTACCACATGCCGGAGTTCCTTTCGACGCAATCATGCTACACCTTTTTCACTTCACCTTGTCCACAAGGGCATTGAGCTGGTACAACACACTAGATGGGGAGCCAATCACCACCTGGGCTCCTTTGGAAGAAAAGTTTCTAGAGAAGTTCTTTCCACCTTCGTTGACTTATGAGATTAGGTGACAAATTAATCACTTTTCTCAACTCCTAGGGGAATCACTGGAAGAATCATGGGAAAGATTCAAGGAACTTTGAAGGAAATGTCCGCATCATGGAATCTCCCAAAATCAACTGATAGAAACATTATATAGAGGAGTAAGTGATGAAATTAAGAAATTTTTGGATTCCTCATCAGGGGGGAATTTCATGCGAAAGAACTATGAAGATGCCTGGAGGATTGTTACACTTGGAGCCGAGAACCAATCCAATTGGGGAAGGTCATCCACCGGGGGAACTCTAAAAGTTTGTAAAGATGAGGAATCAATGGAAATGAAATCCATCGCCAAAGCCCTAAAAACTATAGCTCACAAGCAACAAATACTTAAAATGACACTCCGAGAAAATTAGAGCCTCCAATAGGTCAAGGCAACTACCGGGACTTGTGAGGCATATCATGCATCTGATCATTCACATTATCATGTGGTCTCCTATACAATGTGATGATGGACATGCAGACACCATAGCCGCAGTATGAACTGATCATCGAACATCCTGAGGGTCTATCACCGGAGCAAGTCAATTCCATTCACACCATACCATGACAAGCTTATTATAACCCGAATCAACCAAGAAACCATCCCAGGTTTCAGTACGGGAATCCTGCGGGGACTACCAACCCACAACACTAGACCCAAGGAGGAGTTTTTAATAGATCGCCACCTGGTTTCTAGAACAACTATAATCAAAACCAGGGAAACTTCAGAGGATGATTGCAAGGATTCACACAACCAAGAAACCCTTCTTCATATTACAAATACACTCATCTGATGTTGCACCCACAATTGCATCAACCTCAGCTGCAACAACCTCAAATTCAACAACCCCAATTACCCGCACCTCAGCAGCAGCAACCACAACAGTATCAACAAAATCCACAAAAGAATAATCTGCCTCCGCTAACAGATGAATTGTCATTGATAAGACAAATGTTGCAATCATAACAAACCATGCTAGCCAACCAGCAAGCCCAACAAAAAGCCATCAAAGCACAATTAGCACATATTGCAGCCCAATTAAAACCTCCAACAAACACCTTTGCTGGTCAGCCAGAGATAAACCCAAGACACGATCAACCCAGACAAGAAAAATTGCACTCCATTACCACAAGGTCTGGTCGTATCCTCCCTGAAGTCACAAAAATCATTCAGAAAGATGAAGATATAGCTGTAATCACCCCAATTGCAAGCACGAATCTAGAAACTGAAAATACTGTAGAAATCGAGAAGGGGAAGGAAAAAGACTAGATTTGAAAGAGCCTAAAGTCCGGCCATACAAGCCCAAAATACCATATCCAGGCATGCTGAGAGGGACTAAACTGGATACTAGATTCCAGAAATTTAAGGAAGCAATGAAGAAACTTTATATTGATATTTTGCTCCTTGATGCCCTCTCCGAAATACCATCTTGGGACAAATACCTAAAGACCTTGCTATCAAGGAAATGTATGATTGAAGAACAAGAGACTATTAAACTAGCTTAGACAACTTCTGATATTATTCTTAACAAAATCTGAAAAAATAGAAGGATCCTGGTTCCTTTGGTATCCAATGTTCTATCAGAAACACCTCTAGCAAAAAAAAAGATTAGCTGATCTGGGAGCTAGCATATCTATTATGCCTTTCTCAATATGTAAAAGGTTTGGTTTCACCGAATTGTTACCCACTACAATGACAATACAGCTGGTTGATTCTACCATCACTGCAAAGTTGGGAATCATTGAAGATATCCCAGTCAGGATAGGAAAGGACTCTTACGTCCCTTGCGACTTTGTTATTATGGATATAAAGGAAGATCTAAGATATCCAATAATATTCGGTAGACCTTTCATTGCCACGGCCAGAGCACTTATCGACATCGCATCTGGTACAATTATCTTAAGACTAGGAAAGGAAGCCATTCAATTCATAATCCTTAACAGCCTAAAAGGTCCCATCATCCAGGAAGAAGTCTTTCTTCTTGAGGCAATAGAAAAAAAAATGTCTCAATTACAGCAAGAAACAACAGAACCATCTGATGATCTGGAGAACGTCTTGACAAATCTATAAGTTGAATTTTCAGCCAGCGAATTAGTACAACAATGTCGGTGATATTTAGACCAAGTCGAAGAAGCTCCAGCAGCCACCTTCGAGGAATTGAAATATGTCACCATTTTGGAAACAATAGAAGTACCCAAGGCCCCTGAAATGAAAGCCTTACCAATAGGACTCAAACATGTCTTCCTGGATGAAGAAAAATTGTGCCCAGTCATAATAAGCTCTACCTTAATAGATGATCAGGAAGAAATACTTCATGTTGAGCTCAGGAAACACAAAAAAGCTATCGGGTATAAAATGATTGACCTAATAGGAATAAATCCATTGATGTGAATGCATAGACTACCCATGGTAGAAGAGTTTAAACCATCAAGGGAACATCAGAGGAAACTAAACCTGAAAGTCAAAGAAGTGGTTCGCCTCGAGGTCCTTAAACTCCTAAAAGCTGGTATCATATATCCCATTTATGATTCTCAATGGGTTAGCCCAGTCCAAGTGGTCCCTAAAAAGGGTGGACTATTGTCGTTCTGAATGATAAAACTGAGCTAGTACCCACAAGGACAGTCACTGGATGGAGGATGTGTATCAATTACATGAAGCTGAACAAAGCAACAAGAAAAGATCACTTTCCTCTACCTTTTCTTGATGAAGTCCTTGAATGTTTGGCCCACCAAAAATTCTTTTTCTACCTTGACGATTATTCCAGGTTCTATCAAATCCCGATACACCCAGAAGACCAAGAAAAGACAACCTTCACTTGCCCCTTTGGAACATACACCTTCAGAAGGATGCCATTCGGACTGTGTAACACACATGCAACTTTCCAAAGGTGCATGTCTGAAATATTCGTAGGATTAAATGAGTCAATTATGGAAATATTTATGGATGATTTTTTAGTCTATGGAAATTCTTTTGATAACTATCTACTTAACCTTGGGAAAGTTTTACAAAGATGCGAGGAAACAAACCTGATCCTAAATTGGGAGAAATGTCACTTTATGGTGACAGAAGGTGTTGTCCTCGGGCACCGAGTGAGTGAAAGAGGAATTGAAGTGGATAAGGCAAAGATTGATGTCATTTCAAAACTGTCACCACCTAAAGACATTAGAGGAGTGCAAGCATTTCTGGGCCACGCTGGACTTTATCAAAGATTTATTAAATATTTCTCCAAAATGGCAAACCCCATGACCTATTTGTTGATAAAAGATGCAGATTTTATTTTTGATCAAGAATGCTTAAATACCTTCATGACCTTAAAAAACACTCTAATTTTTGCACCCATTCTGAGAGCACCCGATTGGTCACAAATGTTCGAGATAATGTGTGACGCAAGCGACTACGCTATAGGAGCTATGCTAGGGCAAAGAATAGACAAGAAGCCCTATGTGATATACTATGCATCAAAGACACTAGATGAGGCCCAAAAGAATTATACAACTACTAAAAAAGAATTCTTGGTTGTCATTTATGCCTTTGAGAAATTCTTCTCTTATCTAATCAGATCAAAAGTCATAGCATACACCGACCATTTTGCAATTAAATACCTAATTCAAAAACAAGATGCAAAACCCAGACTCATCCGCTGGGTGTTGATGCTACAAGAGTTTGATTTGGAAATAAAAGATAAAGTGGGGTAGAAAATGTCGTTGCAGATCACTTAAGTTGCATCGAGCATCAGGATGATGATAGTATACCTATTCGAGGCTCTTTACCTGACGAATTCATGAAAGTCACTACCGGGTTTCCTTGGTATAGTAAACTACCTAGCTACAAGAATTATACACCCTTCTGCTTCCTACCACGATAGAAAGAAATTTCTTCATGACGCCAAGCAATATTTTTGGGATGAACCATACCTTTTTCATTTGTGTGCATACAGATTATTTCGTCGTTACCTACCAGAAGAAGAAATTATCCAAGTTCTAGAACATTGTCATTCTGGCCCCACTGGGGGGCATGCGAGTTCAAAGAAGACCGCCCTCAAAGTCCTACAATCATGTTTCTTTTGGCCAACAATAGCAAGGGATGCCCATGATTTTGTCTGATCTTACAATAAATGTCAACTTTTTGGTGGAATATCTAAACAGAATGAAATGCCTCTTACTCTATGGCAAGAGATTGAAATCATTGATGTATGGGGAGTAGATTACATGGGTCCATTTCCCCCACCTCATGGATTTCCCTATATACTAGTCGATGTGGATTATGTTTCAAAATGGGTAGAGGCTATACCCACTGTTTCTTGCGACTCCAAACCAGTTATCAAGATGTTCAAGGATATCATCTTCTCTAAATTTGGAGTCCCTCGAACAATCATATCAGATGGAGGATCTCATTTCTTAGAATGAAGTTTAAAATCTCTCCTATGGAAATATGGAGTTAAAAATAAGGTCGCCACACCTTACCATCCACAGACAAGTTGCCAAGTTGAAGTTTCAAATAGACAGCTAAAAGCCATTTTAGAAAAAAAATGGTCAACAGGCATCAGACATACTGGTCTACCAAGCTCCTTGGTGCTCTTTGGGCATACCACACTGCTTACAAAACATCCATAGGAATGACTCTATTTCGTTTGATATATGGGAAGTCATGTCATCTTATAGTTGAACTGGAACATAAAGCTTGGTGGGCCATAAAACAATTGAATTTCATTTTCAAAAGCATTGGCGAGTATAGACAACTGCAATTACAAGAACTTGAGGAACTACGAATGACTTCCTACCAAAGCACCAAGATCTATAAGGAACAAACTAAGATGTGGCACGATGGACATCTTAAACGGAAAGATATCGTCGTCGGAGATAAAGTCCTTCTCTTCAACTCCAGACTCAAGATGTTCCCCAGAAAACTTCACACAAAGTGGTCTGGGCCATTCACCATCAAGCACATCTACCCAACTGGAGCCATCATCATTATTGATGACAATGGAGGGGAGTGAACTATTAATGGCCATAGATTGAAGAAATATTATACCCTAGCTGACAAATTTCCAAGACAAACTATTGAGATTCATGATCCTGCTACATCAATCTAACCAAGTTAGAACTTCATCGAGCCAACGACGTAAAACCAAGACGCTACTTGGGAGGCAACCCAAGAACTGAGTATCACCTTTTATTTTATTTTACTTAGTTTTGATAATTTTCTAATTCCTTATCGACCTATCATAGCATCCAAAACAAACATAAAAATATAAAACCCAAAAACCTTTTTAATCCTATCCTAATGGTTTTGAAACCATTTATATCCACATGGTCTCAAAACCGTTTGGATCCACATAATCTCAAAACTGTTTCGATCCATACAATCTCGGAACCATTTGTACCCACACGATCTCGAAACTGTTTGGCTCCACACAGTCTCGAAACCGTTTGGACCCTTACAGTCTCGAAACTATTTGGGCTCCATACGGTCTCAAAACCATTTATCCTTGAGAATTTGTAATGTCGCCCCTCCTTTTTCTATAAATACTACTTCACCCCCTTCCCTTTCCTTTCCTTTAGTTTCCCGAATTTTCTCTCTCACACATAAGCCATGTTCCATTCCCAGTTCGTGTTGCACCCTCGCTACTCCATCCTGACTCCACTTCCGTCGTCTCCGTGCACGTCCAAGTTTGCCTTCACCCGCTCCGTCGTCCTTTCCGATGATACCACCACCATGACACATCCGTCCTCTTCATCATCTAGCAGCAAGGTAGAATGCTGCTATGGCAACTGCCATCAACACCTTCATCGACAGTGCCGTTTTTTCTATTTTCACTATCTTTTCGTTGCTCGTCGTCCCCGCCATTTCATCTTCCTAGTGGTTTCGACCCAAACGGTCATGAAACTATTTGGGGCCAAACGGTCGAGAAACCGTTTGGACCCAAATGGTCTTGAACCATTTGGAGCCAAATGATCTTGAAACTGTTTGGACCCAAATGGTCGCAAAACCGTTTGGAGCCAAACGGTCTTGAAACCGTTTGGACCCAAACAGTCGAGAAACTGTTTGGAGCCAAATGGTCTTGAAACCGTTTGGACCCAAATGGTCATAAAACCATTTGGAGCCAATCGGTCTTGAAACTATTTGGACCCAAATAGTGGTAAAACTGTTTGGATCCAAACGGTCTTGAAACTGTTTGGACCCACACGGTCGTAAAACCATTTGGAGCAAAAACTGTAATGACCCCACCTCCCGGTAACCCCCAATTAAGGGAGACCCGAAGGTCAGAGCTGTTATTCAATTAACAGGATCAAAGGTTCAGCAAATAATCAATGATAATTATGAAATTCTACTACTAAATTGAATATTCGAAGGAAAATTTAAAACTTTATTTACCTTTTGAAACTTTGGGAAACTATCTATCCCTTACTAGAATTTCACAATGTAATCCTCCTTGCACTTTACTTCTTATTTTGCAAGGTGACAATTTACTGTTTGTTCTTTTAGGGTTTGTACCTAAAACGCCGACAAACAAATACGAGATCAGCATAAAGCTGGTATGTGGGGGATTACAAAAATTTGTACAACTATATTAACAATGTAAACAACCAATTATCATTTAATATTCAAATTACATTTCAAGCGGTACTACTCAATCCCTTCCTATCCCCTTCCTCTGTGTTGTCCCTACAGTGGACATGGATACTACCTCTCTCACATGGTAGATCTTCATTAAACCCCGCATGATCCTACCGAACAGGTAGATCAATATCTAGGGTTGAGTCGCATGGCACTACTCATAGGTAGTCCAATCTCTAACTCAATATGACTTGATGGACCTACCCCATTGGTAGCCATTTACTAAGTCATTTAGTGACCTGATGGGCCTACCCCATTGGTAGCCTTTTACTAAGTCAACCCATTAAGCTACAGAGGGGACTGGGATCTGAGCTAGTAGGCATAATTCTTAGGTGATAGTCATATTCACACTAGAATTTGCATGAATTGAAACATCCAACAGTTTAATCCAAGTCACGATGGAAACTGCGAAAAAATCCCAGAAAACTAATTCGGGTAGTCATAAGCGTAACCACATACCTGTTATGTAGGCTTGAATGCAGAAAAACTCAATCAACCAGGAATCAAGCAAGTACACACACACAATTTGTTCCTGAAAAAGGCATTCAATTTCTATATTATTAATCATGTCATCATGACTCATTAATTCTAATCGTTTCCTAGGTTAATTGCCCTTTTTAGGGTTTTAACCATAATTACGGTTTTATTTCCTTTTTATTACTTTTACCTTACTTTTATCAAATATCCATCAAACCCTAATTATCTTGTCCTATTTTCCATTAAGGTCCTAAAGATCAGGTTTGGACCATATAAACCCTAATTTTCATATTGCTATATCTTTTTCTTTTTCTCTAATTTTGGATTTCTAAACATATTAATCAACATATTGAATTAAAACCTTAAACATGTAATTCTATCATCTAAATAGGTTAAAAACCATCTTAATCATTAATCAGGTTAAACATATTTGAATTAACCTAATTGCAAGACTAAATATATCCTTGATAATCAATTAGGGTTTTCTTTTTACAAATTAACTCTTTTTCCATCCAAATATGTACTTTTGCAAAAATATACAGAATCAGATATCCAAACCATTTTTAACGTATTCCTCATATTTTTCTGATCATTTTTCATGTATTGACTTTTTGCATCCGAGTTTCCTATCACCAGATATGATTTTATCAAGATAATTCCTTTTAATCGATTTATTTGCTAATTTTCTAAAAACCTAGAACCGTCCGATTCATGGGCCTTGGATCCACGGAGGATCTAACGATCCTGAAGGAGCATGCCTTAACTTGTGATCAATAGTGGGCTGAAGCACAAGTTTGTCCTTACCTGTTGTGAAGGCACCACGGGGAATTTTGGTAATTGCGCAGGTCACCTTCTTCTACCTCGCGCTTCCCTTCCTGTTCACGATCCAAGGTTGACCGACAGTCAACTCTAGGTTGACTTCGCGATCTTGGCTCTCTCAGCCATAGGCGGCGCTTCTTCCTCCTTCGCCAGGAGCCCCCGATCCCTTCTGTGGTCTCAGTTTTGCTAGAGCTGGCCGGAGTCGATGGATCTGCTAGGAAGCTCCCCGACCAGGCCGCCATGGCTGGGAGAGGGGTAATGCGCGACTTGGCGCTCGAACTGAAATGAGGACGATGTTGCGGACTCCTCCAGAGTCCCAAGGCACGGTTACATTTTTAAAGGGAGATCTGTACTCCCTTAAATAGTATGTGGCCAAGATGGGTGGCCGGTGGGTGTCTAGTGATTCGAGGATCTTCAGTTACATGTTGAAAGGCCATCAAATCTAGGATTATATGGTGCAAAATTCTATCCAAAATACACTGGGATCCTTTCCAGCCTTGCACATTAACCGTAATGAGGGAAAGTCCAGATCGAGCAGGATTCCCCCTGATCCTAGTCCTTCTCAAACTGGACGACAAGCAGCCATCATTCGATTGGGGATCAACGGTGCATATTGCTCGCGATTCAAAAGGAAATGATTTAAAGAAATCATGACATTTATTATAATCCCAACACTTTAGAGAATTTTGTAAATGTCATAAATCCCAAACCAAAGATCCAATTGCTCCCAAATTTTAAGGGAAAGTCCATAATTACTTAATCTACCATCCTACCAAAATTGAGCTCATTATCTAAAAGGAAACATGCCGTTTCTTTAACTGCAAGATATCACTTAATTATATATATATCTCACCTATTTTCTCTTTCCCTTGCTATTAAATTATTATTCTGAGTTCCTTGATCCTCAAGGAACCTTAATGGCTCGAAATTCCATCTTGGGAATATACCTTAGCCTTTTACTTATCTTTTATCCATTATTTACCATATCTTGTTTATTTCTTATTAAAATATATATTTTGAGGATTTCTCTTTATCTTTCTTTTTATTTTCCTCATTGGTATTTCTTTTATTATTAGGAATCCTTGGGATACGAAATCCCACAAAGGATAACTCAATTATACCTCCTTTCACTTGTTTTCCACATATTACCATTATTTTCAATTTATTTCTTGATAAGGAAATATTTAATTGATCTTTTCTTTTATTATTGTATTCTCTATGCCACCTTGGACTCCTTGGAACCCAAGGAACCCAAGAGGCACGAAATCCCTCTTTGGATTTTCCTTCTAGAGGTTTCCACACTTTTCCTTTTTCTCTATTTTCTTATTTACTCGATAATAGTGGAATTTCTTTCATCCTTTCCTTGTTATTGGGCCCAATAGCCAATAAAGCCCACAAATAAATCAACAAGCCTATTTCAAACAAAAATCATGCATTCATTGATTATTTGTTCACTTATCTTTAATATGAGAAATTACATTCCTCAGCAAATGAACCCAAAATTGGGGTTGTAACATCCTTCCCCTCTTATGAGAATTTTGCCCTCAAAATTCCATCAAGCAAGCAATGAAATAGGATAAGCCTATCACATGTCCATCATGGCTCCCATGTGGCTTCACCCTTTTCCATGGTGCTTCCCAAGAACCTTCATTATCTCATATTCTTCCATCTGATTTCTTTCTTACCTTGGTATATCGTACCCTCATAGGTGACTCAGGACATTTTAGCCTCTCAAAAGCTAAATCGGTTCTGGACTCAACACATGGCTTGGGTACCTCACATAGTGCTCTAGATCAGACTTATGTAACACATTATACATCATGTTATCCTGAGGGGTAAGTCTAAACAAAACCACATCCATCGATCCATCTCAAATGGATCCCTATATCGGGGACTCAGCTTTCTCAGCTGTACCTTAGAGGGGTCAGATTTTCACATCACATATTCTCCCACAGTGAACTGCATGTCAGTCTACTTTGCATCTGCTCATGACCCATGTCACCACTGGGCTCTCTCTCAGCCGTTGCACGATCAAAGCGACTTCATCTGCACATACTGAGGTTCTTTTCTGGCCTTCGTGAGGCCTCCTTCACCAACATCATCTTAATGAAGTGGTGACCAACACATCCTCTCTATAAGACTTCTTGCATCCCGATAAAGGCTATGGTGGTTAACATCACATCTTAAGAACTGTCTCTTTATATCACCTTGAACAAGCACACTTTCTCTCATCAGACCCTCTAGTCTGTATCATACTACTTATTAGTTAGGGGTGATAAGCGGTTCTAACATTGAGTTCTTTGTATACCTACTTCCACCTTATGGAAGTGGACCTTTAGGTCATACTCAAGAACTTAGGAACTTGCATCATGGTGTGGTTGAACCATCTTTCTCTCTTGAGTAGTTCAACTGAATCTGTCCCTTGACATCACTCTTCTTTCCTCATGTTATCTAGGTAAGGCGATCTACCATAACCCATATTTCATCTTGACCTTCTGGGTCAAAGGGAGACTTACCACAACATCCATAGTGATGAACCCCCATTCCCTCTCAGGGACTCTTTTATCATCTATATCGATACACTGGGTTACTGGTGTTCGTCCTTCACCTCCTGGCTTGCATGGCCACATGCTACATCCAACTTTGTTTTAAGAATCCAAAGTGCTACCAACACTTACTATCTTTGTAGTATCAAGGTATATCATGACCTCCTGTATTGTTATGATTCCTCAAGCTTGATACCTCGGAAACCCTAAACCATTCTCAAAAGGGTTTTATTACCTTCCTTTTACTATATCAAGGACTAAACTGGCTAACCAAACAACCATTAACTTGTTCAACATATCTTGTTTCATCTGTGTATTAGCCAAAACACATCCTCTTTCCAAACATAGGGTTAGTCGAACAACCTCAACTTCTTCTGGCTTCCAGCTAACTAGGCAGCTATATCTCAACCAGAGTATTTATTACCACTTCTTATCCTTAGGTGTTAGGTAATGTCGAAAACATACACCTCCAAACATTATACTTATCATCTCATCTCAATCTCTAAGTTTGTCTTCATCAAGAAACTCTGAGCTCATCCTAATGGTGATCAAACTCAACCTTGTATCACTTGCAAATTCCACATAGCTCATGCGAAAAACATCCTTATAGGATGACTACCTTATCTCTCTTAGTGTTTGTAAACCATTCATGTATCATTTTCTCCACTAGGGTATGTTATCATCTCTGTCCTCATACCTCATAGCAACGTTCTAACTCACATCATCTTTATCCTTGGCGTATGGCATGCATACTATCCTATCTCTCACTCCCATAACAAGCAGAAATAAGCATTTGGCGGCTGTCCAAATACAGAGTTCTTCCCATTCCAAGAGTAGAGATGGTACATCCCACCTTGCCAGTACACCTTCAAATCTAAGTTGAAACGTGCAACTCATGTCTTTACATCACAAACATCATGATATCAAAATTTCCTTCATGGAAAACTGGTCTCAAACCTACTTGGATCCACACATAATCCTTTGTCATCTCCTCTAGTTCTATAGGGTACCGACACTTTTGGGATCATCCCTCTTCCCTCATGCATCTAGAGAGTTCCCTACTCATCTTCCCTTTGGGTCCCATGAGTTTATGAAGGTGATCAATCTCCTGACTCATGGCCCTCAGACAATGATAGCTGTTACCTCCCGACCCTATGGTCATGTGCAACTAGGGAATTAGGAAACTCCTTCTTCCATCGGTCTCATCCCTACCTGACCCTAGGATAGAATTAGGATTCCATTATAGTACATGTCCAACTTATAACCTTACCCAAGCCTTCATCATCTCTCTCTGCATTCTCGACTAACTTTCATCCCTTCATAGGGGCCATGGCAACCTGCCTACCCTGGTAAGGCCCCATACCAGTTACCTCCATGGTAACACATCCACATGCACTTAGAGCGAGATGGTTGTCTATGGGTCTACAAGTTCACTCTCATTCCCAGTACTTTCCACTTAGCTTCTCAAGATCCTATGAAACTTCTTTAGGTTACCTCAAAACCAGCAAAACTGGTGTACACCCTACCAAAGGGTCCCTCTCCCAGGATGGGAGGAAACTACAACTCTTGACAACAAGTTCACAACCGTTCTTAGGGTTTACATTCACATGAACATGCCTAACCCAACAGCTACTAAGGCACGAGTAGGTCACCTATTAAACCATGCTAGGTCATACTTGTTCTTTTTCCTCCACATTAGGTCAACTTAGTTGTGAGGGGTTCATCAAACCTACATTTAACTTAAGGGGTTTTCCTTTCCTCTATACATGAAAACTACCATGCTCGAAACTATAAATACTCAATTCTCATCATGAGCATTAGGTACACCACTTCCCCTCTTCGGCCAGGAACCCTAGGGTCACTTTTGGATATCCAACTACATGCTCAACCTCTTAACCACAAATCAAGCATGTCCAAGGTATGCCATGTACTCCCATGATCCTTTTATATGAGCAAAACCTCAGAGTTGAGTCCTCCTTAAGGACAACCAACCAGGTATAAAGCCCCCACAACTGGTTACTTGAACCTCCTCAGGTCTAAGGCACTCTTTGTCTCATCTCAGTAGGTAAACTCCTATACCATAGGCACATAAGTTCTAGAAGCATCATCCTCTCTTTAGGGTTTGGTTCCTCTAAAGGCAACCAAGATATCATCAGCCTCTAGGAATCCAGCATAAGACAACCACTATCATCCACTTAGGTCGCATCATTCTCGACTCCCCATTGTTCCTCATATCTCGGGGTTTTAGGCTTCCAACCTCCTTGCTGGGTTCTTGCTTTCTCTCTCTAGAGCTAACTCCACATCCAGATGTACCACTAGAGGTCCTCTCTCCATGAAGGCTCATGCTCACAAGCATACCCCTAAGTGGGTGAAGCCTATCCATATCTCTTTATGCTTATCTCATAATCCATCCATCGTGCCCTTCTGGCCTGGGTTTCAACCTACTACCGTACCACTGACGTACTCTGGGTGCATGCTATCCCATACTTGCATAAGCCATAGGGTTTCTATAGGTTCTTCACTAACCTCATCCATGAAGGAGTTATCCTTCACTCTAACATGCTCGATCCTTCCCAGGGTTGGGTTGCCAAGGGTGCTAGGTCATCCAACCTCTCATGGCTCATAAGGCAATCCAAAAGCATATCTATCCAAACATCCAGTCAACCATGTCATCTAACTCATCATGTCATCTCTCTCTAACCTCCACTTAGGGTTAGGGTTAACATCATCCTTAAAGGATATGCTAGGTCTATACTTTAATGGAGATCTCTACCTCCAAGACTCACTTTCCTTACTCATCCTCCTTACAAGAAGGTCTAGCCTCAGGTCTCTCCTGAGGGCAATGACAACTTATGTCATACGACCTAAGCATGTATCTATTCTTTTACGCTTACTCTATTAAGCTTATGTCCATGACATCTTATTTACATGCTTTTTATTAATTTGGTGGAGGATTCCTTAATCCTAATCAACCTTACCCATACCTCAAGAGGGTGAGGAGAAGAGAGGGAACCCTAATCCTTAAGGTCCTTAATAGAATTTGAGTTGAGAAGGGATGAACAAGATGAGAGAGTCCTAGAGGTATCTTATTTCGAATCATACCCTAAGACTTTGGCCAGGCAGTCACATGGATCCGGGAGTCCTCATATTCCGACTAGCGGTGCGGAGGAAAATATTGCCAGCCTCCGGTCGTGATCCTTTTCTAGACACCTCTGTCTTTTGGATAATCCTCTAATAACTCCCTTGGGTTCTACAGAATTTGCAAAATTTAATAATTATTAAAGATTAAGTGAGGAACCTATGCTCTGATACCAATTGTAACGACCCCACCTCTCGGTAACCCCTAATTAAGGGAGACCCAAAGGTCAGAGCCGTTATTCAATTAACATGATAAAAGGTTCAGCAAATAATCAATGATAATTATTAAATTCTACTCTAAACTGAATATTGGCAGGAAAATTTAAAACTTTATTTACCTTTTGAAACATTGGGAAACTATCTATCCCTTACTGGAATTGCACAATGTAATCCTCCTTGCACTTTACTTCTTATTTTGCAAGGTGACAATTTACTGTTTGTTCTTTTAGGGTTTGTACCTAAAACGCCGACAAACAAATACGCGATCAGCATAAAGCTGGTATGTGGGGGATTACAAACATTTGTGCAACTATATTAATAGTGTAAACAACCAATTATCATTTAATATTCAAATTACATTTTAAGAGGTACTACTCAATCCCTTCCTATCCCCTTCCTCTATGCTGTCCCTGCAGTGGACATGGATACTACCTCTCTCACATGGTAGATCTTCATTAAACCCCGCATGATCCTACCGAACAGGTAGATCAATATCTAGGGTTGAGTCGCATGACACTACTCATAGGTAGTCCAATCTCTAACTCAATATGACTTGATGGACCTACCCCATTGGTAGCCATTTACTAAGTCAATTAGTGACCTGATGGGCTTACCCCATTGGTAGCCTTTTACTAGGTCAACCCATTAAGCTGCAAAGGGGACTGGGATCTGAGCTAGTAGGCATAATTCTTAGGTGATAGTCATATTCACACTAGAATTTTCATGAATTGAAACATCCACCAGTTTAATTCAAGTCACGATGGAAACTGCGACAAAATCCCGGAAAACTAATTCGGGTAGTCATAAGCGTAACCACATACCTGTTATGCAGGCTTGAATGCAGAAAAATTCAATCAACTAGGAATCAAGCAAGTACACACACAATTTGTCATGAAAAAGGCATTCAATTTCTATATTATTAATCATGTCATCATGACTCATTAATTCTAATCGTTTCCTAGGTTATTTGCCCTTTTTAGGGTTTTAACCATAATTAGGGTTTTATTTCCTTTTTATTACTTTTACCTTACTTTTATCAAATATCCATCAAACCCTAATTATCTTGTCCTATTTTCCATTAAGGTCCTAAAGATCAGGTTTGGACCATATAAACCCTAATTTTCATATTGCTATATCTTTTTCTTTTTCTCTAATTTAGGATTTCTAAACATATTAATCAACACATTGAATTAAAACCTTAAACATGTAATTCTATCATCAAAACAGGTTAAAAACCATCTTAATCATTAATCAAGTTAAACATATTTGAAATAACCTAATTGCAAGACTAAATATATCCTTGATAATCAATTAGGGTTTTCTTTTTACAAATTAACTATTTTCCATCAAAATATGTACTTTTGCAAAAATATACATATTCAGATATCCAAACCATTTTTAACGTATTCCTCATATTTTTATGATTATTTTTCATGTATTGAGTTTTTGCATCTGAGTTTCCTATCACCAGATATGATTTTATCAAGATAATTCCTTTTAATCGATTTATTTGCTAATTTTCTAAAAACCTAGAACCGTCCGATTCATGGGCCTTGGATCCACGGAGGATCCAACGGTCCTGAAGGAGTGCGCCTTAACTTGTGATCAATAGTGGGCCGAAGGACAAGTTTGTCCTTACCTGTTGTGAAGGCACCGCAGGGCAGTTTGGTAATTGCGCATGTCACCTTCTTCTACCTCGCGCTTCCCTTCCTATTCGCGATCCAAGGTTGCCCGGTAGTCAACTCTAGGTTGACTTCGTGATCTTGGCTCTCTCAGCAATAGGCGGCGCTTCTTCCTCCTTCACCAGGAGCCCCCGATCCCTTCTGTGGTCTCAATTTTGCTAGAGCTGGCCGGAGTTGATGGATCTTCTAGGAAGCTCCCCGACCAAGCCACCATGGATGGGAGAGGGGTAATGCGCGACTTGGCGCTCGAACTAAAATGAGGACGGAGTTGCGGACTCTTCCAGAGTCCCAAGGCACTGTTACATTTTTAAAGGGAGATCTGTACCCCCTTAAATAGTATGTGGCCAAGATGGGTGGCCGGTGGGTGTCTGGTGATTCGGGGATCTTCAGTTACATGTCGAAAGGCCATCAAATATAGGATTATATGGTGTGAAATTCTATCCCAAATACACTGGGATCCTTTCCAGCCTTGCACATTAACCGTAATGAGGGAAAATCCAGATCGAGAAGGATTCCCCCTGATCCTAGTCCTTCTCAAACTGGATGACAAGCAGCCATCATTCGATTGGGGATCAACGGTGCATATTGCTCGTGATTCAAAAGGAAATGATTTAAAGAAGTCGTGACATTTATTATAATCCCAACACTTTAGAGAATTTGGTAATAGTCATAACTCCCAAACCAAAGATCCAATTGCTCCCAAATTTTAAGGGAAAGTCCATAATGACTTAATCTACCTCGCTACCAAAATTGGGCTCATTATCTAAAAGGAAACATGCCTTTTCTTTAATTGCAAGATATCACTTAATTATATATATATATATATATATATATATATATATATATCTTACCTATTTTCTCTTTCCCCTGCTATTAAATTATTATTCTAACTTCCTTGATCCTCAAGGAACCTTAATGGCTCGAAATCCCATCTTGGGAATATATGTTAGACTTTTACTTATCTTTTATCCATTATTTCCCATATCTTGTTTATTTCTTATTAAAATATATCTTTTGAGGATTTCTCTTTATCTTTCTTTTTATTTTCATCATTGGTATTTCTTTTATTATTAGGAATCCTTGGGCTACCAAATCCCACAAAGGATAACTCAATTATACCTCCTTTCACTTGTTTTCCTCATATTACCATTATTTTCAATTTATTTCTCGATAAGGAAATATTTAATTGATCTTTTCTTTTATTATTGTATTCTCTATGCCACCTTGGACTCCTTGGAACCCAAGGAACCCAAGAGGCACGAAATCCCTCTTTGGATTTGCCTTCTAGAGGTTTCCACACTTTTCTTTTTTCTCTATTTTCTTATTTACTCGATAATAGTGGAATTTCTTTCATCCTTTCCTTGTTATTGGGCCCAATAGCCAATAAAGCCCACAAATAAATCAACAAGGATATTTCAAACGAAAATCATGCATTCATTGATTATTTTTTCACTTATCTTTAATATGAGAAATTACATTCCTCAGCAAATGAACCCAAAATTGGGGTTGTAACAAAAACCGTTTGGACCCAAACGGTAGTGAAACCGTTTGAGAGAAACCATTTGGAGCCAAACAATCTTGATATCGTTTGGACCCAAACGGTCTTGGAAAACATAATTTCACCCTTAAAATGATTTCATCCCTAAATATATTGCAATTCTTTTAAAAAAAATTCCTCTTTAACGTATATAATCTTCTGATTATAGAATGGCCTCACCTACAAAAGAAGCCATAGGAACTACTGACGCTCCCTTCTAGACAAGGGAGAAACTATTAGAGGACTGCACAAAGCTACATCAAATCATGGACACCTACGACAAGACCAGAAGGGTCCCACCGAAGGTTGACTTGATCAAGGTCATGAACAACCTTGAGCGAGTCAACATGTGCCTAACCGAGGACCCTATTGAAGAAGTGGAAGAAATTTCCTCCAGTGAAGAAGGTTCAGAGTACGCACCAAACTCTGAGGACGAATCCCCAGTCCCAAAGTCCAAAGGTAAGAGGAAGACTGAAGAAGCCGCCAAGGGACAACCATCAAAGAAAAGGGCAAGGAAGCAAGTACGGCCCTCTACTACAAGGGAACAGATCTTGGCAGGACACACCATCCCTGCTATTGCAAATCCTGCCACCACCACCACTACAAAACCTGCACCAGCTGACCTATACATCTAACACCTCCCAGCTGGTGACAAGGTGCTGCGACCGAAAAAGTACGTTTGCCCTAACGTATTGAAGAAGATGGGGATTTATGACAGAGTCCTCACCTTGCTTGATAGAGTGAACCTCTCAAAACTCTTCTTTGTTGTAGAGAATTATTATGTCAAACCCACAATAGAGTTCTTCACACACCTCAACAAAGAAATCGTGGATGTAAAGGACAAATGAAAAGATGGAGGTGACCGCAGGCTGGTAACCTCACTTTTTGGTAACAAGGTTGTCTTGACTAAGAACACATTGAATTAGATATTCATTGACCAAGATCAAATAAAAAAGGCCAAGGAGGCAAGCCTGGACCATCCCCAGTTTAACAGACATACCTTCTGGAAATCTCTGACGGGGATTCTAAACTATGAGGTGAAGACTTGCAAGGCCTCTAACATACATTTTGGCCTGGTGCACACACTACACAAAATTATTATATGTACTCTTTTCCCCAAGACAGAGGGTGGAAACGTTAGTATTTCTAATCTGTTTATTCTCTGGTCCATCCTCAAAGGGCTACCAATCAACATCAGATGGCATCTGATACAAAAGCACTCAGCTTACGCCCTTGGAAAAGAAATATGCATGGGAGGTCACATATCATCGATCTTGAAATTTCTCAAGATGGACATACCACTACCCAAGTGCACAGTGATAAAGGGTGACATCCTTACAAATGAGTAGAGTTTAAAGAACTCATACATCATAAAGGAGAAGGATGCAAAACTCCACTACATCTTCTACCCCACTGTCAAAGCATCTAGGACATTGCTGCCGCTTCCAGAATTGGCAGATTATGACAAAGAAAAGCTTCACTTCACTGAAGAGGAGCTTTCCATCCTTATAGCTTCAGTCAAAGCAAATGCAGGGTAGACAGAGCACAACGTCACTGCCCCCGCAGCAAGGCCAAAGAAAATTCCAGTAACACGGTCTTCAAAGCTGCACATACACAAACAACAACAATCAGAGACGCCCACATCAAAGATCAACCCAAAGGCGAAGCCACCACACTGTGCCAAAAACATAGTAACCCCAACGCCAGAATCTTTCATTTTTGATCTGGATGTTGGGTTCACCTCTACAACCACCACCACTACTACCACCTTCCACCACTCTGCCACCACACCACCACCTTCCACCATTCCACCATCCATCACTCTTCCCCCATTCTCCACAACAACACCCACCATAATTTCTTCATCCACATCCACAACTTCACCCGCATACTCCGCCTCACTCTTTTTCTCTTCGGGCATTCCATTCTCCATCTCAATGCCCGATCTCACCTTCACTTCAACCACTTTCCCCTCAACATTCCCATTTCATCTCTTCTCACCCAGTATGTCACCACCATTCCCATCCACAACCTCATCTACCACCACCATCCTGATACCGCTAATGACTCCATCAACAGTGACCATGCAATTTGTGGGTCCATCAATAGTGTCTCTCTCGCAAGGCACTACCACCCTTCCACCCTGAACCCATCCACCTCACCCTTCCATCTCAGGGTTCCCCTTTTCACAATTCAATGAAGAATTCAAACGACAATTTGACGCCATTTGAAACCTCTGCACCGACCCTTCTAACATATTATTATCTATTTTTTCTTGTGTGTAGGATATCACTTCATAGGTATCCAAGACAGACAAGCAGAACAACGCCTTACCAGGCATCATTGCAAGCATCCAGTAATGGCAGGAAGTAGCAGCCCAGCAAGTCGATTGCATCGGCAGCCACTTACAAAACCTGACGAAGTTAGTACTCAAGATGAAAGGCCAGTAAGAGGTGTTTGCCCAGTAAGTCGACAGGCTCTCTATGCAAACTCAACCTTTGCCTGAGACCCTCCGCGAGCTTCAGCAGTAGAAAATTGCTCAAAGCACGCGCTTGGATGACATCAACAAAAACCTAGTACAACTCATCTGTCACCAAGAGGAGGACTCCAACAAAGAACTCAACGACCTTCGCACACAAATAATCGATCTATCTGCACAACTATGCTCTGCTGAAGAAAGATATGCAGATCTTAAAGATAGCCACGACGCACTGCTCAAAACCCACGAGCATGTGTAAGTGGCACTCGAAGAGCTACAAGAAATCCATCGGCAGTGCAAGAAGAAGTTGATCACAAAGGCAGAAGAAAAGGCAGTGAATGACGATGATGATGACAGTGAATATCATGATGAAGACTCTGATTCCTCGGCTGACTCCAACAATGACAGCTCCTCCTCAGATGATCAACCTGATGACCCAGACAATGTTGGGGAGGGCACCATCCATGGGGCAGACCCTGCAAAAATAGGAAAGGACAGAGGCCACCAAGAGGGTGGAACCAAAGATCCCAAGTCCCCTGATAACAATGACAATGTCACAATGTCATACAGGGACTAGTTCTTTAACTTTTCAGCTATGGGATCCCTGGGGGACACTGTCAAAGATGCAACTTTTGCTGAGTTCCAACAATGGATACTAGGAACTAGCATTAACCCACCCAAAATAGTCATCCATCAATACTCGGTTCCAGAGAAACCTACGTCCTTCCCCCAGAGCAGGAAGAATCTGATAGAGTGAGGCTAGACACAGAAGATAAACTCAACTCTGATTCTAACTATGATAAAGATGAAGATATACCTTTTTTCTTGGATGACAATGAGCAGACTTCACTTCCTCTACCACAAGACCTTCCCCCGCCACCACTGCTACCTCACAAAATGCATGACTTGGACATGTTCAGGACATCTTCATCCTGAACACTATCGTAGACGATGCCAAAGACGGGGGGGACATCATCTACAATAATACAAAGACAAAGTGCAAGTTGACACGAGAAGACTTCCGTATCATCCTTCGACCACAATCGACGGTGAAGATGGCTATCTTACGTGTCTTCCTTGCCAATGCTATTGAGGAATTCCAGAGCCCAAAAAGGTTGCATCCCGTCTTCAACGCTTCAACCGCTCTATTCTTAATCTTATTACATAAGGACTTCTGGGCAAAGTCCATTGAGCGACTGCGAACTAGCCTTGCATGAAGGGCACACTACATTTCCGTTCCCTTCAGAGTTTCCAACCACTAGCTACTCATGATTGTCGAAACTGCGGCCCGTGACGCCAAGGTGTACAACTTATGCGCCAGTGAACTAAAGGCCGAACAAATAAATTTTGTTGGATTGGAAGTCGGGGAAGCACGATGCATACCCTTTCGGCTTCTCAAAATAATATGGGCTGCTTGCCCATATCTGTGACATGGTTGGAGCCAACCCTGGTTCCAAATCATCAACCCAACAGTCCAAACTTTAGCTGGTTCAGGGGATTGCACTTTCTATACAATACGATTCATAGAAGCACTCAATAGACAAATCCCCTTCACCGAGCCAGCCACAAACGATATACACTCCCTAAGAGGATGTTACACCATGGAGCTTATCTGTGATAGAAGGTTCTTCAGGGACCCAACAATGGCGCCAAACGACGTACCTCAATACCTTTTCTCTGCTATCCAACATCCGCAAAAGTGTCCATACAGAACAATCCTAAAGGTGTTGGAGAAAAAGCAATAACAAACCGCCAAGGCCCCAAAACAACGTCAATGGGACCCTTATACCTTCGATATGATGGATGATCAGGGGGACATCTATTTGATACCAGGGGCCACCATCAACAGATCATCTCAACAAATGGTACCCCTATCTGCCATAGAACCAACGTTTCAAAATTTTGACCTTGCCGCATGCAAAAAACTTTCTGATAGTGAACTTAGACTCATCATGTCTAGTCTTTACATAGAGAAAGATGAGCTTGTCTTCTTGCATGGAAACATCCTAATAATGGCAGATGCTCTCTGTGAAACCATACAAACTAAATGTTCTTTATATGTGAGCTTGATGACTGCCTACCCGTTTCTTCTAGCATGGGACCTACCTATAGTTTATATGGTGTCGGCATACATGAAGGACGATTTACTAGGATCCAAGAACTTCAGAACCATATAGGACCTTATCTTGTATCTTCAAAACACGATTCCGAAGTTCATTATGTTTCCTTTTCTTCACTTTGAGCACTGGCTGCTACTGGCAACAAATTTGCATGAGGGAACTACAATCATTTACAATAATTCCGATAGCCAGTTTGATTCAAACCAAAGACAATATGATGTAACAACAAAGACGCTGACAGAAGAAGTGGCAAAGGATTGTGTTGAACGACTACACGATCTCCTGGGTAAACACATAAAGGTGTATGAAAAAGAACATTTCCATCGCCCAACCTTCATCCATAGATGTCCCCAGCAGATCAGAGAATCAAATGAGTACGGTTTCCACATCCTCTACTGGATGTATATTGTCACTATTCTTGGAAAACAAGTAGAGGACACGAAGGATGTGGATTACCACGCTTTACGTGGAAAATTCGCAGCTAATCTCCTACGATCTCATGGAGCAAACAAGGGACTAACATAACCTTAATACCCTTGCCCATGTACTTCTCAACCTATCACTTTGACACCCTAAGGATAGAGTGAGTGATACGTTAGGGGGGGTACACTGGGCAAGGGTGAGATATCATATTCAAACCCTTTTCTCTTTACTCTTTATTTCACCTCTGTTCTTATGTACATATTTTTCCTTTCCTTTGACACTTAGATTTTTTAGTAATTTCTTTCATAGAATAACTCTTACATATAAAACAACTTTCGCTTCAGAAAAGAGTCACCCCTAGCTAAATTAGAGACAAAGTAGTCCTCAAACGCAACTACGTAAGTAGCATCTAGGCATGCAATGGCAAATTAATAAATCACTTTCATACTCGATTTCTATACTTTTGCTTCACTTCTGCATCAGACTCTCCTCTGGTTAACATCCTGGCTGAAACAAGCTAAACACTCTCAAGGACGAGAAGGAACCAGGCAAAATCCAAATCAAGGAACCTCGCAAGTGGACCACCAAGTACGAAACCATAATAAGTGCATGTCAGGAAACCCTAAGAAACAATTTTCTTCTTTTCAAAAAGAGGCTTGGCAGCCCAAATAAAATCCTAAATACCCAATTCCTAAGTCGATGAGCATATGAATAAAAGCCTAAGTGTTGAATAAAAACATGAGAGTTGTGCCATGCATAAGGACTTATATGAAGAGCCAATAAAGGTCTTTCCTGGCCGATATATTCATCTTCCCTCACAAAGGCAAGTGTGTCGTTCCCAGTAGTGAGATCCTAAGGTCTCCAAGTATATGAAAAAGTTGATAAAGGACTCACCCGACTGGTACATTTAGCTGCCCTCACAAAGGCAGATGTGTCGCACCCGGTAGTGATATCCCAAAAGTTTAGATAAACCCTCCCCCACTAAAAAGGGGATTTACACAACAACCTTTAGCCAACCCTCATACCTATCTTAGCTTCTGGTAGGAATTTCAAAGAAGTATAAAGCTACTTAGAGTCGAAGACATACATAGAATACAATAAAGGAAAAGGTGGTCCCAATGCGAGTTACACGATACGGAAGAAACCTAAGATCCACGCAACTCTCAATACTTGAAAGAGTTAGTGCAAGAGGAAGCCCTGATAAAACTCTAGGAGATCTCTGGTTTAGAATTGAAGCAAGAGTATAGAAATCTTCACTAAATAAAATCGCCTCGCCACTATGTGCCTTAGCTCTATCCAGCTTGAGTACAAGCTAGACTCTAAGTTAGGGGGGTGATAACCTCCCATTTTGTGATGTTATCTTACAAGTTTTTCTTAATTTTCCACAATCTTTCTTAGATAAATTAGATATAATTCTTAACTTTCTACGTTATTATGAATTCACCATCAAACTAATATTTATCTTTTTTCTTCTTATAGAAAAACCCAAAAAAAATTTGCATAAGCCCTAAACGGTCCCAAGACCGAATGAAGTCCAAATGGTCCCAAGACCGAATGAACTCAAATGATCCCAAGACCAAATGAAGTCCAAATGGTCCCAAAACCGAATGAACTCAAATGGTCCCAAGACCGAATGAACTCAAACGGTCCCAAGTATGAATGAATTCAAACGGTACCAAGACCGAATAAAGGCAAATGGTCTCAAGACTAAATGAAGTCCAAACGGTCCCAAGACCGAATGAACTCAAATGGTCCCAAGACCGAATAACGGAAAACGGTTTGGAAACTGACTGAAGACAAACGGTCCCAAGACTGTATAAACTCAAACGGTCCCAAGACCGAATAAAAGCAAATGGTCTGGAGACTGCATGAAGTCAAACGGTCCCAAGACCGTATGAAGCCAAACAGTCATGAGACCATTTGAAGCCAAATGGTCTCAAGATCGCATGATGCCAAACGGTACCGAGACCGCATGATGCCAAATGGTCCCCAAACTGTTAAAGACCCAAATGGTCCCAAGACTGTTTGGGACTCCTTGGAAACCTATAAATAGAACCGAAGGAGTTCTCATTAGGCATCAAATTCTTGGATGCCATATGGTCCCCAAATTGTTAAAGACCCAAATGGTCCCAAGACTGGTTGGGACTCCTTGGAAGCCTATAAATAAACCGAAGGAGTGCTCATTAGGCATCAAATTCTTGGATGCCCAAAGGCTGTCCCAATCGTTGCAGAGCTATTTCATCTTCCATCCTCTGCCCCAAGGCTGCCGGTCCAAGATCCACACTTCATCAAGCTACTTTCTCTCTCATCGACATAGAAGGTGGGAAGTGAAGAAGTCTGCATCAACTCAACCAAGTGGTGTGAAGATAGTTGCTTTCTACTCCAAGGGGTCGACCTTCCTCCCTCCTATGTGGAGTTGATGCTTTCTTTCTCTCTTCCCACCTCCTTCTTTGTTCCTGCCATGAGCGAGTACACTAGGGTGCGGGGAGTAGCCCCGTTGCCCATGTTTTCATTTTATACATTGTAATTCATGGGTTTGCAATAGAAAAATACTATCTTTTTAGTTCAACATCAATCATTTAATGAATGCTAGTTGCTTGATCACCAACTTGTATTATCTATTATCTATTAGTGCAAATTGTCTATGTTTGTACTTCTAGATTCGAATATCGACTGCTTGTTGGATCTAGATGTATGTATTCACCATATGTTTGGTTCGGTATCTTGGAGTGTTTCTTGAGGAGTGGGGTAAACTCACCTCCATCGTTGTACTTCCATACTATGAAATGGAATCAGTTGACGTATGAAAGTACAACCTTGACATGTTGAGGAACACACTTTGTGAGGGGAGTGATGCAAAGTAAGTGACCATTCATTTAGGGATGGCTGGCATTGCAACGCTTCCACGTTTCTCGTAGTTAGTTATCCGAAAGGAAGCTAAGTCTACAAAAATACTAACTGTTTAGACCCTTTTCTTTGCAAGCCATGTTATTTTGATGTATGTTTTGATCCATGCGTAGTGGTGGTGAAACTCGATCACATCCTAGTGGTTTCTAAATATTGTTTACAACCTTATGTTTAGTTTCTTGTTATTTACTTTCTCTACACATTAGTTTAATCATCAAACCAACTCTTTGATCTAAATATCAACTTTTAAGTGGATAAGTAGGATTATTACATTTTCCATTTTGTTAAACTCTTAACAAGACCATTGTATCGTGGATTTGACCCTTAAATATACTACGATAAGACTTCCACGTATCTTAGCATACGTGGGTGGAGATCTTATTGTAGCATACACAAGGCTAAACTTAGAGACTCACTATCTCTAGGATTTTTAGTGGTGCACACAACTCCACGTAAGTGGAGGCTCCATCAATATCCCAAACCACTACTCAATGATTTGGGACACCTTTCTAGGGTTTCTTAGTCTCATTACAACTCATTAGGGTTTCTTAGATATATTTCTCAATATTTATCCTTTTTAAGTCAACAAACCTTAAAACAACTTTTCTAAACATTAAAACCCTAATTACTCAAATTATCCACATTAAGGGTCTTTTATTCTCAGTTTGTCTTAGGTTCATCATATCTATGTCTTATTCATGGATTTTTGAAATAAAAACCATTAAAACTCATAATTACCAAAATTAGGGTTTCTAGGCCCATTAATGCATTTTTCATATACATGGAACCATAAATTAAGCCAATTGTGCATGAAGAGCAATCTTTTAGATCTAATCCTTCCTTTTATTAACAACATGTTGATATTTACTGAAAATATACAAGGAATATTACTAGATCTAATTACCATTAAATCTTAGGGTTTTTTAATATTAAAACAATTAAAGGAGACAACTTTATACACTTCTCAAATTACAAGTACAATCATGCTTCAATTATATTTTTAATGGATTCTGTAGATTTTTCTAAGCAAGTCTCATATACAACACTTTTCCATAGGACAAACCCATAATTAATTATGATTTTTCCTAAACTAATTGCTTTCAAGCCAATAAGGTGTCGCCACCTGGGCCAAGGCAACCTAGACCCACTCTGCCTACATGGCAGAGCCAAGCCAATCAGCTTGGGCCAATGTGGCTCCTCATCCTGCGTTGCGGGGACCACACTCAAAATAGAATGAAAAGACCAAAAATGCCTTACTTGTGTGAAGATAGGTCGAGGGCATCATCATACTCTCCCTCATGGTTATCTTCTTCCTCTCGCGTGTGAGTTTCAAGCCAAACTTGATCAGCTCCTTGATTTACTCAGGGTTATTGACCTCCTCAAGTGCGGGAAAAGGTGTCATCGCCTCTGATGAACTCTAGTGAGTCAAACGGCACCTCCAATTGCTCTCCCACCTCTCAGGAATGACGAGTCCAGATCCAACTACTCTAGTGACTCACAGGTCTGGTCAGGGACAAAGGTCGAGAACAAACTCTCAATTGATCGTACAGGAAAGTTTGTGTGCTCTGTGCAAATCATTGGGTGCAAGTTGTGGCTTCGTAGAGGGGGGTCTACTCCCCCTTTTATACACGAGGGTTGCATCCATGGTGATAGCGATTTAGGAAAATCACCGACAAACTCCCAATACCAGTGGAAGTAGGGATGGAATTGCTCAGCTTGGACTCCCAAATACAATGGGAAAGTCCCCAAGTCTACTCATCCATTGAGCACCGAGAAATCTGATCGGGAAGTAAACTCCCCATTGTTCTCTGTAGCCACATGACTTCAAGGTTGATGATGATCTAGAGCCATCAGATGCTCAGATCCAAGGGCTCTCATCATGCCCTATATTCCTTTTCCAACTAAAATTAATTATAATCTGATTAAAACGTGACATTTATGTATAACCCTCTCACTTTAGGAAATCTTTCAAAATTCATAAATCCTTAACCATATACCTTTTTAATCCCAAATTTTAAGGGAACCTTTTTGATAACCTTATTTATTTGTGTGCCAAGTTTGGAGTGAAAAATCGAAAATAAGATAGGCTTTTCTTCATATGCAAGTTATATATTCAAAAGGCATATATATTTCATATTTTTCTCTCTCTTTCCTTTATTTGGATTTCCTCTTACCATTATTAACCAAGTGGAATCAAAACCTAATCCATGAAGGTCATTCATACCACTTTCTAGAGAATTCTACATTATTCTTAGCATTATCTTTATTCCTTTTTCCTTTTATCTATTATGGAATTTCTTTTATCTTTTACTTTCCTTTTATCACATTGGACTCACTAAAATAGTAAGATCCACGAAGGCACACATAAAAAAGAAAATATTACCAAAGAAACCATTTATTGCACATAAATCATACAATTTTCATACACATACATTTAATTGGGAAAATTGCATTTTCAAACCATACACACAAAAATCAAGGTTATAACATATTGGGTTAGGCATCATCATCTCCCTCACACCCTCACTCATCAAGGTACTAACCTCACTTATCTTTTGGTGTATCACCTTCACCATACTTTAGTGTAACGTCTTTACCTCACTTTTGTATAACATATTCACCTCACTTTCGTGTATCAGCCACACCATACTCTAGGGTTTTTGTCTCACTATCATCTTGTGTTTCGGTCATGTTAGAGGTGCTTCAAAGTGATATCAGTTTAGAGGTGATTCAAAATGATATCAGTTTCTAATATCTTCAAGCTCCAAACCTTCATCCATTAACACTCTAGTTCATGTAAAACAACCCCATATATCCATTATATCTCACAAATTCATCATTTAATCAAGGGAAATCAAAATTGAGAAGGAATCACCCAGTATTGTACAACTAAAAGTGAACAACAATAGGATTGAAGTAGAGTTATATAACCTGCCTCAATATCACCACTAGACCTTAAAGATTCAAATATCCATGTTCCCAAGGTTGAAGATGACCTATTTAAAGGTACAAGATTCGACTATAGCTTCACGTCCATCAAGAAGAAAGCATCATAGATAGAAACCTAGTGAAGAAGAAAAGAAAGAAAGAATTATGATCTGGGATACATAATTCTCCAAGGTTGAAGATGGTCATAGAATCACCTTAGACAAGATTCTTGACTTTCCTGTTGCTCCTTGAGCTCCTAGGGTCATCCACCAAGAAGGAGGTGGTAAAAGAGTCCAAAAGGTTTACTTGTTTGTGAAAAGAGGGGCTTATATAGTTGAGTTTCAAGAGAGAGGCTACGTGAGAGGTGTCATCACCATATGTAAATATCTGACATGTTTCCATGCATGGTGGCCCCATGAAATCATAATTATCTCATCATGAGAAACTCTTGTGGATAATTCAAGGGTGGGATATCGGCCATTGGGTAGCTTGCATGACAAGATATCACAACCCAATATTACTTTATATGCAAACTGATACAACTTTTGCAAGGAGCATTTAAACAGACAGGAACCATCCACTTGAGGTGCTTAGCCCGATATGAATACTTCCAAAAAGTTGCTAAACCAATATGGGACCTCCTCTATGGTTTCTAAACCAATAGACACTCCCATATACTCTTCATAACTCGACACAACCTTATCTAGGGTTCAAGATACTCAATATTATTTGGTTCCTTCACCACCAAGAGTGCTATCACTAAACCAAGACTCAAACAAGGCACTCCCCCTTTCTCTTTCCTCTAAATGATGCTAATAAAGAGAATTGACACTCTAGGGATGGTAATTTGCATGTTAACCCCTTACTTTGGGTAAATTGCACTCTGGTCCAAAATAAGCAAACATTGCTCAAACATTATTCAAATGGGACCAAGCTTGAAACTGAGACGTGTCACATGTTAGTAAAATACCTCAAAGGAATATATTAAATTTATAACAACTTACTTAAGCAAAACAAATAGGGTTATCCCAAAACCCAGGTCAGGGGTGTTACATATGGCTTCCGCAACACTTGCTCTGCCTTGTCCATCTTTTTCCTTCAATGAAGATCTCTACTTCTTGTCATATCATGCACATCAGTATGTTAGATCTCTTTTTGGTATCACATACCAAAATGAAGAAGTAATCCAATTTATCTTATGTTGTTTATACCTGAAGCAGAGGCCGCTATGCCATCCTTCTTATTTTTTAGTTCCTCTAACTAGAGTGGGTAATTCCTTCTCCAATGTCCAAGCTAGTGACAATTGTGACAATCGCCTTTTAGTTTCTTTACTCCACCTTTTGCCTTGAGATCTGAAGACTTAGGATTTTGACTAGCTTTAGAACTCTTCTTATCTTTGCCTTTTCCTTTAGACTTTCCCTTTGTCTTACTGATCATCATCACAAACTTGGGTTTGTCTTTCTTCATTTGTGTCTCAACTATCCTCAACATGCCAACAACTTTGTCGATGGATTGTCAAAGTCATTCATGTTGTAGTTCGTGACATACTGACTATATCACTTTAGAAGGGACTGCAAAATCACATAAGTGGCTAACTCTTGACCCAAGGGGAATCCCATTTGATCTAGGTTCTCCACATACCCAATAAAGTTGAGTTCATGAGAACCTACTGGGTCTCAATCTGTCATGGTACACTTGAACAACACCTTGGAGACATCATATCTCTCATGTCTTGCCTAATCTTGGTACATGTTCTTAAGATGTGTGACCATCACAATCACCCCCATGTTCTCATGCTACCTTTACAACTCATGGTTCATTGAACATAGAATCAGACATTTGGCATCCATGATGTCTTTAGTATGCTTCTTATAAGCATCCTTGTCAGCCCTTGAGCATTTTGAATAGGTTCCTCTAGTTCTAGCATTTTCAGGACATAGAGCTTGTGCTCCCGCGTGAGAACAATTCTCAGCGTCCTGAACCAGTCGTGGAAGTTGTTCCCAACAAGTTTGTCCTTCTCAGGGACTGATCACAGAAAAAAGTGATTGTTTGGTGTGACCATTTTGATTCTACAAAAGAATTTGCAATTTTGTCAAAAAAAATTGAAATTTTGATTTGATTTGATTTGATTAAAATTTGGGCGATAACAAATAGGCATTTAATTATTTATCATTCTCATTATTTTTTTCAAATTGACAAACCTCAAGTATCAATTTCAAAAATTATAGAGAACAATTTTCTAATGAGCTAAGATCCAAAATGATTCAATTACTACCTGGCCTACACCAGCGTCCATAATCAATCTTTAAGGTAGCAAATCATGCCAATTGCATCATAAGAAATTCTTGGATAGATGACATGTGCAACTCTTTGCCATACTCATTTGCACGCTTCTGGGCCCAGACTCTATGAGAATCTCCAATTAAGCCCAACCCAATAGCCAATACAATAATAATGCACCCCGATTTGGCGGCACCTGTATTACTACTGTCACACTTCTATGAGGTAGATGGTGCACCAAGCTTTAGCGTAACCTACCCTTGGTCGAACAAGTTTTTCATGTGTATTGCTACTGGAAAGAATCTCAGACTTAATATGTTTGATTGAGGGGTTATATATATATATATATATATATATATATATATATATATATATATATATATATATATATATATATATATATATATATATATATATATATATATATATATATATATATATATATATATATATATATATATATATATACACACACACACACATAAAGTCAGGCTGGAATACACTCGAGTGTACAGATTGCACGAATACACTCAAGTGTGTTTGCATATCAAGACTATTTTTTTGTAAAATGTAAACCATTGATCTTCACTGTCATACTATAACTAGGCTACATGCTAATTTTGAGCCCATTTGGATGAGTATAAGTCACTCATCTGAGGGCAACAAAATTGATGCACGAAACTAATTTGAAATGCATAATTTTTGTGGTCTTCATAACATGACCTATAAATGTCCAAATGTGCTCAAATTTTATATATGACCTATTCACATGATGTTTAAGAAGATCAATAGATTATATTTAAAAAAATATTACATCATGGAAAACTACTTGAGTGTATTTTGCTTTAGATTCACTCGAATGTATTCTAGCCTAACTCTCTCTCTCTCTCTCTCTATATATATATATATATATATATATATATATATACATATATATATATATATATATATAAATATATAGTATCCAATCACCACATATATAGTATGTATCATATACATGATATATCCCACAACATAAACATGCAATTTAAAACAAAAAAATGGTTATGGCCATATTTACTTGTAATTCCTTAGAGCCACAAGGAATTACTACCACCTAGGTCAATCATCACATCACATGTATGAACCTACGGTTGATGTAGATCTATACTTGCCAATCTAGGTAGATCGATTCAACCATTAAATCGGTCATCTCGCATCTGGGCCGGTCGGTTGGTCCTCCTAACCAATCGATATTTAGACTCCTTCCAAACAATGGATTGGGCCTTCTGGGGCGGTCGTCTGGCCTCTTGTTCAACCAATGTATGGAATCCTTCCAGACGGTTGGTTGGGCCCACCAGACAATTGTGTGGTTCCATCATCCTCTGTCCTTCATGGTCCTCTAGACGGTCAGCTCGTCTCACGAACTGGTCGTCTCAACTGGATATGAACATTTTCAACATCATTGCATGAAAGGAAATTATCCTATTGCTACTTTATTACATTGAATAATGGAAATCTCGAGTTACATTCGAGGGGAACATAGATAGGAAAGCATTAACTTTACATTAGGAAGAAAGAGGTAGAGGCTTGGTACGCAGACTGAGATAAACAAGAACCAAAATCTCCAACCACACACAGATAAAGGGTATTAGTCATAACCACGCTACACATCCACCATCAAATCACTTTTAGAGTGACATATGTAAATTGCATATATCACACACACACACACACACTATGATGACCTTAGTTTTAGAGTTTGATAACCAATATAACACTTGAGGTTCATTAGATGACCAATCCTTTATTGAAGTAAATTCTATTGAATGATGGATCCTTTTCACATAATAAGTGTTGTTAAATAAATATTTGACGATCATGACAACTAATTAAGCTCCTTTATGATGATGAATAGCATATCTTAATTGAATTAAGTATTGATTTGGTAAAATATCTATTAGTAGCATTTATGAATTCTAATGTTTGAATACTGATCTAAGCATTCTTGAAGTTGTTTGGTTACAAGTAAAAATAAAATGACAATAACATGTGACCATTTTCCCTCTATATGATCTTATTTGAAGAAATTATGTGACAGATCATACATTGGACTTTCGGTCTCAAAGTTGGATGAAAGGTTCAATAGGTTATGACAAACATATAATTGAAAATTGGATTCCATTAGAGCTACCCATTAAATGTTATTCAAGATGTAAGATCTTAAATTATTTGATTATGTGGGGATGAGAACTATAGTTGATTAATTGTCTTGTGTCACACGGATACGTGGGTCTTGACTCTATCACCCACTGGTTCCAAAATGCCAGAAGTAGATGGTTACAATCTGGACTCCCTAGGAAGCAGCCATGCCGAGAAACCTGGGATGCTAGCAAGATGGGCTGAGTCTTCCGCCCTCTGTGGACTAACAACCCCTAACTTGATAGATATGGGAAAGGCGAGGGACTTCACTCACATCCTCGTCATCCTATCATCATCATTTCTCCCATAAAAAACCAAGAAGACATAGAGGTTCTATGACAAGCCGTAAGGGTTGAGACTAGGAAGAACCCATCACCATAGTATACCCATGTGCGAATGATTTCATAGAAACATAAAGGCACATACTCTTTGGCTTCATTGCCAATAATCCTATTGGCATAGTTGGATGCCTTACTAACAGATCTAACACCTGAGTAGCATTGTAAGGAAGATATTCATATGATCTTCTTTGGGTGCTCTCCCTATGAAGAAGTTGTTCCACCCTTCTATCATGTCTTCTCCAACACCGCTACCGACATGCCCCAACAGCCACTGTTGACCCCATCATGTTAAAGCAGTAGGATCTTCCCATCTGTGATTGGAAGCTGGTGAGATGTGGCCGCCACCCAGGAGCGTGTGGAACACCTCAAAGTCTCACAAGGAGGTCTGGATCACACGCTACTCCTCATCGGAGCTCGTGACTAGGGCGACGCCACAGTCAGAGGCTTGCACGTGGAGTCATCTACAAAAAGACTAGGGGCGAGCCGGTCAAGCGTCCTCGATCTAGTGACCTAGCCACCCTTTCCCCTTAGATGAACGTTGTTGAAGATCTTCTATGTCTTCCAGATCAAAAAAACACCATCAAGCTTCCTCTTTCTACACTACGTCAATAGACACCACCCATCGGGCCTCCCCTCCGGTTGTGTTCGAAGCTGGTGAGGCAGCTTGATGAAGTTGTAGCCTTGATCACTAAATGTATCATGAACTAGAGTCTCCGGTCCTGACTCCTCAGGGCAAGCCATGGCTCGAAAAAAACCAGTAGCCGCACTGGAGTCCAGCAGCCGTGGCAACCCTTGGGTGGTCACAGAGACCACTGAGGACCAGTAAGGGCCTGGATCTGTGCAGAGAGGCAACAGTAGACTTGATGACCCATCATCGGGCAGAGAGAACATCTCCTACTACCAGGTTTCCTCACTCCAGTCGACTGCAATGCCATCGCCGACCTTTCGTCCTTCCTCATCATGGAGCGAGAGGGCCTTACTAGCCGTAAGAGCATTTTGGTGGGATCCGTCAACCACCTAAAGCTGTTCAACAGACGGAAGATCCCAGGGAGGAGGCCTCGATTACATGCTCCCTTCATCGGTACATCCTACAGATGACGCCCATACAAGCAGAGGACAACGCATGCGTGTGTGAGACGGACGGATGTGCGACCAGTGTCGTCAGGTCAGCGGGCGGAAGAGACAACAGATCTACCAAGTAGGTCCGGCTATTATATCTAAAAGGTATATTCCCTCTTAGAATTCAATTAATTCTGCAATATTTGATAAATCATAGAAAAGACATCGAATATCAAAAAATTATGAAAATATAACCACACCTAAATTTTTTTGTTTAATAGATCAGTAGAAAAATATCGGAAAAAAGTTGAGCAGTTTGAACCTAGATCTGGCCTAAACCCGATTTGGACCTAAAATACCAAGAATATGGTGTACCTATATTAATGATGATTAATTTTTTTAAATCAGGTGCTGACCAGTTTATCTAGATGATCATGGATATGTGAGGAATATCTGAACTTAGGTACGTGGATATAATTATATGACTAGATTTGTTGGATGTTAAATATATGTACTTGCTTACTTGTATTTGAAATACATTGTTGGATGTAGATGTATGTATATTGACAATTTTCCACCTTGAACAATAAGAACACTAAAGAAAGAAAATGGAATGTAGTTATTGATGGTTCATTAATCTCCCTATTAGAGAGGGAAAGTATTAATGTTGACTAGCACCTCCCTAATGGTACAAGGTACGCGGGGAGATCCCTAATGGTACAAGGTACGTGGGGATAGGGCCCAATAATATATGTTTGTGCTACGTCCACCATATTAATACATGTCCATTGAAATATGGTTAATAACTTGGCTTTACCTGATTTTCTGCCTTAAATAATGCTTCCATTTTTCTTTCTTCTTTTTCAAGTATTTTAAATATGCCAGCATAGTATAGTATCTTTCAACCATGTACCAACTTTATGTTTATTTGTTGTGTCACATATGTTTTAGGTTCAGAGATAGCATGGGATAAAAGGGTGAGATGTGAGAAGTTGTACAGGTTTACCTATTGTGCTAAGATCCTGATTAGCATACATGTTCATAGACTTATGTAAAATTTTCTATTCAATGTGTAAATGTAATGTGTAATAGTTCATGTTATAATTAATATTCATGTTGAATGTTGAGAATGTTATGGTGTATACTATAGTTGTATGTTCATGGATGCATATTATGCTTCCGCATCGCTCTCTAAAACAATTAGCTAACATTTTCAGATTTGTCCTCGTGGGCCTCTTAACTCTCGATACGGTGAAAATTCGGAGACGTTACAGTTGGTATCAGAGCATGAACAATAGTTTCACCTGACAATTGCTCACCATGAGACTTAAAACTAAATTTCACCTTTCACATTAAACCTTATCAACTTAGTAAGTTGTTATGTAGGAATAAGGTTTGACTTAGCCTCTAAGTTAGAACCTAGATGTTCGGGAACTAGGTTTAGACAAGTGCATGAGACCCTCTCCATATAGAGCTCATATGTATGGGGTAGCTACACTAGTCTACATCTCGTTCTCACCATTTCACTAGGTGACATTGCACTAGACTATCTACTGTGTGTGGGAAACTCGATTTTGCTGATTTGGTTTTGTTTTCCAATCGGCTCAAGCCTTGACAGTCTTCTTTGACGTCTTCTTTCTCAGAGAAAATTTATATAATATTTTATTATATATATGTAAATATAAAAATGTGTCCCTCATACTGGAGAGTAGTTAGTGTGCATGCAACCTAAGTGAAAGGAAGTGACATCAGTCTAGAAGAAAGAGAAGTTCTAGAATAGATGTCTAGAGCCTTATAAGGATATGTGATAGATAAAAATTAGAATCATAGATGATGTAAGCAAGGATGATCTAATATAAATTTGATCTCTGAGGTATATGTTGTTTACAAAAGATCTAAGTTGTAAATGAGGTCTGAATCCAATTTTGGATAATCCAAGATAAGTCTTGATGATAAAAGTACATACTCTTTCTTACTTAAGATGAGCTAAGTTAAGATAACATTGAGTATGCATGAGCCTCAAGCTCTTTTACAAAGGAGGACCTCTAGTGTTAGGACAAGATATGTGGTGAACTCTAGAGAGAGTGAGACCCACAAGGAGAGGTTCATAGGACCTACCCTACAATATATGAAAAATATGAGATAATGTGAAATGATGTGTCCTAAACTGGGTTACTACTGCGTAGATGAGTTGAGTCCTTTTTGCATGATTCAATCCTATATGTGAGCATTGGGTAAAAAAAATGACTGGTAGGTGACTCATAATGAGAAAGTCAATCCTTTTGATTAATTTAGGTCCTAGATTGAGTGACATATGTCATGAAATCTCATCATTAGCTACAAGTGAGATGATATATGAACTCTGGTTCTTAAAGTAAAATGCATTGTGCATAAGATACTCACACATGTTGTCCCTTATTCTTCTTCTTCTTTGTCTCTTTCTTAATATATGATGCTAGAAACCTCACTCGAGCTATATAGATGATGTATATATGAGGAGTCACTCATAAAATCTTGGCCTATGCTATATTCCCTTCCTATGTATACATGTAATATCCACTTTTTAAATCATGACAAGGTTGACTTAGTACATCCTTTTTCCCTTCGTTACATACATGAAATATATAAATTTGAAATTTTGAGCTTGAAATAGAGATATATGTGGATCATTGAGTACATGATCATGAAATAAAGGTCCTAAACTAAATCTTATAACTCTAAGCTTCTAGCTTGATGATAAATCTCACACCTTAGGGTGAAACTCTATTTTCAAGCATGTAAAGTAAGCTCTTCTATAATGATGACATGTAAGTAAGATGTTAATCATAAATCCATTTTCATGATGTCAAATGTGACGATTTTAGTAACAAATGAAAGGAACACTTGATGTCACTTTGCATGGTTCAATGGGGTGAAAGATGAAACCCTTAGTAATACCTTCTCAATTCTATATGAGTAAATAAATCCCTAATTATTAGGGTCATAACAGACGTAAATCCTAGAATGATAGAATGCCAATTTATAATCGGGCCATTATATGATGTTTCAATTAAAAAAATATTGATTCAACCTATATAAGGTGGGGTGGGCACACCCTATCTGATCAAGAACCTAAGATGTCGACTTGGGATACATCTAGGAGTATGAGAACTTTGGAATTTTAATACTACCATGAGTATATATTAGTTCAATTTTGAGGACAAAATTCCTTATAAGATGGGGTGAATGTGATTACCTTGTTTTTAGAGTTTGATAACCAATATAACACTTGAGGTTCATTAGATGACCAATCTTGTATTGAAGTAAATTCTATTTAATGATGGATCCTTTTCACTTAATAAGTGTTGTTAGATAAATATTTGATGATCATGACAACTAATTAAGCTCCTTTATGATGATGAATAACATATCTTAATTGAATTAAGTATTGATGTGGTAAAATATCTACTAGTAGCATTTGTGAATTCTAATGTTTGAATACTGATCTAAGAATTCTTGAAGTTGTTTGGTTACAAGTAAAAATAAAATGACAATAACATGTGACCATTTTCCCTCTGTATGATCTTATTTGAAGAAATTATGTGACAGATTATACATTGGACTTTCGGTCTCAAAGTTGGAGGAAAGGTTCAATAGGTTATGACAAACATATAATTGAAAATTGGGTTCCATTAGAGCTACCCATTAAATTCTATTCAAGATGTAAGATCTTAAATTATTTGATTATGTGGGGATGAGAACTATAGCCGATTAATTGTCTTGTGTCACACGGATATGCGAGGCTTGACTCTGTCACCCACTGGTTCCGAAATTCCAGAAGAAGATGGTTGCAATCTGGACTCCCTAGGAAGTAGTCATGTCGAGAAACCTGGGATGCTAGCAAGATGGGTTGAGTCTTCTGCCCTCTGTGGACTAACAACCCCTAACTCGAGAGATATGGGCAAGGTGAGGGATTTCACTCACATCCTCATCATCCTATCTTCATCATTGCTCCCAGATAAAACCAAGAAGACATATAGGTTCTGTGACAAGCCGCAAGGGTTGAGACTGGGAAGAACCCACCACCATAGTATACCCATGTGCGAAGGATTTCACAGAAACATAAAGGAACAAACTCGTTGGCTTCATTGCCGGCAATCCTATTGGCATAGTGGGATGCCTTACTAACAGATCTGACACCTGAGTAGCATAGTAAGGAAGATATTCATATGATCTTATTTGGGTGTTCTCCCTATGAAGAAGTTGTTCCACCCTTCTATCATGTCTTCTCTAACACCTCTACCAGCATGCCCCAACAGCCACTGTCGACCCCGTCATGTTAAAGTAGTTGGATCTTCCCATCTATGATTGGAAGCTGGTGAGATGTGACCGCCACCCAGGATCGTGTGGAACACCTCAAAGTCTCGCAAGGAGGTCTGGATCACACGCTACTCCTCGTCGGAGCTCGTGACCAGGGGCAGGCCGGAAAGACTAGGGGCAGGCCGGTCAAGCATCCTCGATCTAGCGACCTAGCCACCCTTTCCCCTTGGATGAACATTGTAGAAGATCTTCTATGTCTTCCAGATCAAAAAAACACCTCCAAGCTTCCTATTTCTACACTGTGTCAATTGACACCACTCATCGGGCTTCCCCTTCGATTGTGTTCGAAGATGGTGAGGCAGCTTGATGAAGTTGTAGCCTTGATCACTAAATGTATCATGAACTAGAGTCTCCGGTCCTGACTCCTCAGGGAAAGCCATGGCTCGACAAAAACCAGTAGCCGCACTGGAGTCCAGCAGCTGCGACAGCCCTTGGGTGGTAACATAGACTACTGAGGAGCAGTAGAGGCCTGGATCTGTGCGGAGAGGCGACAATATACTTGATGACCCATCATCGGGCAGAGAAAACATCTCCTACTGCCAGGTTTCCTCTGTAGTCGACCTTTCGTCCTTCCTCATCATGGAGCGAGAGGGCCTTACTGGCCGTGAGAGCATTTTGGTGGGATACGTCAACCACCTAAAGATATTCAATAGACGGAAGATCCCAGGGATTAGCCCTCGATTACATGCTCCCCTCATCGGTACATCCTATAGATGACGCCCGCACAAGCAGAGGACAATGCCTGTGTGCGTGAGACGGACGGACGTGTGACCAGTGTCGTCGGGTCAGCGGGAAGAAGAGACAACGAATCTACCAAGTAGGTCTGGCTATTATATCTAAAAGGTATATTCCCTCTTAGAATTCAATTAATTCTGCAATATTTGATAAATCATAAAAAAGACATCTCATGTCAAAAAATTATGAAAATATAACCAGACCTAAATTTTTTATCATATAGATTAGTAGAAAAATATCGGAAACAAGTTTAGAGCAGTTTGAACCTAGATCTGGCCTAAACCCGATTTGGACCTAAAATATGAAGAATATGGTGTACCTATATTAATGAAGATTAATTTCTTTAAATCAGGTGTTGACCAATATATCTTGATGATCATGGATATGTGAGGAATATCTGAACTCGGGTACGTGGATATAATTATATGACTAGATTTGTTGGATGTTAAATATATGTACGTGCTTGCTTGTATGTGAAATACATTGTTAGATGTAGATGTATGTATATTGACAATTTTCCACCATGAACAATAAGAACACTAAAGAAAGAAAATGGAATGTAGTTACTGATGGTTCATTAATCTCCCTATTAGAGAGGGAAAGTATTAATGTTGAATAGCACCTCCCTAATGGTACAAGGTATGCGGGAAGATCCCTAATGGTACAAGGTACGCGGGGATAGGGCCCAATAATATATGTTTGTGCTAAGTCCACCATAGCAATACATGTCCATTGAAATATGGTTAATAACTTGGGTTTACCTGATTTTCTACCTTTAATAATGCTTCCATTTTTCTTTCTTCTTTTTCAAGTATTTTAAATATGCCAGCATAGTATAGTATCTTTCAACCACGTACCAACTTTATGTTGATTCGATGTTTCACGTATGTTTTAGGTTCAGAGATAGCATGGGATAAAAGGATGAGATGTGAGCAGTTGTACAGGTTTACCTATTGTGCTAAGATCCTGATTAGCATACATGTTCATAAACTTATGTAAAATTTTCTATTAAATTTGTAAATGTAATCTGTAATAGTTCATGTTATAATTAATTTTCATGTTGAATGTTGAGAATGTTATGGTGTATATTATAGTTGTATGTTCATGGATGCGTATTATGCTTCCGCATCGTTCTCTAAAACAATTAGCTAACATTTTCATATTTGTCCTCTTGGGCCTCTTAAGTCTCGAGAAGGTGAAAATTCGGGACATTACACACACACACATACTAACACACACACACACAAATATATATATATATATATATATATATATATATATATATATATATGTTGTTCATTCATTGCCCGGTGGGTAGCCAGAATTTTTGCTACCCACTGGAGTAACTCGGGTCAAAAGAGTAACTATATGGTATGCTGGAGTAACCCGTCTGAATAGCAAGAGTAACTATATGGTATGCTGGAGTAACTCTGAGTGGAAAAGAGTAACTGCACAGAAAATATACAGTCGGTAATATATATGGACGGGTTTTTTGATTTTGGGGGGGGGGAAATGATATTATTTTTTGATCAAATATTTTGGAGAGCTAGACAAAATTATCCGCTACAATTGCAAAAAAAATTTTAAAAAAAAAATATCAGGAAGTGTGAAATATATATATATATATATATATATATATATGTGTGTGTGTGTGTGTGTGTGTGTGTGTATACATATATACAGTCAGTAATATATATGGACGGGTTTTTCGATTTGGGGGGGGGCAAATGATATTATTTTTTTATCAAATTTTTTGGAGATCTAGATAAAATGTTCGTCTACAATTGAAAAAAAAATTTTAAAAAAATATTAAGAAGTGTGAAAAAAATATCAGGAAGTGTTGCTGGGTAGCTACCCGTTAGTTACCCGCCGGGTATTAAAGATAAGCCCATATATATATATATATATATATATATATATATATATATATATATATATATATATATATATATATAGAGAGAGAGAGAGAGAGAGAGAGAGTCAGGCTAGAATACACTCGAGTGTATTCAGAGCAGAATACACTCAAGTATTTTTTCATGATGTAATATTTTTTTCAAAAATATAATCTATTGATGTTCTTAATAATCTTGTGAATAACTCATATCAAAATTTTGAGCATATTTGGACATTTATAGGTCATGTTATAAAGACCGCAAAAATTATGTATTTCAAATTAGTTCTGTCCGTCAATTTTTTTGCTCTCGGATGAGTGACTTACACTCATTCAAATGGGCTCAAAATTTGTATGTAGCCTAATTATTGTATGAAAATGAAGACCAATGATTTACATCTTGCAAAAAATAGTCTCAATATGCAAACACACTTGAGTGTATACGTGCGATATGTACATTTGAGTGTATTCTAATATGTTGATCTTCTTAAACCTCTTGTGAATAGCTCATGCACAAAATTTGAGCACATTTGGACATTTATAGGTCATGTTATAAAGACCGCAAAAATTATGTATTTCAAATTAGTTTCGTGCGTCGATTTTGTTGCCCTTGGATGAGTGACTTACACTCATCCAAATGAGCTCAAAATTTGTATGTAGCCTAGTTATTGTATGATGATGAAGATCAGTGGTTTACATTTTGCAAAAAATAGTCTTGATATGCAAACACACTTGAGTGTATTCATGTGATTTATACACTCGAGTGTATTCTAGCCAGACTCTCTCTCTCTCTCTCTCTCTATATATATATATATATATATATATATATAGACATATATATATATAAATATTACTTTGAGATTATGTGGTTGTGATAACCCCAATTTTAGAATGTTCATACCCGATATAATAATTGAGGTTCATGATTATTCTTAGTTGGATAGTTCTAAGTACATGTGATATTTATACAAACATCAATAACACTGACCTAGAAATATGACAACAAGGCCTTTAGAGGATCAATAATAGTAAACCATGACTACTTATGTATATGAAAGTGGAAAACTTGAGTTATTTGCCAAAGTCTATCAATTATGAAGTGAAGTGTACATGAATTTAAATGATTTAATGATGGACCTCGAGGTGTGATGTGGTCAAATGATGTAATTTAGACTTATTCAATCACGAGTTGATGGTTAGTTGACTTGAATTCAAGGTATGTACACATTTTATAAGGTCATTTGATGAATTTATTTACATGACCAAATAATAGGTTTTGCATCTAAAACCTTGGGAGAAGGTACTTTAGGATATTGTGAGCTTCTTTCTAAATTTTTAGGATGATGGGATATTTCTACAAGGAGATACAATTGATTGAATTCATGACATTGATGATTTATATGTTGTCAAACTTTGTTCTTTGAGTTTTTCTGCCAAGGTGTGACATTTCAATGTCACGCAGCCCATTTAGTTGCAAGGGGCATTTGGTGCTGTAGCGTGGCCCAATATGGGTCGTCATCTAGAGTCCAATGGCGGAGACTTTGTCTCCTCCTACCTCCGAATCCGGTGGGGGAAATGATCGCATTTCTGGCGCCCCATCCTCTCCAGGATTTGAGTTGATCAACCATAGTAGGGTGAGCCCAACTCTCTGTGACATCAGGAAATTTCCAACAAACCCTAGCTGGATTGGTGTCGTGCCTTAGGGATATAGAATGAGTGAACAACATCCTTCATTTTTCCACCTCTCCTCCAGAAGGAAAAAAAAGAAACACAGGTTGTGATAGGAAGAAGAAGTAGGGGGTCGAGGGTTTAGAAAAGGCAATGTAGTATCGGAAAACCTTCCTATTATCGACCCAGATCGATGTCACGAACTACAACCAGGGATTGTGGGACTCTATTGGGCTTTCAAACCCAAAACCGAGGAGGAAGAAGACAGAGCCAGTAGGAGCAGCCGCGCCGCTTAGAAACCCAAAATGAGGCACTCGTTGTATTCAAGAAAGTATGGGTTATCTTCCTGACAAGTATTTCTGGCGGAGCAGTGGTAGGGTAGCAAAGCCCCAAACCTACCGTAGCTACACCGGAGATGACCCAAAGCCAGAGAATTCCTTGGACTTGGAGCATCACCATGCCCTAGAAATTAGCTGAGGAGTCAACGGAGGACACTGCAAAGCTCCAAGCTATATTCGTCTGTGTGAATTTTGTTTGATCTCGATATGATTTGAATGTTGTGATTGTCTTTCTTGATAATAATCAAACCAACTTACATTCATTTATATATAGTCACAGGGGTGACGATTCAGTTACACGAAGATAATGGGAACCACAATGGTTCTGTCTTGATTGTCAATTAAGCGTTGTGCGACTTGAAGGGTTGAGTATGTTCATGTCCTTTGCATGCTTCAATTTGGGGATGATCAACGTGCCTGGTTTGCTGACAAGGCTCGGGTGACTTGGTGCCTGGTAGATGATCTGTCTGTAGGCTTGTGTGTAGATTTGGTTGAGGTGGTCGAACATCTTGACACCCTCCCGCAAGCTCGGGATGGGATAATCGTAGGCCGAGCTTGAGAGAAAGAGTGCGGAAGAAGTTTTTGTCCAAGGCTTTGGTGAACAGATCAGCCAACTGATCGTGGGTAGAGACAAATTGGGTGACGATGTGTCCAAGTACGACTTTCTCGTGAATGAAGTGGTAGTCTAGTTCAATGTGTTTGGTGTGAGCGTGAAGAATAGGGTTGACAGTGAGGTAGAGGGCTCTCAGGTTGTCACAGTAGAGTGTTGAGGGGGCTGGTTGTGAGAGGTGGAGTTCTTGGAGAAGATGAGAAAGCCAGGTGAGCTCGGCGGCGATTTGAGAGAGAGCTCAATATTCAGATTTAGTGCAAGATTTGGAGACAGTTGGTTGTTTCTTAGAAGACCATGATATGCAGGTGCGGCCAAGGAAGATGCAGTAGCCACTGGTGCTACGGCGGGTGAGGGCACATCCAGCCCAGTCATCATCGGAGAAGCTGGACATAGGAAGATGTGTGTCTTTGTAGATCTGTATACTGAGGTGGGAGCTACCCTTTATGTAATGGAGGATGCATTTCACAAGGGTCATGTGGAGGTTAATGGGTTGATGAAGGAATTGGCAGGAAAGATTGACGGCGTAGGTGATGTATGGGTGAGTGAGAGTGATGTATTGTAGTGATCCTACTATGCGGCGGTAGTCATGGGGGTTGGGTATTGGGGTACCTTGGTGGAGAAGAGAGTCACAAAGGAAGGTGGTGCTTACTGGGGTAGGTGCAGGTTTGCAATCGAGCATGTGTTCATGATCGAGCACATCGATGGCATATTTGCTTTGGTGGAGGAGAAGGCCTTAAGGATTGGGTTCAACTTGAATACCTAGAAAGAAACAGAGAGGACCAACGTTGCGGATGGAGAATTTAGTTTCAAGTGAGTGTATGGTATGGTTGATAAAGGTGAGAGAGTTACCAGTGAGGAGGATGTCATCAACATAGAGAAGGAGATAGGTGGTGCAGGTGGAGGTGGAGAAGACAGAGAGACGAGTCACTGATACAGGGTTTGAAGCCAAGTCCTTGAAGGAAATGGTTGATGCGAGTGTACCAGGCTCGTGGTGCCTGCTTGAGGCCGTAAAGGGATTTGTGAAGAGCACAAACATGATGAGGTTTTGTAGGATTGACGAATCCAGGGGGTTGATGCATGAACACAGGGGTGTCGAGGGTTCCATTGAGGAAGGTGTTACAGACATCAAGTTGGTGAATAGGCCAGTTTTTGGAAGTGGCGATGGTGTGGATGGTTTTGATGGTAGCAGACTTGATGAATGGACTAAATGTTTCCATGTAATCGACCCCTTCTTCTTGGAGGAAGCCCTTGGCTACAAGGTGGGCTTTGAGGCGGTCTAGAGAGCCATCAACATGAAGTTTAGTTTTGAAAATCTACTTGCATCTGATGATGTTCATGGAAGGGGTGCGTTCAACTAACGTCCATGCTTGATTGTGATTGAGGGCACTGATCTCTTACAACATGGCAGTGCACCAACCATCATGGAGGAGGGCACTGTGCACGGTTTTGGGGATTGGAATTTGTAAGGTGGTATGAAGAGCATAGCGGGGGTTGGGTTTGTGGATGCCTACTTTACTGCGGGTGATCATGGGGTGGGTGGATTGAGAGGTTGGTGAAGGTCGTTGTTCAGATGGTGGAATGTATGGTGCAGAGGGTGGGGGAGAAGGGGTGATGGTGGAGTAGGAGATATCGTTAACATAAGGTTAGGATGCATCAAGTTGGGTAGGAACTGAGGCAGCGGGAGTGGGTGTAGACAGGTTAGTGATGGGTTTAGAGATGTAGTGACAGTTGGTTTTGAGGTGAAGGCACTTGTAGCCTTTGTATTGGGAGTTATATCCAAGGAAGATGTAGGGAAGAGAACGAGTGTCGAGCTTGTTAGTGGAGTAGCTTCTCAGGTTGGGGAAACAAAGACACCCGAAGGTGCGGAGGTGAGAGTAGTTGGGTATGTGTTTGTAGAGGAGTTCAAAGTGGGTTTTCATGCCTATGAGAGGTGTTGGTAAACGATTGATTAGGTAGGTGGTAGTGTGGAAGGCTTCTGACCAGAAGGGTTTGGGTAGTTGAGCTTCGAAGGGCATGGCTAATTCAAGTTCAGTCATGTGGCGATGTTTGCGTTCAGCTACCCCATTTTGGGATGGGTCATGAGGACATGAGATTTGATGTAAAATTCCATGGTCAGAGAAGAATATTTTTGTTGTTAGTTGACAAACTCGCCACCACCGTCAATTTGGAACATCTGGATGCATTTGTTAAACTGGGTTCGTACCATGTTGTAGAAGGTGACAAAGATGTTGTTAAACTCACTTTTATGTTTCATGAGATAAAACCAGCTGAACCAACTATAGTCATCGGTCAGGAGTACATAGTAAGAAAAACCATGTTGAGAGGAAGTAGGAGCTTTCCCCCATACATCACAGTGCACAAGGCAAAACGGTACAGAAGACCTTACATGTTTATGACTGGCAGACAAACGTTTACTTTTACTAAGTTCACAGCTTTAGCAGATGTTGTCGAAGGTGGAGGTGGAGGTGATGAGCTGCTTGTGCAGTAAATGGCATAAGATGGAGTTGTTGGGGTGTCCCAGCCTTCTGTGCTAGACATTGCCGGAAGCTTTGGTGAAGCGGGAGCAAAAGAAGCTTTGCGGCGAAGAAGTTGGTGGAGTGGGAAGATGGTAGATACCGTGATTACACCGACCCTGAGCCAGGGTGTAGTGTGTCTTGAGGTCCTTCACCATGACAAGGTCCTTAGTAAACACAAAATAGTAGGGAAATTGAGAGGTTAGTTTGGATACAGATAAGAGGTGTCACATAATATCAGGAACAACTAGAACATGTAGAGGTATTCGACAGAATGTCGTATCTCCAATGTGTGTGATGGGTAGGAAACTACCATTTCCAATCATGATGGTGTCATCACCTTTGTAAGCTCGAAGGTGGTGGAGGTTACCTGGAGTGTGGGTTACATGGCCAGTAGCACCCGTGTCAACACACCACTCAGGTAGATCAACTTCATTGAGGCGGAGAGCTGCGAGGGTGGAGCTGTTGTGATCCATGAGGTGAGAAGGGATGTTGGAGTCCTAATGACTGTTGTCGAATCTGTGCCAAAAATGGAGGGCAGTGTGCCCTCTCTTCTTGCAGATTTGGCAGACTGGAAGGTCATTGTTCTGGTTGTTGTAGGAGTGTGTCTGAGTTGGAGCATTCCCATGACCACGCGAGGTAGTTTGAGGTGAGTGACTGAGGATGCTTGGAGAAGAGAAATGGTGTCAACCATGACCTCTGAAAGACATGCGTCCCCGTCTGCCGACGGAGTAGTTGGGATAGGGAGTGGTGTTGTTGTAATTGTTGTTGTTGTGTGTGTTGGAGTTGTTTTTGTTGGTGAAAAAGATGGTGGGGGACATGGATTGATGTCGACGTTCGTTCCGGTGTTCGAAGTCCTGAAGAAGGGGAAGGACGTCGTTGAAGGAGGGAATTGGTGGTTTGAGAATGGCTACCACAAAGCCTTCATAGTCGTTGTTGTCTAGTCCATTGAGTAAGGTGAAAACCTTCTTAGGATCACTGACAACGTAGCTGATGGCATTGAGCTGATCGCAGATGTTTTTGAGCTTGCGGGTGTACTCAAGTAGAGTATCATTACCTTTACAGAAGGTTCGAAGTTGCGATTTGAGTTCAAATTCTCTAGTTTGAGAATATTGGGGGAACCTCTTGGTTAGGGTGAGCCAAACTTGATGTGAGGTGGTGCATCTAATGGTTTTGCCCATTACTTCTTCTGAGAGAGATCCGGCGATCCAACCTTTGACCAAGTGATCGGTGCGGGTCTAGTCTTTATGCTTTGGATTGGCATCGGGTAGGCCGGAGTCATCAGTGATAATGAGTGGTGGGCACTCTTTTTTTCCGTCGAGGAATCCATCCATGCAGCATGATTCGGCAAGAGTTTTGACTTGAGCTTCCCATAGCAGAGAGTTGTTGAGGTTTAATTTGAGGGATATAAAGTTGGCAACGTTGAGTCCAACGAGGTAGGGGTAGGAATCAGTATTGGCTTTGGAGGAACTAGCAACCATTATCTTGTTTGGTATAAGACAGGGTGTGACAACTGGTGAAGGGCTGGAGGTAGAGGAGGGTAGTAGTGACAGATTTTAGGGTTGTGTCTGGAGGTAGAAGATGGTGAGTAGGGGTAGATTTTAGGCGCTCTTTGCGACGCACTGTGGAGGCTCTGATACCATGTGAATTTTGTTTGATCTCAATATGATTTGAATGTGGTGATTGTCTTTCTTGATAATAATCAAACCAACTTACATACATTTATATATAGTCACAGGGGTGATGATTCAGTTACACGAAGATAAAGGGAACCAAAATGGTTATGTCTTGATTGTCAATTAAGCGTCGTGCGACTTGAAGGGTTGAGTCTGTTCATGTCCTCTGCATCCTTCAGTTTGGGGACGATCAACATGCCTGGTTTGCTGACATGGCTCGGGTGACTTGGTGCCTGGTAGCTGATCTGTCTGTAGGCTTGTGTGCATATTTGGTTGAGGTGGTCGATCATCTTGACAGTTCGGACCTCCATGGAAGCATACATCACCCTGGATCCCTAGCCTGAGACTTGAGCCACAACGACTTCCTGGATTGACGGTGAGATTGAGATACCAGCCTACCCTTGAGGTGGGTGCTGGTAGCTTGCAGGATTCCTCGTCAGGAGCCAAGCCACTGCACAACAACACTCGCACATGGCAGAGAAATAGGCGGCACCCTAATCTGGAGCAGCAGACTCTTGTGTCGGAGGCAAATCTCTATCGATGAGATAAATGGGGGACCCGGATGGCAAAAGTGTTGGAAAATAGTGGTTGGGGTAGCTCTACAGATTTTAATTAGATATTGCAAGCAATTAACTACCAAAACGCAAAAGGCATCAATAATATTAACTATAAATTGGATTCAGAGAAAACGGCGAATGAAGGCGTGTGAAACACCGCCGCTCCTCGCACGAGCGTCTCCGACGGTCTATCTCCAAGATTTAGCTACCCCAACTGGTTCAACCGCTCAGTGCAAGTGAGAGTGTTGTGTTGAACTCGTTCCTTAGCCCTTGGTCGTAAACAACAAAACGAACGTCGTGAAGTAGTCACCGGCGCAAGACAGCAACAAGGCGTGGTGGTGTTCGGGAGAATAGGCTTGTTGTGGTGGAGAAAGGAACAAAGGAGCACGAAGGTAACATTTTTATAGTAGGAAGGGAACCAGTATACAACAATGAGGTCTGTACAACAAGAAGGGAACCAGTGTACAACAATGAGGTAACCGCGCTATAGCAGTAAAGGAACAACAACTTTGTACTCGAGGAAAGGAACCACAACAGTAAGGTAACCGCGGTACAGAAACAAATGAACCACGATACATCAGTAAGGTAACTGCTGTATATGAGGAAAGGAACAGATGTATATCTCTTTGTATCTCACTGTCGGTTTGTTGTGTGTTGATCTTTCTGCTCAAATAAGATCAGATGCCTCCTTATATGGGGCGCATCTCAGCCACCACGGTAACTCCCCACACCTGTTGGACTCTCCAACGTGCGTCATTAAGATCGCTTTAATGGTCAGCTTTAATGGGTAGTCAAGAGAGGTTTATTGTTGTGTCTTAAAAGCTGTCAACCGAACTCCAAATGATGCAACACAGAAAACAAAATGTCATTTTGGGAAACAAAATAAAATAAAATATTTTGTAAAAAGATAAATCCATGCACGCACCGAACCGAACCAAACCGAGCCGAGCCGGGTGGGGCGGGTGGGCGAGCGAGCGAACGAACGAATGTGCGCGCGTGCGTGTGTGTGTTATTTTATTCATAGAAATACACAAGACAAGACAAACAGCCTGATGCCCTTGAGAGGTCCTAACCTATATGGGACCACTAGCTCATATAGGAAGTATGGGGTAAAAGGTTGGGTTTAGAAAACTGAATTATGGAACAGGAATACAACATTCTCCCACTTGTTCCGTAATTCTTTTTGAAAATTCAATAAATAATAAAATTTAAAATTTGTGACATTACTATGTTTTTCAGCATTGGTAGCTTGGGGCTTTGAACCATTGCCTAGAGTGACTCACTTCAATCTGGAGAGACGTGGTGAACTGCGTCTTGAACCAGACTCTGTGATTCAGACCTTAGTAAATCAAACAACCATAGTGCGGGCACTAGAACGAGTTTATATCGGTGTTGCGCATAAACGGCCTTCACAAGATCTTGTTTCTTGAGCACTCTAGTGACTATGCCCAACTCACATAAACCCTGGCTCCCGGGTTACACTCAAATAGTAGGGATCTCCAAGGGTATCTTGTCTGGTACTTACCCTGCCAATAAATGTCCTTGAACCCATTCAGAGCAAAGCTCTTCCTATACTCAGACAGAGTTGAAGCACTAGCGCCATAGGGAGGGTCATGGAGTAAAACTCCAAAGTGTGCTTCCACATAACATGACAACTTAATTGTCCCTGTGAACAATTCCTCATGGGATCTCCAGTTTTGGAAAGGTAGGGTTACCATTGTAATGTTTATTCTATGGGAAGAAGACCCATCCCCCTCGACGAACTGAGTACTAGCTTTCTAGCTAGACCCTTAGTAAGTGGATCAGCAATGTTACTAGAAAATTTCACATACTCTATAGATATGACTCCTCGGGTGATGTGATCTCTCACATCTTCATACCTTAATCTCATAAAGTGCTTTCCCGGGTTGCCTTTAGATTGCTTAGCTTTGTCTATGGCTGCTTTATTATCATATAATAAGAAAATAGGAGGAAATGGTTTAGAAACAATAGGTAGATCAATAAGTAAATTTCTAAGCCATTCAACCTAACAACAAGCTAAATCTAAAGAAAAAAACTCAGCCTCCATTGTGGATCTAGCTCTCACAGTTTGCTTGGATGATTTCCAAGAAACTGCACCTCCTCCAAGGCAAAATACATACTCATTGGTAGATTTGGTTTCATATGAATCTACAATCTAGTTAGCATCGGTATGTCCTTCTAATATAGGTGGAAAACCAGTATAATGAAGTCTATACGTAGTTGTACCTTTAAGGTACTTAAACACTCTTACCAAAGCTTTCCAGTGGTCCTCATTAGGACAGCTAGTGTACCTGCTCAACCTGCTTATAGCATAAGAAATATCGGGCCTAGTGCAATTAGCAAGGTACATAAAGCTTCCTATAACTTGAGCATATATATGTTGATCCACAGGAGTGCCTTTATGTACAACAAGATGTAAACTAACATCATAAGGTGTATTAACAGGAGTACAATCAAACATATCAAATTTGTGCAAGATGTTATCAACATAATGAGTTTGATTAAGTACATAACCAGAAGTAGATCTACTCAATTTAATACCAAATATTACATCAAGAAGTCCTAAATCTTTCATATCAAAATTGCTAGCAAGAAAAGATTTAGTTTCAGATATAATTTCAAAATTAGATCCAAACAACAATATATCATCTACATATAAACACATTATTATGCAGGAATCATTAATAGTTTTAGAATAAATACAACGATCATATTCATTCGCAATAAATCTAGCAGATGAAACAATTTTATTAAACTTATCATTGCACTGTTTAGGTGCTTGTTTCAGTCCATACAAGGACTTGACAAGTCTACAGACTTTGTGTTCTTATCCAGGTGCTACAAAGCCTTCGGGTTGATCCATATAGATCTCTTCTTTAAGATCTCTATTCAAGAAGGTTGTCTTGACATCCATTTTATGGATTTCAAGCTTATGGATCGCGGCTAAAGCAATCAAGACACAAATGGAAGAGATTTTGGTTATGGGTGCATATGTATCAAAGTAATCAAATCCTTCCTTTTAACTAAAGCATTTGGTTACTAGTCTGGCCTTAAACTTATCAATGGAACCATATTCCCTCATCTTCTTTCTAAACACTCATTTACATCCAATAGTCTTGCAGCCTGGAGGAAGCTCAGTTAGAATCCAAGTATGATTGCTCATAATTGATTCTATTTCACTATCAACAACTTCCTTCCAAAAGCTAGAGTCTATGGATTTCATGGCATCCTCATAGGTACGTGGGTCTTCTTCTACTATGATGGTGTAGAAGTCTGGACCATAATTCTTATCAATTTTAGTCCTTTTACCCCTACCTAGATCACTCAGAGGTTCATCTACTGGGAGTTCATGTTCTACTTCATAAGAAGGTGGAACTATAAGAGGTTCAACATGAGAAGAAGAAAAGGGATTTTCACTAACTTGCCTAGGAACCTTTTCCTTAAGAGGAAAGATAGTTTCATAATAGGAAACATCTACATGTCTAATCTCAAGTATAGAGTTAACTCTAATGTTTGAGATTTCATATTTTATTACTAGGAATCTATTGGCATTACTGTTTTCAACATATCCTATAAAGACAGTGTCAACAGTCTTAGGTCCTAGTTTTCCCTTCTTATTCTCAGGGATCTTAACCTTTGCCAAACACCCCCACACTTTGAGGTATTTCAAATAAGGTTTCTTGTTAAGCCAAAGTTCATAGGGTGTTTTGTCAAGGTGCTTAAAAGGAATACGGTTAAGAAGGTAGTTGGCTGTATAAAGCGCTTCCCCCCCACAGTCTGTGACTAAGTCCAGACTCAGCTAGCATTGAGTTGACCATGTCAATCAATGTTCTATTCTTCCTCTTAGCAACTCCATTAGATTGAGGATTATATGAGGCAGTTGTTTCATGAATAATGCCGTGGTCCTCACAAAACTTATTAAGTTCATTATAAATGTACTCACCACCTCTATCGGACCTCACTCTCTTAATGTTCTTCTCTAGTTGTTTCTCTACTTGGGTTTTATAGATTCTGAGTTTTTCTAATTGTTCATCCTTAGTTTCCAGCAATAAAATAGAATAATATTTCAAAAAAATCATCTATAAAGGTAACAAAGTATCTCATGCCATAACGAGTAAGAACATGATTTAAATCACAAACATCAGTTTAAATTAACTCAAGCAAAGATGTATTACGATCTACTACTGATTTAAATGACTTCTTAGGAAGCTTATCTTGCACACAAACTTGGCATCTATCCGAAATATCAATATGCATCTTAGGAATCAGATCTAAGTGAATCATGTGTTTCATCATGTTTTTGTTCACATGACCAAGACGTGCATATGTCCGACCATAGTAGCCCGGGTGGTAAGAGCTCGGTAAGTCCCAATGAAGGATCCAGGTTCGAACCTCACCGAAGGCACTTTGCGAATGACAACTCACGCGGATTAGGCATGGGAGGGGGTGACCGGACCACACCCTCTCATGCCTCGAGAGTTTACCATGTCAGCTTCACCCAGGGTGGGTTCTCTCGGTCATAAAAAAAACCCAAGACGTGCATACCAAACATCACTAGTTTCAGAAACTAAAACAATAGAAGATATATCATTACTTGAAGAAGCATTACATGAAATAGAAGATAGTTTAATCAAACCACTACAAGTGTATGCAAGACCAAAATAAGAACCATTCTTATAAATGACAACTCTATTGCCTTGACACAGCAAGGTATAACTAGAATGTTGTAACATTACTTGACTAAACAGATTTCTACGGAAAGAAGGTACATGTTGGACATCATGTAATCTAAGGACATTCCCAGAAGTAAGCTTTATGTCAACACATCCAAAGCCAGAAATCGGGATGGTGGATGAATGATCTCCCCATTTGATCACTCTACTGGATTCAGCCTGATAGGTAGAAAAGAGGGATTGGTCAAAGCAAATATGGCAGGTCGCACCAGACTCTAAGTACCAATCTGAGGATAAGTCAGCAAAAAGAATAGAAGGATTTTCTAACCTTTCTATAGAAGAGGAAGGGACCGCCCCCACAGTGATCATATTTACTTCAGGATTTTTAGGAGCCTAGACATTCTTCTTTCTTTGACCTTTGTGAAATCTACACACATTCGCTAAGTGGCCAGGTTTATCACACACAAAGTAGACACATTTTTCTCTTTGATCACGATTATTATTACTCTGATTTTGGTGGTGCTTGCGGCCCTTAAAGGAAGGTTTAGATTTCTTATGGTGATGGAATTGGTTGGGTTTTTTTTTGTCTTATTACCTATAACCATATTGACATATAGGTTAGACTTCCTGTCTTGTTCCCTATGTCTATCCTCAGTTTGTAGGTATTTAACTAAGGATGCCATGGACATGTTCCCTTGTCTATGCCTAAGGGTCCTGGCAAAATCCTTCCATGAAGGAGGGAGTTTCTCTATGAGGGTTGCTACTTGAACATTCTCATCAAGGTTGTAACCTTTAGCCATGGATTTAGACACTAAGTTTTGGTATTCTAGAACTTGATCCGAAACAGGTTTATCATCAACCATATTATATGATAGCCATTCAAAAAAGGTGTAATGCTCAAGACCAGTGTCTTCTAGACCAAATTTAGAGTCTAAGGCAGTCCATAGTTCAAGAGCAGTTGGGATCCTATAGTAGATATCATACAATTCATCGGATAAGGCTGATAGGATCCTACCATGACAAAGGTAACTAGTTTCCTTAGAAACAGGAGTGGGGACAACCAGTTCAGGAACAACGAATTCAGGTTGATCTTCTCCAAGAAGGAGGTATTCTGGTTGTGGTGTCGGCATCGTAGGTGTAGACTCATCAGGAGGTAAGATGGTAGAGATAAGTCCAAGGGATGTGAGACAAAATCATATTTTTTTTTGCCAACGATGGAAGTGCAAACCAGAAAAGCATTCTGGATGAAGGGAGGCTACATCGTCAAGCGATAGCATAGTTTTCAAATCAATATTACTCAAATAGGAAGTAAGATGTATATCTAATTAACAACTATATAGAAACGAACTGGTATGCCCATGCAATGGTTTATACAATCTAAAGCAGGGCAGTAAACGAATTAATCTATCTTGAAAAATTTTGGAAAATAGTTGTTGTCGTAGCTCTGTAAGATAGATGTTAATTAGATATTGTAAGCAGTTAACCACCAAAACACATCAATAATATTAACTGTATGGATTCGGAGAAAATAGTGAATGAGTATAGAAATCAAACACCAGAGCTTGAAGATGAAGGCCTGTGAAACATTATCTTCAAGATAGATTCTGCAGCTCCTAGCACAAGCGTCTCTGGCAGTCTATCTCCAAGATTCAGCCACCCCAACTCTGGTACAGCCGCTCAGTACAAGACAGAGTGCTATGTTAAACTCGTTCCTTAGCCCTTGGTTGCAAACAGCAAAACGAACATCACAAAGTAGTTGTCGGCTCAAGACAGCAGCAAGGCATGATATTGTTCGAGAGAATAGGCTTGTTGTGGTGGAGAAAGGAATAAAGGAGCACAAAGGTAACAACTATACAGCAGGAAGTGAACTAGTGTACAGTAGTGAGGTAACCGCGCTATAGAAGTAAAGGAACAATAGCTTTGTACTGGAGGAAAGGAACCACAACACATCAGTAAGGTAACTGCGGTACATCAATAAAGGAACCGCGATACAATAGTAAGGTAACCGTTGTATATGAGGAAAGGAACTAATGTATATCTCTTTGTATCTCACTATCGATTTGTTGTCTGTAGATCTTTCTGCTCAAATAAGATTAGACGCCTCCTTATATGGAGTGCATCTCAGCCACCGTGGTAACTGTCCGCACCTGTTGGACTCTCTAACGTGTGTCATTAACATCGCTTTAATGTTCGGCTTTAATGGGTTGTCGAGAGAGGTTTATTGTTGTGTCTTAAATGCTGTCAACCGAACTCCAAATGACGCAACACAAAAAACAAAGTGTCATTTTGGGAAACAAAACAAAATAAAATATTTCGTAAAAAGATAAATCCATGCACACACCGAATCGAGCCGAACCGGGGTGGGCGAGCGAGTGAACAAACACACACGCGCACATGTGTGTGTGTTATTTTATTCAGAGAAATACACAAGACAAGACAAACAACCTTATTCCCTTGCGAGGTCCTATGGGACCACTAGCTCATATAAGGAGTTGTGTGGTTTCTGCTATAGCCAATATGGGATAAAAGGTTGGTTGTAGAAAACTGAATTCTAGAATAGGAATACAACACCAGGATCCTAGCTATTTGCCGGATTTGGCCTTGTGAAGGAGTTGTTCCCCTGATCGGAAGAGCAGAGATTGATGTTGTAGCAGCCGGAGTTCGACAACGCTAGTCCTCCCAGGTGTGATTGCTCTCACGCATGCAGGCATCGGAGGATGCAAGGGTGAGGGAGAAGGTTGATGCAGGGTCATCGATCTAGTTTGACTAAATCCCAAACTTGCCTGGCTCAATAGAGAACTAGATGGTTCACTCAAGCCAACTAAGAGGAACTGCATGCCAATTAGAACATCCACATGGAAATCCAACGACCCTAGTTATTCCAAAAAGGTAAATACCTTCTAAAATCCCAGAATGTATCCATATCTTGCATAAATCATAATAATTTAGCTCCTTTATTCGATAAATCCCCCAAAAAATATGTTTAGACTTAGAAAAATGTCCTCTTTATTATGAAACTACTGGATCAGACCTTTGAGGCATTATTTCTGATGGGTTTTTATCTACACAATGATACTCCAATTTTGGGGTTCATTAAATATAATAAATAGTATACAATTGAGATTAATTCTTAGAAAATTATCTTAGAAGTTTAATGATGATTTAAATACATCCCTAGACTCTAATCTGAGTATTATGCCAAAATATCATGTCTTTCTTCCTTAATGACTAGTTAGATGCTTTAATCTCGTATTAATTCTAGAAAATAAAAAAAACATCATAAAATTGTGAAAATAAAATAAAAACTAATTTATAATGCAAATATCAGTAGAAAAATATCAGAGATAAGTTTAGGCCAATTTGAATCTAGGTTTGGCCAAAACCCTAATTTTGGACCTAAAATATCAATGATATAATTAGTCATGTATTAATGATGATTAATTATTATTAATTAGGTGATGACTAGATGAATATATGATCATGCATATCTTAGGATTCTCTAAGCTTAGGTATGTGGTTTTTATTAAGTATAAGACTAGTTTTCATGGATGCATAATGATATGATGTATTTTGGATGCTTTTATTTTCATATATATTCTTGGATGCATATTAGTAGTATATGCTTCGCCAAACCTTAAAGGAACATAAAATAACTTCTGATGAGTTGTATCTACTAAGGTAAACACAAATGGGAAATGACCAAGTATGGATGTATGACATATTGCCTAGTATGTATGTATGATGAATTGCCCATTCTAGATGTATGATAAAGTAATTTGCCCATATTGGATTTATGATAAAGTGCTGATATAAATAGTAGTACAACTGCATCTAAAGATCTGTCCAAAAATATGTGTTTACCTGATTATTGTATTAAATAATGTTTTCTTTTACCTTTTCTTCTTTCAAGTATGCAAACACATTATATATGTATCTTTCACCCACATACACAATACATTGTGTTGATTCATTATTTCATGTGTGTTTTAGGTTCAGAGTTAGCATGGGAGAAAAAGATGGGAGTGAGTAGTTGTACATGTGGTACCTATTGTGTAGATCTTGAATATCATACATGTTCATAGACTTGTAAATCTTCTTTCAATATGTAATTGTAGTTCATGTTGTAATAAGTCATCTTGTAATAATTTACATGTAGAATGTTGATAAATGTTATGGTGTATGCATGTTGTATATTTATGTATGTGCAAATTTCTTCCGCAACACACTTTGATACAATTTCCTATCATTTTCAAATTTGTCCTCTCGGGCCTTCTAAGTCTCGAGAGGGCAGAATTTGGGAATGTTACAATTGTCTTTGATTGGATACACATATGAGAGCAATTTGAATATTCACATCATATGTAATAAATAAATGATAAAACCAAAATCCAATCATATTGATTATCCTAAAACATAGTAAATTGACGAGGCTCTGATACCACTATTGGGAAATACGAGCACATAGTATAGAAGTGGAAACAAAAAAATTATCTATCTGTATTCCCCAATACAATAAGATCGTGTCAATTACTATGAAATAGGAAGGATGGTTTTAGCGAGTTATACCAGATCCTAGAGAAAGTCCAGTGACAAAACTCGCTTCTTTGCAGCTATTGATAAGTTGCTCTTGGACGGTGGAGGTGCAACTCTTGGTCTACACCATGAACAATGTCTATGCAACCTTTGCAGCAACTCCTGTGGTCTCACCACAGACTGTAGGTTGACTTTGCTCTCTGAGCAGTAGCCAAAGGACTCCTGCCTCTAGAGTAGTCCACACAGACCAACTAGAACTCTTGTCGTTCACCAAGAATGGGTAGGAAGGAGTTGTCATCCCTATTGTTGTACTAGTCACCAACCTACTCTCCCACAATGACAACTTCTCAGTTGTTATCTCCCATTGGCTATCCCTTCTTTTTAAGTAGGACTTGCCCTGGCTCTCTTGGTTACCACAACCAGAGAGGACAACAGTTGTCAGAGGAACTGATTCTCAGTTGCCTGTGTTGTGTTGTTGTGTTTTAGGAAACCCCCAGTACCCCTCTATATATAGTAGAGCCCAGGGTTAAGGTTCCCAGTTGATATCCAATATGGGATTAATGTGTGGTAGTGAAAAGAACCGACAAATCTTGAATTTTCACAACCTGTAATAGTTGAAATGGTCATTTTGTACACCCAGACGGTCGTCTGGTGCACGAGACAGTCAGCTCGCACTGCCAAACGACCATTTGGCAGTTCCCAAACTAAAATGAATTTGGCTATTTCGAATCAAATTAATATCTCATATTAATTTCCTTGTTCCTCAAGTAAAGAACAATCAAAACTATTTGGGAAACATCTTGAACCTTCGTTTGACCCAACCGGGTTGTCTCACTCAAGAGAGACGCTCGTCTCACTCACCCAGACACCCATCTGGTGAGCTAAGTTGAGCCGGTCAGTTTAATCATATTGAATCGGTCGATTCAAATGAAGAACTAAGACAAATCGATCTTTGATCACCCTGACTCCAAACAACCATCTCAACAACTTGAGATGCCCGTCTAGCTACCAAAACGGTTGTCTCACCTAGTAAGATGGTCATTTGGCAGACCTGGTCAGCCAATGGAGCAATCAGTTGTGTGAATTGAATACCTAAACACTTTAGTAATCAATCCAATTGTCATTCAAGATCAAACTCCTATTGTAGATGAGTTCTTTTGTGTGTGACCCTATAGGTCTCATGTCACATTGACAGTGAATGTCCATAACTAGCTTATGACATCACAAGCAAAGAGTAGTACCTAGTCACACATCAGTACTATCCAGGTGAAATGGAAAGTTGGAAAACAACTTCAACCTACAATCTCTGTAAGGTGTTGTAGTGATTATATAATTCCTTTGTCACGGATATCCAAGATGAACTTGAGGCATGGTTGGTCATCCTCTCAATGTTCAATCCATGTTTCTTGAACCAAGGGCAGACTATCTGAGATAATGTGACATCATTATCATATATTGATTCACACATGCATGTACATGCGTTTCTCAGTCCTGCTAATCAAGTCGCAAGAATATCATACTCAGTAGGAAGGACAAATCCCATATCTATCACTCACAGTCTATCCCCATCTGTCAAAGTCACCCAATCATCACCGTTATAACAACCCATATTTCAAGGATGTGTTTGATGATGTCAAAGCATAGCCAACAACATGTGACGAGTGTAGTGATTTTAGGTCTAAGAATCACAATCACCACCTTCACTATGAGAGATGACTGTAACCACCATAACCATGTGTCACTCACACGGTGGGTCTGTCAGATACATTGTTCTCTAGTATGTATCTGTGTGCTTGGTTTGATATTGCCATATCATGACTAATGAGATTTAATCATCAAACAACTCACACTCTAATCTTGTGTGTTATTAATGTCTATCAACCTTCCACAATAACAACTGATCATGGACATAATGAGAATATGTATATGTACTCTTAACATCCATATGATCTCATCACAAGGACAGGAACTTGACAACATATGTCATTGAGTAATATAATTCTCTAGACATTCACTCGGTATCCTTATTATCTCATAACTAAGTGAAAGAGATGAATTGGAAGCTGGCCTTTATGTATGTTATTGTTAATCAAATCCTTTTAGGTAATTATGCCATGTCAATTTTCATATGATTGGCTCTACAGGAATACCTTACCAACACATCATTGTTTCCCTAATTCTTGTTCCTCACTTCTAAAATTTGAATTCCAAATTGAATGTTCTAGGTTTGCTTTGGTTCATTGTGTTTTCTTAGTTCTCTTCTTCATGGTGATGTCTCAAACTCTTATACAATTTGTTCTGGCTTTGTTTCTTCCTTGTTTTGGTGGCTCGACCTCTTCCTCAATAGCCAGTACTGGTGGATGGTATTTAATGGCTTCTTGACCATAATAAGTTACTAAATGTGGATCATTTAGACTGACTAAGTTTGAGGAATTCACTAGAATGGGTCCCAATACTTAAGGAGGATGACTATGTGGTTTTGATCCATCTATTTCAAGGTGTGGAGCTATGTGAATCTCTCAAGTTTGTGAGAGTGCAAGGATCAATATTTGGTGTCATTTTTCCTTCTCTACCCCTATCTTTTCCATTTATACCGTTGTTTTAAGTTGATAGTCTAATTCATGTTTTGAGTGTCTATTTTTTTATCAACACATCATGGATTTTTGGGGCCAAGATCCAGATGACCAACTCTTATTGGTCCACCTCAGAAAAGCTGATACAAATCTTTAGTTTTATCAAGCAGTGTGGCTTTTTTATATTTTCCACTGGCAAATTCTTATAAATTCAAATTATGTTATTTATAACTCAAAAATTTACAAATAAATATGATTTGTAATTACAAAAATATTCCCCATCCAATTATGCCAATTTCTCTACCAAACTCTAATATCTTAAAATCTGATTTTTAGGATTTATATAATTGTCTATATTTTCTAAAAGTCATACCTAATAATCTCTAAGTCATAAAAATATTGTAGAATATGATTTGTAATTAGGAAAATGTAATTTACATGTTATGATTAGTTTGATAACCTATAATAATAATATAAAGTAGACGATTTTACGGTTTATGAATCTAAGAAGTTAACCTAATTTCATATATGCTTTGTATTAGGTGGATTTTGACCCTGATGTGCAACTAGGTTTGTCCCTAGATATATAGACTCTATTTTAGGTGTGTTCCATGCCCCTAATTATATATTGAGAAATTTATATTTTTTTCTTTATTTATGTTGCATTCCCCTATGAGTCAAAGTCAACAATTACCCTCTTAATTCTCTCTTTGAACCTCTATGAGGTATTAGATTATTGGAAATTCCCCTTTCATGTTTTGATTTGATTATTTGGATATTGCTTACTGACATGTATATTGAGATCTTCTTAATTAGATGGATAATCTTGTTGGACTCTAGATTGTATGTTGTTCATCATTTTTCATTTTGTATCCTTATATTGTTGAGATGAATTATTTTTCCACTTTTGTGGTGGATGTCTGTAAGGAGGTTGCATTACCCCTTCCTAAAAAAATTGAAGAATAAAACATCCATTCCAAACACACTCAAAAGTATGCTGGAATAGGTGTAGCATTTTCATATTTCAATAAATGGTATTCAAAACAACCAAAGTATAGCAACAGAATACAAATGTTGACTATATTCAATTTATAACAAGGTTATTACAAAGTACATCATAATATCTCATAAGGGTTTACATGAATGATACAACATAAGGATCTAAGTAGAGGGAAATATAAACCATAACAAATTTGTCTCCAAGCTTTAACTCCTTAAGCTAGTCCAAAAGTTCATGCCTTATCATCCAAGTCCTTCACCTAGGGTTGGAAGCATACCCCAGTAAGAAGAGAAAATAGATGACACCAGCAAAGGTTGGTATGTGCATACTAAATTGGAAATTGAGCAATATATGGAATAAAGGAAATAAAATATAAAAGGCTTCCCACAGAAAGGATAAGGACCACCCAAATGGGTATCAACAGAAAAGGAATTGAAATCATATGATAACATAAGAATATTTGCCATTAATAAAATAAAAAGATTGTGCCACACACGCACATGTAAATAATTTGGGCACACACCCCATATCATCAACCTGCATGCATGTGAGATAAACATAGCCCTATAACAATATAAACATAAAGGTAACCAAGTCTCATAAACTTGAAACCTGATATAGAAAGGAATACTGCCAATCTCGCAAATATATAAAACATGGGCCAAGAGTCACACATCTTTCCCTGGGTATGAGGTTCCTTTCCATCCCAAAAGAACATGAAATATCACATCTTCTCGGCAGGAAATAACACATCTACCATAAAAACCAATGCAATTACACTACTCTAGTGCTACTATATCACATAGCATGTTAAATGTAGAGGCAAGTAGAAAGTATAGGAGGTCTGTTGTTGAGCAAGCTAAAACTCACTGTGGGAGACGGCAACAATTTCAAACTATGGCACGATCCCTGGTTACCTGGAGGCAAAAGATTAGGGGACCTGGTTGAAAAACAGCTTATGCATCGTATAGGAGGTGGTGTCAACTGTCCAGTCAGGGTACTCATTTCCAATGGAGAGTGGAGAAGCCCTCCTGTACATGGCTATGAAGAACTGAAACACATCCTTTTGTAGCTACCTAGGCCCACAGGAGGCAATGACTACATTCCTGTTGAAGGTAAAAGGAGTATCTGGCTAAAAGACGGATGGGATATAGCAAGACAATCTTACCCGATGGTTCCTTGGGGCAAATGGATCTGGAACAGCAAAATTCCTAGAAGGTATTCTCTAGTTCTACGGTAGGCCTTTCTGAACAGACTACCAACAATTGATATCTTGAAGAAATTTGGGTTATGCCTGGTCTCAAGATGTCTGTTATGTGAATTTGAAGAAGATAATATGCAACATATTCTATTCACATGCAAATTCACCAAAGAAATATGGTATTATTTTAGCCTCAGAATCAAGCCTACGGTTGTACCATCATGCCTAGATAGCCTGAATCAACTAAAGGAAAATGAAAAAATAGTAGCTGCAGCTCTCATATACCATACGTGGATAGAGAGGAATAAAAGGATCTTCCTGGGCATAAAGAAAAATCCAGTTGAGATCTAGAAAAGTAAAACGCTTTTTACGTGCGTAGAAACGCAAGTGTACGCGTTAATGTAATATAGGCCCTTGTGAGGCTCGAGTCGAACTCAGGGACACGTGAATTATCGAAGACTACTACTAACTACTCACAATCAGCTAGACCGATTAAATTGTTGGAAGTTGTTGTAAAATTAAAAGAAAATGAAATAAAACAAAGTAAAGCGATCGATTAAATGATTAGTTTAATCAATTCAAGATGAGATCTTTAGGATTGCGGTTTCACCGCGAGTTTTCATTGTATTAAATTCTATGTAGTCATTTAGATTTATCTCTCTATCCGGGTAGTGGCCTGAAATCAGAACTTCCCACTATCGTGGTACAATTCACTACCTATGTCTAGGTCGGTTCCACCGTCGTAGTAACCTATACCCTAAACTAGGTGCATTAAAAACGATCTCTCAGTATCCACCATTAACCTTACACCACCTTGTTCAAGGGATTTGTCAATTAACGTGAATTTTGTCTCTTTTCAACCATTAATTCTTCTTTCAAAGTAATTAAGGGCATTAGATTATTACTATGGTCATCAAGCATAACAATATAATTGAGAAAACGAAATTATACCACGGATTTAAGAGATAAATGATGAATTACTATTATAAAATTGGCATACAATGAATTCCCGGGCAACTCTCGGTCCTAAAGACAAAGGGGATTAGCCCCGCATGATCATCTCAAAGTAAAACATGGTAGAGAAAAGGGGAAACATGGAGAAAAACGTGATTGAGTGGTGAAACCCTTGAACGGAGGAGATCCAATCACTCCTTGGCATAGAATACACGTTCTCCCGCCTTTCGGTGGTGGAAATCGTCTTCTTCGGCATCCGGATCAGTTGGGGCGTGCTTCTGGGCTCCATTCTTCTCTCCACACCTTCTCGGGATGTGTGCAGCAGCTAATGATGTGATCCTTTATTCTTGGCCGTCGTCATTAGGTATAATCTCTGAATTAGTTGCCAAATTACCACAGCCGTCAGATTTAGATCAATCTGAAGCAAACATGTATCTGACGGAGTCGATACCATCGACGTGGGTTGATGGTATCGACCTTGCACGGTATCGGCAATTCTTCTTTCCCTTTATTGTTGCACCTGATGCTATCTCGATACCATCGATGCGGGTCGATGGTATCAATAAACCTGTAGCGACGGTTTTGTCTTTTTGTGTCGCTGCAGCTCCACCAGTCGATGGTATCGACTTTTGTGTCGATAGTATCAACTCTCTTTTCTCCAGCAACCTGATGGTATCTCGATACCATCGACTCTCCTATCGATAGTATCGATATTTTGCTACTCCTTGCGGCTGGCTGCCTGTGGTTATGTCGATGGTATCGACCACTGTCGATGGTATCGATAGCAGCAGATACTTGTTTTTCCTGAAATTGCAACATAAAACCACATAAGCCGAAACAAAGCATATTCTTGTAATAATTTATGCTCAAAATACTAAAATAAGGGAGATTTGACATAGAGAAAGATCATAGACCAAAGTAGATGAATTATGCAATATTAACCACCAAAATGACTAATAAATGCATAAAACACAAATAAAACAAGTCTATAAATGCGACTCAAAATCATCGCATCAAACTCCCCTAAGCTTGAACATTGCTCGCCCTCGAGCAACTAAACCTTAGAATAGAATTGCCAAAGTCAACTAAAGAACAAATCATCACAACAAACATCCCATATGATCCCCACCGGACATTTGCATTCTGGCCCTCACTAACCACAGAATGATAATTACCCTAAAGGCGACAGTAATCATCCATAAAAGATATTTACCTCAAAACTGAAGAACACTATCACATAAGGCAGTTAACTTAATAAAATTCGTCGGTCCAGACTCGGTGCATCTTGTGATCTCCTATACTACATTTCTCACCCTCACTACCATCTAAATGGAAGCCGCTCTCCTGATATTCACAAGTGAGGGGAAAATCACGGTGGCCTACCAATTTGAGCAACGGGTGGATGGAATGGGTGGCTAATGGAAGAATTGGAATCATTATACGGTTTCAACATGCATAAAACAAAAATGCCCTAAATGATGCATTTGCACATGAACATGCCCTAATGCCTAAGATTGGGTGGAATGATGCATGCACTAACATCCCGTCTCAAAATGAGATGGAATATCTAACTGAGCTAGATCATGTACTTACTCATCTGAAAATGCGAGTGAGACTATGTTCCTTTCTCCCTCTTATTCTACTTACTTCTCAATACTTTCTCTTTTTCTTTCATTTTTCATTTTATTTTTTTTCTCTTATTTTATTTCTTTTTTTCCTTTCAGGCCCTTATATCCACAAATGACAATGAATAATTTGTTGAGCTCACTTTTTTTGCATAGCTCAAATATTTGAATTATTTAGAAGGTATGGAACAAGTTAATCACCTTTAAAGAAGAAATAAGATACATGATGTACTCTATGCATAAAAATTATGAATGCAACTGAATGACACGTACCTAAGGATAATGTGCATGTATCACTATTCTATTTATTTGTTTATGCAAAACATGTGAAAGTGGTTGCAATGCAAGACCTATCTACATGAGATGCAATCAAAGAGATTAAAACTGTAATGTACTTCCAATTCTTATGGTGGATTGTGAAAAAAAATGAGGTGGAAAGATCACAAGACTAATTGACTGAACCTTTGAAAAGTATTATGTGTCCCTCCTTACTGACCTGTGTAGTAGTTAAGAGATTTCTCTCTCTTACTTCAAATTAGAGTCTCGTTATCATTTGGTAAGTTTAGGCTCACACAACCAAATCCACCCACTTTTCATGAATCATTAGGAATGTACAGTTGTTATTTTCTATTTTAAAGTTGACAAAACCAATCATTTTCTTAAGTTATGTGATCTAAGTTGAACAACACAAACTTGTGAAAACTCAAATTTTTTATTTTCCCTTAACCCATGTACAAGCAAATGAGATGACACATGACTTAAGACATCCATAATTACACTAGATAGAATGTGGATCCTACAAACAAACTAAGATTACAAGAAATAAATGACAAGAACAAACAAAATAAAACTAAAAACTGAGAAAATAAAAGATAGAGCTGTTCCAACTCCCCCCTAAGCTTGAATTCGACTATGGCCTCATAGTCAAAAACAATCTTAAAGGTTGGAACAGAGATACCAATTTACTCTTCTAGCAGAGGCGGGTACTGTGGGGCCGTGGGATCCCAGGATGGGTACTGCCCCTGAAAGCTAGGATCATACTGGGGCATGGGTGGAGGTTGTGGATACCCCCCAAAGTAATTTTGGATCCAGTAGTGATCATAGAAGGGTTGCTGCTGCATCTCCATCCTATGCAACCTGTCATGAATCTGCTTTTGGTTGTTGAGGAGGAGGCGCTCATTCTCGAAGATCGCCCTCTAATTGTCAACTAACCGATTCATAGTCTCCTGAACATCAGTATACACCGCAGTGTGATGTTGTTGCGTCTGCTGTATATCCTGTAGCATAGCATACATTCCTTGCATCGAATAGACATCCTCACTTGGCTGCTAGGGCAGTGGTGGTGGCAGAGGCTGCGAAGATGAAGACGCACCCGGATGCATGCGAGGACGCTTCCTAGGTGCCACTCGTGCCCGAAGAGGAGTGTAGGCCTCCTCTTCCTCTTCAGCCTCATCGTCATTATGGTCGTCATCGTTGTTGCCGTATTCATCGGAGTCAACAATGGCTATGATGGGCCATCGGAAATTTTGATCCCCTTCGATAAGGAAGACAGGATCGGGAAGCAAACATTCTTGGTATGCATGGTTTACATGGCAATGAGCATAAGGTAAACCATCCCGAAGCAAGATAAGGTTTGATCGGTGAAGATGTTGCAAATTGACCTTGCTTCTGTTAGAGAGTGGAGTCAATGTTGTGAAGTTCAACCCAAGGTAGTGTGCCAGCGGAGTGATGAGTCCTCCAAAGTGAATTGGAGCCTTCTGCGTACTCCGCTTTACCGCCAATACTCGCTACAGAAAGAAAGCTCCCCAGTTGCACTCTTGACGCTTTAGTAACTTATGCAAGAAAAATAAGTTCGTCTCCTGGAATTTGCTAAGAGACAGATCACCCCTAGCAAATAGGGTAGAACACAACATCCGATGAAGAATCCATAGGAACGGATGCTCGAAGTCTGCTACCACTGCGTTGTGGTAGCTCACAGATTTGCCCGGCAGCACCGTCACAAGCTCAGCGAAGATGACGTCGTAGTCGTTCTGGTTGTCTGGCCGTCGGTAGTCAGTCTGCCCATGATTCTAATTGTATATCTCATTGAACTGGCGGAGTGTGAGATTGTAGTCAATTTTGTACAGCCGGAAAGACACACAACCCTTAATCCACTCGCGGTCCGTGGCAATAATGTCGTTTGGCACGACACAGACGTCTAGTGACGCCATGAACTCCACCACCAGCTCCTTGTAAGTGGGTCATTCACCGAAGAACGACTGACCATCAGCACGGTATTCCAGCTCATCAGGCGTCCTGCTCATGTGTCTCGCCTTCCCTTTTAGAATGTAAGCCAGATTTGCGTCGAACCCCAAGTTGTGGATCATCTCCCGCTCAACATAGCGGGTCTGCTCAATTTTCCTCTTCATGATCTCCTCGTAGATCTTCTTGACCTCCGCGGACGGATGAACGATCCGCGGGTGTGAAATCGATGCAATCAGTGGAGGCACAAACTCCGGGATGTCCATCGGGTTGGCGCGTGAAGAAGACGCACCAGCAACATGCACCATGGTTTCTGAAAAAGGAGAAGTAGAGAAGGAGCTCGGTGAAGATCAGAGAAGGAAATTTCTGCTTGATGAAGAACGTGCTCCTGGATGCTTGTCGTCGGGCTCGGATTGCTCTGGAAGACGCTCGGTGCAAGTAGAGGAAGAACTCGTTGAAGGTGTGACTTCATATGACGACAAGCCCTCCTTTATATAACTGACGTCGGTGCTGTTGTGTGCCCGTCGATACCATCGACGTGGGTCGATGGTATCAACATGCATAGCACAATCCGTACTGCCACTAGTATCGACGGTCGTCGATGGCTGGATTTGTGGGGCCCAGATCGCTGACGTGTCGATACTATCAATATGTGTCGATGGTATCGACCCATCCCCCAGATCGACTATCTGGTTGCAGCGATCGCCGTTGATCTCCTCTCACGGATTGGTGACGTGTCGCGTCGATACTATTGACGCAAGTCGATAGTTTCGACTTTTGATTAGGGCAACTCCCTCGCGAGGCCGGCGGCCACCTTCTTTTTTAAACTGGGTCGATACCATCGACAGTCTCGTCGATGCTATCGACTTTAATGAGACGATTTCTTCTGAATATCTCCAGAGATCTCGTGAGTATCAACACCCATGTCGATACTATCGACCTCTGCTTGCGATCGGCTTGTTGGTATGTCGATACCATCGACGAGGCCGTTGATGGTATTGACGCAGTGCGATTTCTACAGTCGCCAACCTGTACCCCGGTCGATACCATCAGCACAAGGGTTGATGGTATCGACTCTGCCTCAGTCCTACACAATGAGCAAACGATCATGGTATCTTTTTTACACTAAAAACAAAGTCAAAACAAATCAAACTACGAATGTGAAAGAAACTAAACTAAAGTACCGATGGCTGGGTTGCCTCCCAACAAGCGCCCTTATTTAACGTCTTAGGCTGGACGACATGAAGCTCCTCAAACATCTGGAAGTGCAATGAGTTTGACCTCATTCACTTTCCTTGTGTAATCTTCACCAAAATACAATTTCAACCTTTGCCCATTGACCAAAAATGTGGTCTCGCCATCACGCACCATAATTGCGCCATGTGGTCTGACCTCCTCTACTGTGAATGGTCCACTCCATCAGGATTTTAGTTTCCCGGGATGCATCTTCATCCTGGAGTTGAACAAAAGCACACGATCTCCTTTCTTGAAGACGCGCATCTGAATATGGCAATTGTGAATCAACTTTGTGCACTCCTTGTATATCCGAGAGCTTTCATATGCATTCATTTGCAACTCGTCAAGTTCATTGAGTTCAAGTAACCTTTTCTTTCCCGCTTCATCATAACTCAAATTTATCTTCCTCAGTGCCCAATGCACTTTATGCTCTAATTCCACCGGTAAGTGACAAGCCCGACCATAAGCCAACCTAAAAGGCGTAGTGCCTATAGGTGTCTTGAACGTTGTCCTGTATGCCCACAACACATCTGATAGTAGGGTACTCCAATTCTTCCTTGTGGAAACCACAAGACGCTCCAGGATCTTCTTAATCTCCCGATTGGAGACCTCCACTTGTCCTTGAGTTTGCGGGTGGTACGGGGTACCAATGTTATGTTTGACCCCATACTTTCTCAACAGTGCCGTGAACTTTTGATTTCGGAAGTGTGTACCCCCATCACTAATGATCATTCGGGGCACACCGAACCTGCAGAAAATATATTCTTTGACAAACCTGCACACTATAGCGGAATCATTAGTCCTTGTGGGTATTGCCTCTACCCACTTCGACACATAATCAACAGCCAAAAGAATATACAAATTAGAATTTGAGGACACAAAGAGTCCCATAAAATCTATACCCCATAAGTCAAATACCTAAACCTCCTGGAATACATTAAGGGGCATCTCTTGTCTTTTCGAAATGTTACCACCCTTTGGCAGGAATCACATTGCCGCACAAACTCATAAGCATCCCTAAACAAGGTAGGCCAGTATAAGCCACTATCCAGTACTTTGGATGCAGTGCGGGAGCTTGCATGGTGTCTGTCGGTCGGTAGTCTGTGGCAATGAAGAAGAACACTCTCGTATTCCACTTCAGGTACACACCTGCATAAAACACCATCCCTGCATTACTTCAAGAGAATAGGGTCATCCCAAAAATAATATCGTAAAGAATGGAGAAATTTCTTCTTCTCTTGATATGTCCAATCATCAGGGATGACTTTGTAGGCAAGATAGTTCACAATATAAGAAAACCACAGGTCTTTCGATTTCACTTTCAAAAGCTATTCGTCCGGAAATGTCTCGGTAATGGGTATGTGTAAATCCTTTTCATCTACCCTCTCTAACCTAGACAAATGGTCCGCGACCACATTTTCAATCCCCGCCTTGTCTTTGATTTCGATATCAAATTCCTGTAAAAGCAAGATCCACCTAATCAATCTAGGTTTGGCATCCTTTTTCTCCATCAAATACTTAATGGCGACGTGGTCCGTCCATACCATGACTTTCGATCCAACTAGATATTGCCAAAATTTTTCAAAAGCGAAAACAACGACAAGCAATTCTTTCTCGGTAGTCATGTAATTGAGTTGGGCATCATTCAAAGTTTTAGATGCATAAAAAATCACAGCAGGTTTATTATCCACCCGCTGTCCCAACACAGCCCCAACCGCGATATCGGATGCATCACACATTAGTTCAAACGGCTTGGTCCAATCCGGTGTTTGCATAACCGGTGCGGAAATCAATTTTTCCTTAAGCACATTGAATGCAGGTAGACATTTTTCATTAAAGTCAAAAATAGCATCCTTTTCTAACAGCTCAGATAAAGGTTTGGCAATTTTAGAAAAATCTTTTATAAAACGACGATAGAAACCAGCGTGACCTAAGAAGCTCCGTACCCCTTTAACCGAATTCGGTGGGGGCAATTTGGAAATCACTTCGATTTTTACCGGGTCTACCTCCAAACCCTTGCTAGACACTTTATGTCCTAGCACTATTCCTTCACTCACCATCATGTGACATTTCTCCCAATTCAGGACCAAATGTGTGTCCTCACAACATTGCAAGACCTTATCCAGATTGTAAAGGCACTCATCAAAGGATGCACCATAAACAGAGAAATCATCCATAAAAACCTCTAGACAGCGTTCTACCATATCAGAAAAAATGGCTAGCATACAACGTTGAAAGGTCATCGGTGCATTACATAACCCAAAAGGCATACGGCGGTACACAAACATTCCATAAGGACAAGTGAAGGTGGACTTCTCTTGGTCCTTAGGATCAATCGAAATCTGATTATACCCCGAATAACCATCCAGAAAACAAAAATGTGATCGTCCGGCTAAGCACTCTAAAATTTGATCAATAAACGGAAGAGGAAAGTGATCCTTTAGCGTAGCGGCATTCAATCGATGATAATCTATGCAAACACGCCACCCGGTTACCAAGCGGGTGGTGACAGGTTCATTTAAAAGATTATGGGTATCAGTGATTCCTCCCTTTTTAGGGACTACCTATGTAGGACTCACCCACGTCGAGTCAGAAATAGCATAGATGATACCTGCAGAAAGAAGCTTAATCACCTCCTTCTTAACAACCTCCATCATGCTCGGATTTAGTCGACGTTATTGCGACTAAATCATCGGCTTGGCTCCCTCCTTGAGCCGAATCTTATGCTGGCACAAAGTAGGGGAGATCCCCTTGATGTCTGCAACCGACCACCCGAATGCTCCTCGGTGGTTCTTCAACACAATAAGCAGTTGGTCCTCCTCCTCGGCACTCAGATAAGCTAATATAATCACAGGCATCTTTTCTTCCTCATCCAGAAATGCATACTTCAGGTGCGGTGGCAACGGCTTCATCTCCAATTCTGGCAGGCTGACTAAGGATGATTGAAGCAGTGGTGGGAGTTCACCTAAGTCTTCATAGTACCTCGCATAGAAGCACGACAACATCTGAAGAATCTTGGCACACTCCTGTAGTGACTTGCTTCTCATCCAATCATGTGTGATATTGACTAAGCATGCTTCAAGTGGTAATTCTGGATGTGCATCAAAAACCGAATTTGCTATAGCCTCATCTTCAGTAGAGGGAGGAATGTCCTCCTCCTCATCATTCAGAAAACCTAAAGCCTTGCTAAGGGATACCACTTTGGTCTGCTCCATGATGTCTACAACCAATGTCCCTTTTTCTACCTTGGTCATGACATGAGCCATATCTAAAAATGGCTTCCCTAGACAAAGTGAGATATTGTGATCAAAATGCTTTACCATGTGGCACTGCTCCTTGGCTTTAGATGATGTGGTACTGGAAGCCATGACCATCTTGAAGCGATCATCAGCTATACCCCAAGTCAAACGACCTCTCCCCATCTCAAGTATCATGTCAGCTGTAGCTTGGAAGGGTCGTCCGAGTAGTAACTCATTGCCTTGTTCATCTTGCATCTCCATGACGACAAAATCTGCTGGAAATACAAATCGATCTACTTTCACTAGCACGTCTTCACAAATACCATATGGCTTTACCACAGAATTGTCCGCCAATTGGATTGTCATGTTGCTCGGCTGTGACTCTTTTAATCCCAGCTTCTTGAATGTAGAGAGGGGCATCAAGTTTATGCTCGCCCCGGAGTCACATAGTGCATCACCAAACTTCACTTTCCCAATGTAACATGAGATGTTGAAGCAGCCTGGATCCTACCTCTTGGGTGGAAATGTGCCCATGATGAAGGCACTCACCTGCTCCGTAAGCACTACAACCTCCGTGTTTGGGATTTTCCTCTTCTTGGTAATGATGTCTTTTAGAAATTTGTCGTAAGAAGGGATTTTCTCAATTGCTTCCAATAATGGGATGTTGACTGAAAGCTTTCTGAAACTGCCTAGAAACTTTTTAAACTGGGCATCCACTTTCCTTGCCTTTGCACTGTTCGGATATGGGACCAGGACAGCCTGTGCCCTTTGATGAGGTGGCACATAAGGTGTCCTTTTCTGCGTCTCCTCCTCATCTGCAATAGGATCTTCAATAACATCCACTGCTATATCCGCAACTGGTTTTGTGATCGGTATGGGCAGCTCCTCAGTGGCCTCACCTTCAATTTCTGCTTGGGGTTTTCTTGGTTCATCGGCTCTGGGGTTTAAAAGCTTCTTGCCACTCCTTAGCAAGATGACCTTCGCCTGTTGGTTTCCTCCTGGAATATTAGTGTTACCCAGAAAACCTTGGTGCGCCGGCTTTTTCAGATTGGCTATCTCGGCTTCCATTTGCACCATGGACGTCTATGTTGTCCTCATCTGAGACCCATGGCTTTGTAGTGTCTGCCCGAACTGGTTCATAAATTCCTCATGTTGCTTTATCTGCTGGCCAAAAGTAGTCATTAATTCTTGATTTTGTTTTATCACTTGGTTGAGAAACTCCGTGCTCTTGTCCTCCGCTACTGACTGGGGTTTTACATCTGGGTCCTACAAAAAGTTGTTAGGATCCTTCCAAGAGAACTTCTTATCCTTCCTCCATGCATAATCATTATTTCTATAACCTTGTTGCTGCCTCATGAATTTGACTTGTGCCTCGTCCTCGGATTCAGTCTCCTCCTTTGCAAGTAGTTTCTTCACGAGAAGGTCCATCTTCTCATTCAGCTCCTTGATTGCTTTTGACTCCCCTGCTACTCGAACATGCTCAACAGCATCCCTGTCGCCCCACGATTGCTTCTTGTCCATGTTCTTAAGGATTTCCCAACACCTCATATATGTGTTGTTCAAAAAGAATCATGAGCCTGCTGAATCAAGGTTACTTCTATCATGCTCAGAGAGAGCAAAATAGAAGATCTTGACATGTGTCTCCTTGTCAAGCTCGTGATGCGGGCACCGCCTAAGCATGATCTGAAACCTTTCCCAGGTCTCAGAGTAGGTCTCTCCTGCCTTCTGAGTGAAGTTGTGGATCTTCCTGATCATGTCATTGGTCTTCTCGGGCGGGAAGAACCTTTCAAAGAAAACCTCCACCATGTGGTTCCAAGATTCCACATATTCATCGTCCAGGTTGTGCAACCACTCTCGTGCATTCCCTGCTAGAGAACTCGGGAACAACTTCAAGTAAAGCATCTCTTGTGGAAATTTGTCAATTTTTATCATGTCACAATTTTCCACAAATTGGCTTATATGCGTGACTGGGTCTTCATTCTTGAGCCCATGGAATGCATTTGACTTCACCAAGTTGATTAACACATGATCAATCTTGTAAGTTGGAATATTGATCACCTACTTCTTGATTGGCCCCTTCGACGCAGTGAAGAAGAAGCCCTGATCTTCTCCCATTTTGTTTGTTCCTCTGCCATTTCTTCTTGTTTGGATTCTGAATCTGTTTCTTCTAAGTGGTCTTGATTGTGGCCTTCCTCGTCGTCAGGTCCCGTCAGTGGAACCTCTGGTGCCTGTTGCGTGTAGTCGGTACTACGCGTCTGCACCATGCACAATACCTGCAAAATGGTAAATTAAGTTCAGTACCGTGCTAGACAACTACAAGATGCAAAAATGAATAAGTTATGAATTCTGGAAATGATTTCAAACTAATAAAAAATGGCCTAGAGTGGCTGCTTGCAGCACTCGTAGTGTCGACAATTGCCGTGTCCCCGACAACGGCGCCAAAAACTTAACACGCTTTTTACATGCGTAGAAACGCAAGTGTACGCGTCAATGTAATATAGGCCCTTGTGAGGCCCGAGTCGAACTCAGGGACACGTGAATTATCGGAGACTACTACTAACTACTCACAATCAGCTAGACCGATTAAATAGTTGGAAGTTGTTGTAAAATTAAAAGAAAATGAAATAAAACAAAGCAAAGCGATCGATTAAATGATTAGTTTAATCAATTCAAGATGAGATCTTTAGGATTGCGGTTTCACCATGGGTTTTCATTGTATTAAATTCTATGTAGTCATTCAGATTTATCCCTCTATCCGGGTAGTGGCATGAAATCAGAACTGCCCACTATCGTGGTACAATTCACTACCTATGTCTAGGTCGGTTCCACCGTCGTAGTAACCTATACCCTAAACTAGGTGCATTAAAAATGATCTCTCAGTATCCACCATTAACCTTACAACACCTTGTTTAAGGGATTTGTCAATTAACGTGAATTTCGTCTCTTTTCAACCATTAATTCTTCTTTCAAAGTAATTAAGGGCATTAGATTATTATTATGGTGATCAAGCATAACAATGTAATTGAGAAAACGAAATTATACCACAGATTTAAGAGATAAATGATGAATTAATATTATAAAATTGTTATACAATGAGTTCTCGGGCTAATCCCGGTCCTAAAGACAAAGGGGATTAGCCCCACATGTTTATCTCAAAGTAAAACATGGTAGAGAAAAGGGGAAACATGGAGAAAAACGTGATTGAGTGGTGAAACCCCTGAACGGAGGAGATCCAATCGCTCCATGGCGTAGAATACACGTTCTCCTGCCTTTTGGTGGTGGAAATCGTCTTCTTCGGCGTCCGGATCGGCTGTGGCGTGCTTCTGGGCTCCGTTCTTCTCTCCACACCTTCCCAGGATGTGTGCAGCGGCTAATGACGTGATCCTTTATTCTTGGCCGCCGTCATTAGGTATAATCTCCGAATTAGGTTGCCAAATTACCACAACCGTCGGATTTAGAACAATATGAAGCAAACATGTATCTGACGGTGTCGATACCATCGACGCGGGTCGATGGTATTGACCTTGCGTGGTATCAGCAATTCTTCTTTCCCTTTATTGCTGCGCCTGATGCTATCTCGATACCATCGACGCGGGTCAATGGTATCGACAAACCTGCAGCGACAGTTTTGTCTTTTTGTGTCGCTGTAGCTCCACCAGTTGATGGTATCGACTTTTGTGTCGATAGTATCGACTCTCGTTTCTCCAGCAACCTGATGGTATCTCGATACCATCGACTCTCCTGTCGATAGTATCGAGATTTTGCTTCTCCTTGAGGTTGGCTGCCTGTGGTTATGTCGATGGTATCGACATCAGCAGATACTTGTTTTTCCTTAAATTGCAACACAAAACCACATAAGCCGAAACAAAGCATATTCTTGTAATAATTTATGCTCAAAATACTGAAATAAGGGAGATTTGACATAGAGAAAGATCAGAGACCAAAGTAGATGAATTATGCAATATTAACCACCAAAATGACTAATAAATGCATAAAACACAAATAAAACAAGTCTATAAATGCGACTCAAAATCATCACTTCAAATAGCAGTATAGAGGACTTTATAAATGTATAGATGTGTATAGTTTCTTTCTTTTTTTACCATTTTTTTCTCACCTTGTTACATCCTGTAACAGGACGATACCTATTTTTTGAGGAGATAGCAATAAAGAGAGGCACGCTTGGTTCACCCAAAAAAAAGTAGAAAGTATAGTCAGAATATATAAACTAGTCACCACATAAGTAACCAAGATATACATCCACCTCATAAGTGGGCAAAAGACATCACATGTCATCTTTTAGAGTTCCATCATGAACAAAGCATAAGAAAGAGTTCAAAAGAATATCCATGATCACATAATCAATATCAAATAAGGTAGTTCACATGAACCATGATTTTCAAAAGAAAAGATATTGTGTATAGGCTAATGTCCATAGTACAAAGAGAATGAATAAGCATAGGTGAATTACTCAAGATAGAAGAATAGGGGATACATCATATGTCAACTTCCAAGTCCAAACAGTCTAAGTCAAGCCTAGGCCTTCAAAGAACCTCTAGGGAAGGTGGACAAGCCAATAAGTAAGGTTTCCAAGCTTAGAGAGGTTGGTTTCTCCAACAAAGCTCCTATCTTGAGCAAGAAGCACCTTCTCCACTTTAGAGGTGAAAAACCCTAACAAAAGAACATGGAGATGAGGTGTTATGGGTTATAGGTGGGGTTTCACCATGTAAGTCCATGGTTTCGACCTAAAGGAAGGTATAAAGAAGACTAACAACATGAAAATAGGAAAGGAAAGGAGAAAACTTACTTGTTTAGGTCAAAATAACCAAGGAGGAGCTTTAGAAACCCTAAATAGAGAAAATTTGGAACCCTAGGAGCCTTCTTCACCAAGGTAGGCACCTTATTTTACCTTGGGACAACACCTTCATGTAAACATAGAGTAGGAGTTATGGTCTAAGCTATAGGAAAGAAATAAGATCAAGATTTTTTGAATTTGGAGTTGGGAAGGGGTAGATATGGCTATATAATGAAAAAGGTCAGCTCTGAGGTGTCTATGAGACTTTCTATGTGTCATGTATAAGGGTGTGCATGGACATGAAAGCCTTTATGGATAAGGAAGAAGTCAAGAATGAGGTGTCAAGTTACTTTACATGTGTACAATGCTAAGGGTGCCTATGGACATGCAATCCTTTATGGATAAGGAAGAAGTCAAGCATGAGATGTCCATGGAGCTTTCCATATGTCCTTAGCCTAGGGATTTCATGGCAATGAAAGAGGACAGCTCATAGAGGCTTCTTGAATATCAAAATTCGGTCCTAAAATCCCATGGAGACTTATAGACCATCCCCACCGTCCTTAAAACAAAGAAATAACCCCATTGGTTGATAGCTTCTAAAGATAAGCTCATTTATAAAGAGGGTAATCCCTAAAATGCCCTTGGTGAGAAACACCTTCAAACCAAGGTGCAACCAGGTGCCCTATGCTTCAAAAACTCAAGAATGGTAAGGGAATATATAAGGATTATAATGCATGTGACAATTTGCAAAGAAAACCTCCCAATTGGATAAATTGCAAAAAAGTCTAGAATGTACCTAAAATTGCATAACTTGCACAAACAACATCCAAATTGGACCAAACATCATCCACAAGTTATCTTTTATGTTTTGAATATTAATTTTCCATTATTTACATATTTTGAAGTTATATAATCACACTATTCATTACTTATGCCTTTTACTCATTTTCTCTCCTAAACTTATCCTAATATTTCAAGGTTGTCCAAATTGGATGAAATTTGACATGTAGGCTAATTTTGATATGTAGACGTCGAATTTGAAGTTTGTTTCCACTTTTGAGACATATTTTTATGAGATATGTCATATGTCCCATTAACGGTCCATTATCTAAATTATTCATCCAATTAAGTTCTTATCTTCATATTACCACCAAAATGAGTTATGTGGCATATTTTATGTAACCATTATAAACCTAAGATTAATGTTAGAACATTATGTTACATTAAGGTGATCTATACATGCATTATCTCATTTATACTAAACATATATATAGGTCAAACCTTCAACCTTGTTTGGTTAAGTCCAAAATGCCAACTTCCAGGGTAGGGTCCGAGATCTAGTATGTTACAATGTCTTATATGATGCATGCTCATTATGGAAATTGCATTGAAACCATATCATGACTAAACTTTCACTTGTCTCTACATTATTGTATGTGTGTTGATTCAATATCCCTAGACATATATAAATGCTTTGGATTTCTGGGTTGTGTTGGGAAATACGGGCACAGAGTATATCAGTGGAAACAAAAAAATTATCTATTTATATTCCCATAACAGCAAGAACACATAAACTACTATGAAATAGGAATGATGGTTTAATAATTTATACATGGTCCTGGAACAAGTCCAATGAAAACAACTTGATGCAATGCAATTGTCTTCTAGTTTCTCTTGGACTTTCGTTGTGCAGCTCCTGGTTTTCACCACAAATAGTGGACAAGACAACTTCTGTAGTGACTCATGTGGTCTCACCACAGACTGTAGATTGACTTTGCCCTTTTAGAAGCATTCAAAGGACTCCTACCTCTAGAGTAGTCTACATGAACCAACTAGAACTCCTGTTGTTAACTAGAATGGATAGGAAGGAGTTGTCCCTCTCGTTGGTGTACTAGTCACAACTTTCTCTCCCACTACAATGAACTTTAGTTGTTCTCACCTGTTGCAATCCCTTCCTTATCGGGTAGGACTTGCTTAGATCTTGTGGTTAGCACAACCAGAGAGGTCAAAATTGTTAGAGCAACTGATTCTCAGTTGTGTTTGTTACAACCCCAAATTTTGGGTTCTTTGGGTGAGAAATGTAATTTCTCCTATTAAAGATATTTGAAAAAATAATGATATTTTTGAATAAAGGATTTTGTTTATAATAGCCTTGTTGGTTGTTTTGTGGGTTTTATTGGCTATTGGGCCCAATAACAAGGAAAAGACAAAAGAAACTTTATTATTAATAAGAGATGGAGAAAAGAAAGATGTAGAAACCTCTAGAAGGCAAAAGAATGAAATCCAAAGGTGGATTTTGTGGCTCTTTGGTTCCAAGGAGTCCAAAGTTGCAAAAATAATGCAACAAGATAAGAAAAGATCAATTAAGTATTTCTTTATTAAGAAAGAAATTGAAAACAATGATAAAATGTGGGAAATAAGTGGAAAGAGGTATAATAGAGTTATCTTTGGTGGATTTTCGTATCCATAAGGTTCCTAATGTTAAAAGGAATTCCAATAAGGAAAATAAAAAGAGAGATAAAGATAAATCCTCAAAAAGAGATATTTTAATAAAGAAATAAATAAGATTATGAGAAATAATGGCTATAGATGCATCTAGAAGTATAATGAGTATCCACTAAAAAGGATTTCTAAATATTAGAGTTTCTTAGGGTCTAAGGAGCCCCAATGGAGAAAAGGAAAGAGAAAATACCAATAATACAAAATAAGAGGATAATGTGATACATAATTAATGGTTTTTGTGGCATTGTTAAAAAGGAGGTATTTTCTACTAAAAGGAAATATAAATTCGTGCCAATGGATTAAAAAGTCAAGCATGAAGGGAATAAGAGAGAGGATTTTCGAATTCCTAAATATCCAAAGAATATAGTTTATCAAGTAGATAAATAAGAGAGAGAAGATTGTTTCTCAATAAAGAAATAGGATTCCTATTGGGAAAAGGTTTTGTTTCTTCATGAACAAGCATGATGGGGCATGGCTACCCTCCTCTATAAAAGGATAGAGCCCATGGCTAAGCCCAAGGAGAGTTCCACGCATCTCTCTTCTTGTTGTTGTTGTTCTTTCTGTGCAAACCCTAGCCGTGATGGGTAGAGACACCCTGGAGCAATTGAGGGTCATGGAGTGGTCTTGTTGGAGGCTCGATGCACCCACACCACTGGAAGGAAGCTTGGCGGTCATCACTTTGCTCTAGCCCTAACGCAACAGCCACTGGATGGCTGCAAGGCCGTCCGTGTGGGAAGACCTGGAAAGAATGATCCAGCTGCTTTGACTGCGAGATCATGCCATCCATGGGTGTACAAAGGAGCATCGGAGGTGAGGGAACTGTCCCTGGTGGCCGTCGGGGTCAGGGAAGAGGAGGAGGACCCGTGCCAACCATGGTCGTGGCGACAGCGCTAGGTCGCGGGAGCTGGAAGACGACCAAGTGTGCATTGGACGGAAATGCCCCTCTGTGAGCAGAAGTGCCAACCACTTACATGGGTGTAATCTGATCATTTGATTATGTTTTCAATCGACCATGCTACGTTGCATGGGTTTGGCGATGTGGCGGCCTGCCATTGGTCCAAGTAAGTTAATTTTGCAAAAATCGTATCTTTTTATTGGTAGCTCAGATGAATGCGTATAAAATATGAAAGTTTCTCAGAAAAATGAGACGAATTCATTAAAAATAGTTTTAGAAGCTAATTCCTCTTAAAATTTGAAAAGTAGTGGAAGTTATCAACTTTAATGCATTAATGATTAAGAAACCCTAAATTGAGATGATTAATGTATTAAGAAGGGTTTTATGGATGATTAAAGTTGATATTAACATGTTAATTATAAAAAGGTACACTAAGAACAAAAAGGATGAACTTTTCACGTAATTGGTTTAATTTAGAGTTCCATGTACATGAATGAGCATTAATGGGCCTTGAAACCCTAATGTTAGCAATTATGATTCATAATGGCATTAATTGTTCAAATTCATGAATAAGCTGAGATATGATGGTTCGAAGATAATTTGAGTATAAAAGTTCCTAATTGTGGATAAATACCCTTAATATGGTAATTAGGGTTTTCTAATGGATAAAGGTGGAATTAATGATAAATAGAGTTCATATGTGAATTAGATCATAATGAACTATGAGTTGTTAATCCGGAAGGAACCAAAGATGATAAATAGGCCTAATGATCTTGTCATGAACTAAAAGGATAAAATGGTAGAGCATAATGGACTTAACTGATGATTAAGAATGCCTTTAATCTGAAATTAAGGTTATATGTTGTTAAAAGGTAACCTTACTATCTTTCATGAAGAATAGATGAGATAATTAGGGTCTGTGAGTAATTGTATAAAATTAGGGTTTAAAATAGTAAAAATGAATAGAAACCCTAATTGCAATGGAAACCCTAAAAGTGGATTAGAAACCCAAGGAAGCGAGCTAGGTTTAATAGACCTTGATGGCCTGATCAATGATAGGAAAATTGGATGCATATTTCAGGATCATCTTGTGTGCTTGCTTGTTACTGGATTACTTGCTTAGTTGGATTATTTCTGCACTCAAGTCAGTCTGGCAGGTATGTGGTTACGCTTATCGTTAATCACTTTAGTTTCATAGCAATTCTTGGATGTTTTATCAGTTGCCTGAAAATAACTGCTTGGATGACCTTTATTTCATGCAATTATAGAATTACGATGATTATCACAATTATAGTAGAAGTGTGTATTCTTGCACCTACATGCCACCCTGATGGATGATGCCTAAAGGTCAAGCCCAGGAGGGAAGACCCATGGGCACCATGAGTGGTGACCCCAGACACCAAGCTCAGGATTGAGAAGGTGGTCTTTATTGAATGACTAATGGGCACCATGAAAGGTGACCCCAGGCACCAAGCTCGGGAATAAGAAGGTGGCCTTAAGTCATTGGCAAAAGAGAAACCCTAAGGAGGGTATGCAGGGTTAGGGAAAAATTGGTGGAGAATGTCACATTGAAAGCGTAAATGTTGGTATGTATGCCCTGAGAGGCAATCATGGGATGATTGGTGGGATACATTAAGATTGATTTGATAAACATCAAAGGGAAGCTTCCAATTCTTTCTGGTTCAGTCATATGAGATAGTGATAGAATAGATTGAGTGTCTAGAGAATGACAGTACTCAATGACGTATGCTTTCAGGTTGAGGACCTGAACGATGAGATCATACGGATGCTAAGAGTTTGTACATTCTTGTTATGTCCCTAGTCAGATGTCATTGTGGAAGGTAAATAGACAGCAATGACACACAAGGCTAGATTGTGGTGTTGGTTGATGACATAATCTCATTAGTCATGATATAGAGATATCAAACCAAACACATAGGTACTTGTTAGAGAACAAGTGTACCAGACAGACCCACCGTGAGTTTGACACATGGAACCATGACATGGTAGTCACAATCAATACTCACAGTGATGGTGGTGAGTGTGATTCTTTGACCTAAAATCACTACACTCAATACATGTCATTGGGCACACTTTGACATCATCAAATGCAGTCCTGAAACATGGGTTGTTATAAAGGTGATGATTGGGTGGCTTTGACACATGGGGCTTTTTAGGGGTGAGTGATAGATATGGGATTTGTCCCTCCTAAGGGAGTTTGATATCCAAGGCCACTTGATGAGTAGGATTGAAATTGGCATGCACACGCATGTGTGAATCAGTGTGTGATATTGATGTCATACATATCTCTTCCAATCTACTCTAAGATCAAGAAAGTGAATGAACATTGACAGGATGATTGTTCCATGCCTCGAGTTCATTCGGGATATCAATGACAAAGGAATTATACATTCACTGTAACACCATTCACAGATTGTAGTATTGAAAGTTGTTTTCCAACTTTCTATTTCACTTGGGTAGCATTGATGTGTGACTAGGCACCACTCTTTGCTTGTGAAGTCATAAGTGTTATGGACTTTCACTGCCAACATGAAAAAGGACCTGCAGGGTCACACACATAGGATTTAACCTGGAAGAGGAGTTTTGTCCACAAACTATGTTTAGATTGATTGCCAAAGGAGTTTAGTAGTTCAATTAAACACTCAATTAATTGATAGCTCAAAATGATAGTGTTCAAGGTGTTGGACAGATTGATTAGAGTATCAGATTGATTGAAACTGCAATTGACTATTTCTACATGATCTGTACTCCCAACTGATTGGCTCATGTGATGAATCGATCTACTCAGCTTGGTGAACTGATCGGCTCAGATTATGAGTCGATCAGCTCATGGACAGGGTGAAATGATTGCTTCAAGTGTTGAAACGATCGGTTCAACTGTTTCAACCGAGCAATTTGGGAAAGTAGGATTGGTGAGAATGTTCCTTTCATTTCACTTACCCAATTTGATTGGAACAAGGATTGGTATTTGATACCAATTAGAAACAAAAGAGAAAAAGTCAATCGGGAACTGACCAGGGCCATGAACCGACCGGTTCAGAAGTGAACTGATCGGTTGAGGTGTCCCAACCGATCGGTTGAGGTGTCAACCGACCGGCTCAGGCCCCCAATCGACCGTTTTAGTTGTGAAACGATCGGATCAGGTTGCGAGTTGGTTGTTTTGTGGAAAATCGCGAACCCTTCTACTCCTGCTTTAGTCCTGCATTTCCCAGGATGGAGAACCCTATCCCATGACCGTCCTATATATAGGGGTATTGGGGGCTTCTCAGAACACAACTCAGTGCAACTAGTAGCTCTGTGAAGTTTTCGTTCTCTCTAGTTTTGGTAACCAAGAGAGAGCACAAGCAAGTGCTACCCGATAAGGGAGGCACAACAAGGGAAAGACAACTGCAGAAAGCAATTGGTGGCAGGAGAGTGTGTTGGCAACTAGTACGCCGACATGAGGGTGTGACTCCTTCCAATTCCTTGTGGGACAAGGAGATTGGAGTTCCAGGTGGTCTGTGTGGACTACTTTAGAGGTGGGAGGTTTCTTCTGCTCAGAGGATAGCTATCAATCCCGACAGTCCCGGTGAGACCAGGAGTCGTCAGTCCCGGTGCGACCAGGAGCTGCATAGACATCGTCCCAGACCGGAGGTGAAGACCGCACAAGGCACGAGGTATTGTCACCGAGCAAGCCTCGAGACAAGGTATGATCCACAAACCATCCTTTCCTATTGTATAGACGTTGACGTGTTTCCTTGTTCTGGGTTTGGGGGAGAAAATTTTTGTTTCCGCTGCCTTCTCTGCATCCCCTAAAACCCAACAGTGGTATCAGAGCCACGTCAACTGCTCTATACTTTATGGATTTTCGATATGATCGATTTTGGTTTGTCGCCTTTATTTATTGCATACGATGTGACTAATATTGGCTGTATGCATGTCTAATCCTAAATCCACAAATCCCAATTTACATATATGATATGTATTATGAATGCACACGATACGCGTCGCCCTTAAACGAGTTTTGTGGTGGATGTATAGCGTGCTTATGGCCAATAAACCCTATCTTTGTATGGTTGTATGTGGTTGCTTGCATCTTGGTCTGCACACCGATCTTCCTTCTCCTATTCCTAATGTAACTCGAAATAATTTGGGATTTCTTTCCTACCTTTGCTCCCCTTGAATGTAACTCGAAGTTTCTCTTTTTACAATGTAAAATAGGATAGAATTTTATTTCCTGTTATGTCAAAGAACGGAGGACATCCTGACGACAGCTGAGACGATCAGTTCAAGGCGTGAACCGATTGGTTGACGTTCCAGACAATCGGTTCAAGGAGTGAGCTAATCTGTTGATGACCGGTTCGAGGAGAGAGACGAGCAGGTGGCGGCCATGATGAGATGCACAATGACCAGGCGAACTGATCGGTTGGAGGAGCCAACCGATCGACTGGTGGCACCGCACCCAACCGACCAGTCTGATGGCGAGTCGATCATTCATGTGATGAGTTGATCAAACCCAGAAAGGCAAAGCACAGAGTTCATCTTGTATAGGTTGCATGTGATGTAGACCTAGATGACCGTGATTCTTCTTGGCTCGAGGAATCACATTAGGATGGCCATACTCATTGCTTTTATCATTTTGCATGTTTTTTGTGGGATATAGCATGTATATGATACGTACTATATATTGTGGTGATTGGATATGTATATGTATATAAAACCAAATCCCTCATTAAAATATTAAGTTTTAGATGACTTCCCAATGCGACACACGTGAAAAGCTTGATCAACCAAGTGTGGGCATGCCCAAGCGTGGTGCACCGTCTATCTCTTGGAAGCGTGAAGGATGGATATGTGGGTCTGCCCAAGCAGGGTGCATATTCATCGTGTTTGCTTTGGGTCGGACTTAATAAGGTGACCTAGATAGGATCTAGCACCTTGAGGCATGGAGATGATCATGGCAAGGAGTTTCATATGACATCTTATCAAGAGTTGCATATGATGCAATTGGTAAGAGTTGCCTACCTGAGAGATCTAAGTTGTCGGTGACAGCCCAAGCTGGTCCATGACTTAGAGGATTTCAGGATGTTGCCCACTAGAAGGTTGTAGGCTGCAATCTTCTGAATTGATGGTGAGGGCTATCAATTTGAATTAAAATAGTGGGAGCGATAATTAATTGAAGGCCTAATTATATCGTCAACTTTTCAAATCAATCAAATAAGTCAAAAATGAGTTTTTGGACTAAAATTGCATATTTTCCTTTTGTAGTACAAATGGCAACAAACAACAATCACTTTTCTTTGCGATCAGTCCTTGAAAAGGACAAGCTAAATGGGACAAACTTCCATGACTGGTATAGGACATTGATAATTGTTCTCACTCAAGAGAGAAAGCTCTATGTCCTAGATACTCCAATTCCAGAGGAACCTACTCCTAATGCACCAAAGGCATAAAGGGATGATTATAAGAAGCATTCTGATGATGCCATTGATGCAAAGTGTTTGATGTTGTGCTCTATGAACCACGAGTTACAGAGACAACATGAGAACATGGGTGTCATTGAGATGATTCAGCATCTTAGAAACATGTATGAAGATCAAGCACGGCAAGAGAGATACAATGTCTCAAGGGCACTGCTCAAGTGCCTCATGACAGAAGGAGATCTAGTTGGCCCTCACACACTCAAGATGATTGGGTATGTGGAGAACCTGACAAGACTGGGATTTCCACTAAGCCAAGAGTTGGCTACTGACGTGATACTGCAATCGTTGCCAGAATCCTACAGTCAGTTTGTGATGAACTACAACATGAACAACTTTGATAGGCCACTGTCAGAGTTATTGGGCATGTTGAGGACAGTCGAGATACAGATGAAGAAGGACAAGCCTATGTTTGTGATGGTGATCACGAGCAAGAAAGGCAAGTCCAAGCGCAAGGGTAAGGGAAAAGCTAAGAAAGGTTCTGATGCTAGCCAGGAGCCCAAGTCGTCTTCAACTCTCACGGCCAAGGGAGGCGTGACCAATAAAGTAAATTGCCACCATTGTCAAAAGCCAAGACATTGGAAAAGGAATTTTCCTCTCTATCTGGAAGAACAAAAGAAGAAGGAGGCGACATACGTCTCTACTTAAAGGTGTCATGAAAGTAAACTTGTAACACTTTTTGAGGTATATGATACCAAGATGTAAAGTGTAAAGCACTCAATAAATGGGGCAAGTGTTGCAGCCATAGATAGGAGCACTTTAGTTTATTTTCAGCCTAAAAGGCATGTAATATAGTTATGAACTGCTATTTCATATTTGCCAATAGATAGAAACACTTTATTTTTTCATATTGTATGACAATTATGGCAATCAATAAAGTTGATGTTTCAACCTTTTAAAGATATGATCTTTGTGGAAATGCCTTGTTTATCTTGTGATATTTGATATGCATAAGATAAAATGATACCTAAAAGTTATAGATAACTCAAACAATCAAATTAGCATCAATCATGAGAAATTCATTTCTAGTGTCCATATGATGGATAAATCTAGACTCTTTTGGTTGGAGAACCAGTAAGAGACATCAATATCTTGGACATGATTAATCAACCTTCACTAAAGGTAGTGGGAGAATGATTATCATATTAGGTATCATACATGTGATGTATTTACATACCTATTGGAGTAAATGCTAATACTTCAAATGGTGTTTAGAGAAATACAAATATGAATATCTTGAAGTGTTCAAGATTATCATAGATGAAGTGCAAATTTAGTAAAGTGTTAATTCTTGATGAGATCAATGAATGAAATACTTGGACCAAATGTTTGAGATCCTTTTGAGTGATTATGATAGTGTATCATAGTGAACTCATGATTAAGGCATGGTGATGTCTAAATCAAGAAGGAATCAAACTCTAAGGAGTTAGTGAATGATTATCAAATAACTGAATTCTTCTTAATAAAAGAATACCCCACACTAATAAAGGACATTGAGAATCATAAGAAGTTGTGAGTTCTTATATCCTTAACAGATACACCTCAATTATCTATGTGATGAGTTGTTCCTGTGATGAGTCAACTATCCATATGAATATGAGGAACCGAATTTTGAGTTATGGTTTATGACCATTACATCCTAAATGACTTCCATGTAAACCATAAGGTATGACCTTGATGGTAGCACTCATTGGGATGAAATCCATAAGTGCAAATGAGTCTTAAGTGTTAAGACACATGGATAACATTTTAAGAAGGATGATTCTTGTTGCAATTTAATGACTAAGACATTTGGAATATGGATACTAAAACTGCATTCCTATGAGGAATAAAACAAGGATGTGTACGTGACACAACCTATAAGGTTTATGAATCCACTAATGCAAATGAAGTCTATAAGTTACAATGGACTAATCAATGTGATTGATTGAGTACAAGCAACTCAGAATTGGATCTTTACTTTGATGATATAGTCAAAGGGTTTGACTGATATGTCAAAGATAAACAAGGGATATGTGATTTAGTGGGAGCATGTTCACATTCCACATGTTGATGTGAAATGGAAATGTTCTAGAATGGAAATCCAAAAGTGGAAATTATCTTTAAGGAAGATAGAGATGTTTCCTATGTGATAGGAATAGAGATCTATAGAGATAGTTCTCGAAAACCTCTTGACCTGGAAAAGAGAGAGCATACATTGGCAATTTGTACTGAAGGGTTCAGTATGCACAGATTCAGTGGGAGAAAACTTGTTCATGTTACATGGAATTAGTATCCCAAGGCCAAGTGTCCAATTCTTATGAAGAATGAGAACACTTAGAATAGATGTGGATCTATCATGTATGTAATCATCCCATTATCTTGCATGTCAAGAACAAAATTCATTCATCATCTTGTATGTAGGACATGACAGTATGATGTGCTCATCCTGATAACTCATATGTGGGACATGATGAGTGGATGTCTGTCTACTTCCAGTAAGGGTTACTGTGAAACCATAAGAACTTGATAAGTACTAGTTCTATGGAGATAAGGAAGAGTTCAATGTAAAGAGTTACATTGATGCTAACTTCCGAAAGGATAGAAAATTAATCGCAAAATATATATAGGATATATAAAAGTGAAAGTTTGTTGATAATTGGAAGTGTTCCAATAAAGCCATTTAAAAGGGAAATTTCGAGTATCCGTGTGTTAGAGAACAACAGTGGATAATATATGGATCTGGAAGTTCATGAGATGAACTTATAGATATTCCGGTCATTGATGACAAGTATGGAATCCTTGATCATGCAATCTGGCTAAAGGTTAGCAAAGGAATACTGGATCGCATATTACGGCGACTCCATCTCATACGTGTGATGTACAATGATGTGAGACATGCAATTAATACTAACTTTGGTAAGGTGTTGCCATAACTCACTATGTTCACACTAGAGCACAGTAACATGTGGGACATGTTTGAAGATCACTATGAATATGATTCAAGGGTGATTGGCTCGCAGTGCAAGTGGGAGTCTGTTGGTATGTATGCCCTGAGAGCCAATCATGGGATGATTGGTGGGATACATTAAGATTGATTTGATAAACATCAAAGGCAAGCTTCCAATTCTTTCTGGTTCAGTCATATGAGATAGTGATAGAACAGATTGAGTGTCTAGAAAATGACAGTACTCAATGACGTATGCTTTCAGGTTGAGGACCTGAACGATGAGATCATACAGATGCTAATAGTTTGTACATTCTTGTTATGTCCCAAGTCAGATGTCATTGTGGAAGGTAGATAGACAGCAATGACACACAAGGCTAGTTAGTGGTGTTGGTTGATGACAAAATCTCATTAGTCATGATATAGAAATATCAAACCAAACACATAGGTACTTGTTAGAGAACAAGTGTACCAGACAGACCCACCGTGAGTTTGACACATGGAACCATGACATGGTAGTCACAGTCACTACTCACAGTGATGGTGGTGTGTGTGATTCTTTGACCTGAAATCACTACACTCAACACATGTCGTTGGGCACACTTTGACATCATCAAACACAGTCCTGAAACATGGGTTGTTATAAAGGTGATGATTGGGTGGATTTGACACATGGGGATTTTGAGGGGTGAGTGATAGATATGGGATTTGTCCCTCCTGAGGGAGTTTGATATCCAAGGCCACTTGATGAGTAGGATTGCAATAGGCACGCACACGCATGTGTGAATCAGTATGTGATATTGATGTCAAACATATCTCTTTCAATCTACTCTGAGATCAAGAAAGTGAATGAACGTTGACAGGATGACTGTTCCATGCCTCGAGTTCATTCGGGATATCAGTGACAAAGGAATTATACATTCACTATAGCAACATTCATAGATTTTAGGATTGAAAGTTGTTCTCCAACTTTCCATTTCACTTGGGTAGCACTGATGTGTGACTAGGCACCGCTCTTTGCTTGTGAAGTCATAAGTTTTATGGACTTTCACTGCCAACGTGAAAAAGGACCTGCAGGGTTACACACATAGGATTTAACCTGGAAGAGGAGTTTTGTCCACAAACAATGTTTGGATTGATTGCTAAAGCAGTTTAGTAGTTCAATTAAACACTCAATTAATTGTTAGCTCAAAATCATAGTGTTCAAGGTGTTGGACAGATTGATTAGAGTATCAGATTGATTGAAACTGCAATTGACTATTTATACACGATCTGTACTCCCAACCGATTGGCTCATGTGATGAACTGATCGACTCAGCTTAGTGAACCGATCGGCTCAGATTGTGAGTCAATCGGCTCATAGACAGGGTGAAATGATTTCTTCAAGTGTTGAAATGATCGGTTCAACTGTTGCAACCGAGCTAGTTGAGAAAGTAGGATTGTTGAGAATTTTCCTTTCGTTTCACTTGACCAATTTGATTGGAACAAGGATTGGTATTTGATACCAATTAGAAACAAAAGAGAAAAAGTCAATTGGGAACTGACCAGGGCCACGAACCGACCAGTTCAGAAGTGAACCGACCGGTTGAGGTGTCCCAACCGATCGGTTGAGGTGTCCCAACCGATCGGTTGAGGTGTGAACCGATCAGCTCAGGTCCCCAACCGACCGTTTCAGTTGTGAAACGATCGGTTCAGGTTGCGAGTTGGTTGTTTTGTGGAAAATCTCGAACCCTTCTACTCCTGCTTTAGTCCCACATTGTCCGGAATGGAGAACCATGTCCCATGACCCTCCTACATATAGGGGTATTGGGGGCTTCTCAGAACACAATCAGTGCAACCAGTTGCTCTATGAAGTTGTCATTCTCTCTGGTTTTGGTAACCGAGAGAGAGCCCGAGCAAGTGCTACCCAATAAGGGAGGCACAACAAGGGAAAGACAACTACATAAAGCAATTGGTGGCAGGAGAGTGTGTTGGCGACTAGTACGCCGACAGGAGGGTGCGACTCCTTCCAATTCCTTGTGGGATAAGGAGATTGGAGTTCCAGGTGGTCCGTGTGGACTACTTCAGAGGCGGGAGGTTTTTGCCACTCGTAGGATAGCTGTCAATCCCGACAGTCCCAGTGAGACCAGGAGTCGTCAGTCCCGGTGAGACCAGGAGCTGTACAGACACCGTCCAAGACCGAAGGTGAAGACCGCACAAGGCGCGAGGTATTGTCGCTGAGCAAGCCTCGGGATAAGGTATGATTCCACAAACCATCCTTTCCTATTGTATAGACGTTGACGTGTTTCCTTGTTCTGGGTTTGGGGGAGAAAATTTTTATTTCCGCTGCCTTCTCTGCCTCCCCTAAAACCCAACAGTAAATTGGTTTGTTAATTAACTTGATTGTGATATTTATATTTTTAGCCATATTTGTGAAATTTTGGTAGTCCCCACATACCGGCATATTTCGATATGCTGACTGACATTTTGTTTTTCGACATTTTAGGTGCAAGATTATAAAGGACAAATAGTAGTGGCATATGTGGAATTAAATAATAATTAAAGTACAAATGATGATTAGTTAGAATAGACTCCAGATGTGGATAGAAGTAGATATGCAATTTTTTGAAAAAGGTATGCAAAGTTTTATTTTATTCCATCTTTCAGTATAGTTTGGTTGAATTTGATAATTATTACTGATTATTTGTCGAACCTTTAATCCTATTAATTGGGATAATGACTCTGACCTTCTGGTCTCCCTTAATTGGGGGTTACCGGGGGTGGGGTCATTACATATGGTATCAGAGCATAGGTTCCCCATTTAATCTTTAGTAATTATTAAATTTTACAAATTTCATAGAACCGAGGGAGTTATTAGAGGATTTTCTGAAAGACATAGGTGTCTAGAAAAGGATCACGTTCGGGGGCTGGCAAGATTTTCCTCCGCACTGCTAGTCAGAATATGAGGACTCCTAGATTAGTGTGACTGCTTAGTCGATGTCTTAGGATTTGACTCGAAATAAGATTGATTTAGGCTTCTCTCATCTTGTTCATCCCTTCTCAACTCTAATGCTATTAAGGATTTTAAGGATTAGGATTTCCTCTCTCTTCCTCACTCTCTTGAGGTATGGGTAAGGTTGATAAGGTTTAAGGAATCCTCCACCAAATTAATGAAAAGAATGTAAATAAGATGTCATGGACATAAGCTTAATAGTTTAAGTGTAAACTAAAGAATAGATACATGCTTAGGTTGTATGACATATGTTGTCATGCCCTTAGGGGAGACCTGAGGCTAGGCCTTCCTATCAGGAGGATGAGTAGAGAGAGTTGTTCTTGGAGGCAGAGACCTCCATTATAGGTAGAAACCTGGTACATCCTCTGAGGATGATGTCAACCCTAACCCTAAGGGAAGGTTAGAGAGAGAGATGACACGATGAGCTAGATGTCATGGTAGATCATGCGTGTGAGTGGACATGCTTTTAGTTTGATACCCATAACGATATGAGCCATGTGAGGTTGGATGACCTAGTGCCTTTGGCGACCCAACCCTGGAAAGGGTCGTGCATGTTAGAGCAAAGGATAGTTCCTTCAAGGATGAGGTTAGTGAATAACCTATAGAAACCCTATGGGCTTATGCGAGTAGGGCATAACATGCACCCAAAGTACGACAATAGTGTAGGAGGTAGGTTGAACCTCTGTCCAAGAGAGTATGTTGGATGTCTTATGAGATAAGCATAAAGGGGCTATGGATAATCTTGAGAGAACATAAGTTTAAACATAGACTTCACCCATGTAGGGGTACGCTTGTGAGCTTGATCCTTCATGGAGAGAGGACCTCTAGTAGTAAGGTTGTTTTAGGGTTAGCTCTAGAGAGAGAGAGAGAGAGAGCAGGACCCAGGAAACAAGGTTGGAAGCTTAGACTCTGAGATATGAGGAACAGTGGGGAGTTGAGGATGATGCGACCTAAGTGGATGATAGCGGTTGCCTCATGATTGTTTCCTGGAGGCTGATGATATCTTGGTTGCCTTTAGAGGAACCAAACCCTAGAGAGAGGATGAGGCTTCTGGTACCTATGTGCCTATGGTATAGGTGTTTACCTTTAGTGATGGGAAAAAGAGTTCCTTAGAGCATGGAGAGGTTTAGTAGCAAGTTGTGAGGCCTTTTACCTTGTTGGTTGTCCTTGAGGAGGACTCCACTCTGAAGTGTTGCTTGAGGGGAAGGATGATAGGAAGTGCATGTCATACCTTGTGCATGCTTGGTTTGTGGTAAAAAGTTGAGCAGGCAGTTGGACATTAGAGAAGAGAACCTAGGGTTCCTAGGCCTAAGAGAGGAAGTGGTATACCTGATTCTCCTGATGAGATTTGAGTTTCTATAGATTTGAGCATGGCAATCCTCATGTTTAGAGGAAAGGGAAACCCCTTAAGTTTAAGGTATGTTTGATGAACCCCTCATAGCTAAGTTGGTGACATGGGAAGGCTTGTTCTTGACCCCATGTTGAGGAATGAGAACAAGGTTGACCTAACATGGTTTAGTAGATGGTCTGCTTATAGCTTGCTAGGGTAAGCATGCTCATGGGGATGTAAAACCTAGACATAAGGACGTTTGTGACCTTTGTTATCAAGATGTAGTTTCCTCCCATCTTGGGAGAGGGACCCTTTTGTGGGGTGTATACCAGTTTTGTTGGTTTTGAGGTAACCTAAAGAGGTCTCATAGGATCTTGTGAAGCTAAGTGAAAAGTACATAGTAAGAGAATGAACATGTAGACCCATAGATAACCATCTCTAAGTGCATGTGGATGTGTTACCATGGAGATAACTGGTATGGAGCCTGACCCTTATGAAAGGATGAAAGTCATCCTGTGAATGTAGAGAGAGATGATGGAGACTTGGGTAAGGTTCTAAGTTGGAAATGTACTATGTTAGAGTCCTAAGTATATCCTAGGGTCAGTAGGGATAAGACGGATGGAAGTAGGAGTTGCCTAATTCCCTAGTTGCACATGACCATAGGGTCGGGAGGTAACAACTATCATTGTCTGAGGGTCATTGGTTAGGAGAATGATCACCTTCATGAACTCATGGGACCCAAAAGGCAGATGAAGAGGACACTCTCTGATGCATAAGGGAAGAGGGATGACCCCAAAAGTGTCGGCACCCTACATTCCTAGTGGAGATGACCAAGGATTGTGTGGTGACCCAAGTAGGTTCGAGACCAGTTTTCCATGGAAGTAACCTTGATATTGAGATTTTCATGAGGTAGAGACATATGTTGCACGTTTCAACTCAGTAGAGACATAAGTGAAGGTGTACTGGAAATGTGGGATGTACCATCTCTAATCTTGGAATAAGAAGAACTTTGTGTTTGGATGACCGCCAAATGCTTATTTCCTCTTATTATGGGAGTGCGAGATAGGATAGTACGCATGCCATACACCAAGGATAAAGATGATGTGAATTGGAATGTTGCTATGAGGTATGAGGACAGAGATGATAACATACCCTTGTGGAGTAAACAATATGTAGATGGTTTACAAACATCAAGTGAACTAAGGTAGTCATCTTGTGAGGATGTTTTATCATGTACTATGTGGAATTTGCAAGTTATACAAAGTTGAGTTTGATAACCAAGAGGATGAGCTCAGGGTGTTCTTGATGAAGGTAGACTTAGAGTCCAAAATGAGATGATAAGTGAAATAGATGGAGGTGAATGTCTTCAAAATTACCTAATACCTAAGGATGTGAAGTGGTAATGGATGCTCTGGTGGTGATGCAGCTACCTAGTTTAGCTAGAGGCTAGAAGAGGATGTTAGGTTAGCCCTAAGTTTGGGAAAGAAGATATATTTGGCTAACACTCAGATGTGACAAGATCTATTGAACAAGTTAGTGGTTGTTTGGTTAGCCAGCCTAGGCCTTGATGCAATGAAAGGATGATTGTAGAACCTCATATGCACTTCTCTAGAAAATAAGGTGATGAAACCCTGACTAGAGTGGTTTAGGGTTTTTGAGGATTTAATCTTAAGGAATCATGACATACAGGAGATCATGATTTGAAGATCACCATACACCATGGTACTGCTAAGATAATAAGTGGTAGCAGTACTTTGATGCCTAAGATGAAAAGTGTACAAAGATGCATGTGGCTCGTTGCCATGCATGTCAAGAGGTGAAGGACGAACACCAGTAACCCACTGAGTTGGTATAGAGGATGAAGAGTCCCCGAAGGGGATTGGGAGTTGATCACTATGGATGTTGTGGTAAGTCTCTCCTAGACAAAGGAAGCTCAAGATGCAATATGGGTTATGGTAGATCGCCTTACCTAGATGACATGAGAAAGAAATAATATTGTCAAGGGACGGATCCGGTTGAACTACATATGAGAGAGAGATGGTTCAACTACACCATGATGAGAGTTCAAAAGTTCTTGAGTATAACCTAAAGATTCGCTTCCATGCGGTGGAAGTAGATACATGAAGGACTCGATGTTTGTACAATTTATCACCCCTAACTAATGGTTAGTATCGGGATGTAAAGAAGCTATGTAAGGGAGGTTGTGTCGGTTACCACTTCATTGAGATGATGTTGGTGAAAGGGACTCGCGATGGTCAGAAAAGAACCACCATGTGTGTAGATGAAGTCACTTTGATCATGTAATGGATGAGAGAGAGCCTAGGGGTGACATGAGTTGTGAGCTAATGCAAAGCAGACTGACATTCAGTTCACTGTGGGAGAGTATGTGATGTGAAAATCTGACCCCTCTAAGTTATAGCTAAGAGAGAGCTGCATCCCAGCTGCATGGTCCATTTGAGATGGACTGGTGGAGATTGTTATGTTTAGCCTTACCCCTCAGGATAACATGATGTATAATGTGTTCCATGAGTCTGATCTAGAGCACTATGTGAGGTACCCAAGCCATGTGCTGAGCCCTGAACCTATTCATCTTGATGAGAGGATGAAATGTCCTGAGTCACCTATTAGGGTACGATATACCAAGGTAAGAAAGAACTCAGATGGAAGAATATGAGATGATGAAGGTTCTTCGGAAGCACCATGAAAAGGGAGAGGCCACATGGGATCCATGATGGACATAAGAAAGGCTTATAATGTTTGTTTGTGTGCCTGGTGGAATTTTGAGGGCAAAATCCCTATAAGAGGGGAAAAATGTTACAACCCCAAATGTTGGGTTCTTTGGGTGAGAAATGTAATTTCTCCTATTAAAGATATTTGAACAAATAATGATATAATTTGTTTTGAATAAAGGATTTTGTTTACAATAGCCTTTTTGGTTGTTTTGTGGGCTTTATTGGCTATTGGGCCCAATAATAAGGAAAAGACAAAAGAAACACTATTATTAATAAGAGATGGAGACAAGAAAGATGTAGAAACCTCTAGAATGCAAAAGAATGCTATCCAAAGGTGTATTTCGTGCCTCTTGGGTTACAAGGAGTCCAAAGTTATAAAAATAATGCAACAAGAAAAGAAAAGATCAATTAAGTATTTTTTTATTAAGAAAGAAATTGAAAACAATGATAAAATTTGGGAAATAAGTGGAAAGAGGTATAATTGAGTTATCTTTGGTGGATTTTCGTATCCATAAGGTTCCTAATGTTAAAAGGAATTCCAATTAGGAAAATAAAAAGAGAGATAAAGAGAAATCCTCAAAAAGAGATATTTTAATAAAGAAATAAATAAGATAATGAGAAATAATGGCTATAGATGCATCTAGAAGGATAATGAGTATACACTAAAAAGGATTTAGAAATATTAGAGTTTCTTGGGGTCCAAGGAGCCCCAATGGAGAAAAAGAAAGAGAAAATACCAATAATACAAAAGTAGGAGGATAATGTGATACATAATTAATGGTTTTTGTGGCATTGTTAAAAAGGAGGTATTTTCTACTAAAAGGAAATATAAATTTGTGCCAATGGATTAAAAAGTCAAGCATAAAGAGAATAAGAGAGAGGATTTTTGAATTCCTAAATATCCAAAGAATATAGTTTATCAAGTAGATAAATAAAAGAGAGAAGATTGTTTCTCAATAAAGAAATAGGATTCCTATTGGGAAAAGGCTTTGTTTCTTCGTAGGCAAGCATGCTGGGGCATTGATACCCTCCTCTATAAAAGGATAAAGCCCATGGCTAAGCCCAAGGAGAGTTCCACACATCTCTCTTCTTCTTATTCTTTTTCTTTCCATGCAAACCCTAGCCGTGATGGGTAGAGACACCCTGGAGCAATTGAGGGTCATGGAGTGGTCTTGTTGGAGGCTCGATGCACCCACACCGCTGGAACGAAGCTTGGTGGTCATCGCTTTGCTCTAGCCCTGACAAAACAACCACTGGATGGATGCAAGGCCATCTGCATGGGCAGACCTAGCCAGTGTGATCCAGCTGCTTTGGCTATGAGATCATGGTGTCCATGGGTGTGCGGAGGAGCATCATAGGCGAGGGAACTATCCCTGGTGGCCGTCGGGGTTAGGGAAGAGGAGGACCTGCGCTAACCACGGTTGTGGCAACAGTGCTAGATCGTGGGAGCTGGAAGACGACCAAGTGTGCATTGGATGGAAATGCCCCTCAATGGGCTGAAGTGTCAACCACTTACGCGGGGGTAATCCGGTCATTTGATTATGTTTTCAATCGACCGTGCTACGTTGCATGGGTTTGGCAACGTGGTGGCCTGACATTAGTCCAAGTAAGTTAATTTTGCAAAAATTGTATCTTTTTATTGGTAGCTCGGATGAATGCGTATAAAATATGAAAGTTTCTCAAAACAATGAGATGAATTCAATAAAAATAGTTTTAGAAGCTAATTCCTATTATAATTAGAAAAGTAGTGGAAGTTATCAACTTTAATGTATTAATGATTAAGAAACCCTAAAGTGAGATGATTAATGTCTTAAGAAGGGTTTTATGGATGATTAAAGTTGATATTAACCTGTTAATTATAAAAAGGTACATTAAGAAAAAAAGGATGAACTTTGCACGTAATTGATTTAATTTAGAGTTCTATGTACATGAATGAGCATTAATGGGCCTTGAAACCCTAATGTTAGTAATTATGATTCATACTGGCTTTAATTGTTCAAATTCATGATTAAGCTGAGATATGATGGTTCTAAGCTAATTCGAGTATAAAAGTTCCTAATTGTGGATAAATACCCTTAATATGGTAATTAGGGTTTTCTAATGGATAAGGGTGGAATTAATGATAAATAGAGTTAATATGTGAATTAGATCATAATGAACTATGAGTTGTTAATCCGAAAGGAACCAAAGATGATAAATATGCCTAATGATCTTGTCACGAATTAAAAGGATAAAAATGGTAGAGCATAATGGACTTAACTGATGGTTAAGAATGCCTTTAATCCGAAATGAAGGTTATATGTTGTTAAAAGGTAACCTTAATATATTTCGTGAAGAATAGATGACATAATTAGGGTATGTGAGTAATTGTATAAAATTAGGGTTTAAAATAGTAAAAATGAATAGAAACCCTAATTGCAATGGAAACCCTAAAAGTGGACTAGAAACCCTAGGAAGCGAGCTAGGTTTAATAGACCTTGATGGCCTGATCAATGATAAGAAAATTAGATGCATAATTCAGGATCATCTTGTGTGCTTGCTTGTTACTGTATTACTTGCTTAGTTGGATTATTTCTACACTCAAGTCAGTCTGGCAGCTATGTGGTTACGCTTATGGTTAATCTCTTTAGTTTCACAGCAATTCCCGAATGTTTTATCGGTTGCCCGAAAATAACGTCTTGGATGGCCTTTATTTCATGCAACTATAGAGTGACTATTATTATCACAATTATAATAGAAGTGTGTATTCTCGCACCTACATGCCACCCTAATGGATGATGCCAAAAGGTCAAGCCCAAGAGGGAAGACTAATGGGCACCATGAGTGGTGACCCCAGACACCAAGCTCGATATTGAGAAGGTGGTCTTTATTGAATGACTAATGGGCACCATGAGAGGTGACCCCAAACACCAAGCTAGGGAATGAGAAGGTGGCCTTAAGTCATTGGCAAAAAAGAAACCCTAAGGAGGGTATGCCAGGGTTAGGGCAAAAGCAGTGGAGAATGTCACATTGAAAGCGTAAATTGGTTTGTTAATTAACTTGATTGTGATATTTAGATTGTTAGCCATATCTGTGAAATTTTGGTTGTCCCCACATACCGACATATTTTGATATGCTGACCGACATTTTGTTTGTTGGCATTTTAGGTGCAAGATTGAAAAGGACAAATAGTAAAGTGCCATATGTGGGTTTAAATAAGAATTAAAGTACAAAGGAGGATTAGTTAGAATAGACTCTAGATGTCGATAGAAGTATATATCCAAGTTTTTGAAAAAGGTATGCAAAGTTTTATTTTATTCCAACTTTTAGTATAGTTTGGTTGAATTTGATAATTATTACTGATTATTTGTCGAACCTTTGATATTGTTAATTGGGATAACGGATCTGACCTTCGGGTCTCCCTTAATTGGGGGTTACCGGGAGGTGGGGTCATTACAGTGTTATTGTGCTTTGGGAATTTCCCAATACCCTTCTATTTATAGGCATGGTTAGGGATAGTATCCTAGTCTGTTCGAGATATATGCGGGAATGGAAGGGACATGAAGATCTTGAATTTTCATAGCCTACAAACCACGAGACAGTCGTCTGGTGACCCGGACAATTGTCTGGAACTATGAGACGTTCGGGTCATACTGCAAGACAGTCGTTTTGCAGTTTCTAAATCACATACGAAATTGGCAACTTGTTTTCCATTAATGTTAAACATTAATTCCTTACACCACAAGTATTTTGCAATCAAAACAATTTGGGAAAGTATATAGAACCTTCATCCTACCTAACCAAGAAATTTCACACATGTGAGGTGGTCGTCTCTCTCACCCAATTGATCGTCTGGTGACCCGAACCAAGCCGATCAGTTTAACAGAATGAACTGGTTGGTACACACCTCAGTTTGGATAAACTTAGCCCATTCGATTTTTTATTGGCCTGACAATCCAAATGCCCATCTCAACATTTGAGACAATCGCCTGGCTTGTCCAAAGGGCCGTGTCAACACTTGAGATGATCATTTGACAGTGCATTCAGTCTATTTGTTGCATGAATTGAATACATAAACACTTTAATAATATATCCAATCATCATTCAAGATTAAACTCCTCTTCTAGATGAGTTCCTATGTGCATCACCCTATAGGACCCATATCACATTGGCAATGAATGTCCATAACTAACTTATGACATCACAAGTAGAGAGCGGTGCTTGGTCGCACATTAGTGCTACCCAAATGAATGAAAAGTTGGAGAACAACTTCAACCTACAATTTGTGTAAGGTGTTGCGGTGATTGTATAATGACTTTGTCTCTACGAGGCATGGAATCGTCATCCTCTCAACATTCAATCCATGTTCATTAAACTAAGAGGATATTTTCTACAATAATGTGACATCTATATCATATATCAATTCAAATGTTCATGCACATGTGTTTTTCAGTTTCACTTATCAAGTGGCAAGGATATCAATCTCAAGTAGGAGGGTCAAATCCCATCTCTATCACTCACAGTAAGTCCCATGTGTCAAAGTCACCCAATAATCACCTTTATGACAACCCATGTTTTAGGATTGCATTTGATGATGTCAAAGCATACCCAACGACATGTGATGAGTGTAGTGATTTTAGGTCTAAGAATCACAATCACCACCTTCACCATGAGAGATGACTATGACCACCAATGATGATTTCAATGTGTCACTCTCAAGGTGGGTATGTCTGATACATTATTCTCTAACATGTATTTGTGTGCTTGGTTTGATATTGCCATATCGTGAATAATGAGATTCTATCATCAACCAACCCACACTCCAGTCTTATGTGTTACTGGTGTGTATCTACCTTCCACAGTAACAATCGACTAGGGAAATAATAAGAATATACATACTCTTAGCATTCGTATGATCTCATTCTACAAGTTACGTACTTGACCACATACACCATTGAGTCTTGTCATTCTTTAGACATTCAAAATATTTTCTCATTATCTCATAACTAAGTGAAATAGAATGAATTGGAAGATTGCCTTTATGATTATTAATAAAATCCATTTTGGTTTATGCCATATCAATGATCACATGGTTGGCTCTACAATCATACTTTACCAACATACTCCCACTTGCACTTAGAGCCAAACACCCACAAATCTCATTCTTAGTGATCTAAACATGTCCACCATGTTTCTACTGCACAAGTGCTTAATCTAGCGGGTTAGCAACATTTTACTATTAGTCGGTATATTTCATATTTCTTATCTCTTCTATCTGAGATGAAACCATCATAATATGGTATCTGATATTCCTTGCCTAACAAGTAACTCCATTGTTGTCATAATATCACTGCTATGTCAATTAAGGTTGGAACATCTATTAGTTCATCGTATGAACTTCTAGATCCATATAATATCACTTTGTATTCATAACACAAGTATACTCGACTTATATTGTAGAATATAATTAATGGCTATTAGTTCAGAACCCTTCCAACTAACAACATTTCTCCTTTTAAATCAAACATATTTTATTGCAATCACTTTGTCATTATGGAAGCTTGCATTGATGTGACCCTTTATATCCAACTCTTCCTATTGATTCTATCCTTATTGACTAGCAATCTAACTTTAAGTACATATCAAGTTCTAATTGATATCATTAATGACATTCCAATAACCCTTATTGGATTTTAGTATCATCTTGTCATGTCCAACACATACAAGATTATATGGGATAAGTACATATATATCATCATGATAGATCCAATGTTACATCCTACTGCATCTTAATCATGTCATTTCTATTCTTTTAAAGAATTGGAACATAACGTTCATGAGAGACTAATCCATATTCTCTCTCATTGAATCTTGTCCGTGTTGAATTCTTTCAACATCTTGCTATTACATGTGCTCATACTTACATTGTGAAACATTCAAAAACTATCTCTATAGATCTTGATTATTATCTCATAAGATGTTTCCTTTAATCTTTCTTTGCTAAAGGGGTTTTCATTGCCACATGTCAATAATTACAATATTGAGATATTATTCCTCAACATATTTGGAACGTTCATATATGCTCCCACTAAATCTTTTGTAATCACCAATTTCATTTTTTATCTTGATTCAGGTGAAACTCTTTGACTATCTTATCAAGTTAAAAGGTCCTTCCTTTGAGATGTTTGTTTCAATCCCAGATTGAACTTTGTAGTTTATATAGACTTTATTTTCATTCTTAAAGTTATAAAACCATTTAGGTTGTGTCAAGTACACATGCTCTAATGTATTCCCTTTAAGGAATCCAGTTTTATCTTCATATGCTAAATCTCTTAGTCTATTTTAACTACAACAACAAGCTTGACAATTGGTAAAGGAATTTTTTGTTTATTTTAACTACAACAACAACTTGACAATTGGTAAAGGAATTTTCTATCATGTTCAACAACTTGAATTGATTTGAAAATTTTATTTAATCAATTTGTTCTTTTATGTTGTCTACGTAGATCTTTGCCACAAGACCCTATTGCACCCTTTAGGTATTACCCCTTTAGGTGGCACTATCAATGTCCTACCCTATTAGCTTTCATGGACTCCATAATGGCCTTCAACCATTACTCAGATTATAGGTGTTAATAGCTTCTAGTTGATTAGGTGGCTCATCCTATTATGACCAACTTATCTGAGTTGTTGGATTCACAATCCTTCAATTTCAGATGTGTTCTACTAGAACTATTTTGTTCTGTGTCACATGATGAACTTGATATTCCACATCATCTTGTGATTCTCTTAGTTCTTATTGTAACTCTTTGTTGACCTCAAACATTTTGACTTCTACTTTTACTCCCACTGATTCTTTAGGAACTCATTTATCCTATCAACAAAACCTTTTTGTTATTGGATTGGGACTAATAATAATATTCAATAGTTATGGTTTGTGGATTAACCTTTTTTAAGAAACTACTTTCTCAATGTAGGTTTCAATCATTTAGACATATTGGGACATTCCCAATTCATATCATATATGATGTCTTATAAACCATTCATATGGTACATTTTTTAGTGATAGTCATATATTTATGTGGACATAAGAAGATTAAATTAATTGATAATCATATCATGGCTCATCATGGTATAATTCCTTCATTCTGGCACATCATCATGTTCAGACGGATCTGACTTGTGATACTATATCACAGTTGTTTCTTGAAGGTAGTCAAGGTATTGATGTAAAGTATTTCAACACTTGATCTCATCAAAGTTTATTAATACTTTCATCAAAATTATACTTCATTTATAATCTTCTTGAACATTTCAAGAGATTTCCATTTTATTGAGTACATATCATCATATTACCAGTAAATGAATATGTGGTATAAGTAATTATCAATATCATTCATTCTATAACATCTTCATGCATCACATGTATGATGTCTAGTGGAAGGCTTATCCTCCCACTACATCTGGTGAAGGATGTCATGTTACATTGTGTGTAAATAAGGATTTGCATGTATCCTTGGGTTTAATAACCAAGGGAATCAAGATTAACATCAATATGTATTCTAGACATGCATTTCTTATATATACATCTAAGGTGACTATTGGTAATGATAATATTGAGTTATCAATTATAATCCTTTTGTATTAACATCATAAACATTCATCTTAAAATATTTCATACAAAGACCATTTAGATGTTTGGCCATAGCCGTGCAAGATCATATCTTTTAAAATAGAAACATTAATCTCTCACTTTATTGATATATCATCCTTGTCACAAGATGATTTAAAGTAAATGTTTCTATTTTACTGGCATAATGAAATAGCAGTTCAACTAACTCTATTATATGCCCATTGAGATAAGATAAATTTTAAATGTAGAATAAAGCTTTCGCAACTCTTGCTCTACCTTATCAATCATTGTCCTTCCATGAAGGCCTTTACTTCTTGTCAGATCCTGCACATCAAGTGTGTCAGATCTCTATTTGGTATCACATACCGAAATAAACAAGTTATCAAATTAATCTTATGACGTTTATACCTAAAGTGGAGGCCTCAGTGCCTTCCTTCTTCTTCTTTAGTTCCTCTAACCAGAATGGGAAATTTCTTTTCCAATGTCCAGGCTGGTGAAAATGGTGACAATCACCTCTTATTTTTATCACTCCTCCCTTTGCTTTGAGATATGAAGACTTGGGCTTCTAGATAACATTATAACCCTTCTTAGCTTTACCTTTTCCTTTACACTTCCCCTTTGTCTTGTTGATCATCATCACATATTTGGGTTTGTCTTTTTCATTTGTGTCTCATCTGTTCTCAACATGCCCAACAACTCTGTCAATGACTTGTCAAAGTCATTCATGTTGTAGTTCATGACAAACTAACTATATGACTCTGGGAGAGACTATAGAATTACATCAGTGGCCAACTCTTAACTCGAGGGGAATCCCAATCGAGAAGGTTCTCCACATACCTAATGAGATTGAGTACATGAGGACCCACTGGGTCTCCTTCTGCCATGTTACATTTGAACAATATCTTGAAGACATTGTATCTCTCTTGTCTTTCTTGACTTGGAACATGTTCTTGAGATGTGTGTCCATCTCAATCACATCCATTTTCTCATGTTGCCTCTACAACTCATAGTTCATGGAGCATAGCATCAGACACTTGACATCTACAACATCTTCAATATGCTTCTTATAAGAATCCCTGTCAGCCCTTGTTGCATTTTGAGGTGGTTCTTCTGGTTCTGGTGTTTCCAGGATGATTCTCAATATCCTGAACCAATCGTAGAAGTTGTTCCCAGTTAGTTTTCCCTTCGCAAGGATTGGTCATAGAGAAAAGTGATTGTTGTTCGTTGCTAATTGATTCTACAAAAGAATTTGCAATTTTGTCAAAATTCATTTTTTATTTGATTTTATTAGAATTAGGGAGATAATAATTAGGTTTTTAATTCCTTATAATTCTCATTATTTTGATGAAATTGACAACTCTAAAGTATCAATTCAGAAAATTATAGTGAAATTTTTTCTAATGAGCAAGACCTAAGATAATTCAACTATGACCTGACTAACATCAACATTCATAGTCAATCATCAAGGTAGGCAACTTTCCAATTGCATCATATGCAATTCTTGATAGATAATATGTACAAATCCTTGCCACAATTATCTACATGATTATGGACTTAGACGCTCTAAAAATCACCAGTTAAGCCTGACCCAATAGCCAATACAATAATAATGCACCCTGATTTTGCAAAACCTACATTACTACCATCACACTTTCATGAGGTAAATGGCACACCACGCTTTGTCATAACCTATTCATAGTTGAACAAGCTTTTCATGTGTATTGTTATTGGAAAGAATCTTAGACTTAATATATTTGATTTGAGGGATTTTATATATATCATATATATACATGTATTGTATTCAATAACCACATATTTAGTATGTACCATATACATGTTATATCCCACAATGTAAACATGCAATATAAAACAAAAGCCATGGTTACAGATTATCTACTTGTAACTCCTTGGAGCCACAATGAATTACTACCACCTTGGTCAATCATCACATCTCATGTATGAGCTTGTTGTTGGTGTAGAATTCTACTTACCAATCTCGGTAGATCGGTTCAACCCTTGAACTGGTTGTATCACCTCTTGGCCGGTCAGATGTTCATCATGGATGGTCATTTGGTCTTCAGTCTAACTAATGTTTGGACTCTTTCCAAATGGTAGGTTGGGTCCACCAGGTGGTCGTTTGGATCCATCATTATGTCCTCCAGACTGTCAGCTCGTCTCACGAATTGGTCATCTCATCCAGAAATGATCATCTTTTTTGTCATTACAAGAAAAGAAACTATCCTATTGCTATTAAACTAGTACATTATAAACAAAAACCTCGAGTTACATTCGAGGGGAGAAAAAGTAAGAAAGAATTAACTTTATATTGAGAAAAGGGAGGTAGAGGCTTGATATGAAGACCAAAATAAATAGGAATAAAACCAAACCATCCAACCACACATAGATATTGGGTATTGACCATAACCATACTACCATCCAAAATTACTTTTAAAGCGACACATGTAAATTGCATATATATACATATATACATATATACATATATATATATATGTATATATATGTATATATATATATGTATATATATGTATATATATATAGGGTAGAGATCCAGTGAGAAACATCCTACGGTGAGAGCATGAGAGGCATTTAAATAACTAAAAATTTGTAACTATTTTTAAAAGTCCATCCATATAGATGGAAAAAGCATCATTTCATTTACCTTTTCACAAAAAATCATTTCCATCAAACATTGTTTACATGCCCATATGTACAATATACACTTTTTACATCCAACGGACAGCCTAAAATTCAATATAGAGTGTCAAAACGTATTTGGTTGTTGTGCATGATCTACAAATCAGATGGTGAAAAAATTTTATAGGATGGTATATATAAAGGTATACTTGTAATTTGTACGATTGGATTATGAAAAATTGATCTGTGTGGAGATTTATTCAAATGCCTCTCGTATATATATATATATATATATATATATATATATATATATATATATATATATATATATATATATATATATATATATATATATATATATATATATATATATATATATATATATATATATATATATACATACATACAGATATATATACATATATATATATACATACATATATACATATACATACATATCTATATACATACATACATATATATACACATACGTATCTATATATATACATACATATATATACATACATACATACAAATATATATATATACATATATATACATATATATACATATATATATATTAGTGTGTATTATGTGGACTTTGATTAGATACACATATGAGAAAATTTAAATGTTTGCATAGTATGCAAAAAATAAATGATTAAACTAAAATCTAATCATATCGATTATCCTAAATCATAATAAATTGACAGGGCTCTAATACCACTGTTGGAAAATATAGGCACAGAGTATAAAAGCAGAAAAGAATATTATATGTATGTATTCCCCTAACAGTAAGATCACATCAACTACTACAAAATAGGAAGGATGATTTATCTGTATGTATTCCCTAGAGCAATTCCAGTGATAACAACTCGTTTCAATGCAACTGTCTTCTAGTAGCTCTTGGACAGTGGTTGTGCAACTCCTGGTCTTCACCATGAACAACGAGCATGATAGCTTATGCAATGACTCCTGCGATCTCGTCATCGATTGTAGATTGACTTTACCCTCCTTGTAGTAGCCAAAGGGCTCCTGCCTCTAGAATAGTCCACACGGACCAACTAGAAATCCTATCATTCAACTAGAATGGACAAGAAGGGGTTGTCCCTCCAGTTGGTGTACTAGTCACCAACTTTCTCTCCCACAACAACAATCTTTAGTTGTTCTCTCCTGTCACTATCCCTCCCTTGTCAGGTAGAAATTGCTTGGGCTCTCTTGGTTACCACAACCAGAGAGGAAAACAATTGTTAGAGAAACTCATTCTCAATTGTGTTGTTATGCTCTAGGAATCCCTCAGTACCCCTTGATTTATAGGTGGGGTTAGGACCATGGTTTCCAGTCTGTTTGAGATCTATGCGGGAGTGGAAGGGACTAGAAGATATTGAATTTCACAACCTATGAACCACGAGATAGTCATATGGTGACCCAGACGGTTGTCTAACACTATGAGACATTCATATCGTACTACGAAATGGTCATTTCACAGTTTCCAAATTGCACACAAAATTGGCAACTCATTTCCCATTAATGCTAAACATTAATTCCTTACACCACAAGTATTGTGCAATCGAAATGATTTGGGAAAGTATATAGAACATTCCTATGGCCTAACTGGGCAGTCTCACACATGTGAGACGGTCTTCTCGCTCACCCAGGCGGTCGTCTGGTGACCCGAGCTGAGCCGATCGGTTCAACAGAATGAACCGGCCGGTTCACACCTCAATTTGGGTAGAACTTAGCCAATTTAATTTTTGATCGGCCTGACAATCCAAATGCCCATCTCAACATTTGAGATGATAGTCTGGCTTGTCCAAACGGCTGTCTCAACACTTGAGATGATCGTTTGGTAGTGGAATCAGTCAATCTATTGCATGAATTGAATACCTAAATACTTTAGTAATCAATCCAATCACTTTCAAGATTAAACTCCTCTTCTACATGAGTTCCTATATGTGACCATATAGGTCCCACATCACGTTGGTGGTGAATGTCCATGACTAACTTATAACGCCACAAGCAGAGAGTGGTGCCTATTTGCACATCAGTGCTACCCAAGTGAATGGAAAGTTGGAGAACAACTTCAACCTACAATTTGTGTAAGGTGTTGTAGTGATTATATAATTCCTTTGTCTCTAATATCTAGGATGAACTTGAGGCATGGAATCATCATCCTCTCAATGTTCAATCCATGTTTCTTGAACTAAGACAAGACTATCTGAGATAATGTAACCTCAATATAATATATTGATTCACATATGTGTGCACATGCATTTCCCAGTCTCACTTATCAAGTAGCTAGGATATCAATCTCTAGTGGTTAGTCCCTGTTGGGTTTTACATGGTTGGAGTAGGCAGCAGAAATAAATTTTTTACTTGACCATAAGCCTGTAACTAGCAGATCGCATCAATATCTATGTAATGGGAAGGTTAGCTTTAGTGAGTTATACATGGTCCTAAGGCTTTCTCAGTGACTATACCTCGTAGCCAGTGTGGTCTCCAACCAACTGTCTTTGACGACATCTATGCAAATCCTAGTCTTGACCCAGACTGTGGTTGACTGTCGTCCTCCTGAGCAGAAGAAGTCTCCCGCCTCTATAGATAGTCTACATGGACTGCCGGGAACTATAGTCATCCTGAAGGACGGACTAGAAGGAGTTGTCCCCTTTTGTCAGTGTACTAGTCACAGACACACTCTCCCACAACCAGTTGCTTTTCTGTAATTGTCTTTCCCTCACTGTTTCTCCCTGGATGGGTAGAACTTGATTGGGCTCTCTCAGTTACCACAACCAGAAAGGACAAAAACTTTGCAGAGCAACTAATGTCCTAAGTTGTGTGTCTGGAGAAGCCCTCTGTAACCCCTCTATTTATAGTAGAGGGTAGGGTCAGGGTTCCTAGTCTGTATAGGAGTAGAAGGGTCTAGAATTTCCATGAACAATTTGCACTACAACAGGTGAACTGGTAGTTTCATAACTAAAACGGTCATTTGGCAAGGTGAGTTCATCGGTTCACTAGTGAACAGGTCAGTTGGGAGTGCGATCTGATCGGTTCACCCAGGGAACCGATCGTTTCACTTCCCAGACTTTCATGTAATTGACTTTCCTTATTCGTTTCTAATTAATGCAAATATTAATTCTTGTCCCAATAGAATTGAACAAGTGAAACAAAAAAAATCTCACAAACCGGGACAATTCAACACTGCTCGTTTGGACCAGTTGAACCGATCGGTCCACTAGAGTGAATTGGTCATCTCACTGGCCATGAGCCAATCAGTTTACCCAATAAACCGGTCGGTTGGTGGTCCAGATTGTGAAAAACACAATCAATTAAGTTCTTAATCAATCTGACACTCTAATCATTTGGTTCAACACTTGAACTTGATGATTCTAAGTTAAGTCTATTGATTGAATGTTTGATTGAGTACCTAAATACTTTAGTAATCAATCCAAACATCATTCATGGATAAAATCCTCTTCCAAGTTAATCCTTTGTGTGTGACCCTGTAGGTCCCATTTCATGTTGGAAGTGAATTTCCATAACTAGATTATGACATCACAAGCAAAGAGTGGTACCTAGTCACACATCAGTGCTACCCAAGTGAAAAGGAAAGTTAAAGAACAACTTTCAATCCTACAATCTGTGATTGGTGTTTCAGTGAATGTATAATTCCTTTGTCTCTGATATCCTAAATGAACTCAAGGCATGGAGTTGTCATCCTTTCAATGTTCATTCATGTTTCTTGAACTAGAGCAGACTGTTTGAGATATGTGTGAGATAAATATCATATATTGATTCCCATGTGCATGCACATTCCTTTCTCAGTCTCTCGTATCAAGTGGCATGGACATCATAATCCTTTAGGAGGGACAAATCCCATATCTATCACTCACAGTCTATCTCATACGTCAAAGCCACTCAATCATCACCATTATAACAACCCATGTTTCAAGACTGCATTTGATGATGTCAAAGTGTACCCCATCACATTCAACGAGTTCAGTGATTTTAGGTCTAAGAATCACAATAACTACCATCACTATGAGAGATGACTCTGACTACCATGGCATGGTTCCATGTGTCACTCTCATGGTGGGTCTGTCTGATACATTGTTCTCTAACATGTATCTATGTGCTTGGTTTGATTTCATATATCATGACTAATGAGACACGATCATTGACCAACACACACTCAAGTCTAGATGTGTCATTGTTATCTATCAACCTTCCACAATGACATCTGAATAGGGACATAACAAGAATGTACATACTCTTAGCATCTGCATGATCTCATTGTCCAAGTCCTCAACCTGATGACATACATCATTGAGTATTGTCATTCTTTAGACATTCATTCTGCTCCATCATTGATCTTATAATTGATTCAGCTAGAATAAATTGGAAGCTTTCCTTTGATGTTTATCAAATCAATCATGACATATGCCAATCCAATCATCAGATGATTGGCTCTCAGTGCATACATACCAACAGACTCCCACTTGCACTTAGAGCCAATCACCTTCGAATCCTATTCTTAGTGATCGCTAAACATGTCCAACATGTTTTTGTTGCGCTAGTACTAATCTAGTGAGTTAGCAACATTTTTCTTTAGTCGGTATATTGCATGTTTCACATCTCCTCACTGTATGACATTTCATATGAGATGGAGTTGCCGTAATATGCCATCTGATATTCCTTGCCTAACAATTAGCTCCATAGTTTGACTTAATATTTCTACTTTGTCATCAATGGTTGGAATATCTAAAAGTTCATTTGTATGAACTTCTAGATCCATATAGTATCCTATGGTGTTCACAACACAAGGATACTTGGCATTCCCTTTTAGAACTAAATATCCTTTTAATTTTACTCAGAACATTTCCATTTATCAACACATATTCACTTTTATATTTTGCAATCATTTTTCTGTCATTTTGGAAGCTTGCATTAGTGTAACTAATTTACACTCAACTCTTCCTTTTATTACCATATAACTAATCCTTTAATACTTCATAAGTACTTAAATAAGTTCTTTCTGGTATTCTAGTGACTGTCACTGGAAGTAGACAATCATTCACTCGTCATGTCCAATACATACGAGATAACTGGATGAGTATATCATATTGTCATGTCCAATACATACAAGATGATGAATGCATATACATTTTCTTGTCATGTCCAATACATAAAAGATAATGGGATGATTACATACGTGATAAATCCAATTGCGAATGCACAAGGCATCTATCTATGTGTTCCTATTCTTTATAAGAATTTGGGACACTAGGAATCTGAGAGACTAACTTCATGTAATATGGACACATTTTTCTCCCACTAAATCTTTGCATACTGAACCCTTCAACATAGACTGCCAATGTATGCTCTCTCTTTATCAGGTCAAGAGAATTCCAAGAACTATCTCTATAGGTCTCTATTCCTATCACATAGGGATTTTCTCTTTATTCCTTTAAAGAAGGTATTTCCACACTAGTTTCATTTTATTCCTCGTCATCATGTGGAATATGAATATGCTCCTACTAAATCTTTGTAATCACAGATCCTTTCTTTATTTTAACATATAAGTCAAACCTTATGACTATATAATCAAAGTAAAGAATCAAGTTTTGAGGTACTTGTATTTAATCAGTCATATTGATTAAACTCTTGTAACTTATAGACTGCATTTGCATTAATGGAATTATAAAACCCTTTAGGTTGTATCACATACACAACCTCATGTTATTCCTACAAGGAATGCAGTTTTAATATCCATATGCCAAATTTCATAGTATTTAAGTTCCAATAGCAAGCATGATCCTTTATGGCCTATAGCCACTGTAATTGGTTAAATAAAATTATCAGGTTCAACACCTTGAACTCACTTGAATTTATCTCAACCAATCAGCTCTTCAAATGTCATTTATGTCAGTATTAACTCTTAAGACCCAATTGCACTTATGGGTTTTATCCCTATAAGTGCTACCATTAAGGTCATACCTTATTTAGTTCACATGGAAGTCATTTTGGATCTTATGGATTCATGCCATAACTCAAAATCTGGTTCCTCAACGTCATCTAGATGGATTATTGGTGCATCATCATATGACCAATTAATCACCTTTGAGTTTGTAGAATATCATTATCCATCAAGCTCAAGGTGTTTTCTACTAGATATATGAGGCGTATCTGTTACATAAGGAATTTGATATTCTACAACATTTGTGATTCTTAATCTCCTTTTGTATGTTTATTTAGTGCAAAGCATGTTCTTTAAAAGAATCCTAAAAGACTAGTTATTTTTTTGATGATCATGCTCTTATTATTTAGAGTATGATTCCTTCTTTGATTTAGACATTTTTATGCCTTAATCATGAGTTCTGTATGATACACTATCACAGTTACTCACAAGGTCCTCAAACATTTGATTTAAGTATCTCGTTCATTCATCATATCAAAGAGTTAATACTTTTATCAAGTTTGTTCTTCATTTATGATATTCTTGAACATTCAAGATATTCATATTGGTGTTTCATTAATACCATATCTGAAGTATTATCATTTATTTCAATAGGTATGTATATATATCAATATGTATTGTACCTAATAGAATAGTCATTCTCCCACTACATCTAGTGAAGATTGATTTGTTATCATGGCCAATAAACAAGACATTCATATCTCTTAATGGTTTATTAACGAAGACAGACTAGTTTATCCATCAACATGGAACCTAGAGATGAATTTCTCATTCATTTGTTTAGATGATAATGCTAATTTATTATTTGATTATCAATAACTTTTAGGTATTATTTTATCTCATGCATACCAAGTACCACAAGATAAATAAGGCATTTCCATAAAAGATCATATCTTTGAAATTGAAACATGAACTTTATTGATAGACATCCTTGTCATTACAAGATGCAAAAATAAAGTATTTCTATTTATTGGCAAAATAAAATACCAATTCATAACTCTATTACATGCCATTTGGGCAAAAATAAACTAAAAGTTACTACTATCTATGGCAGCGACACTTGGTCCAATGTTGATGAGTGTTCCTTCTTGGTCCTTTCATAAAATCCATCACTTCTTTTTAGATTATGCACATCATATATGTCAGATCTGTATCTTGGTATCATATACCTAAGATAAAGAAGCATTTTAAGTTTATTTCATGGTACCTGAGGTGGAGACTTCCACCCCTCCTTCTTCTTATTTAGTTCATCAATGTAGAGAGGGAAATTTCTCTTCCATTGTCCTGACTCATGATAATGGTGACATTTACCTCCCTTGTTCACTCCTTCCTTGGATTTGAGAGTTGAAGATGACTTGGGCTACTGGATAGCATCATAACCTTTCTTTGCTTTACCCTTTCCCTTGCCCTTGCCCTTAGACTTTCCCTTTTTTCTGCTGATCATCATCACAGATTTGGGTTTGTCTTTCTTCATATATGCCTTGGCTATCCTCAACATGCCCAACAACTCTGTTAGTGACCTGTCAAAGTTGTTCATGTTGTAGTTCATCACAAACTGATTGTAGTATCACATCATGAGCCAACTCTTGGCTCAGAGGGAATCCCAGTCGAGTTAGGTTCTCCACATACCCAATCATCTTAAGTGTGTGAGGGCCTACTGGATCTCCTTCTATCATGATGCACTTGAATAATGCCTTGGAGACATCATATCTCTCTTGTCATTTCTGGTCTTGATACATGTTCTTGGGATGTTGAACCATCCCAATGACATTCATGTTCTCATGTTGTCTCTACAAATCATAGTTCATTGTGCACAACATCAAGCACTTCACATCAATGGTATAATAAGTATGATTCTTGTAAGCATCCCTTTCAACCTTTGGTGCGTTGGGAGCGGGTTCTTCTGGTTCTGGTGTATCTGGGACATAGAGCTTTCACTCTCGAGTGAGAACAATTCTCAACGTCCTAAACAAGTCGTGGAAGTTGTTTCCATTTAGCTTGTCCTTCTCAAGGACCGATCATAATGAAAAGTGATTGTTGTTGGTAGCCATTTATTCTACAAAAAAGAAATTTGCAATTTTAGTCCAAAACTCTTTTGATTTGATTTGATTTGAAAATTGACAATATTAATTAGGTCTTTAATTAATTAACACTCCCATTATTTTGATCAAATTGATAACACTCATGTATAAATTTGGAAGATTATAGCGTACAACCTTCTAGTGAGTAAGATCCTGACTTCCTCTAAGTTATGGACTAGCTAGGGTTGTCACCCACAACTAGATTCTTTCAGGTAGGCAACTTTTGCCAATTACATCATATGCAACTCTTGATAGATGTTATGCACAACTCTTTGTAATGAATATCTGCATGCCTCAAGTTGCTTAATCCTATCAAGATCACCTTGTTAAGTCCAACCCAAAAGCCAACACAATGAATATGCACCCGACAAACGCATACCCACATATTCACCATCACACTTCCATGAGATAGACGGTGCACAACGCGAAGGCATGCCCACACTTAGTCGATCAAGCTTTTCATGTGTGTTGCTTTTGGAAGGTATCTTAATCTTTATATTTGAGAGGTTTGATATGCTTATATATGCATATATGTATCTAATCACCATATATATAGTATGTATCATATACATGATATATCCTATAAATGAAAACATGCAATAATGATAAAGTGATGATTATGTCCATCCTATTTTAGTTCTTTAGAGCTAAAAGGAACTACGGCCATCTAAGGTCTACATCGCATGCAACCTATTATTGATGAAGATATGTGCTTGCCAATCCGAGTTGACTGGTTTAACCTTTGAACCGGTCAACTCGCCTCTTGGTCGGTCAGTTTGTCTCCTCCAGCCAGTTGTGTGGCTCCTCCAGATGGTCGACTCATCTGGTCATGTGGGCTTCTCGTCGATCCACCAACTGCTCCTCAGTCGGTCGTCTCGGTCCATCAAGCAGTCATCTTCAATCTTTGTTATAACAAGAAATAAAGCTAATCCTATTTTACATAATCTTTGTGACACCTTGAGTTACATTTGAGGGGAGAAAAGGTAGAAGAGAATCTTGAGTTATCTCGAGTTACATTCAAAATAAAAGAAAAGGGCTCGATGCACAGACAATGATGCAAACAACCTTAACCAACCACACACATGCACATAGGGTTTATAGGCCATAACCATGCTACACATCCACCATCAAAATCATTTTAGGGTGATGCATATCAATTGCATATATATACCATATCATATATGTATATATTAGTTTGGGATCATGTGGTATTAATTAGATATTCACATTAGTCATTTAAATATTTGCATCGTATGAAATAAATTAAAGCTGGTAAAACCAAAATTCGATCATATTGATTATCCCAAAACATAGAGTATTGACGTGGCTCTGATATCACTGTTGGGTTTTACATGGTCAGAGTAGGCAGTGGAAATAAAAGTTTTACTTGGCCATAAACCTGTAACCAGAAGATCACATCAATATGTATGTAATGGGAAGGATGGTTTTAGCAAGTTATACCTGGTCCTGAGGCTTGCTCATTGACTATACCTCACATCTAATGTGGTCTTCAACCACTTGTCTTCGACGACGCCTTTACAGCTCCTGGTCTTGACCCAGACTATAGCTGACTGCCTTCCTCCTGAGCGGCAGAAGTCTCATGTCTCAATAGATAGATAGTCCACACGGACTACTGGGAACTCTAGTCGTCCTGAAGGATGAACTAAAAGGAGATGTCCCCTTCTGTCGGCATACTAGTCACTGACACACTCTCCCACAAATAATTTCTTTTTTGTAGTTGTCTTTTCCTTGTTGTTCCTCCCTAGATGGGTAGAACTTTCTTGGGCTCTCTCGGTTACCACAACCAGAGAGGACAACAACTTTGTAGAGTAATTGATGTTTTGAGTTCTGTGTCTGGAGAAGCCCCATGTACCCCTCTATTTATAGTATAGGGTAGGGTCAGGGTTCCTAGTCTATGTGGGAATAGAAGGGTCTGGAATTTCCATGAACAATTTGCACTGCGACAAGTGAACCAGTAGTTTCATAACTAAAACGTTCATTTGGCAAGGTGAGCCGATCGGTTCATTAGTGAACCAGTTGGTTGGGAGTGTCATCCGATCGATTCACCCAGTGAATCAATCATTTCACTTCCCAGACTTGCCTGCAATTGACTTTCCTTATTCCTTTCTAGTTAACACAAATATTAATTTTTGTCCCAATCGAGTTGAACAAGTGAAACGGAAAACTTTTCTCACAAACTGGGAGAACTCAACATTGTTCGTTTAGACCAGTTGAACCGATCAGTTCACCAGAGTAAATCGATCATCTCGCTTACCATGAGCCGAGCGGCTCACCTAGTGAGCCGGTCGGTTGGTGGTCCACATTGTGTAGAACACAGTCAATTCAATTCTCAATCAATATGACACTCTAATCATTTGGTTCAACACTTAAACTTGATGATTTTGAGTCAATCCTATTGATTGAATGTTTGATTGAGTACCTAAATACTTTAGTAATCAATCCAAACATCATTAATGGATAAACTCCTCTTCCAGGTTAATCCTTTATGTGTGACCCTATAGGTCCCATTTCACATTGGCAGTGAATGTCCATAACTATCTTATGACATCACAAGCAAAGAGAGGTACCTAGTCACACATCAGTGCTACCCAAGTGAAAAGGAAAGTTGGAGAAAAACTTTCAATCCTATAGTCTGTGATTAGTGTTTCAGTGAATGTATAATTCTTTTATTTCTGATATCCAGAATGAACTCAGGGCATGGAGTTGTCATCCTTTCAACGTTCATTCTTGTTTCTTGAACTAGAGCATACTGTCTGAGATATGTGTGCCATCAATATCATATACTGATTCACATGTACATGCACATGCCTTTCTTAGACTTGCTTATCAAGTGGCCTGGACATCATACTCCCTTAGGAGGGACAAATCCCATATCTATCATCACAGTCTATCTCATGCGTCAAAGTCACCCAATCATCACCGTTATAACAACCCATGTTTCAGGGCTGCATTTGATGATGTCAAAGTGTGCCCAGTCACATTTGACGAGTGCAATGATTTCAGGTCTAATAATCACAATCACCTCCATCACTATGAGAGATGACTCTGACTACCATGCAATGGTTCCATGTGTCACTCTCATGGTGGGTCTATCTGATACATTGTTTTCCAACATGTATCTATGTACTTGGTTTGATATCATATATCATGACTAATGAGACAATGTCAATAACCAACACACACTCAAGTCTTGATGTGTCATTGTTGTCTATCAACCTTCCACAATGACATTCGACTAGGGACATAACAAGAATGTACATACTCTTAGCATCCATATGATATCATTGTCCAGGTCCTCAACCTAAAGACATACTTCATTGAGTATTTTCATTCTTTAGACATTCATTCTGCTCCACCATTTATCTCATAATCGATTGAGATAGAATAAATTGGAAGCTTGCCTTTGATGTTTATCAAATCAATCATGATGTTTGCCAATCCAATCATCATATGATTGGCTCTCAGGGCATACATACCAACATTCCCCATGTGTCAAAGTCACCCAATCATCACCTTTATAACAACTCATGTTTCAGGTTTGTATTTGATGATGTCAAAGCATACCCAACAACATGTGATGAGCGTAATGATTTTAGGTCTAAAAATCACAATCACCACCCTCACCATGAGAGATGACTATGACCATCAATAATGGTTTCCATGTGTCACTCTCAAGGTAGGTCTGTCCGATACATTATTCTCTAACATGTATCTGTGTGCTTGGTTTGATATTGCCATGTCATGACTAATGAGATTCTATCATCAACCAACCCACACTCCAGTCTTATGTGTTATTGGTGTCTATCTACCTTCTACAGTAACAAATGACTACATACATAATAAGAATGTACATGCTTTCATAATACTTCCTCATTATCTCATAACTGAGTGAAACAAAATGAATTGGAAGCTTGCATTTAGGAGTATTAATAAAATCCTTTATGGTGCCATGTAAATTTTCACATAATTGACTCTATGAGCATACTTTACCAACATTATGCTCCCATGATGTGTTTTGGGATGAAGTATAACATACTAGAAATTAGACCCATAAGTATGACTTGTTCATTTTCTTTTTATGTCCTTTTACAAATTGGCCATCCAATAAGCTATCATTTGGTCATTTTCTTCAATTATCATTTGATTCCATACTTTTAAATATCCCTTCAAATTAATTTCTAGATCATTTGTTTTCCCCATTTGAGAAGATGGTACAATTTAACACAACATTTAAACTTCATTTATTTTCATCCCTTACAACCAAAAAAATTATATATATAAAAACTATTAGATTTGAAATCAAAAATAAAATTATGATTTGATCTCAGTATACATAGTATGGGGCAGATTCGTGATAAATTTATAGTCTTACTTTTAAGAATCTATATGTTTAGTATATAAATTAAAGAAAAATAGACACTTCATTTAAATTTGAGAATTTTTGTATTTATAATTGAAGAGCTATAAAATTATGAAAAAAACAAATAGCACCATGTATAATGTCTCAATCTGGCACGTCACACGACATTGTTTTAGGCAAACCCACAATAACTGGACATGGTGGCCATCCTTCAAACCTCTATCTTCTTTTCCAATAAACCTGAAGTCAGGACCTAGTCTTTTTCCATACCTCTACTACCCATTACTCACTGCTGAAAAGCAGGGTATTTCAGACAGGGGGTGTAACCACAAGTTTAATGACTATATATGCTTAACGGGTGTCATCCTTGGTGATAGTTTCCCACCAATCCACCATATTTCAGATATTTTTCCCGTGAGTCTACTTAGTCATGGATTGGAAAAATTTGCAAAATATCCCCACTTACAACGAGGCCGGCCCTAGTGAATTTCCATCCGCACAAAAACTCTAGCGGATGAAACTCACTCTCTTTCACCGCGGCTCTCTCCCTGGTGACGGCGCGGCTCTCTCCCTGGAGACGGTGCGATGGTGTTGGTGATCTATGGTGTGGCCAATGACTGATTCTTTGGGCGATGGTCTTGTAGCTGAAGTTGGTGGCACACAACGGCAGCTAACAAAATAGTGGCACTGTTGGCGAGCAACAAGGGGGCTGGCGAGTAGCAGACCTGCAAGTAGCAGAACGGCAAGGGGAGGCAATCAACAGAGGCCAAATCCTTTTAAGGTTAGAGGGTTTACAATTTTTCTTCAAAGAAATTTTACTAGTTGAATGTTTCAAGCAGTATAATTTTTTTGAGAAGTAGATTTCTGTGCTTTAGAAAAGTTCCTAAAACCCATATAGTAAAATTTGACCTTCTACAAGAAACCATTTGGTAACATTTGACAGATATTTCGGTAATAAGACTTTTTTGATGTTTCTATTACGCAACTACATTAGTGAAACACTTCGTTCGAACAAATCATTACTAATTAAGTGGAAGCAATCATTAATAGCAGATCACCGAAAATCACTAAAAATTTAAACCTTTTGCAAAGAGATACATACACAGGAAAACTCTTTTATCAAGAACCAATGTATTTCATTTACATCCTGGTTCATGAGTACATATTTTGTACCATTCCTTATTCAAGATTACAAGCATCATTTTCTTTGTTAACAATTAAATACAGACTACATAAGAACCTCAAGGAATCAGGCCAAAATCTCAGATTGATTTATTAAAAACACTAGTTACTAACTCCAAGGACCTGAGTGTACAGAGACGACACATAGGACTTCTATCTACACGACACGACAGACAGTACACTCGACATGAGCTATCACTGCTGCTGCTGATGTTCTTCCTCTGCAAGATATTCTCAGTCTTCTCCGTGTTTGTCCACCTAAAAATGTTGGATCCAACGGGGGTGAGACAATTGTAATTGCCCCAGCAAGAGATTTAACTCTCCGCCAAAAACATTATTATTGCAATTTAATGATATAAAACTGGGCAGAGGATAAGAAGTTTAAAGCATTCTCATTTTTAAAGTATTGCAACTATTTATGATAGAACAATAGATCATATATTCTCTTAATAAGTAATAGGAAGAACATGTATATCATTTATCCATCATATTATACCATCATGTCAAACTTCTCTTGTGACACTCATTATCTTGATATGTCACTCATGAGACATTCTTGTTTCAATCTGTTGGCCTTAGTCAATCTGCTAAACAGATATGGGATTATATCTACCATGTACTCATATATCATTAATACATGCATTGGGTTATTACCAATCCTGTGTCATCATTACAGGCATTGAGCCTCTACCAGGTATTGGACTTTAACCAACCCTAATTACACAGCCAGGCATTAGACTTTAACCAACCCTGATTACACAGCCAGGCATTGGACTCTAACCAACCCTGATTACAGGCTTCATGCCTCTGCCAGGTATTGGACTTTAACCAATCCTAATTACACAGCCAGGCATTGGACTCTAGCCAACCCTGATTACAGGCTTCATGCCTCTGCCAGGTATTGGACGTTAACCAATCTTGATTTCGCAGCCAGGCATTGGACTTTAACCAATCCTGATTACACAGACAGGCATTGGACTTTAACCAATCCTGATTATACAGCCAGGCAGTGGACTCTAACCACTCCTGATTACACAGCCAGGCAGTGGACTCTAACCACTCCTGATTATAGGCTTCATGCCTCTGCCAAGTATTGGATTTTTAACCAATCCTGATTACATAGCCAGGCAGTGGACTCTAACCACTCCTAATTACAGGCTTCATGCCTCTGCCAGGTCTTGGATTTTTAACCAATCTTGATTACACAGATCATGGGATATAAATTCCTTTAACTCATCATTGATCATCACATCCTTCTTTAGGCTCTGAACCCTGAGTTTAGCCTTCATAGCTTTTCACCTTCTTTATTGAATACAATTGTTCCTTTTATTAAGTTTATTAAAACATTATCATTTCTTACAATAAACTTTTATAATCATCTTGGTACCTCTCACTATGCCACAATTGTTCTCATGGCTCATAAGGCCCATAAAGCATCTTGTCACCTCTCACTAGGCAACATCTAACCATATGGCTCACAAGGCCATTAAACATCTTGTCACCTATAACTAGGCAACATCTAATCATATGGCTTGCAAGGCCATTACACATCTTGTCACCTCTCACTAGGAAACAATAACATATTACCTCATGTAATACAATAGTAACACCACTATTCCCTCAATAGGGTTAGGGCTTACTATTCATGTTACATTAGTTCTTCTCATGTCCCATTACCCAATTTAGGGTTAGGGATTCCCATCTCACATTAATTAGGATTTCATATTTATCAAATCAACCTTAATATATTGCTCCACACCTCTAGGAGGATCCATTAACATCTCGAGTATTCAATCATGTTTATTACTCTTCACATTTATCAATAAATGATTATCAATACAAGGTATGAGTTCATTTCTCATCCTTATCATACTATGATTACATCATACTCATTAGTTTGTCTTAACCCCATTCTCAAGGTATATTAGCCTATACTTATCAAAGTATATCAAACTCATTATATTTCATTGTAACAATTTACATAACACACTTCATGTGTTTCTTGTCCAAGTATATTGGATTTGAAGTGCATCAAGGTATATCAACCCTGGAATGCTAAAAGTGATATCTATCATATCTTGATGTATCACTTTCCTCATCACTTCCAACTTACTTGAGTTATCAACTTATCTTGGATTAAGGTATTTCCCATCTTAATACTTTCATTCACTAACCTATCACTTTTACCATGAAGTGCATAGGTCACACACAAGAATGGTCCAACTATCTTCAATGATATGGACTCGTTTCAGGTTAAGGCATTGCTTACTATAATGTTGCCTATGATCAACCATTTGAGATATTTCACCTTTATAAGGCATTACCCACTATTTTATCATTAGGGTTCTCTCATAACATTACCCAGTAATTAGGGTTATGGTTTATCATCATATTTCCCAAGATTAGGGCTTCATGTGTTATAACTCAAAATTAGAGTCTCACATACCTTCACCCTATATTAGAGCTCCTCATCATACCATTTCATAGGGTTTCACTCAGGATTGCCCTAATTTTAGGATTATGGCTTATTAACCCACTCGATTAGGGTTTCATGATCTCTTTACTAAGGATCATACCCTAATCACATATTCTTCATGATTAATACTCATGTATGAATTCCTTTCTATCATCCTCTCAACTTGATTAGGTTACATCAACCTTTCAATTAAATATATACAACTATGGTTGACATAGTGTATTGGGATATTACTTTCATAAGATTTTAGGGTTAACCATGCTAAGGGTACTGGTCATCTAGGTACTTTAGGGTTTCAACCCTTATACCTATCATTGATAATCATTATTATCAACCATTGGATCAATGGATCAATCATCACCTTAAATCTCCAAATGATTTGATTACTTTAGACCTCCATTCGGTTTTGGCATTTCAACACCAAATGATTTTGAAACCATTTCATTCCAAATGGTCCTGAGACCATTTCACCCCAAACGGTTTCAAGACCGTTTGGACTCAAATGGTTTCAAGACTGTTTGGGACAAATCAGCCTCAAAACTGAAAGGGTTCATTTGATAGATCCACCAATCAATTAAATTAGGGTTTGCACCATCGATTTCTTCATCAATTGAGTTGTTGAAGTCCATCAATGTATGATCATTGGACCCTCAACCCTCAATCACAACCATTGATCATCCAAATGGTTTTGATTGACTTGGTCCAAATGGTTTGAAACTATTTAGGGCTCCAAACGGTTTTGACCTAGAAGTCCAAATGGTTTGAAACTATTTTAGGCTCCAAACGGTTTTGAACGTATTTGTCCAAACGGTCAACCCAACTCCAAACAGTCAAATCAAGTATGTTTCAACGGTTTGAAACCGTTTAAGGCTCCAAACGGTCAACTATCCCATTCGGTCAACATGCCCAAACGGTTTGGGGTTCAACCTCCAAACGGTTTGCAAACCGATTGATCACCAAACGGTTTGGTGAAAATCGATTGGATCATTTTGTTGAAATCGATTGCAACTAGATATTATTGAGATGTGTGATTAAGATGATGTCATCATCATCAAGCTTCAACCCCTCGAATTCTACTACCATTTCCATGGTAGTTTCATCAATTATTCAAAGAAATTTCAAGAAGAACAATTGAACATATTGAATTTAGGAATTGAATTCAATAACAATGAATAAGGGTTCAAGTTATATAACCCGCCTTTAATTGAGATTCAAAGCTCCAAGATTCATGTCAACAATGGTGGATGAAGCTTCTTCAACTATCCCAAGGCTTATCCTTGAGCTTTTGAGTGAAAAGATTGGCTAGAGTTGAAGATTGGGTGAAGAAAAGAAGAAATCAAGCATTGATTTGTGATTTCCACCATGAAATCAAGGTGAAGGAAGGTCAAGAAGCTTACCAACAGGTTGGGGGTCGTCCTCCTGTTGCTCCTAAGCTCCCTTGGTCATTTTTCAAGCAACAAGTGAAAGTGGATTCGAAATTACCCTTTCAACTCATGGATAAAGAAGCATATATATGATTTTTTATTGAAAATTCATTTAAGAGAGAGAAAGTAGGGATTATCTCCTCCATTTCCTTGCCACTTTCCCCCTTCCCTTCCTTGGTTACGAGGCTATCTCATTTTCCTCTTATTCATCTCAATTATCCATGATTTAAAGAAAACCAAATTAAGCACCTTAACCCTTATAATAATAATATCCATAAGTTAGTGGATATTTGTTTTTATTTTCTTAATGTGTGTGGGTTTCTCCACTCACGTAGATATTTCCATTGCCATTTAAAGGCACAAGGACCTCAATATATGGGGATTTCAACCTCTATAATTTTGGTTGAAGGGAAATTCATTTAATATATTTATTTTTGCATTAAATTGAATTAGAATTTCAATTATGCTTAAATCTTGATTATTTTAATATCAAGGTTCTCTCACCTTCAAAGTGATACAAATGAGATGCCCCTCTTATTTTATTTTCTCTACATGATGACAAGAAAGATTAGGGACTCTCTAGAAGTGGTATTTTGCATATTGAACCCTAGGTTTTGGGTAAATTACACATTACACCAAAACTAGGTTTTAATGCACAAACATTGCTTAATAAGCTCTTTCTTGGTGCTCAGCTTCCACAAGCCATACCTCTGCATCATTTTAATTCTCATGATGCTCAAACACCTTGAGGAACATTTTATCATTTAACATTTGCAATTTAACCCCTCAACTTGGGTAATTTGCACTTTAGTCCAAAATAAGCAAACATTGCTTCATATACAAACAGGACCAAAATTGAAACATAAGTTCCTCTTGAGCCTTAATTACTTTACACAAGATAAAATCAAGGATCTAATTAACTTTCTTAAACAAAACTTCCATAGTTAGGGCATAACCCAGGTCAGGGATATTACAATTAGCCTAAGGCTTTGTTGGTTCTCCGTAACTCTCTTAGAAAAACATAGCAAGTCAAATTCCGAACCAAATTTTTGTATGATTGGTTATAAGAAAATTAGGAAGTGGACTAACATAGTTTTCCGCAGACTTCCGGACACATATAAAGACATGGGTTCTAGAATTATGCTGGAAACCAAAGGGAAAAGGAGTTCGGTTCTTCTGCCTCGATGGCGCCTCTCGCCTGCCCCTTTTCTTTCAGTGATCGACTATTGACCTTTCTCATGTCTTAAATCCTCTACTTAATTAATATTTGATATTCACAACAGTCAGGGAACACAAGACAGAGCCCCAAATTGATTGTAAAACACAGCTATTCATTCACTCCTGTTTTGTTTCAATTAATCTACAACAGAAATTCAGGAAGCAGAAAATAAAAGAGAACTTCAACGATTAGATCTATTTTAGCAACGCGATACTACTTCTGATTGATCATGTTGTGTGTTTATTTATCTATTTCTTTGTGAAATGTTGTTTTGTTGTTCTTGTCTTTTGTTCAGCCATCGTGGAGGATACGTATTAAGCAACCACATAATTAACTCAATCAGATCTTATGATTCGGTAAGACATAAATCTAATAAGAACTATACAATAATGTAAAACATATTATATACTTATTGTATTGGCATGAACTTTCTATTGTTCTAAATCTATACCATAGAAAAGATTTAGAATTTGCATCTGGTGAGAGGCTTGCTTCTATGTTTCATGTTGTCAAATAAAGTTGCTTCAGTTTTCACCAGAAATGCCAGACTACTGGTTAAAAGGCATTTGAATTTGTCTATTTCTATAGAAGAAAGACACTCTGATGGGCAGCAATTCCCTTCTACGTGCAACAAAAGATACTGCTTATAATAATTATATTTTTAATCCTAACAAATCAACATAAATAATACTCATCTCATATCACAACATGATTAGGCTTAATGTGTACGAAGTCAGTAAATCAAATATCCCTTATTTTTACATCTTTGTTAATATTACAGATATAATCTTCGCTTGGGGAATACAATCGAAAACCAAAATCACAACATAGATATTGATGATTCCCCATACCTTCAATGTTTAGGCCATTAATAACCATCTGTCATTAGTTTTACTGTAAATCTGTTGTATTATGGTTAAAGAGAGCCGAGTGGCTCTATGAAAACTACTAATGAGTTAACAGGCTGAAGGAAACTACAAAAGCCATGTTTTGGAGATTACAGGTGATCACCAAAAGGGAAATGTGGAAGAGACAGTGGTCACCCACATAGGTAAAATGCAGATAGCCATAGAAACATAGTGCAGGAGTAAGTATTAATAAACTTTATAAGAACAAGAATTAGAAACTTATGTGATGGTTGGAGTTAGACTTAGATCTGTGAGTTATAGTCAACGAGGAAAGAATAGAGTGGTCCTTTATTGAGTGTCCTATCAACTAGAGATCGAATTCGTTGCATAGAGCTTCATCTATGCAATGATTTGTCTCATAATCCTTCAAGTATGGTTTTCTACAACTCATTAAAAAGGAACAATAATTAATTTACAAGGTAAAAAGATATTCATAAGAATTAAATTATACTAAAGCTAGAAGCTTATAAACATGTATACGTAAACCAAAAGCTCTTTGTATAATCAGATCATTAGGTATACATAATTGATCGCATGTCAACAATCTTAATATATAATCTATTGAGTGATTTTTTATTTGTCTAATATTACTATTTTCAAGTGAATTGCTTGATCATAAAATGCTACTTTTCATTTTGACATTGTTAAGAGTTGCTTTTTGTTGTTATTGGTAGAATGCTAAATTGAATTTCCATTGTCATTGATCATGTAGTGCAAACGTATCCTAATAACATTAAGATGTCTCATAAATATTAAATGAAAAATGGCAATAGAGTAATTCTAGTATACAATTCTCATTAGATTATATTGAGTTATACTTCATCATTTAAAGTAATTTTTATTGTATCTGCTTTTTAGTTTAATTATTACTCAGATTGTTTGTTGGTATTTTATGTTTGAATGAAGGAAATAATCAAGATGGCAAACAAGTTTATTGAAGACAAGAGTTGGATGTATTCTTGCAATTCAAAATTTGATAGATTAAACAATATGTACTTCTGTGAGGGTGTGGAAGTTAATCTTAAATTTTGCATTCAAAGGAAACTCTAACATTGAAAGACTATGTCCTTGTAAAATTTGTGAGAATACAATTCATCAACATTTAGATGTTACCTGATATCATATCTTGTGTCATGGATTCCTTGATCAGTATACAAGATGGAAGTATCATGGAGAAAATGACTATAACCTTAGAACACAAAATGTGAACAACAATGAAACTTTACATATGCTAGATGACATGATGGGTACATACGAGGTTGTTGAGAAAATCAGTAATTCAAGTAATGAAGCTCAACAATATCATGATGAGTGTGATATTGGAAAATTTAAAGATCTCATGAATGATGTGTGCACTCCTCTATATCCTGATTGTAATGTCTCCAAGCTTGATGCTATACTTGATTTATTAAAAATGAAATGTGATAATAAATGGAGTAAGAAAGGTGCATGCGATGTTTTGAATTTTATGCAAAAAATTCTTCCTCCAAATAATACACTTCATAAAAGCTAGTATGAGTGTAAAAAAGTCATGAGCACTTTAGGTTTGAAATGTAGGAAGGTCCATGCTTGTCCTAATGATTGCATGTTGTATTATGGAGAAAATGAAAACTTAAATGAGTGTCCAAAATGTAAAAAGTCTAGATGGAAAAGCTCAGTTGAAAAGAAGAAGGCTATACCGGCTAAGATTCTTCGTTATTTCCCTTTGATTCTGAGATTAAAAAGACTTTTTATGTGCATCATTACATCTTCTCTTATGACATGGCATAAAAAGACGCCACCAAGTAAAAATGAAGAAATGAGTCATCCTAGAGATTCTAAAGTATGGAGATATTTTGATATTAAACACCCTATGTTTAGTATTGAACCTCGTAATGTACGAATAGGCTTGGCATCTGATGGATTTAACCCCTTCAGTATGGTTAAGGGTAGCAATCTTTCCATATGGCCTATGATATTGATGGTTTACAACTTGCCTCCTTCGTTTATTCTGGATCAATCTTATTTTATGTTGAATCTATTGATTGATGGACCTGAGATGCCAAAAGAAATTGATATTTATCTACGTCCACTAATTGATGAGTTGAAATTAGTATGGAATGATGGTGTAAAAGTATATGATTCTTCTGTTGGTGAAAATTTCACCATGTGTGCAGCTTTGTTGTGGACAATAAGTGATTTCCAGCTTATTTGATGGTGTCTATATGGAGTACAAAGGGATATAAAGCATTCCCTACATGTCATTCTTCTAATGGGTCAATTTACCTTTCGTCTAGTACAAAAGTTGTATATTTAAGACATCGGCGTTTCTTACCTACTAGTCATCCATGGCGTGAAGATGTTAGGAACTTTAATGGTGCTACTGAGTATGATACTGCACCCACGCCCTTATCTTCTACAGAGGTGGACAACCTTTTAAATGATTATGATCCCATAAGTTTTGGAAAATGTGGATGGAAAAAGAAAAGTATCTTTTTTTAGCTTTCTTATTGGAAAACATTACTGCTACGCCATAACATGGATGTCATGCATATTGAGAAGAATGTTTGTGAAAATATTTTGGATTGGTTGTTAGAAAAAGATGGGAAGACCAAAGACATTAAGGCAAGGCTAGATATAGAGGAACTAAAAATCCGACATTCTTTGTGGCCAAGAAAAACAAACAAGACTAAAAAATCAATTCTTCCACATGCATATAGACATATGATGAAAAATGAACTTTTTTGAAAGTTCTCTAAGATTTGAAATTGCCACATGGTTTTTCTTCAAATATTTCTAGCAAAGTACATGTTTTGGATAGAAAGATTGGAGTACTAAAAAGCCATGATTATCATGTTTTGATGAAACAACTTCTACTTCTGGCTTCAAGAACTACAGTTGCTAAACCAATTGCAGAGGCAATAAGTGAGTTGTCATCATTTTTTAGAGAATTGTGTAATAAAGTTATAAACGTTAGTAAGATGGAAGAATTAGAGAAGAAAATTTGTATCACTCTGTGCAAGTTAGAAAAGATCTTTCCTCCAGCATTTTTTGATATAATGATGCATTTTCCCATCCATTTAGCGACTGAAGCCAAAGTTGCATGCTCAGTGTATTTTAGATGGATGTATCCAATAGAGCATTATTTATTTAGACTCAAAAATTTTATTAGAAATAAAAATAGGCCAGAGGGTTCGATTTCTGAGGCCTATCTCATGGAGGAAGTTGTTTCCTTTTATTCTCGATACATGAATAGTAAGAATGTTGAGTTGAATAGTATGAAAACATATAAGGAGGGACCAATTGGTACTACTATGGAGTGTTTTGTTTCTGAAGAGGAACTATTCCAAGCACATCGGTTTGTCTTGTTCAACACTGAGGAAATCCAACCTTAACTAAGGTAAATTCGATATATATATATATATATATATATATATATATATATATAATTTCTATATTATAGATATAACTTTTATTGAAACTAGTCATGCTTCATGTAGGATACATAAAAACAATTTGGAATAGAAAACCCAAGTTGGAGTGATTCTGAAATTCAAAAAGAACAACACCATAACTTTGTACATTGGTTTAAACATTATGTAAGTCTCTCAATTATTTCCACATGCTATCTTAATATATTATGTGGATAACTATTCACTATTTTTTATTAGATTTCAGCACTTGATGATTCTTATCATTTTCTTGAAGATGTCAAATGCTTGGCTCATGGAACAAATTATGGGGTATTTTCATACAAAGGTTATTTTATGAATGGGTATAAATTTGAGGTTAAATCTAAAGAAAGCATGAGAGTGACACAAAATAGTGGATTAGCAACCATTGGTCATGATGGCCAAGTATATTATGGCACATTAGAAGACATCATACAAATTGCATATTCCAAAAAACTTGTTATGTATCTATTTAAATGCACATGGTATGATTCAGTATATGGATTCCAGAAGGATGAATATAATTTTACTATGATGGATACATGTCAAAGAAGCTTTAAAGATGAACCATTCATCTTTCCAGCACTAGCCCAACAAGTATATTACCCAATTGATCCTGAATTTCCAGATTGGAGTGTTGTTTGCCATTGGAGGCCTAGAAATACATATGGATGTTCTAACTATTCAAATATAAATGAAGAGGATGACAAGATTCTTAGAAATATTCATCCAGCTGAATTCATAGGGACAACCAATGAAAATGATAACAATGACTCTTGGGTTAGATCTGATGTTGATGGCGATCTATTAGTAGATACATCACTAATAGATAAAGCAAGAAAGCGGCTAAAAAGAAAGAATATAGAATGTAAGTTCTTTTTATGTATACTGAGATTTTATTTAATTCCTAACTTCTTGTTCTCTACTTGTATTTCAAGGACCATGCCTCGTATTGGTAGAAGGATGAGAGCACTAGATGAGATAATTGGTCAAAATCTTGCATGTGAATATAAAGATAAATCAGGTGGGGAACATAATTCTTGTTTTAGTCTGTGCAAACCATTGAGAAATCTTCCTGGTAAGTTCTTTATTAATATTTTCACTTTAATAAATAATATAGATCATGCCTTTGAATATTGTTTTTTAAATTAGGAATTAATGCCCCGTTGAAGAAAAAATTGAAAGCAAAGGTTCAAAATGACAAGAGTGAGTTTCATACTAGATGTTTTGAGGATTTCATACCAAATCCAGTAGACCGTTACAATAATGTTGTAAATGATAATCACTTGGTAAAATATATTCCTATTGGTGCGAGACAATCATGTGCATCCTTATCATCTTCAATGCACCTTGATTAGAGGGATGAATGTCACACTTGGGGTTTGGACTTCTATATTCCATTATCTTTTCTTTTAATTTTGAACTCATACTACTTCATATTATTTAATGAATTAATTTATCTTATATATTCCTCTATGAAATCTAGAGAGAATATTACTAGCTTCACCACGTTACTTAATTGTACAATATCTTCAAATGAAGAATTTCACTATGGTATGCACTTGAATCTTGTGCATGTGTATGCACTTGAATCTCTTGTTATTATTAATAGTGCTCATCATTTAGGAAATTTTGTAGAACCTAGTGGGAATTCTAAAAGACCCAGAAATGAAGGTTTTCAAGGTGGTAAATAGATTTTAATTATGGATAGTTGGTCTTTTTGACATGCACCCATTGGATTCATTATTACATATATCTTGTTGTAATAAAATTTGTAGGCATTTCCATGAATTCCACAAGAGATATTTCTAGGCAGAACATTCCAAATAATCCTAAAAGGATTCCAAATGAAGAATTTGAAGATGATCATGGTTTGCTAAGAGTTTTTAGAAGTTTCTCTTACATATATCTGTCAAATCCAGACCCTCAGTTGATCTAATTAATGTTTTTCATCATGTAGGAAAATTTTTGGAACCTAGAGGTAACCATTCTTGATTGAACACTTCGAGGAGTTCTACAAGGCCCCCAAATGAAGGTTCTCAAGATGGTAAGTAACTTATTACTTTCTTTTGGATAGCTTATATATTTTTGAAATAATAGAGAGGTTTTTACCATATTTCATGGTTTCCTATAAACTTTTGGGCTTCATTACTACATACATCTTATTGTTCTCAAACTCTTTAGGTGTCATCATGCATTCTAGAAGAGATATTTCTACCAAAAACACTCTAAATAATCCCAGAAGGATAGCAACTGAAGGATTTGAAGATGATCATAGTTTTGCTAAGAGTTTTTAGAAGTTTCTTTTACATATATTTGTCAAACTCAGACCCTTGGTTGATCTAATTAATGGTTTTCATCATGTAGGCAACTTTGTGGAACCTAGAGGGAACCATATGGATTGAACACTTCTAGGAGTTCCACAAGGCCCCCAAATGAAGGTTCTCAAGATGGTAAGTAACTTATTACTTTCTTTTGGATAGTTTATGTATTTTTGATATAATAGATAGGTTTTTACCATATTTCATGGTTTCCTTTTCACTTTTGGGCTTCATTACTACATAGATCTTATTGTTCTCAAACTCTTTAGGTGTCATCATGCATTCTAGAAGAGATATTTCTACCCAAAACACTCTAAATAATCCCAGAAGGATAGCAATTGAAGGATTTGACGATGATCATGGTTTGCTAAGAGTTTTTAGAAGTCTCTTTTACATATATTTGGCAATACCCTCTGTTGATCTAAATAATGGTTTTCAACATGTAGGCAACTTTGTGGATCCTAGAGGGAACCATTCTGGCTTGAACACTTCTAGGAGTTCTACAAGGCCCCCAAATGAAGGTTCTCAAGGTGGTAAGTAACTTATTACTTTCTTTTGGATAGCTTATGTATTTTTGATATAATAGAGAGGTTTTTACCATATTTCATGGTTTCCTATAAACTTTTGGGCTTCATTACTACATAGATCTTATTTTTGTCAAACTCTTTAGGAGTCACCATGCATTCTAGAAGAGATATTTCTACCCAAAACACTCTAAATAATCCCAGAAGGATAGCAACTGAAGGATTTGAAGATGATCATGATTTTGCTAAGAGTTTTTAGAAGTTTCTTTTACATATATTTGTCAAATCTAGACCCTTTGATGATCTAATTAATGGTTTTCATCATGTACGCAACTTTGTGGAACCTGGACGGAACCATTCTGGCTTGAACGCTTCTAGGAGTTCCACAAGGCCCCCAAATGAAGGATCTCAAAATGGTAAGTAACTTATTACTTTCTTTTGGATAGTTTATGTATTTTTGATATAATAGAGAGATTTTTACCATATTTCATGGTTTCCTTTTCACTTTTGGGCTTCATTACTCATTTATCTTATTGTTCTCAAACTCTTTAGGTGTCACTATGCATTCTAGAAGAGATATTTCTACCCAAAATACTCCTAGAAGGATAGCAACTGAAGGATTTGAAGATGATCATGGTTTGCTAAGAGTTTTTAGAAGTTTCTTTTACTTATATTTGTCAAATTCAGACCCTCTGTTGATCTAATTAATGGTTTTCATCATGTAGGAAAATTTGTTGAACCTAGAGGGAACCTATCTGGCTTGAACACTTCTCGGAGTTCTACAAGGCCCCCAAATGAAGGTTCTCAAGATGGTAAGTAACTTATTACTTTCTTTTGGATATCTTTTGTATTGTTGATATATTAGAGAGGTTTTTACCATATTTCATGGTTTCCTATTCATTTTTGGGCTTCATTACTACATAGATCTTATTGTTCTCAAACTCTTTAGGTGTCACCATGCATTCTAGAAGAGATATTTCTACCCAAAACACTCTAAATAATCCTAGAAGGATATCAACTGAAGGATTTGAAGATGATCATGGTTTGCTAAGAGTTTTTAGAAGTTTCTTTTACATATATTTGTCAAATTCAGACCCTCTTTTGTTCTAATTAATTTTCTTCATCATGTAGGTAATGTTGTGGAACCTAGAGGTAATAATTATAGCTTTAACACATCTTGGAGTTCTATAAGACCTCTAAATGAAGGTTCTCAAGTTGGTAAGTAATCTGTTACTTTTTCATGGATATCTTATGTATTTCTGATATAGTGGAGATTATATTATAATATAACATGGCTTACCATGCACTTTTTGGCTTCATTACTACATAGATCTTAAAATAATCAAACTATTTAGGTGTCACCATGCTTTCTAGAAGAGATATTTCTAACCAGAACAATCCAAATAATTGTAAAAGGATGGAAATTGAAGGATTTGAATATGACCATGATTTGCTAAGAGTTTTAGAAGTTTGTTTTACACATGTTGGTCAAATCCAGACCCTCTCTTGTGTTAATAAATGGTTTTCATTGTGTTGGAAATGTTGTGGAACCTAGAGAGAATCATTCTAGGTTTAACTCTTCTAGGATCTTTACAAGGCCCTCAAATTCTCAAGATGGTAATTATTTTATTACTTCTAGTGGATAATTTGTGTATTTTGTATATAGTGAATATGTTTATAACATATTTCATTAAATTCAAACTCATTAGGTGTCACCATGCATTCTAGAAGAAATATTTCTAGCCACAACACTCCAAATAATTCTAGAAGTATACCAAATGAAGAATTTGAAGATGATCATGGTTTACTCAGAGTTTTCATGGTTTCTTTTACATATATTGGTCAAATTCAAAACCTTTCTTGTGTTAATTAATGATTTTCATTAGGCAGGAAATATAGTGGAACCTAGAGGGAATCATCCTACATTTAACTCTTCTAGAAATTCTACAAGGCCCCCGAAAGAAGGAAACCCAATGGGACAAAATACAAGAATGACTACACGCTCTATTGGTATGAAACTGCATGCATCTTGATTTTCAATTCACATGACAAATAGGTATAATACTAAATGAACTTTTGTGTTATAGCTCACAATGTACCATTTGTTCCAAAACAAAGACGTAGAGGAGCCTCAAAGTTAAGTTCTTTACTATCAACACGTGGAAAAGTACACCAGTGTTTCTTTAATGACCAAGGAGCTCCTATTGGGGAAGTAGCTAGGAACTTGACTAACTATCCTGGAATATGTGCAAAGAAGGGTATGCTTTTCCCATTACACAAAAAATGGGGTGCAGATCACATTAAGGGTTTTCAATCCACTATGGATGATGTCATGGTATGTTACTAGAAATTACACAACTACTCTGGACTTACTTTTATATGATTTTTTTCTAACATGTATATTACTTTGGACTTACCTTTATATGAAATTTTTTCTGACATGTACATTATTTAGGAATTGTATGAGTTTTACATGATAGATGGAGAGACCACAGTGAATATGCAAGATGTTGTGTATTGGTGTTATGCTAATCTACAATGGAAGGTTAGATCTTGGCGCAACACACTAAAAAATAAAATTTCTACTTTTGAGCATCCAGATCAAGAATGCCAAGAAACACCAAATTCACGAGTCACTAGTTGGGAATGGAAACAATTATTGGAATATTGGAGGACTCTTACTAAATAGGTAATACAGTACAAGTAATGATTTATTATACATTCTTGATATTTTTGTACAAGTCTTATGAAAGTATATTTCATTTCATTTTTCATAGGAAGAGTCCACTCGAAATAAGATTAATCATAGAGGTCCTCGTCCCACGCATAGGACTGGAGCAAAATCATATTCACGCCATTATCAAGAATTGGTAAAAATGATAGTTACATTTGTGAATTCAAGTCTTTTTGGTATATCTTTGAAATATAAAAATTATTTTATTAATGTGGACACAGATGGAAAAGGGAATTGTAGCATCTGAATGGAAAGCATATCTTAAATACCATCAAGATACTAATGGTGAACATTTTGATGAGTACACTAAGAGAAAATGTGTAAGTAAAATTGCTATGCACATTTTATTAGTTCTATATTAATATTCCATGGACCTAGTTCTATTAATCTAACAATTCTAGGAAGAAATTGCCTCAAAATGTGAACAATGACAACTTCAGAGGTCAATAGACCATCAAACATTTGTTCATGTTCTTGATGATGTACATGGAGAACATCATGGTGGTTATGAGAGGGGATATGGTGTTGGGGCATCGAGACAAAGATGGAAGGTATCTCATCTACAACGGGTGCAAATGAGGCCTTATCTTAGGCAACAATCCCGAATTAAGGAGTTGGAAGCAAAAATTGCATGTTTACAAGAACAACTTGGACAGGTGCTAATTAGCTAAACAAATTTATTTGTAAGAAGTATTTGTTTTAAATGGGATTCATAATCATAGGAAAACTGACAAGGTGCATCGAATTCTCATGAACCCCACACATCAAGTAGTCACAATGATATTCAGGTATGTTTTCCAAGTACGAAATCTTAGTTGATTTTATGACCATGTTTAACACACGACATCTTGATTCTGATAACATCACAACACAACTATTCACCACAGATCTCTCATGGCCCTTGTGGCCATTAGAAAAATATCAGGATAAAATGTAAGTTTCATCCCATTAAATATTAAACTTTTACTTCTCATATATAGTATATCATTTGAATCTTTTTTATTCTTTATAGATAATAAGGCTGCCAGATTTTGTCGTTCTTAATGGTGTATTCAGTCCACTGGCTTTTTTTGGAACATATTTTGCAACTAGGACTACTGAAGAACTTTAAACTTTATACAAGGAGATATAAACATACGGAGATATCAATTTTTGGTCAATTGTTTTTTCTGAGACTGTACTACTCAAGGGAAGTTAGTATATGGATCTTTCTGGAACTCGGATGTGATGCATGCAAGGGCCATGGAATTTGGAATACTCCATGAAATTTTGAAGGCATTCTATGTTTTTCTTGTCTTTTAAGATTCATTTAAGTATCTCATTCTTCTTCAAATATAATCTAGTAGAAATATTATTTGTACGATCTTGAAGTGGCTAGTTGAAGTTTCCCTTCAATATTTTAGGTGTGACTCTTTTATATTTTGATTTAGTTACTACTAATATTATTTTTTCTCCAATTTTTTCTTGCCACAATTTATGTGATGATAGATCTTTAAACGGGTTATAAAACTATCATGGGGTGATAATGAAAGCATGTGTAATCATCATTTTGTTGGGTGAGGCATAGGACATATAAATTTGTAAGGAACTTATCTTAAAATGAGTTTTAGACTCTCATGTACTAGGTTTCTTTCTTTCTTTATTTCTTTCTTTAGTTATTCATTTAGTCTAACAATGCAAATAATTCCTTTCTTACTAATTTTCAGACCTTAATTTTTGCAGATTCTAACATTTGCTTCATGTTTAAGTGTTGTGAGAGGGAAGAAACGTCATATTGTAGTAGTGTCCAAGCGCGCACTTCTGTCGTGAAGATAAAAGTTATACATGTGTAAGTATACTAACATACCCAACTCTTACATTTTTATGATATAAGAGATTTGAAATATGTTAGATGACTTAGAGAATATAAATATATACTTCTTATACTTTTTTTGAATCCATAATTACAGTTAATAAATATTATGTATTGACTATATCCTGTTTGAATGAGATGCTTTTGGCTTTTTGGTACTATTCAAGAATTTTCATCCAAGTGTTTATTAGATTTCTGAAATGGTTATTATATAGGAATGTATTTGCATGTGTGGTGGTTAGTCTAGGTTTATGCATGAAACAAGATGGGATTGTTGCGATTAATGTTGAGGTGGTTGGTTTGGTAGAGGTTGCAGATCAAATGATGTTTATTCTAATCTTTTTCATAATCAAGATTAGTGGGTCAACTATTCTATACTACTATGGAGTATGTCTTTGCATCTTAGACATCAAAGTACCTAAGTGCCTAGCCAGGATGTGTTTTGGTTTCTTCATGCTTTGACATGTGTGGAATATTTACTTTTAAGCAACACATCTTCAATGGGTAGGTTACTACTGGAATGTAAGTCAAAATTCAGGACACACCACTATAGAACAGTCCATGGGAAAAGGTTGAAGTCCTTTGCAAGGAAATACCTAGCAAATGATCTTGTTAGAATATATCAGATCATAGCAGTAGTATCAAGGGATGTCCATGAAACTACAACACCTAATGTCTAGAAGTTGAGGGTGATATAGTGGTTGTGTGAGTGTGGGCAATTTAGATCATACTAGAGAGTACAGGATGTTCATACAACTAACACACCTCTTATATGTCTTCAAGTTGAGGGTGATTCAGTACTTGTGTGAGAGTGGGTGTGTGTGTGTGCACTCTGATCGTATACACAACCTTGTCTGATTAGACCGGTCTAGAAATGTCACTAGCCTTTGTATTGATCTTTACAAAGCGGGTCGTCCCTCTTCATGCTTGTTTGGGCCAATGAATATCAAGACTGGCATGTGGAACCGCATATGGAATATCTATGCCCCCATCAACAGTCACTTTTAGTGAAATATGTTCTTTGATTAGTTTCCCACAAAGGCCAAGCAGCAAGAAAAGCACATCACACATGACACTAGTTTCTCTATGTGCCTTATACCTTATGGAACAATTCATCACCCTCTTTAAGGTTGTTTGTATGTTACTCCCATATGGCAAGTTAGCTCTTATCGTCAGTTATATCTAATTTACCTACAGAGTTGGATATTGTTACCTTTAGAAAGTTAATGAAAGAGTTGGGTCTGATTGATGAGTCAATATTTCCTTCATCTATATTACATATTGTAAATATTGTAACCATGCATTGACTCCACTTTTAAATATGGTGCCTTTGAAAATTGCTATCATGGTTGGGCTTTAGCGTTTTGGTCATAGAGGAGATTCCAACCTGTTGTTTGACAATCTCACCAACATAGTATAGCAGTTGGCACCCACCTATTGTTGGCTTAATGAAGGCCTGCATAAATTGACTATTAAATAACTCTTCTTAGATCCAGTATAGCTTTTAGAAGATTCATTAGAACTACTATATCTGTGGCTACAAAATAGTTGAATGGGAACAGACATGCTTCCACTACTGAAATTTTTCCTGTATGGAGAAAATCTTACTCTGAAAATCACCCGTATTGCTATTACTAAATCACATTGATTTTGTCCATGTGGACTCTGAACATCAGACCTATTTCTAGTTCATTATTGACTAGCCTAACAACATTTCTGGCTTCTATATTAGTCCTATATTGCTATGTATAAGGTTTCAATCTTTGGTTAGTAAGAATGTCATGTACACCATTTATTAGAACTCTGTTATAGAAACATATGTGTAGGTTAGTGGTCCGATTTAATTTGTTTTTAATAGCTATGATGATTGTTTTTTTTCCAGTAGATATAGTGTAAGTTGTGCTCTTCTACTCCATGTTGGGTGATTCACATTTCTTCTCTTACCTAATGCAGGTCGCGTAAGTTCTTCATGGAGGATCTCCTATGAATGGCTCCCATCACTCCAAAACTAAGCTCAGTACTAGTAACAATATTGGATTTGATTTAATACATCATTTAAGGATGATCCATTCTTGACGGCAGACTTCATAACTGTAGTTGAAGTATCCAGCTTCTGTGAAGATGAAGATTCTACGAATCTGCATTGTTGAATCTTGAAAAGATTGTATCATTAAGATCAAAAATCTGATCTCTGTTGATTTTTTATTTGTAATCCAAGGGCCAAAGGGAATGTGCTCTTTGTAACTGAACGCACATTTCAATATAAAGTGACTTTTGAGCATCTAATCAGAATGTTTTGTTTATAATTTAGTAGTATTGAATTAAATTAGTCGTGTGACAAGAATGTTGACGGGTTGCGAAGGATGTGCCTGCTTAATACTATGCTCAACAGATTTAATATTATAAGAATAAATGCATAACCTTGCAACGTTGCATGTGCTGTATTGTTTATTACTAGTTGATAAGCACTGAGGCCAACCTTAACGGTCACTGTTGCCAAAAGAATTCAACCGTGCGTTTTGACAATATATTTAATGGAGCCACAAAGAACGACCCAAGATAAATGGTTTGAGCAAATTTATCGGCAGTTGCCGTTGTTGTTGATGCATGATTAACGCCAAGGCCTGTTTAGCCTGGCCCCCTACATTCTAGGCTTTTGCCTAACGAGGAGTGCAATACATCGGATTTCAATCAGCGTGCAAATCGGATTTCAAATCTTGAAATCTACATATAAAACTCTTGCCCTTATCATATTCTTGACCAACGAGTTCTGACTTCCTTTGCCATTCGCTGCCCACTTTCAAGATGCCGCTCCATCGACATCTTGAGCATATAACAAAGAAGACGGACGAACTCTCTCTACTATCCCTATCTAAGTGTGACCCCTTCAAGCTCCTAAGTCCGAGAAAAGCTAAGGAGAAGCTAAGGCCAGCTCGGGGGAAGCTCGGCCTAGCTCAGAGGGAGCTGCATCCAGCTCGGTTCAGCTCAAAGAGAAAGGAGTGAGCTCGGCTTAGCTCAACTCCAGCTCAGTCAGCTCGCGTGCAGCTCGATAGTGCACCATTCAGCTCGACTGACCCGTTCGCTAGCTCAGGCACAGCTTGGCGCAGCTCGATGGCAATAGGGTGAGCACGGCTTAGCTCATTCTTACTTGGACGATGAAGTGTGCAGCTCAGATGACCAAGGACTCAGCTCGGGGAGATGCATTCTGCCAAGATGACCCGCGAGCAAGCTCAACGCTAGCAGCATACTTGACTCATAGGCGAGTCAAAGGACTGGGCCACGCAAAGACCGTGAGGAGGACCAGCGTGCGGGCGGACCAAACGTCGCGTTGCGAACGTGGGCACCGGCGGTTGAGACCGAGGGGACGCGGACGACTCTCGCCCGGACTCGGGACCTCAGTGAATCGGCGCGAGTAGGCCACGACGCGGGATCGTGGGCCGAACGCGACCATTGCCAAGAGAAAGCGGGAGACGGCTCCAAGGGAAGCGACGCTTCACCCGCGCATAAGGGGCGAACGTGGGAGCGTGCCAAGGGGAGGCGCCCCTTCGGCCGAGCGGACGGCTTAACCGCTCCAGCAACTGCCTCTACACTCGGACAGCATTATAGGGAGTTTCCTTGGGAGTTAGGAGGCGCCCCAGGTATCGTTGGAACCGGCGCGCGCCCCTCTAACCGCCCAGGAGCATAACAGCCCTGCGCGAGCACTTATATAAAGAGGGACTTGGCGTAAAGCAAAGACAGACTGAGACATCTGGAGTCACTAGAGGGAAGGCTTTGCATCATACGGAGCGCAATAGAGAAAGAAGGTGTAGCCTGCAATCAAGGGGGATCGGTGGGATCGATCCAGGAGCCACTAAGGCAAGGAGATTGTGAAGGTGCATCCAGGGTGATCACTTGTGTGCCGATTCGATTGGAGAATCGAATCCATCTCAGTTGTATGCTAAGTCCCTTGTAAGTTTTGTACATTACTTGAGAGTAATAAGAGTGACAGTTCTCCGGCATATCTTCTTGTTCACTCTTCTGCAACACTACTCTTGCCCCTGTTTGGATTGATTTCTCTAAGTCCTTAGAGGAATTTCTTGGACGGCTGAAGTGAGGGACGGCAAACCTCACTGCCGCACACCTTAGTGAATTTGGGGGTGTGACAAGTGGTATCAGAGCACCAGGGAGAGAGGTGTTCCCAGGAGTGACGAGTTGTTCCAGAAGCAGGTTCTTCTTCCTTATTCGCCATGGCCGGAAAAGAAGAACACATCAGGACCCGAGAACGAGTCACCGCGCTAGAGGAGTTAACGCAATGACTCAGCGATCAGTTACTCGAACTTGCACAACGGGTGGAAGGATTTGAAGGCGTCGATTCGTCTGAGTCAGATCAGACGGACGCCTCTCAGATCGCAACCGCCCTACAACCGATCAGCCAGACTCTAGAAGAAACGGTTGCAGACATCGCCCGGCTGAGGGAGGAGTTGCAGATGGCCCACCGATCCGTCGGGAGTGGCGACACTCCCAAACCGCCCAAGGTTCCATAACCTAAGGCATTTACAGGCGTGCGCAGTGCCAAGGAGGTGGAGAATTTCTTGTGGGATTTAGACCACTACTTTCGTGCCTTGCGCACATCCGACCGAGAGAAGACGACGCTGGCCTCCATGTATCTCACGGGATTTAGAATTTCTTGTGGCCCGGCTGAGGGAGGAGTTGCAGATGGCCCACCGATCCGTCGGGAGTGGCGACACTCCCAAACCGCCCAAGGTTCCAGAACCTAAGGCATTTACAGGCGTGCACAGTGCCAAGGAGGTGGAGAATTTCTTGTGGGATTTAGACCACTACTTTCGTGCCTTGCGCACATCCGACCGAGAGAAGACGACGCTGGCCTCCATGTATCTCACGGGGGATGCCAAACTCTGGTGGAGAACCAGAATTGAAGACAGCAGCCGCCCAGCCATTGACACTTGGGGCGAGTTCTCCAAGGAGATACATGAGGCATTTCTCCCTACGAACACTGCCTGGACCGCAAGAGATGCGATCAGACGCCTCAAACAGACGGGTACGGTTCATGACTATGTGAAGTCTTTCTCATCACTTCTGCTAGATGTGAAGGACATGTCGGAAGCCGACAAGCTCTACAACTTTACATATGGGCTCAAGGAGTGGGCTCAACTGGAGTTTCGACGCCAAGGAGGGAAGGACATCCAAGGCGCAATGGTCGCTGCTGATGCTTTGTTGGACTTACATTCCAACACTGAGAAGGAGCCAAAAGGGAAGGGCCCTGGAGGCAAAGGCAATGATGGAAAGAAAGACAGAGGTAGAGGCAAGACGGGAGAAGGCACATCCAAGTCTGTCGAACGCAATGGCAAGAAGAAGCCGTTGAGTTGCTTCCTATGTGGAGGACCGCACCGCATGGCAGAATACCCTCAGAAGGAGAAGTTATCTGCCTTAGTGTTCGAGCCAACTGAGGAGGAACCCTCGCGGGTTGCCCCCTTACAGTACATCAACGCCATGGTTGCCGAGATAGATTGGGGACGAGTCATGTCCACCCCAACCGCCCAACTGTCGCCTCTCCAAATGCGACAGTTCTGTGAGATTGCCGAGGCTGAGTCTCAACGGGAGGAGTCCCAGATCGACTGGTACCACAATGGAATGTCTATCGATGCCGACCGAACGAGCAAAAGGGCTCGGTTGTCCCCTGCGACAATCGCGAGCCGCGTGACGGTTAAGGAGGAACTGGATGTTGCGGGAGGCACCCCTTCGTCCCCGATCGTCCTCACTGATGACTGAGCGGCTCCGGCCGCGGGGCTGTGACCATGCGCACCGGTTCCAGGGAGGGAACCAGGTTACGGCCAGATAACCGCCAACGGTAGTTGGTGGCAGCAGCAACAACCGTCCGCGATGCTTCGAGGGAGGACCAACACATAGAGGAGAGATGCGCAACGTGGGTGACTCTACCCCGTGCTCGACAACAGCAAGGAATCAGACTGAAGGAGATGCTGCTTGAGGAGCAGCGTTCCGCAAAGGCAGTGCTACTGATGGTGCCGCCAATCGAAGGACTGACTGATTACAAGGGAGGTAATCATTTCCTCAAAGATCTAGTGGACCCAAGTGGTTGGTGTTCCAAGTCAATTGTGGGAGTTGTATTTTGATGTCACCTGAATGTGGGGAAAACAGGCATGTAACTCTTTTGAGTCCATTAACTTCATTGTACAACCAACTTTATGAATGAATGGAATAAGGATTATTATACTTGATTTGAGTTGGTCCTCGACCATTCATTGTGTTGCCTTCCTGTTTGACAAATGTTATTGTGGGGACAATAACTCAGTTGAGGTATCAGTCCAGAAAAAAGGAAAGAGGGAGACTAGAGGTGTCTCGACCTCTAGGTTACTATGGGTAGTAACCACTCACTAGTTTCGAGTGAGTATAAAAAGGGGGAATAGTCCAAGTCCGGGGGAGTCTTGTGTCTTTCTCCCACAAAAGTATAAGTGCTAGAGTAAGGGTACTCCATGCACAATTGTAGTCTCTGAGTTGGTCATCAGGGGTGATGACTTGTGTTTTCGGATGATGGGTTTTTGCCAAGGGTACTCATCACCTGGGACAGGTACGAGATGGTCCAGTTCCAGAAAAGTTAAGGCAGGATCCTTTGGCGCAATAGAAGGGAGTCCCTGCCTAGGAAGCAGCCTCCTTCCATGAGGGAAATGAAGACTTGGACGGGGGTCCAACAGTCACTTCTCAATCTAAAAGAGCAGGAGAATGCAGTAGCATCACACTCAACAGGTCGAGCAGCGACAACCTTTTGGAGATGGCAGACATCAGCAACAAGGGGCTTATTTTCTTGATAGCGCCCAAGGAGGACTACAACGACAAGTGGCTATTGATCTTCAGGGATTGGCCAAGGGCGAGAGACCTAAAGGCCAGGGACTTAGCCACAGGGCTCGAGTCAGTCAGGACTCTTGCCCCTCAGCATTCAGCGTGAGGCGGCCGGATATTTCAAGCTGAGGAAACTCGACTGCTGGAGCCTTTTCAGCAGCAGATGGAGTCGCGAAGGATTTTTGCACCGCGTCAAGGGGATGTGGGTCGGAGGTGGGATCTGCAGCCCAACTACCTCAACGGGAGACTATCGGCAGCAAGCAGCGCAAAGGCCTAGTGCATGGCTCAGATGGGAACCATTCAAGGGTGAATTGGTTCAAGTATCTGTCAGCATCAAGTCGTTTCAAGTCGCCTCGCCTCTTCATCAACCAGATCACCGACTATCAGGCGGATAGTTTGGCTCGGAGCGCCTAACCTTGATGGAGACCTCAGACGGACAGAATTCATGTGCACAATGGGAGGATTCTAATTTTATCCAAGGAGGAACATCACAGGACGATGGAGGCGTCTCTTCCCCGAGTTCAGATGGACGCATCAAAGGGAGAAGTTTCCGAGGGATCAGTACTTCTCAAGGAGAGCAAGTACAGGAGCATTTTGGCTAAGGACTTCTATGGAGGCCCCTGCTGCCGAGGACGACAGCAACTTCAGTGGGGGAGGGCTTGTGACCCCTTCAAGCTCCTAAGTCCGAAAAAGCTAAGGACAAGCTAAGGCCAGCTCGGGGGAAGCTCGGCCTAGCTCATAGGGAGCTGCATCCAGCTCGGTTCATCTCAAAGAGAAAGGAGTGAGCTCGGTTTAGCTCAACTCCAGCTCAGTCAGCTCGCGTGCAGCTCGATAGTGCACCATTCAGCTCGACTAACCCGTTCGCTAGCTCAGGCACAGCTCGGCGCAGCTCGATGGCAATAGGGTGAGTACGACTTATCTCATTCTTACTTGGACGATGAAGGGTGCAGCTTAGATGACCAAGGACTCATCTCGGGGAGATGCATTCTGCCAAGACGACCCACGAGCAAGCTCAACACTAGCAGCATACTTGACTCACAGGCGAGTCAAAGGACCAGGCCGCACAAAGACCGTGAGGAGGACCAGCGCGCGGGTGGACCAAACGCCGCGTTGCGAACGTGGGCACCGGCGGTTGAGACCGAGGGGACGCGGACGACTCTCGCCCGGACTCGGGACTTCAGCGAATCGACGCGAGTAGGCCACGACGCGGGATCGTGGGCCGAACGCGACCATTGCCAAGAGAAAGCGGGAGACGGCTCCAAGGGAAGCGATGCTTCGCCCGCGCATAAGGGGTGAACGTGGGAGCGTGCCAAGGGGAGGCGCCCCTTCGGCCGAGCGGACGGCTTAACTACTCCAGCAGCTGCCTCTACACTCGGACATCGTTATAGGGAGCTTCCTTGGGAGTTAGGAGGCGCCCCGGGTATCATTGGAACCGATGCGTGCCCCTCTAACCGCCCAGGAGCATAACTGCCCCGCGTGAGCACTTATATAAAGAGGGACTTGGCGCAAAGCAAAGACAGACCGAGACATCTGGAGTCACTAGAGGGAAGGCTTTGCATCAGACGGAGCGCAACAGAGAAAGAAGGCGCAGCCTGCAATCAAGGGGGATCGGTGGGATCGATCCAGGAGCCACTAAGGCAAGGAGATTGTGAAGGTGCATCCAGGGGGATCACTTGTGTGCCGATTTGATTGGGGAATCGAATCCATCTCAGTTGTATGCTAAGTCCCTTGTAAGTTTTGTACATTACTTGAGAGTAATGAGAGTAACAGTTCTCCGGCATATCTTCTTGTTCACTCTTCTGCAACCCTACTCTTGCCCCTGTTTGGGTTGATTTCTCTAAGACCTTCGAGGAATTTCTTAGACGGCTGAAGTGAGGGACGGAAAACCTCACTGCCACACACCTTAGTGAATTTGGGGGTGTGACACTAAGTCATCCACTTCAAGGACCCGACATCAGTGTTGCCAACCTCAAAACGCACTACTCAACGACCGTTACCGCTGGAGCGCACGACTGGACCTTTTCATCTAGGTCCTGAAGGGCAAGGTCAACTTGAATGCCCTGTACATCTAAGCGCTGCCGACACCAAAGTATCTCTAACTCGAACCTCGCCGCCGTCCCACAGGCACCGCTGACTCAAATCCCGCCGCCAAGTCTGAGCATCCACCGCCATCCATTTCGCAATGAAGAGCCTTTTGCAAGCAGGAGCTTCCCACAAATGAATCTCTGGAGCCCTCCTCGCTACTCCCGGCATGCCTCATTCACCATTAGAACCCAGCGGCAATCTGCCATCGCTGCCTTTGCAAATCACTCCATCCCACACTGTACCTAAGCTGTGCCAGCTTTGTAGGTTAGATACATACGGGTCCGTCTTTACTTCGCATGTATCTACTACCACACTGTGATTGAATATGTAGCAGAAACCTTCAACCACCAGGAAGGAGAGACATGCATGTTAACAACCATTGACTAACGCGAGCCTCTTCTACCTCCTTGAGCCGTCATACCAGGGGCGGATCTAGGGGAGGCTACCAGGGCTTCAGCCCCCCCTCCCAAAATCTTAAATGTTTATTTATACCAGTGAACGCATATGTGCACATGTACGTGATATATAAAATTTATTAGAAATATAGGGAGAGAGGACTCGTCCGTGAAAGGGTGTCTACGGTAAAAGATATTTGTGTTAGTTGTTTGAAAGGAAAGAATCAAAGAACCGTTTATGTAGGATGGAGAATTCTTTAAAAAAAGGAGAGAAGATAGTGAATCAAAGAGAGTGCAACATCAAACTTGCTCTTTAGATATATGACAAGGCAAAGTCGTAGTTGGATTGGTAGAAGTACTTCTAAACTATGGACTCAAGTTCAAATCCGACTGTAGGCATATTTTTTAAACTCAGCCCCCCTACCACAACTAGTGCCATGTATAGCTAACTCAGCCCCCCCCCCCTTATGCAATTTTCTGATTCCGCCATTGCTAGGTTTGAAATCCGCCGACTGTTCCGGAAGTTCACTGAATCAGCGAGATCTGTAAGTTAGTTCATATAGCATGCGTGCCTACAAGTCTGATTTCAAGACAGTTAATTAGGCATTAAAGAAAAGAGAAAATGTCGGTCACAAATATAAACATATACAGAAGTCAAACAAATAATCAGTTAACGATGCATGATCTTATCTCTATTACGTTGTACACATATGTACCACTATATGTCTACAATGAACCAATAGTACCTAACCCAGATTTACAGACCTAAAAATTTGTCACTCATAGGTCAAACTAAATAATGGAAAATTATTTGCAGCACATCACACCATCTCCACCAATATTTACACCCACACATCGTGAACACGCAAAATAGTCATTATACACAGCTTTTAGCACTGTGTGACACGGCCCACTAGGCGAAAAAATGTTAGTGTGTTCTGTACCATTTGCATACATATATACTGCAATAAATTACCGTTGCAATAAAGCAATGACAGCCCAACAACTAGCACTTATTACTCATAAAATCCAAACAATGAATTTGAAATTTAAAATATCTTTTTTTTCTTCAAATTCCCCAGTAGGATACAATGTTTGATCTGACCATGTACGCATTTACACACATTTCACGGCTAAGCTCAGAATCTCTATTCGAATGTATTTACAGTAGTGACAAAATTCATTTATAAATATACGAAATATAAAATAACACAATGCATAGAGAAAATATAAAGTTGGTTGTTGAATATGTTTATGTATTTTTCTAATTTATTGTACATATGTACAAATCATTATTTTATTTTTTTTCTAAGCATGATACTAACAACATAAAAATGTCATATTAAAAAAATTAATTCATAGATTCCTACTATAATATTTGATAATGTGGAATTTTAGTGTATTTTGCTTTACTTGTATGCATGTAGATGTTGCTACAAAGACAATTTATTTATAATGTCTCACCCGCCCATACTCATATTTGTATACATTTAATTTCTAAGTTTAAAAAAATCTTAATTATGTCCAAAACAATACTAAAATTCTTCAATACACAGATCTAGAATAAACTAGCACAGTGTGTCCTATTCCAGAAAAAAAATGGAAATATTTTTCATCCACTTTATAACTGTATAAAATGTCTGATATGACCAAAAAAAATTATGCTTATTTTGATGCTAAGTTAAAAATAGTATGTAAACATTTTTAAAATAGTACTAAGAATATGACGACATACTACCAAAAAAATTTATAACATAGTGCGGCATAAATTTCCAAACCATAGGTCTCTGCTAGTGCAGTTGTATGGCACCATACATGAATGTTGCACCACAACAAATTAATATTGTTGCCCAGCCACCCACAACTAACTAGTTGTATTTAATTTTTCACCCACAAAAAAAACCAACTCATTTCAAATTTCATTTGGTTTCCCTCTATTTTCTTTTCAAACGTCAACGGTCATATTTTTACACATTTCACGTCTAATTCCAAAATTCATATTTAAATATATTTAACACAATACTACAAACTGTTAACCATCACACTTAAAATAAACTTACAGAGTATGTCAAATTTTACAAAAATATTACCTATTTATTTTTTAAACGTTCTTTAATTAATATGTAGAAATTATATATATGTAAAGTGGTTATATTTGATCAAAAATTATATACACATTACAATGCTGATACCTAGAAATTACATGTGTGGACGGCCAACCAATCTCCATGTCCCTCCTCTACTTGGGTGGCCTATCAATGTCCATGAATAAAACGATAGACATGACGACGACACGGGCCATAGCTGGGATGTAATGACGGTGATGGTGTTGCGGCGTATAGGGAAGGATTGTGGTTGGCGCTGATGGCGTCTCAGTCGCAGTTGTAACGACCCGCCTCCTGGTAACCCCCAATTAAGGGAGACCCGAAGGTTAGAGCCATTATCCCAATTAACATGATCAAAGGTTCGATAGATAATCAGTAATAATTATAAAATTCTACCAAACTATACTGAAAGCTGGAATAAAAAAACTTGGATATCTAACTTCTATCCACATCTGAACTCTATTCTAACTAATCCTCCTTGCACTTTATTTCTTAATTTCACAATATGCCACTTTACTGGTTGTCCTTTTCAATTTGTACCTAAAACACCGACAAATAAAATGTTAGTCAGCATATAGTAATATGTCGGTATGTGGAGACAACCAAAATTTTGCAGATATGGCTAACAATCTAAATATCACAATCAAGTTAATTAATAAGTCAAATTACGCTTTCAGTGTGACATTCTCCACCACTTTTTCCCTAACCCTGGCATGCCCACCTTAGGGTTTCTCTTTTACCAATGACTCAAGGCCGCCTTCTCAATTCCAAGCTTGGTGCCTGGGGTCACCTCTCATAGTGCCCATTAGTCATTGTATAAAGACCACCTTCTCAATCCCGAGCTTGGTGTCTGGGGTCACCAATCATGGTGCCCATTGGCCTTCCCTCCTGGGTTTGACCTTTTGACATCATCCATCAGGGTGGCATGTCGGTGCGAGAATACACACTTCTATTATTATTGTGATAATCATAGTGACTTTATGATTTGTAAGTATGAACTTCCAAACTGATAGGTTACATTAAATGTGAGGAATCATCAGGAATATATTCGAGAAACTAATGTGATTAACCATAATTGACCACATATCTGTCAGGCTGATTTGAGACAGAATTAATCCAATCAATACAAGAAATCCAATAGGCAAGTAAGCACACAAAGAGATCTTGAAATATGCATACAATTTCCTATCATTGATCATGACATCAAGATCTATTACCTAACTCGCTTCCTAGGGTTTCTAGTCCACTTTTAGGGTTTCCATTGCAATTAGGGTTCCTCTTCATTTTTATTCTTTTAGACCCTAATTTTATACAATTACTCACAAACCTTAATTATCTCATATATTCTTCACGAAAGATATTAAGGTTACCTTTTAACAACATATAACCTTAATTTCAGATTAAAGGCACAATTAATCATCAATTAAGTTCATTATAATATTTTACATTAAACCTACCATTTTTATCCTTTTAATTCATGACAAGATCATTAGGCCTAATTATCATATTTGGTTCCTTCTGGATTAACAACTCATAGTTCATTATGATCTAATTCACATATGAACTCTATTTATCATTAATTCCACCTTTATCCATTAGAAAACTCTAATTACCATATTAAGGATATTTATCCCCAATTAGGAACTTTTATACTCACAATAGCTTAGATCCATCATATCTCAATTTTATTCATGATTTTGAACAATTAGAGCAATTAAGAGTCCCAATTACTAACATTAGAGTTTCAAGTCTCATTAAAGCTCGTTCATGTACATGTAACTCTAAAGTAAACCAATTACATGCAAAGTTCATCCTTTTTATTATTTTTATAATTAACATGCTATTATCAACTTTAATCATCCATAAAACCCTTCTAAAAATATTAATCATCTCAAATTAGGGTTTCTTAAACATTAAAGCATTAAAGTTGATAACTTCCACTACTTTTCGAATTACAAGAGGAATTAGCTTCTAAATATATTTTTATTGGATTCCTCACATTTTTCTGAGTAAGATTCATATTTTATATGCATCCATCCGAGCTACCAATAAAAAGATATGAATTTTGCATTATTTACTTACTTGGGCCAATCACTGAGCGCCACATCACCACTTGCATGCAGCGTTGTTTGTTTTGGAAACATAACCGAATTAGGGTTATACCCTCGCGTAAGTCACTGGTCCTTCAGCCCGCAGAGGGGTAAAAGTGTCCAACTCACCCCGATCATCTTCCTCCTTTAGAACCCTACGCGGCCGTCGACATGCAACCAAACGCGAGGCTATCTCCCTCACTCCACGGCATGGAGCTCGTCGAAACTGATCGCCCTGCCTCCGACGCTCCCCACCGCGCCCATCTGGGCCTCGAAGCATGGCTGAGACGGCCGGTTTCACGAGCACCAAGCCCGCACATGCGGATGTTCTTGCAGTCGAGTTGCAGCTGCTGCACCTGGGTTTGGGAATGATGGTGATGGTCAATCCTCTCCCCAACATCGTGGGGCATCCTGCTTCCATCTCGACTACTTCACAGCCCCTCGTTGCTCCAGAGATAGTGCTATTCTCAAAGGTTAGGGTTTGTACGGAAAGGACAAGAAGAAGAGAGAGAGGGTTGTGTGGGATTCTCTTAAACTCGAGCCAAAGGTTCTACCCCTTATATATGTGAGGGTATCAACACCCTAAGATGCTTGCCCACGAAGAAACAAAGCCCTTTTTCAATAGGAATCTGATTCCTTCATTAAGAAGCAAGTTTCTCTCTCTCTTAAATATCTTTCTGATTTCTTTATTCTTTTGATATTTAGGAATTCGAAAGTTACCTCTTATTCTCTTTATGCTTACCTTTTAATCCATTGGCACGAATTTATATTTTCTTTAGTAGAAAAAATACCTCCTTTTTAACAATGCCACCAAATCCATTAATTATGCATCACATTATCCTCTTATTTTGTAGTATTTATATTTTCTCTTTCTTTTTCTCTATTGGGGCTCCTTGGACCCCAAGAAACTCTAATATTTTGAAATCCTTTTTAGTGGATACTCATTATCCTTCTAGATGCATCTATATCCATTATTTCTCATTATCCTTTTTATTTCTTTATTAAAATATCTCTTTTTAAGGATTTCTCTTTATCTCTCTTTTTATTTCCCTTATTGGAATTTCTTTTGACATTAGAAACCTTATGGATACGAAAATCCACCAAAGATAACTCAATTACACCTCTTTCCACTTATTTCCCACATTTTATCATTGTTTTCAATTTCTTTCTTAATAAAGAAATATTTAATTGATTTTTTCTTTTCTTTTTACATTATCTTTACAACTTTGGACTCCTGGAACCCAATAGGCATGAAATCTACTTTTGGATTATATTCTTTTACCTTCTAGAAGTTTCTACATCTTTCTTTTCTTCGTCTCTTATTAATAGTGGAGTTTCCTTCGTCTTTTCCTTGTTATTGGGCCCAATAGCCAATAAAGCCCATAAAATAACCAACAAGGCTATTGTAAACGAAATCTTTTTATTCAAAACAAATTATATCATTATTTATTTAAATATCTTTAATAGGAGAAATTATATTTCTCACCAAAAGAACCAAAAAATTAAGGTTGTAACAGCAGCGGCCATGGTTCCCGGTCGCGGAGACCATGGCATCCTTGTCTGGTTGACGACGACTATGCTGAAGGGTCCCGGTCACGGCGGAGGGGCAGTGTGATGGCGAGCTAGTCGTGGAGCAGGGGTGGCGTAATGACTAGCTGGTTGTGGTGGCTGCGCGGCTCTGGCTGGGTGATGTTGTGGTGTACCGGCTGGCGTTGTAGGTTGGCAGTGATGGCATACCGGTCACGACGACCATGGCGTCTTGGCCTGGGCGCGACAGCTGGCTAGTCGTGACAGAGGGGTGGCACGGTGGAGGGCTGGTCGTGTGAAAACCTGGGTGGAAGAGAGTCACGGGATAGAAGGGGAGAGAGTGGAGTGGTTTTTATAGTCACGTGACGTGTCCGTTCATTTTCTTACCCTTTACTTATTTTCGACTAGCACAGTGCAAACGCTTCTCCTTAATACCTGCACAGACGGCTGGATTTAATCTCTCGCAGCTCTCGAGGCTGGGGTGGAAAAACTGGAATTGGTAGTGTGCTCTATATTAGTACTCAACTAAAGCACTAATCCGATATGTTTGTTTGTCTCAACGTTGACATCTTACTAATAGACACATGCATGCAAACCCACGTCCATACAAACACCTCTACTTCATGTATGCATGTATTATATCCGTATGTGTATTATGCATTTGTATCTTGGACAATCTACATTGGAAGTCTATTTATATGGGTGCTACCCCGACTAGCGAGCTGTAGGTATATATATTCTACAATACTAAAATAGTAAGTGTATTATGCATGCCGAGAGGGCTACATTATAGAGGTTAACCGTCTCTTAATATGACAAATAAACGTAGGTAACATGGGTGCAATGTACAAGAGGGTACATATTAGATGAATGTTGAATGGATGTAATGACGTGCTTTTTGAAGAGGACCATAGATTATGCAAATTTCAAAATATACAACAAATTACGTCCTTCCAATGCATCTAAATAAGTACAAGTACAGTCTTCTACCCATGTATATGTATGAGATCCAAATATTGGTATACGCGTAGTTATTTATGTTGAAGTATGTTAGATTTAAAATCATAAATCGAGGGTGTATAGATATGTCGGCAATATAATGTAATATTACAACTTTTGGGTCAAGTGCATGACTATAAGACATGATGATGTTAGACATAATTATGAGACGTTGACCATTCATAAATTTGTTAGTGTGTTACAAAAGACTAGAATGAGAAGGCATACAAAAATAAACCTTAAATGGAAAACTCTTGTTACCTAAAATGTAAAATAGTCAAACATAATTAAACAAAGTATGACTCCAAGACAATAGTAACATATATTTCTCTACACTTGTAGATTCCTCTCTTTATTGATTTTTAGAGCTTAAAGTTTGGAATACTAAAATGTTTGTATACTTTTGAATCAAAGGTACGAAATTACTATTTTTATTTGGAAAGTTTATTTTCTTCTTGAATGCATGCATGATGAGATAGGTTGGTTGGCCTAATATTGTTTGAGGAATTTAAGCCTTCCTCTTTGAAAGGCCACCAACATTTATTCCTAGAAAATAGTAGTGTATTGTTCAAACATCAGAAATGGCAGTATGGTGCCCACTAGTTTATGTGGAAGTACAATTCCACAACAAGTTTAAGTAGAATTGTGGTTCCACGACTTTGTGCAGAGAAAGGACAAAGTTATCCCTCAGTATACTGGGAAACACAATTACTATGGTGTTGGTCCCATGGAGAGAGCATAATTATTCCCCAACAAAATAGACATTGACATGTGATATCTATTATGGATGTTGATTTCCTAGTGTTTTGAATGATAAATATTGAATTGCTAGCCTTGAATATCAAATTTGAACTCTTAGCCTTAAATATTTGAGATTGGATATTGTTCATATTAATAGCCCTTATTTTCAAATTTGATACTTACCTATCCTATGAATCATTGCATCATTCATTTTGAAAATTCTTGGTAGTTAGTTGCATACTTTGATACTTTTCAAATAACTAGTTTTGTATCGGTCCTTGCACTACAACAAATAGTCTATGATAATTACGGTATTTTAACCACTCCACAAAAAGCGTGGCTCAAATAAGAAACAGAACCCAAACCACGCCCCCTTCTCTCTCTCTCTGTTCCCGATAACCTCCACCCCCTTAATGCTCGCGTCCGCCACCCATCTCCACGCTCGGAGATTGCCCACCTAATTTTCCTCTCCCCATCTCAAATATGGCGCTCTTTCTCTCCTCCACCCATATTCACCCGCCAAATCGATCACTTACTTCCTCACCACCCCACCTCTCTATTTTTCTCTCCCAGGGGAACCGACTGGGGGCGTTGGGAGACGGTGCTCAAAGGAGGTGTGACGGTCAAAGCGACGTCGGCACTGGAGATGCATGCGAGTCTGGGAGATGACGTTGGTGTTTCAAGGAGACTGCACCAGGTTTTGATACCCGCCCGCACATCCCATGACCCTCCTGTAACCCCACGCCCTTACTATACCCATCCCCATTATGCGTTTTCCCCCATTTGGCTCTCTCGCCCAGCGGCCCCTCCCAACATAATATCGTGGTGAGGGTTACTAAGACGCTATAGTAATATAGATTTTTCCTTTCCAACCTTCTTTCATCGTTCTCTTTGGTTAATCCTCGACTCTAGCGTGCGAGACGGTCACACTCCCCTTTCACTTTCAGCGCCTCCTGCTCAGATCTAATTCTTGCATATGATTCCTCTTCCTGCCATGGGCCAGGGGCTAAGAGCCACATCAATAGGGATCATACTGGGTCCGATCTCCTCACTGTGACCGGCAGAGTAGTCAAGACAGAATGGTATGAAATTTATTTTTTTCTTCTGCAACTACATTTGCTACTTTGTAAACCATCTGCATTGCTTGTTTGTCACACATGTCAAAGGGAAATGTGGTGGAGTGTAAATCAAAGATCTCTTTATGTCCTAGAATAATTGAATTTGGATCTGGGTATTAATTCATGGCAGCGTCTCTTTTGTTGGTGTGACTTTCAACCTTGTCTTAAATGGTTCCTTCGCCAAGAATTTAAAAAGGGCCTCCTCTTAGTTTATATGTGAATGTCGAATGCTAGTTCTGATAGAGGCAAGTCATCATTAAACTTTTTCCTGCTACGACACTTATAGTACTATTAGATGAGGCACACAAAATTTGAGTACTTTGTTCGATAAATTTACTACTAGACAAGGTCTATGTGTGAAAGAGTGAAGTGGCATTTTTTAAGACAAAATGGTTATGTCTAATGGCTTATTGTCATATTTTGTTTTAAAATGATGATATTGAATAAAATGTTCTGAACCATTTTGAGAATTCTGAAACTTCTTATATGACTCACATGAATTGTCCAGCATATATAATGATTAAAACTTTTACCATCTCGATATTACAAATTGGAATAACCACATGATGAATAAAATTTTAACCTTAGTTTTAGCAAAGGAGGTAGACAAATATCAACAACATATCTCCAAACAATTATCAAAGTAGAAATGGATTTTGAACTCCTAGAACTTGAGAGAACTAGAGCAGAGCTTTTATTTAGGGGATGTGTTTCCATGCTCTTCTTTTAGATGAACACTTTTACTCAGACTCAACATAGCCAAAAGTGAATGATTGTAATCTTTTACACATAGGGGACTTATCTTTGATAGATTACTTATATAAAAGTGCACTAATACTTAAGACGTATTTGTTTCTATGAAATTTGTGTAGAATGCTAACTCTTCTTGATTCACAGAAAAGAACAGGGGAAGACATTTCCTATGATTTCGTAAATTTGTGGCTACTGTTAGGTATGGAGAAAGACAGGAAACCACGACTGGTAAACACTAGGTGAGGAATAAATATGCATTATAACAACAATCATACTATCTCATTATGATCATACTATTTGAATTATAATATCATGTTTAGGATTTTCTTTTCAGGTAATATGTTGTTGTTATTGGACATTGTGTTAATATTTTTTATTGCATGGTTGACAGTCTTGTGTTTGCTTGCCTCTTTTTTTCCCTATTTTTGGACTACCCCTTCCAAGGAGAAGAGATACAAGAGCTAGTGGTACCATATTTAGTCATTGCTTTGCATTACAATTCTCAATTCAATCCCATTATTTTTTCAATTCTTTTATTTCTTTATATTATTCTATTGCTGTAGATACCTTTTTCGTATAAAAATTTGACAACTTGTTTGTCATTGCTAGGTCAGATATGATTTCTTTTACATAACAGTATTGTTGCTGATGTATTTTTCCCTTTGAAACAAAATTTATAATGTTGCATTTTAACATGACATTGTTTCTAGTGGAAAAGGTTTGAAGCCAATCTTCAACGTTAGGAATTATTTATATTATAATTTACAATATAATTGGCATACAAAACAATTATGAATGCCCGTATTATACATTTTAAATACTAATATATTGTGATATCACAGAAATCCTTAATGCTTTAGCTAAATTACCTAGACCATAGTACATAAAATGGCTAACTCTTAGCAAAGATTTCAATAAAAGAGTAGATCTAGTTCTCATTCTTCTATAAACAATTAAACATTACTGTAGAACACATATATAATATGATGATGCCTCAAATTTATTAAATGCTATTGTTATTGGTTTCAATATTATTATTTTGGCTTGAGGAAATGTTAAACATATTTTGTTTATAACTTAGATCACAGAGATCAGTTTTCGGTCATGTAGCTTCATATAATTTTATAAAGGTTTCGCATAATTTCCTTTGGATTGAGCCGACATATGTTCAGGTTGTTTGTTCTATTCAAAGAATCTCCACTCCAGAGTTGTACGTGAGATTTTCATCTTATATGGCTCCTTCATGTTTAATTGATTTATACCCATGTTTATTGATTTTTTTGGCACATACGTAAAGATGAAAATGATCAGACACTACCATTTATCCTAATGCACATTTACTTATGGTAGCACATCAGTATAAGGAACACATACCTTGCAGAAAACACTATTAAGATACCTCTTAATATATAAGATATGATTAATTTTGCTATTTCTTGAAACTAATTCTAGTAATAGATTGTTATTACCAAATATCTCTTTGTAATTATCCTAAGTCTCTTAAGAGAGTTATTAGTTTACTCAGTTTTCTCATACGAAAGATATAATGTGATAGTTGCAAACAATTTTAGGGAGAACCATATAGATGTCTAAAGAACCTCATACCATTCCCTAATTCTAGACTGAACATTTGATCATTAATAGCTATTGATTTAGCAATGTTAGTGACAGGAGAAATGAACCGGGCATCATCAAGCAACCATGCATGAGATGTTATCAATCACATACCGAAAGTAGGGAGAACTAGAAATTTCATTTGTATCTAGCCTCTACTAGCATCACCACGACTAGGGTGATGGTATAGTCACAATTTACTATAAAAGAACAAATATTTTTATGGGAGGCAACATATGAGAACATCGACTAGTGGCACGGCATTGGTTTATGCGACCATCTGCTAAGAGAAATAGAGATGTACATGCTATCTCATCCTAATCATTGTTAGATCACTAGAGCTATTGGTAGCTAGATTCATAAGAGAAGTGTCTTCTTGCCTATGCTTGTCAGTTTTAAGCTCATTGGTTGGGAGTAGACCTTTATCATCTTCTTTGTTCTCGACGACAATAGGCATGATGTGGCTTGAGTGCATAGGGCAGGTTGGAGACCATCACCATGCATTACCAGGTTAAGCATACTTGTCGACGTGCTCACCTATGTGGCTTCCTAAGCAACAAAGAGTTACATGGTCTCGCTGTCAGGGATCCACTTGAATAAAAATAGTAAAAGACGCACTTTTGGTCTCTTTGGCGTTTGAGCGAGCATTTTTATGCCTTGGCACCTTCAACGTTTCTACTGATGTTGTATTAGAGTTGGGATCTGATTAGGATCTTCCTAAAGTATGAAAACACCCAACACTCTCCTCTCCCCTCCACACTTATGATTCCCACCCCAGCATGAACCCCCCAACTTTGTTGTTTGTTTCCTATAATGCTCCAACTGCCCTAGCTGATAGAAGGAAGTAGAATCCCTACTATCAACTCTCTTGTGTTGTGGAAGGAGACCCCCTTACTACATTTCTACCTTGAGGAGGATTGGGCTAGCACCTACAGGCTACAACAAAAGTAGCCAACCCCAATAGCAGAAATTAGCTCCTTCAGGTAGGCTTGCTTTTTTTGAGATTTCTTGTCCCAAACTTTCTTCCCTCTTTTTTTACTAATCATCCCTCAACCCCTCCCTACTTTCTTTATTCTCTCTCTCTTTTCTCTTTACCCCTCCCAATGTAACTCACTTGTTTCTACTAATGGATGCCTTACTTTTAGTTATTTTTTATTTTTGACCCCCCCCCCAATTTTCCTTCTTATTTTTATATTGATTGACCCTCATTCCCCCCTTACTTTCTTTCTTCTCCCTCTATTATTTACCACTCCCATATGTGATGTGTAACACATCTTGAAGAAGAAGAAAGAAGAGGATAAACATCAATTCCCCAAAATTCAATTCATGTTCAACTGCCTTGACATGGGCCCCAAGGCTGGCTTTTATAACACTACATGACTTGATTCACACACAATGGAAATAAAGTCCTATTTAATAACATTTGAAATTAAATAAAACCTAAAATAAAGAAAAACATAAAACATTTACGATTAAGCACACAAACTAGATAATTTGCACTTAGGTCCCTATATATTGAAACAAAGCAAAGACAAGTAGAATAAAGTCTAATGTGTCCTACATCAATATGCAACCGCTTGCTACAGCTACAGACGTCTGGTTTTTTCTTCTTCTTCATATTAATTTATCAATGCCACCTAATTTTGTCCTTCATATCTCTGTAACCTCACATTCTTCTTCCTCCCCAAGATCTCTTTCGTCACTTAAACCCCAAGTACATGTATGGTTCTCTGCGTGCTTGCTCAGGTATTAGAGTAACATCCTACTTTTTTCCTTTTTTCATTTTTAAAGATTGTACTAGTGCATCATGTTTAATTGCAAGCTTGCAACTATGATTGCCTATTTTTGCATTGCTTCACTCTCATCCTTGCATTTTAATACATTTTCTCCTATTCTAATTTCACTTGATTTTTTACTATTTGAGTCGCCCAGGAAATGCTTAGTCGTGACTAATTATGCCTTGCCAATGAATTTTTTCAAGTCATGGTCCAAATACAAAACAAATTATTCAAACTTGGGAGTGGAGGCTAGGGCGAGCAGTGTGGTGATGCACCCCTAGGGCCTCTCCTATGCACGGAGGCGGCGTGTGGAGCACGTCCTCAGAGATCTCCTCTGTCGGTTGGAGGATCAACGTGGACGGAGAGCGACCTAGCATAGGCCACTTCCCCACCGTCTTAGCCTCTTTCTGAGATGATATGCATCATCGTTATTGGAAGCAGGTCTTCTCCTTCAGGGGTGCTGAGGGTCCTTAGATATGACTCAGACAACTTTGGTTGTTCCATGGGTGTCTTGTCCCCCTCCTACCCCCTTCCCCCATTGCCAATTTTAGACTGTGGCTGAAGGTGACACATGTGGCATGGGGACAGGTGGGTTCCCTAGAGGCGTCCCTTGTTGGGGTGATGGGGCGGTCGGGGATCTGCGGCCCTAGGCGGTGTCCAGTGGGCTCGTTGGTGGCCCTGCATCCTCTCCCTTGTATGTTGGATCTAGAAGTGAAGGAGGTGAGCATGGAGATGGGGATGGTTGTTGTGAGGGATTGTGCATTTCAGATGGGCGTGGTGAGTCTGAAGGGTTTGTGGAACCTTGTCTTATTGATCGGGTCACCTTGGTCTCAGATAGGGAGGGGGAGAGGCTCTTGGGGGTGGGTTATGCCAGTAAGGTGTTTGGTGTTTTGTCTCAAACATTTGGTCATGGTCCTATTGTTAGGGTGTCTGGATGTGAGGCTTTGGGTGGTGTTGGGGGGACAACAACTTCCTTGGGGGTTTCGTCTGGGTTGGGTCCCTTTGTGTCCCACAAAGGTGGTGATCTCGGAGTTGTTTATAGCCTTGTGCGTGAGGAGGTCGGTCGTCTAGCTGGGGGGAGTGTGCTCTCAGGGGTCACACATGACTGAGCATGTTGATGAGCAGGTGGTTTCCCACCCGAGATGTCGTTGTGTCCCTAGGGATGCTTGTTTTAGATGTCTGCAAAGAGGACACTGATGAATCTGATGCATTGCCACACCGGCTTCTCTCTGGTGTCATGATCCAGGTCACCTGGCGTGTGACTGTGAGGCTTAGTGGCAAGTCTGAAGGTGTCCCCCATCTCCTAGGGATTGGCATTTTTTTTGCCTTCAGCATGAACACTAGAGGTGTTGTTCTTCCCCAATTACGTGCTTCCGTTGTAAGTTCACTGGTTACATGATAATGGAGTGTCGATTGCGTAAACCAGTTGCACATGTTCAATAGTTCGAGGTTGGGATCCTATCAACAACTAAGTATGTTGTCTCTAGCCCAGATATAGATGGTTTTGCAAGCTATATAGATGATGATGACTGGGTGAGGTCTATAGATGGCTTTGGCGGAAGGAAAGGTGGAGGCTGCCTATGATGAGAAAATCCCTTAGAGAGTGTTTGTTTTGTTTTTGGGAGGTTGGTTTGAGGAGGAGTTATGTTGGTGGAGGGTGGTTTTATGTAATCTAGATGACATCACTTTGCTTGCTTGAGGGGCGAGATGAATATGATTGACCTCAGTTTGATAAAAAAAGTTATGCCTTGTCGTAAGGCGTTCAGTTGGAATGTCATGTCACCTTGCCACCTTGACAAGTATGAGGCTAAGGAATTGGTGTATCATTCACAGTTTCATCTCTATATTTTTTGTGAACATGGTGAACTCTTGTTAATTGAACATTTTGATGTAGTCACAAAGAAGAAACATAAGACAATGACAAGAAGAATGGGTAAGCATATAGAAGTGATAAGGGGCAATGCCTAGAAAATGAACATGAACCTATTGACAAGAGTTGGAGAAAGGGATCCATGACTATTGGGTTAGTGTTGCAGCATTTAGGGCATTAGTTGCTGGTCTGTATGGACAGATCGGGTGGCAACAAAAGGGGTCAATCTCCTCGCTGGAACTACTGAGGAGGTCGGATGGTAGGATTTGGTGGCCAACTGTTTAAAGGGAAGGGGTTTACATTTTGGCAGCAGGTCGAGTAAAGATCAGGGAAGCATGAAAGGGGGTTATATGTTTAATGGAAACATGATGGGTAGAGGGAGGGATTTGGGTTTGGGTTGTATCTTTACGACTTATTGGAGGGGAAAAAGAGGTGGTGTCATGTTGTAGCTCAAGAATTGGAAAAAATGGAGAGAAAAAAGAAGGTGTGCCCTCTTCTCCTATGATCATTATGAAACTATGACCCAACACATATTTTCTTCTCTAAGGTCATTTTTATCTCATCTCCCTCCTCACTTTACTATTTTTACTATATACTATCAACAACAATATTGACAATAAGGTTCTGATGTATGCGCGCCTACCTAGGAGCCTCCTAGGCGCACAAGGCCGGCTCTGATGTCCCTCCAGCCGTCGAGCATTGGGTGCCAAACCCAGATGGGATGTTGGGTAGCCTGGGTGGCACTCGTGGGCATCAAATTGGCTTGTCTTGCTGGTATTTTAAAAAATAAGTAATAGAGAAAGAAAATGAGTAACCTAGTTGTTACCTGATCCCCTCTTGACTTCCCTACAAAGCTGACACACGTTCCAATCCCCGTCGACAACAAATAAGGTTCTTACTTTCATACTCTTCTCCTCTTCCTTTATGCTTCTCCCCCTCACCATCTTCCTCTCTCCCCCTCCTCTCTCGAGTTGCTAGCCTAGAGATGTTGGGTTGGACAACAACAAATGTCGACGGCTGTTGATGCATGCATGAAGTAGGTATTTGTTGTGTTTTCTTCCAGCTATTGTCTCCCTTCTTCCTTTTCCAAGTCTTCATCCTCCTCTTACTATGCCTCCTCCCCCTCCTATTCCTCTTTTTTCTCGTCTGACTTCTTCTTCTTTTTTATTTTGATGTGCACCTCCCCTACCTCCTCTTTCTCTTCCTGTCTCTTCTTCCTCTTCGTGTCTCCTCTCCTCTTCTTTTGAATGTTGTCATCCACCTCCTCTTCCTCATATTTTGAATGATTTCATTCACCCCCATCCTCTCCTCTCCCCCTTCTTCCTCTTCCTACTTCTCTTTCTTTTCCTTTCTTTACTATTGTCGACCTCCCCTACCTCTTCTTCCTCTTTCTCTTCTCGCCACCTTATTTTTCCTTTTTATTATTTTTGTGTACACCTCCCCTGCTTCCTCTTCTTCTTCCTCCTACCCCTTCTTCACTTATTTTATTTTATAAAAATCTATATTATACATAATACATTTAATAATGTAAAAAGTTAAAAAAAATGCTTAGGAACGCCTAGGCCTCCATTAGGGCTGTCTAGGAGGTCATGGGCAATGCTAGGCTGCCTCTTCATTTAGACAACCATGTGGTAAGGAGACAAATATTTGAGTCTATTGGGGTTGTATCATACTACCATGTAGCATGGTTGAATCTTCCTTGTAAGTAGCAGGGATTGTAGCAGCCTAGCGGCATGATTAAGTTTACCCCATCTAATTAACCCAGAAGTTCAACCCATGTCCAACCAAACTAAAGAATGCATTTGAGTTCAAGCCATGTCCAAGCAGACAATGCAGTGGGTGTATCTCAATCTCATCTTTATCATCACCTTCCTATTTTTACATGCTAGTGTGATGATAGGATAGAAAGCACGGACACTTCTAGGAGGCTGTCAACACTTAGACCAGCCACAAGTGTCCTCCATTTGCAGCAGTGGCTGCCAACACCTAGATCAGTCATAAGAAGTCGCTTCCTTCCCCTCTATGAACTCCTTGTCTCTTCTTCCTGTATATTTTCTTTGCTTTTTCCTTTTCTCCTTCCTCTTCTTCCTACTCCATTGGTCCTCTAATGTGTACACTCTTCCTCACGCCTCTTCTTCCCAATCCATTGAAAGCTCCCCCCTCTTTTCCCCCCTTCCAACATGCAGTCCTCCTTACTTTTGTCTCTTCCCTCTACCCTCCACTCCTACATGACTACTAAATGTGTTAATGTCCTCTTGCTTCATCACCATCACCACTACCAATACATATCTCCCCTCCATCACTTTTGCTTCCCCTCATTTTCCTTGTACTCCATTCCATTAGTATCTTAACTAACAAAATGTTACTATTTGTAATTAATTTCTAATGAGTTTTCTCTAGTTTGTCATCCTTGGATATTATAATATATCATTTTATATGCTAATTTGATATTTATTAGGATAGTGTTTTTGAATACAAATGTGAATATAACGTGGGTATTTTAGTGATCTTTATATGTGCTTGTTGATAATTATGGATCATGTTGTGTTTTACAAATAAATTTTATACATACACGTCAAAAATTGTATACATGTGTATGTATATATATTTTTGTGTACAACGTTGTGTCCGAGTCATATATTTTCGAAAATCACCATGTCATGTGCCCGTGTTCATATTTGTGTCAGTGTCTGTATTTTTTAGATGTTAGGTTTTCCATGGTCAGAGTTGTAAAACAAATGAAAGAAAATCATTACACACTAATATCATACATTTATATTGCTAATGCAATAGTAATACTCACGACTGATATTATTTACATTATGGCTTAAAGATGAAAATTTGGAATATGACCTATCAAAGAGCTGATTGGAAAAGAAGTGTCCATGTAGCTGACCCAAACATGGTTGGGATTGACACTTAGATGATGATGATGGCTCAAAGATGAAAACTAGTTGACTTGCATTGTGTTTTGTATTTGTTAAGTATACATCTGTGGTTACCTAAAAAATGGTCATGGTTGTGGGAATTCTTTTGAAACTAATCTTCACTTGTGGATAATGATGATTTTTATCATTGTCATCTCAATTTTTACTGATTTTAATTATCAAAATTGAAACAACATGAACGCGCTTAGTGAAATTTTCTTTGGTGAATGTGTTGTAACTATCCCCAGAATAATATGAAGTAAATTCCTAAACTTGAAGAAACTCCAAAAAGAATGGAACTTTCTTCTACACAAATATGACATAATTTAAAAGGTAATGTTATCACTAAAGTAGTATGATTGCATGTCTCATGTTGTTGAGAGCTCAAAACAAAACAAAAAATCACACACATTCAATTTTTTGTGATGTCCCAATATTAAGATTCCACTACTGCGGTAGGATCTGAATCCACGTTTCACTTACTAACAAGGCTGCTCCACCAATCATGGCAACTCAAATTCCTTCAAAGACATGATGTAAAGCTCTTACTACATTACATGATTTTTCATCTCCTAGCTCAGTAACATTCATAACCTTTTACAACGTGCATGGCTTATGTAATACACCAAGTAATGCAATATTTGGCAAAAGTAGACGATTCGTTCTTGCTTAGCATAAGATACATCCATTTCTAGAACTAAATGGTGGATCAATAACATGACATGCAAAGATGAACGTGTGCTCCGTTCATATGGAGTTCAAGTATAACTTCATCTATTAGTAGATGTGCAAATGACCGATGTTTTGTATCTAATTTTAGTGCACATTGGACTATTATTTTTCTATTTGTTGATTGAACAATGAAATTTAGTATTAGTTTCTTCTTAGAACAGTTTGATTTGTGTTATATTACACTTTTAAAAACTTATTTCTTTTTATCCTCAGAGAGATCAAAATTAAAGAAGGAAATGTTTTATACATGTTCTTGTTCATACTTGTTACCCACACTCTTGGGGATGATTATGACCCTCTGGCACACTGTTTTGTAAGAAATGGATTAATCAGTAAGGAATGATGGTGCTAACCAATTTATACCAACATATTTACTATAAGATTTTTTATTCGACTTTAAATAAATGAGATCCTTGTTTATATATATATATATATATATATATATATAAAGTTTCTCAAGATTGGCTGCTAAAGATCTTATTATTCATGTATATGAGTGTTTCGTCTGTGTTGTCTTATTGTTCAGACACACCTTCATCAGGAAGCACATTATATATAGTGAATTCTTCCTGTGTGGTTCTACAACCTTTCCTCCAACCAAGGGCCCGAGGAGAAATCCAGTAGAGGCAACCCTTGAGACTTCTTTAGGTGTCTTTGAGGTGGACGTTTAGCCTACAAAAGAAACCAAATCTCAAAGTTGCACCTACAGTCACATTTCAACTGAGTCGCTTCCCTTTTAATTGATTGCTTCAGAGTCATGATATGTCATGTAACAATCACTTGTATTATGCTTTGAATTTCTATGTTTAAAAGGAATCCTTTGGTTTCTACATATACGGAGGATAGCATGTTATATTATTTGCACAAACCTTTTATTCTATTCAAGAGTAAGCAAGTGACAAAGTTAGTTATTCTGGAGTTCCATTTTAAGATAACATGTAGGAAACAAAACTAGTAAAATGTTGTGATCTAAGAAGAACATACACTTTCCTTGTGGGTCTTTTGATCTTGAGATAGAAAGGAATTGTCAAATGAAACGAATACTTCCATAGGTCCTTGTACTTGAGATGTCGATTGGCTCATTTGATTATCAGGGCATATTGTGGGTGATGCTCCGCTGGTGTCAGGTACTAAATTGTCAAAGATTATAGTCTCTCCCTACTAGTGGATTCTTAAGGATGGATCTTAGATCCTAAATTATCTAAATATTGTTTTGGCGACTTGAAATTACATAGATAATTCTTCCACCGCAATCTTTAGACTTGGAATGAAAAGGGTCTCTCACTATGTCATGCTTAACTGTGTAATGCTTTTCCAAGAAGGATTTTGTTCTTACTTGAAAATCACAATTACCGTATGTAATTCTTATAGGTTGGAATTTGAAATTAGATTTACACCACTGTTCATCTTGTGTGGCATGATAATACTTCCTTCAATTTTTCCAATTCCTATTAGTGTTTTTCAAGGAGGGTGCTTAGATCGTTAATTATCTTTCCTAATGTTTTGATTACATAAGTTACATATATAATACTTCCACTACAATCTTTAGATTTGTAAAGCATTAAAGGTCTCCCAAGTATGTCCTGCTGAATTGTTTAATGTTTTTGAAGATGAGATTTTGTTTTGACTTGAAAATTACTATTACCATATGCAATTCTTATGGGCTGGTTCTATGTATATTCTTAGGGTGATATTGTATATTTTCACACTTTTAAGCATGGATAAACATTGATAAAAGCGTGGAAAAACACATGTAATTTTTGTAATTGTGACTGGCCCTTCTTTTATTCTTTGGTCCATGTGTGGTCTTATTCCCTATGGGAATTCATGGACAGATCAAGTGCTTCAAGATAACTTAGAAGAACTAAGATGAGGCATGAAGGAGATGCCCTCTGTTGGAGACATGATTGCAATAAGTGTTGAGATTAATTTACTGGTTCTATGTATATAAATTTAAGCTTTTGCATACTCTAATATAATATATGTTGTAAAGATTGTTATTTTATTCTATGAATAAAATTATGTCAAAATTTGGTCAGGTAAAGATCAGGTTTTCACATGGATTTTATGTGCTCCATACTCGAGTTATGTGCACACCTTTATATGTTTGGGATTTTGGTTATGTGTCATTCTCTATCAGGTTTTGGGTTGTGTCATTTCTGCCATTATTTATTTATATTTCACTAGTTATGTATTTATCCTTGCATGCAGATTGATTATTATTGATAACACGTTGTGTGTCCTAATTTATATGTCTATGCTTATGTGGCACATGTTGATCTTTTGATATATGGCAAGTGCATATTTTGTATACCTCTACTATTTCTCTTTGATATCCATCTGGATGTTCTCTTTCCATTTTGTCATCTCTTGTATGGTATGTTTCCAACCACATAGATGAAGGACATGCATGACTAAACATGATGACTAAAACTTAGCTTATTGGAGATGGCTCTTAGGAGATAAATTGGAATTAGTTTGGACATCCCTCTACTTAGACCAAAGTTGTTATATTCATGTAAACCCCAAGCGTGAGGCTATCATAAAACCTAATAAATTGTAAATAATCATGATATTTTATTCGTCTATTATACCTTAGTCTTTATGATATAAATTTTTGAAAGTTTTTTTGGGGAAGTCAGGTAACTATAGATTCATATCACCCTCCTCTTGGAAGCCAATATGTAAAAAGTTACAAGTAATTAAACTAGGATAAAAATAAATCCAGTAGTACTAGTACCATTATAATTTTCTTCCTCTGACATGGTTTAATAGAATCTGGAGGTCTAATGTAATCAAATCTCCTTATTTGAGTTTTAGATGGTGCTTGGCCAAGATACCAACAACCTTGTTATAGGTCCTATATTCACATTTATCATCCATTTATTGTTCTCCTTAGTACTCATATGTATCCTCTCTTTCATCTTAGCAAATTTGTGGTTATGTCTCAGTGTTGGCTGCAACATTTCGACAAGCACTTTGTAATCAGTTTCAACTTCAACCTTTTGATAGTCATTTCTATACGCTATCTCAAGAGCATGTCTATTGCTACCAGTTTGCATGAGTAGCCAAATAGGATAAAATCCTCCATACATGCCCTCCCACCCATTTTCCACCATTGTCCTGAATGACCACATAAGCCTTAGCCTTGTTATGTCCCAAGTTGTGTCTATGTTCATCTTGATATACCCAGTAGCAGGTGTGGTGGCTTTCAGGTTCTCAATCTACCATGTATGTAATTATAGATGTGTTTCTTTCAAAGTGCAGTGTACCTGATGAAGCTTTGATTTGATGAGGTGTTCAAACATGTGATAGTTTCTCACATTCAAAATATTACAAGCATGTTATCATAAACTAGCTACAAAATGGATTGTCCTCCTTGAGCTGGTACTTTAGCCATCCACTGGTGCTCACTGTGTAGAGCAAAGTTGGAGCTCTATTGTTGAAAAGTGTGTTTCATACCTCGGGTGCGAATTTACAATCTCTAATGGTGTGTAGACATGTTTCCTCTAACAACTTGCACCTCTCACATTTATTGTCAGTGACCAAGTGCCTTTTAACCCTTCTAGTATTCATAAGTAGAGTGCGATGTAGTAGAAGCCACGTAAATAATTTCACCTTTGTCGAGACTTTTTCCTTCCACATGATGTTCCACTCCGCTTCCATGTCTATGTCCCTATGTCTACTCTGAATTTGGTATGACAACTTTGAAGAGAACATGCCATGTCTCATGGCATCCAATATCCTCATGTCTTTGATTACAATATTGGATAGAGCATGAAGTCTAAGGATATTGCTTACAACATTTTGTGGAAGCCAGTTAAGGATAAATGCAATATTCCATTGTCCATTATCGAGAAAAACACTAGCTACCTGCATATCCATTAGTTCATCAGGGATACTTTGTAGGACTACCTATTCTAGCTTTAGTCCTTTTTGAATCCATTCATCTCCCCAAAAATGGACGGTTATGCCATTCCTAGACTGTAGATAGGAATGTTGTTGTGCTATCTCTTTGCATTTTAAGGTAGCTTGTTCTAGGCGTGACATAATAGTCTTCTTCCCATTAGTGTAGTTAATGTATCTATTTTTCAATAAGTTTCACCATATAGAGTCCATGTTTGTGTCTATGTCCTAGGCATTCTTAGAATGAAGGGCCAAGTTCCATTCCCTCATTGTTTTTTTGCCAAGTACCCCACTCTCCATGTTGTTAGAAACTTAGATCCCATACAACTAGTGACATTGGGTGTGGTTTGTGGTTGCCACCCTATAGAAACCTCCTAAGGCTTTTGTAGATTCTCTCGCATAGACTGAGAGGGAGTAGGAAAGTTTGCATTGGGTGGGTCAAGATGGCTTCCAAAGTGGACCTCAGTAGGCAACATTGACCAACTAATGAGAGACATTTTTCTTCCCAACCATTAATCCTTGAGTCCACTCTCTTAAGGACCTCAACATATGTTTTCTTACTTACTCTTAGATATATGATGGGTGCTCCCAGGTACCTTGTAGACCTGTCATTTCCTTACTCCCAGACCTGTCATTTCCTTAAACTTGTAGACCTTGTTCACTCTGCATCTGACATTTTGATTAACACTGTATATGTGAAATACTTGTATCTTGTAGTTAGAAATATCCTGCACCAAAACTCATTTAAATTGTTTAACACAATCTTTAATGGTGTGCATTTGTTTGCAGGTGGCTTGATCGAAGAGAATGAGATAATGGGCAAATAAGTGTGATATATGAATCCCGCTTTGTCCCATGGTGATGGGATTCCAATTTCCACTATCAGTTAGTCCTTCTATAATTTGGCTTAGCTGTTCAATGTAAAGTGCAAAAGTATCACCTGAAAGCGGATCTTCTAGGAGTACCTCTTGACTAGCCTTGAAAGGTTTTATGTTGGTACACTCCATATAATTTGACACTCACATGTTGTTATATATGAAAAATACTAGAGGGGGGGTGAATAGAGTTTTAAAACTATTTTAACAATTTATTGAACTCAAACAACCACAATTGAAATTAGAAGAAGGAGACAGGTGTTTAGAGTGGTTCCAACTTTAGCAAATACTAAAGTTGTCAGTCCACTACCCGGTTGCTTACCCAACCGGTATTTTGAAAGTATTTATTTTATTACCTTCTCAAGGATTTATACAAAATACAATACTTTCCTTTACACCCCTTGAACAGCCTTCACTTGAAGTAGGTGCACCAATTCTTGAAGTAACTCCAAGCTCCCCCTTGAAGTAGCCTTCCTCTCTAGAAGTAACCTCCCGTTGCACCAGCCTTCTGAAGTAGCTCAAGGTCGCCTTCTTCACCAAGAAGATCTCCACCCTCTCCAATCCGCAGCCTCCAACCTAGGAGTAGCAAGGAGAGTACAAATAGTAATAGAGAACAAGAAAGGAAAAAGGAAATTACAACTTATCCTTTATAGCCCAAGGCTTGATTTGCCTAGATCAAGCGTATAGATCTCCTAACCAAGTGTATGGACTTGTGATTGCAGTGGGTAGGAGATGCTAGCCTATAGGACACGAATTTGAGCTAAGGAAGAAAGTAGCCAATTGTTACAATGCTAAAATTGTTCACAACAGATTGCAAATGTAATTGCTTGCTCAAAGAGTACTCAAGTGTGTAAAAAGGTGTATTTAAGTGTCCTTATGGCTTGTCCTATTTATAGGAATGGCCTATGGATGCTTAAGGACGTTCTAGACAACTTCTAGGGGTTTCTAAGTGCTTAACTAGCCGTTAGGTACAAGTTTGTTGCTTTAGCAACGGCTAATTAATTTACTCTGCAATTGCTGTCAGAGATCATCTCGGTCGAGGAATGGTCGACTGAGACACCTACTCGGTCGAAGGTTTGTCGACCGACAGGCTCTCTGGATCATGTGTATTGCAACGTTTATCTCCAACTGCCAACTACCTTGTCAGTTGTGTCTAATGGCTACTCTGGATCTTTCTCGGTCGAGAAGATTGTCGACCGAGAGTGTCTCGGTCGAGGAGTTGGTCGACCGAGATTGATCCTGTTTCAATGTTTCAATTTAGGCACTAATTACATGTATGAGTGTGCATATGTGATCCTATTTGAAGGGGATGACTTATCTAAATGTGGTGTTTAGCTAGGGAAGATCTAACGCTTGATTTACATGAAATATAAGTACTTGTACATTATATATTTGTACAAGTTCTTACTAAGCGATTACATTTCATGAAAATATAAATATGTAAGCATATGGATTTCCCTAGTACTTTGTCATCCACCTTGTTCCTGCACACTCAAGTAGCTCGTTAGATCAATAAGAATGAAATGTTTGTCATAATCAAAACAAAAGGGATTTATAGATGTCCATTTAGCCAACAATCTCCCCCTTTTTGAAGATGACAAACATTTCCAAAATATAAATGAAGGAAATATAAGACATATGAGTTTCATACCTTTAAATTACCTTTTGAAGCTTTTCTTCTTGTTTATAAAATGTGTGCTTATTATTCCCCATGAATTATGGAACATGAAATCCAATTCTCTAGGGAATATAGCAACTGTCAATGTAAAGCCAAGAGTTTGTTTATGAAACTCATTGATTGAGTTTTGCATAATTACTAAGTTTATATTTATTTCTCCCCCTTTGTCATTTCAAAAAGATATCCATGTTGAATATTTGATATTACTTCTCCCCCTTAATTTTATACTATGCTCCCCCTTATTGTTTTATTATTGACAATATTGGGACAATTTTGTGATCATAAATTAATTGTGCTTTTAATCACAATGATATTCAAATAGTTATTGTGTCAAACTTATTTTAGATCGATTTTGACTACGACCATAGCGCCCCTTGGTCAAATTTCATTTTAACCAAGAGGCAAATTTTCATATTTTCAAATTGAATATATCGAGTATAATATCTGCATAAAATTTGAAGTATACTACTTAATATGATTCTTAAATGAAGGCACAATGAATATCTCAAATCTTCAAGGATACTAATTTAGAGATTTTATCTTATGTGTTGCAAGAAATAACATATAACCAATAAATCATTTTGCTTGCCGATATATATCATCACGGATCCATGCATACAATTATCAAATAGTGAAAGCATATCCATGATGTAATGATAGAACAGCATATGATAATTCCATCACATGATTTGTATATGGATAGACCAGAAAATACTTTTAGGAAAAATCATGTGAAAATAGAAATTTTCTTTTCATTTAACTAAGAAGAATTTCAGTTTAAACTTAAATCATTTAGGGAATAAACTAAAATTTGTAGGGAATGATTTCCAAAATATATCCAGTCATCAATCACAAATAGATAGCAATTTCATCAATTTAAAAGGAATTCAGCAATTTTGCAGTAGACTGGAGATCAGTGACATGCTCGGTCGACAATTGTTCGACCGATGGGCTCTCGGTCGACAGTCTCTCGACCGACAAGATTCCTGGAACTGTTAATTGCTTCCAAATAAAACATAAATATGCAAGTTAAATATTTAGATACTTAAATTTATTTGTTATCTCATTATGTTGAGTTGAGATAGACATAGAGATATGCAACTAAGATCCTTGGTCATGTCTCAACTTAATTCTATTCATTTAGTTTGGAGGTTTTGGAACCCAAACTAACTCGACATCTTTTCTCTTGTAAGGGCATGAAAAAGAATAGTGACCAAGGCGCAAACAATAATGACAACATATTGAGTCAACCTCATATCTTTTTCTATGGTTGTGTTGTGTGTTGTCCTTGGGTGAAGATGTTCCTTTAGGTACATATACAGGTTGATAGGTTTGTGACTTTCTCCAACTAGGTTGTTGATAGGATTTCCCTTTAGGCTTGTAACCTAGTCCTCTTCTCCCAATTTGATGATAGGGATTATCTAGGATTTGATCAAGAATGCCATTATTATTTAAATTACGAACTTGTTGTTGTAACTTGGCAATCTCATCCATTCTCTTCTTGATATCTAGTTTTGCTTGGTCTAGATTAGATGACAATGAATTTCTTTCTTTGACAATAGTGTCATAATCTATATGGGTGCACAATATGGGTTGTTTTTGGAGATCGTTCACTTGAGTCTGCAAATTAATCTTTTCTAAAGAAAGTAGATTGCAATTTGCCTCTATAGATTTGATCTTAATATCATGATCTTCAATGATCTTTTTAAGATCTTCATTTTCAGATGTAATGGCAAGAATCTTAGCATGTAATTCATCATTTGCTTTATTAGATTTCTTTAGTTTCTTCTTGCACTCAACATATTTATTATGTGTCTCTTCAACACTAGCAACTAGTTCTTCTTTAGATAAATCAAAAAGACTTACCTCTTCTTCTTCTTCACTAGTTGTAGAAATAAGACAATCCTTGTGTTCATCTTCCGTCTTTGATCTCCATGGGCAGCTAGTTGTTGTGTGGCTTGTTCCTAAGAACCAATTGCAACGTGATGTAGATTTGTCCAAGCAGCACCTTTTGTTGCGATTGTAATCACCACTACCCTCCATTCTTCAAGACCTGGTTAGGGTACCTTGAAGCCTGCTCTGATACCAATTGAAAAACACTAGAGGGGGGTGAATAGAGTTTTAAAACTATTTTAACAATTTATTGAACTCAAACAACCACAATTGAAATTAGAAGAAGGAGACAGGTGTTTAGAGTGGTTCCAACTTTAGCAAATACTAAAGTTGTCAGTCCACTACCCGGTTGCTTACCCAACCGGGATTTTGAAAGTATTTATTTTATTACCTTCTCAAGGATTTATACAAAATACAATACTTTCCTTTACACCCCTTGAACAGCCTTCACTTGAAGTAGGTGCACCAACTTGAGGTAGCCTTCTTGAAGTAACTCCAAGCTCCCCCTTGAAGTAGCCTTCCTCTCTAGAAGTAACCTCCCGTTGCACCAGCCTTCTGAAGTAGCTCAAGGTCGCCTTCTTCACCAAGAAGATCTCCACCCTCTCCAATCCGTAGCCTCCAACCTAGGAGTAGCAAGGAGAGTACAAATAGTAATAGAGAACAAGAAAGGAAAAAGGAAATTACAACTTATCCTTTGTAGCCCAAGGCTTGATTTTCCTAGATCAAGCGTATAGATCTCCTAACCAAGTGTATGGACTTGTGATTGCAGTGGGTAGGAGATGCTAGCCTATAGGACACGAATTTGAGCTAAGGAAGAAAGTAGCCAATTGTTACAATGCTCAAATTGTTCACAACAGATTGCAAATGTAATTGCTTGCTCAAAGGGTACTCAAGTGTGTAAAAAGGTGTATTTAAGTGTCCTTATGGCTTGTCCTATTTATAGGAATGGCCTATGGATGCTTAAGGACGTTCTAGACAACTTCTAGGGGTTTCTAAGTGCTTAACTAGCCGTTAGGTACAAGTTTGTTGCTTTAGCAACGGCTAATTAATTTACTCTGTAGTTGCTGTCAGAGATCATCTCGGTCGAGGAATGGTCGACTGAGACACCTACTCGGTCGAAGGTTTGTCGACCGACATGCTCTCTGGATCATGTGTATTGCAACGTTTATCTCCAACTGCCAACTACCTTGTCAGTTGTGTCTAACGGCTACTCTGGATCTTTCTCGGTCGAGAAGATTGTCGACCGAGAGTGTCTCGGTCGAGGAGTTGGTCGACCGAGATTGATCATGTTTCAATATTTCAATTTAGGCACTAATTACATGTATGAGTGTGCATATGTGATCCTATTTGAAGGGGATGACTTATCTAAATGTGGTGTTTAGCTAGGGAAGATCTAACGCTTGATTTACATGAAATCTAAGTACTTGTACATTATATATTTGTACAAGTTTTTACAAAGCGATTACATTTCATGAAAATATAAATATGTAAGCATATGGATTTCCCTAGTACTTTGTCATCCACCTTGTTCCTGCACACTCAAGTAGCTCGTTAGATCAATAAGAATGAAATGTTTGTCATAATCAAAACAAAAGGGATTTATAGATGTCCATTTAGCCAACAATATAATTCGTGATATAAGAAATGATATTGTCTGACAATCTGATTTTTTGCATAGTATCTAGTATAAATGTCCATTTTTGAAAGATTATATATTAGTTATTCATTCAATGAAATGTTTATTTACATATTTGTTATAGATAGTGGATCTTATTTGATTCATTAGGGAGTGCATCCCCTCTCAGGTCCCACTCCATACAAGTAGAAATTATAGTGTCAAATGGTGTGCAAGTTTCATCCCACCCAACCAAGGTGCTTAGGTAAGGTATTCGACCTTCTTTTCTATACCTAGAACATGATGTAAAACCTAGATATCTAGTAATTTTCCCCATCTCTAATCATTGACTTCCATACCTGGAGCTTTGATAAGTGCAAGGAGAGTAGGTGGAGGTGCTTGAGCCTACCCCTGACCCAAGGAACCCAATTTAGGGAAGTCAACCTAGAAGTTGATTCATAAGGGACTTTGAAACCTGGCGGTTGACTCATTAGGGTATATGACTTGGCTTCTTCACAAGGAAGAAGAAGGTTAGTGTTACAACCCCAATTTTTGGGTTCATTTGGTGAGAAATGCAATTTCTCATATTAAAGATAATTGAACAAAGAATGGTATAATTTGTTTTGAATACATAGATTTCGTTTACAATAGCCTTGATGTTTGTGTTGTGGGCTTTATTGGCTATTGGGCCCAATAACAAGGAAATAACAAAGAAAAATCAATTTGTGATTGAATAATTGAATATTTGAGAAAAGAAATATGTAGAAACCTATAGAAGGCAAATCCAAAGAGGATTTCGTGCCTGTTGGGTTCCTTGGGTACCAAGGAGTCCAAGGTTGCAAAAAGAAAGCAATAAGAAAAGAAAAGTTTAGTTAAGTATTCCTTTAGTAAGAAAGAAATTGAAAATAATGTTAAAATGTTGGAAATAAGTGGGAAAAGGTATAATTAGGTGATCCATTGTGGAATTTGTGTTCCAAGGATTCCTAATGATAAAAGGAATGTCAATGAGGAAAATAAAACAAAAATAAAGAGAAATCCTCAAAAAGGAAATATTCTAATAATAAATAATCAAGATAATGTGAAATGATGCATATAGATGCATCTAGAAGGATATTACGTATCCAATAAAAAGGATTTCGAAATAATGGAGTGTCTTGGGATCCAAGGAATCCCAATAAAGAGGAAAGAAAGAGAAAATACCAAAATTTACAAAATAAAAAGATAATGTGATGCATTAGTAATGAATGTTGTAATATTGATAACAAGAAAGTAATTACTGTTAAGAGAGAATAGAAATTCGTGGCCAACGAATAAAAAGGGCAAGCACAAAGAAATAAAAGAGGAATTTTGAATATCCAAATAATAGATAATATTCAAGGATAAAAGAAAGAGTGAGAATATACTTCTCATTGAAGGAATTGATTTCCTTCTTGGAAAGGGATTATTTGTTTGACGATAAGTCAACCTATGGCTTCATTTCTCTCCCCTATATAAGAGGGTAGAGTCCAGGGTCGAGGGAGTTCTGTGCATCCACCCCTCTCTTCTTCCTTCTTCTTTCTTTCTTCATCTTCTTTGGCAAAACCCTAACAAAGAGGGTAGACCAACCTCTGGGACACGAGAATCCATGGGTTGGAGTTGGACGGAACCGCGATGCTTCCACGACACCACGAGAAGCATGGCCATCTCCTCCGTGCTCTGAAATTGGTGTGGCAGCCAGCGTAGGGCTGCAGGTCGACCTGAGTTGCGGAGCTTGGTGGGTTAGAGACAGCCACTCAAACCATGACATATGGATACCCCCCTGAGCGCGGAGGGGCGACAGAGGCAGAGGAAGATACCCTTGGGGTCGTCGGGGTCGGAGGTGAGGAGGAAGAGCCACGCAAGACCCTGCTAGGGCGGCTGTGTGCGCCGTCGAGAGGGGGAAGAAGGAGCTCGAGGCGTTGGACCTTTTTTCCCTTCACGGACTGAAGCAACGACCGACTTAAAGGAGGGTAACCTGGTAATTCGGTTATGTTTCCCAAAGGGCGAGTTGCATGGGTAGGCTGACGTGTCAGCATGCCATTGGCCAAGTAAGTGGATCTTTGCAAAATTCATATCTCGTAAATTGTAGCTCGAATAAATGTGAATAATATATGAAAATTGATCAGGAGAACGAGAGGAATACAAAGAAATTATTTTTGAAGCCTAATTTTGCATGCTATTCAAAAAGTAGTGTACATTATTATCTTTGATTAATTAAAGATTAAGAAACCCTATTTTGGTATGATTAATGTGTTTAATAGGGTTTAATGGATCATTAGAGTTGATGTTGACCTGTTAAATGTAAAAAGGTACAAAAAGGAATGACTTTGCACGTGATTAGTCTAATTTAGAGTTTATATGCATAAATATGCTTGAAATGTGAAAAGTACTATTTTAATTAAGGAAAACCCTTAAATTTGATGATAGATGGTCTTAATGATATTATTTGGATTACTCAAGCCGATATTAACCTGTTGTTAATAAAAGAGAAAATAGGATCTAAAAATATGATCTTTTTATAATTGGCTTAATTTAGGGTTTCGTGCATGATTATGCATTAATGAGCTTGAAAACCCTAATTTAAGAGAATACGTCTTTTAATTGGTTTAATTGTTCGAAACCATGAATAAATAGGGATGTGATGATCCTAAGTCTATTTGGATATAAAAGACTATTAAAATGAATAGTTGAGCAATTAAGGTTCATATAAATGGAAAAGAGTATTTTAGGGTTTGTTGACCTAAAATGGATAGAGTTGGAGGAATTGATCTAAGAAACCCTAATGAATATGAATGAAACCTTAATGCGGATTAGAAACCCTAGAAAGAGAATCCAAGTCAATAAAGTAGAGTCTTGTTAAAGTGTGTAATAAATAGAGTACATATTCTTTTCAGGAATTATGTGATGATTGAATTACTTGCTTGGATCTATTGATTGGCTTGATTATACATACATGAAGTATATGTTGAATAATCTTCATGACTTATCAAATTTGGTATATGGTTAATTATGAATAACCTCTTTAGTTTCCCGATGGATTCACGGATGTCTAATCGCATTGAATGCAACTAAACTGTTGGATGTTTATTTATTTCATGCAACTATAAAGTGACTATGATTATCACTATAAATGTGCATATATAACTGGCTAGATCCGGGTCTACCTCTGTTACTTTGAAAAGGCTAAAAAAAGGGGTAATCCTAGAGAAAGGTCTAGGTTACCGAGAGTTAGAAACTGGGCTACCTACGTGTAGTGTCATGAGACTCTTTAGCATGCCTTGAGTTAAGGAGTGGGCTACTTACGAGTGGTTCCATGTGACTCAACCCTAGAAATTGGTTCACTTATAGGTGGATCATGACGGGCTTAATGGGGACAACACAGTGGATAGGGTACCCTTGGATCACAGAGTTATATTTAAAATGTAATCTTGATTGTTAAATGATTAATTGAATGGTTACGTTGTTATCATAGTTACACGTTTATTGTTTCCCCCACATACCAGCTTCGGATGGCCGACGTTTTGTTTGTCGGCGTTTTAGGTACAAGCCAAAAGGACAAATAGTAAATCATCATACTGTGTAATACATGAAGTAAAATACAAGGAGGATTAGTTAGAGTAGAATCCTTAAGTGGATAGAAGTTTAGAGATCCAAGTATTCAAAAAGGTATGCAAAAATTTATTTTCTTACAGATTTTCAGTATAGTATGTTAAAATTTGATAATTATTCTTGGTTAATTGCCAAACCTTTGATCCGGAAGTCATGGTTGCGGCTTCGACCTCTCGGTCTCCCTTAATTGGGGGTTATCGGGAGGTGGGGTCGTAACATTTGGTATCAGAGCGTAGGTTCCTCAGTTAACCATTAATAATTATTAAATTTTACAAACTCCATAGAACCCAAGGGAGTTATTAAAGGATTATCCGAAAGATGGAGGTGTCTAGAAAAGGATCACGCCCGGGGGCTGGCAAAATTTTCCTCCGCACTGCTAGTCGGAATACGAGGACTCCCGGATCCGTGTGACTGCCTGGCCAAAGTCTTAGGGTATGAATCGAAATAAGATACCCTTAGGACTTTCTCATCTTATTCATCCCTTCTCATCACAAATTCTTTTAAGGACCTTAAGGATCAGGGTTTTCCCTCTTCTCCTCACCCTCTTGAGGTATGGGTAAGATTAATAAGGTTTAAGGAATCCTCCACCAAATTAATGAAAGGCACGTAAATAAGATGTCATGGACATAAGCTTAATAGATTAAGTGCAAACTAAAAGAATAGATGCATGCTTAGGTCGTATGACATAAGTTGTCATGTCCTCAGGAGAGACCTGAGGCTAGACCTTCTTGTCAAGAGGATAAGTTAGTCTTGGAGATAGAGATCTCCATTGCAAGTAGAGACCTGACACATCCTATGAGGATGATGCTAACCCTAACCCTAAGTGAAGGTTAGAGAGATATGAGTTGGACCAAGTGTTTGAAAGGACATGCCTTTGGGATGCCATATGATCCATGGGTGACCTAGCACCTTTTGCAACCCAACCCTGGGAAGGGTCATGCATGTTAGGGTAAAGGATAGCTCCTTAGATGATGATGTTAGTGAAGGACCTTAGAAACCCTATGGGCTTGTGCAAGTAGGGTATAGCTGGCATCTAGGGCACGTCATGGTGCTGACAATAGGATGAAACCCTGGATAAGGAATCAGGATAGAGCATAAAGGGTTATGGATGATCTTGAGCAAACATAAGTTCGAACCTAGGCTTCACCCATGTAGGGCATGCTTTTGATGATGATCCTTCATGAAGAAAGGACCTCTAATGGTGAGGTTGGATGTGGGGTTAGCTCTAGAGAGAGCAGGAAACCCAGCAAGAAGGTTGGAAGCCTAAAACCCTGAACAATGAATGATAGTGGTTGCCTCATGATCGATCCCTGAAAGTTGATGATACCTTGGTTTCCTTTAGAGGGACTAAACCCTAGAGAAAAGATGAAGCTTCTGGTACCTATGTGCCTACGGTATAGATGTTTACCTTCTGAGGTAGGAAGAAGAGTTCCTTAGAACTAGAAAGGTTTAGTAGCAGGTTATGAGGCCTTGTACCTTGTTGGATGTCCTTAAGGAGGACCCAACCCTAAGTGTTGCTTGAGTTGAAGGATGACAAGAAGTGCATGTCATGCCTTTTGCATGCTTGGTTCGTAGTTAAGAGATAGAGCATGCATTTGGACACCTACAAGTGAGCCTATGGTTCCTAGGCCTAAGAGGGTAAGTGGTGTACCTAATGCTCATGATGAGAAGTTGAGTTCCTATAGAAGCGAGCATGGTACTCCTCATGTATAGAGGAAAAGGTAAGCCCCTTAAGTTTAAGGTGTGTTTGATGAACCCCTCACATCTAGGTTGATGATATTGATCCAACCTTGAGAAAAGAGGACAAGTATGACCTAGCATGGTTCAGTAGGTGCTCTTCTTGTGCCTTAATAGCCTGGTAGGGTTAAGTAGGGTCATGTGAATGTAAACCCTAGACCTAAGAGCTTTTGTGACTTTGTTGTCAAGAGATAGTTTTCCTCCCATCCTGGGAAAAGGACCCCTTTGGTAGGGTGTATATCAGTTTTGTTGGTTCAAGGTAACCTAAAGAGGTCTCATAGGATCTTGAGAAGCTAAGTGAAAAGTACATAGTATGAGAATGAACCTGTAGACCCATAGATATCCATCTCTAGTTGCATATGAATATATTACCATGGAGGTAACCAGTATGGGGCTTGACCAAGGTAGGCAGGTTGCCATGATCCCTATGAAAGGATGAAAGCCAGCCCATGAATGCAGAAAGAGAGATGACGAAGACTTGGTCAAGGTTCTAAGTGAATATGTACTATAGTGGAGAATCCTAAGTCTATCCTAGGGTCAGGTAGGGATAAGACCGATGAAAGTAGGAGTTGCCTAATTCCCCAGTTGCACATGACCATAGGGTCGGGAGGTAACAACTATCATTATATGAGGGCCATGGGTTAGGAGATTGATCACCTTCATGAAATCATGGGACCCAAATGGCAGATGAGTAGGGCACTCTGTTGATGCATGAGGGAAGAGGGATGACCCCAAAAGAGCCTGTACCCTATAGACCTAGAGGAGATGACCAAGGATATAAACCTCAGTAGGTTTGAGACCAGTTTTCCATGGAAGTAACTTTGATATCGAAATGTCTGTGATGTAGAGACATAGGTGGCACGTTGCAACTTAAATGTAAAGGTGTACTGGCAAGGTGGGATGTACCATCTCTACTCTTGGAATAGGAAGAATTCTGTATTTGGACTGCAGCCAAATGCTTATTTCCTCTTGTTATGGGGGTGAGAGATAGGACATTACACATGCCATACACCAAGGATAAGAGATGATGTAGGTTGGAACGTTGCCACAAGGAATGGGGATAGAGAAGCTAACCTACCCTGGTAAAGTGAATGATACATGGATGGTTTGTAAACATTAAGAGGAATGAGGTAGTCCCCTTATGAGGATGTTTTATCATGAGCTATGTAGAACTTACAAGTTATACCGAGTTGAGTTTGATCACCATGATGATGAAATCAGAGAGTGTTCTTAATGAAGATAGACATAGAGTTTGAGGTAAGATGATAAGTGAAATACATGGAAGTGTATGTCTTCAATGTTACCTAATACCTATGGATGTGAAGTGGTAATGGATGCTCTAGTTGAGATACATCTGACTTGTTTGACTAGACATTAGAAGAGATATGTTTGGCTAACACTCAAAGGTAACAAGATATGTTGAACAATTTAATGGTTGTTTAGTTAGCCAGTCTAGTCCTTGATGTAATGAAAGGATGGTGATGGAACCTCAGATACACCTCTTGGATAGGAAGGTAATAAAACCCTGATGAGATTGGTTTAGGGTTTTTGAGAAATCGATTTTAAGGAATCACAATGTACCAGAAATCATGATTGAAGATCACCATACACCATGGAAAATGGCAATAGCACTTTGGATGCTTAAGATGAAGTTGCATGTGGTTTATGGCCATGCAAGCCAGGAGGTAAAGAACGAACCCCAGTAGCCCATTGTATAGATATAGAGGACAAAAGAGTCCCTGAGAGGGAATGGGAGCTCAAACCCATGGATGTTGTGATAGGTCTCCCCGGGACCAAGGAAGGTCGAGATGCAATATGGGTTATGGTAAGTCGCCTTACCTAGATAACATGAGAAAGAAAGAGTTCTGTTAAGGGACAGATCCAGTTGAACTACCCATGAGAGAGATGGTTCAACTACACCATGAAGCGAGTTCAAAGGTTCTTGAGTTTGACCTAAAGGTTTCCTTCCAAAAGATGGAAGTAGGTACATGAAGAACTCAATGTTGGTATAGTTTATCACCCCTAACTATGGTTAGTATGATCCAGACTAAAGGGTCTGATGAGGGCATGTGTGCTCGTTTAGGGTGATATCTAGAGACAGTTCTTATCCTATGAAAGATGTGACAATGACCACCATAGCCAGTATCAGGTTTTATAAGAAGCTCTGTAAGGGAGGTTGTGTCGGTCACCACTTCAGTAAGGTGATGTTGGTGAAAGGGGCCACATGATGGTTAGAAAAGGGCCACATGATGGTTAGAAAAAGGGCCACAATGCATGTAGATGAAGTCACTTTGATTGTGCAAGGGCTGAAAGGAGCCTAGAGATGATGAGAGTCGTGAGCAGATGCAAAGTAGACTGTCATACAAGTTACTGTGGGAGAATATGTGACATGAAAATTCGACCCCTCTAAGTTATAACTAAGAGAGTTGAGTCCCCGATGCATGGGTTCTTTTGACATGGTTTGGTGGAGAAGGTTAAGTTTGACCTTACCCCTCAGGATAAAGTAATGTGTGATGAGTTCCATGTGTCCAATTTAGAGCACTATGTGAGGTACCCGACCATGTGCTGAGCAATGAACCTAGTGAGCCCCAAGGGAGGATGACATGGCCTGAGTCACCTGTGCATTTTATAGACGCCAGGATGAAAGAACTCAGAGAAAAGAATATGTGATAATAAAGGTTCTTTGAAAATGCCATGAGTACGACAAAGCCACATAGGGGCCAATGATGGATATGGAAAAGTCTTATCCTGAATTGTTTGTTTGCTTGTTTGAATTTTGAGGACAAAATTCCTATAAGAGGGGAAGGATATTACAACCCCAATTTTTGGGTTCATTTGGTGAGAAATGCAATTTCTCATATTAAAGATAATTGAACAAAGAATGGTATAATTTGTTTTGAATACATGGATTTCGTTTACAATAGCCTTGATGTTTGTGTTGTGGGCTTTATTGGCTATTGAGCCCAATAACAAGGAAATAACAAAGAAAATTCAATTCGTGAATGAATAATTGAATATTTGAGAAAAGAAATATGTAGAAACCTCTAGAAGGAAAATCCAAAGAGGATTTCGTGCCTCTTGGGTTCCTTGGGTACCAAGGAGTCCAAGGTTGCAAAAAGAAAAGAAAAGTTTAGTTAAGTATTCCTTTAGTAAGAAAGAAATTGAAAATAATGTTAAAATGTTGGAAATAAGTGGGAAAAAGGTATAATTAGGTGATCCATTGTGGAATTTCGTATTCCAAGGATTCCTAATGATAAAAGGAATGCCAATGAGGAAAATAAAACAAAAATAAAGAGAAATCCTCAAAAAGGAAATATTCTAATAATAAATAATCAAGATAATGTGAAATGATGCATATAGATGCATCTAGAAGGATATTACGTATCCAATAAAAAGGATTTCGAAATAATGGAGTGTCTTGGGATCCAAGGAATCCCAATAAAGAGGAAAGAAAGAGAAAATACCAAAATTTACAAAATAAAAAGATAATGTGATGCATTAGTAATGAATGTTGTAATATTGATAACAAGGAAGTAATTATTGTTAAGAGAGAATAGAAATTCGTGGCCAATGAGTAAAAAGGGCAAGCACAAAGAAATAAAAGAGGAATTTTGAATATCCAAATAATAGATAATATCCAAGGATAAAAGAAAGAGTGAGAATATACTTCTCATTGAAGGAATTGATTTCCTTCTTGGAAAGGGATTATTTGTTTCACAATAAGCCAACCTATGGCTTCGTTTCTCTCCCCTATATAAGAGGGTAGAGTCCAGGGTCGAGGGAGTTCCGTGCAGCCATCCCTCTCTTCTTCCTTCTTCTTTCTTTCTTCATCTTCTTTGGCAAAACCCTAACAAAGAGGGTAGACCAACCTCTGGGACACGAGAATCCATGGGTTGGAGTTGGACGGAACCGCGATGCTTCCACGACACCACGAGAAGCATGGCCATCTCCTCCGTGCTCTGAAACTGGTGTGGCAGCCAGCGTAGGGCTGCAGGTCAGCCTGAGTTGCAGAGCTTGGTGGGTTCGAGACAGCCGCTCAAACCACGACATATGGATACCCCCCTGAGCACGGAGGGGCGACGGAGGCAGAGGAAGATACCCTTGGGGTCGTCGGGGTCGGAGGTGAGGAGGAAGAGCCGCGCAAGACCCTGCTAGGGCGGCTGTGTGCGTCGTCGAGAGGAGGAAGAAGGAGCTCGAGGTGTTGGACCTTTTTGCCCTTCACGGACTGAAGCAACGACCAACTTAAAGGAGGGTAACCTGGTAATTCGGTTATGTTTACCAAAGGGCGAGTTGCATGGGTAGGTTGACAGGTCAGCATGCCATTGGCCAAGTAAGTGGATCTTTGCAAATTTCATATCTCGTAAACCGTAGCTCGAATAAATGTGAATAATATATGAAAATTGATCAGGAGAACGAGAGGAATACAAAGAAATTATGTTTGAAGCCTAATTTTGCATGTTATTCAAAAAGTAGTGTAAATTATCATCTTTGATTAATTAAAGATTAAGAAACCCTATTTTGATATGATTAATGTGTTTAATAGGGTTAAATGGATCATTAGAGTTGATGTTAACCTGTTAAATGTAAAAAGGTACAAAAAGGAATGACTTTGCACGTGATTAGTCTAATTTAGAGTTTATATGCATAAATATGCTTGAAATGTGAAAAGTACTATTTTAATTAAGGAAAACCCTTAAATTTGATGATAGATGGTCTTAATGATATTATTTGGATTACTCAAGCCGATATTAACCTGTTGTTAATAAAAGAGAAAATAGGATCTAAAAATATCATCTTTTTATAATTGGCTTAATTTAGGGTTTCGTGCATGATTATGCATTAATGAGCTTGAAAACCCTAATTTAAGAGAATACGTCTTTTAATTGGTTTAATTGTTCGAATCCATGAATAAATAGGGATGTGATGATCTTAAGTCTATTTGGATATAAAAGACTATTAAAATGAATAGTTGAGCAATTAAGGTTCATATAAATGGAAAAGAGTATTTTAGGGTTTGTTGACCTAAAATGGATAGAGTTGGAGGAATTGATCTAAGAAACCCTAATGAATATGAATGAAACCTTAATGCGGATTAGAAACTCTAGAAAGAGAATCCAAGTCAATAAAGTAGATTCTTTTTAAAGTGTGTAATAAATAGAGTACATATTCTTTTCAGGAATTATGTCATGATTGAATTACTTGCTTGGATCTGTTGATTGGCTTGATTATACATACATGAAGTATATGTTGAATAATCCACATGACTCATCAAATCAGGTATGTGGTTAATTATGAATAACCACTTTAGTTTCCTGATGGATTCCCCGATGTTTAATTGCATTGAATGCAACTAAACTATTGGATGTTTATTTATTTCATGCAACTATAAAGTGACTATGATTATCACTATAAATGTGCATATATAACTGGCTAGATCTGGGTCCACCTTTGTTACTTTGAAAAGGCTAAAAAAAGGGGTAATCCTAGAGCAAGTTCTAGGTTACCGAGAGTTAGAAACTAGGCTACCTACGTGTAGTGTCATGAGACTCTTTAGCCTGCCTTGAGTTAAGGAGTGGGTTACTTATGAGTGGTGCCATGTGACTCAACCCTAGAAATTGGTTCACTTATAGGTGGATCATAAGGGGTTTAATGGGGACAACAAAGAGGATAGGGTACCCTTGGATCGCGGAGTTATATTTAAAATGTAATCTTGATTGTTAAATGATTAATTGAATGGTTACATTGTTATCATAGTTGCACGTTTATTGTTTCCTCCACATACCAGCTTCGGCTGACCGACGTTTTGTTTGTCGGCATTTTAGGTACAACCCAAAAGGACAAACAATAAATCGTCATACTGTGTAATACATGAAGTAATATACAAGGAGGATTAGTTAGAGTAGAATCCTTAAGTGGATAGAAGTTTAGAGATCCAAGTATTCAAAAAGGTATGCAAAAATTTATTTTCTTACAGCTTTTCAGTATAGTATGTTAAAATTTGATAATTATTCTTGGTTAATTGCCGAACCTTTGATGTGGAAGTCATGGGTGCGGCTTCGACCTCTCGGTCTCCCTTAATTGGGGGTTATCAGGAGGTGGGGTCGTAACAGTTAGGGGCATATTTACCTCCATTCCCATGAGTGTGTGACGATTTTGTGCACAACACCATGGATAAAGGACACATTTGCTCCATATTAGAAATTGGTCATGTGCATGGTCGTTTGACAAAAAAGCCCATGAAGGTGTGTTTTAAATGCAAGAGCAACATGGTCATGTCGCACTGATCCCGAGACAATCCCAGATTAGTTAAAAGAGGTTATTTTGTTGACATGTCAAAACATGATTGACCTAGGTATGGTTTTATTTGGAATAAATATATAAAATGAATGCTAGCTACAATGCTAGACATATTATATATCATTTATATTATAAAATATGTAAAATCTAAACAAAATGTTTCGATTTCTAATTTTTTAATATGGTTCAAAAAGTATATCTAGTATCGAGTATAAGGTGATTATTACATAAAAATTATATACATGATAACTAGGATATTAAATGTAGTAAACACATTTATTTTGTCATATAAATTGATATTGATGAATAATAATGAGATTCCAAGATATTAGTGTATGGAAATATGGGCACATAGTAGGTAGAGAAAATAAAAAAATTATCTATACATATTCATCACCAGAACAAGATCGCGTCAACAACTATGTAATGAGAAGGATAGTTTAACGAATTCATAAATGGTCCTGGAGCAAGTCCAACAACTATATCTCATTGCATTAGTGCAACACTCCTAATTGCACTTGGATGGTGTCTGTGCAACTCTTGGTCTTCACCATGGACAACAGACTCTACAGAAGCTCCTCCATGGACTGTAGGCTGATGTTGTCCTCCTAGCGGGAAAAGTATCCACGTATCTAGAGAAGTCCACATGGACAACATAAAACTCCTATCGTTCTACTAGAAAATACATAAAGGAGTTTTCCTTCTTGTTGGTGTACTAGTCACCAACTGCTCTCCCACAATTATTTCTCCCTTGCTATCCCTCCCTTTAGCGGGTAGGACTTGCTCAGGCTTTCTATTGGTTACCACAACCAGAGAGGACAACAATCATCATAGGAAATACAGTTGTATTCTGAGAAGCCCACAATACCCCTCTATTTATTAGAGGGGTTAGGGTATGGGTTCCCAGTCAATGTGCGAGTGGAAGGGACCAAGATTTCCATAAATTAATTACCATGTGATAGTTGAACTAGCAATTCATTGGTGATAGATCGGTTGGCAGTGTGAGCCGATTGGTTCACATAGTGAACCGGTCATTTCACATTGTTCCCAATCACAATTTAATTGATAATTCGTTTCCACTTAATATCAAACATTAATTCCTTATACCAATCGAATCGAACAAGTGAAATGATCAACTATTTTCATGAACTAGGAAAATCACCAGATCGATTGGCATGACCGAGCCGATCGGTTCACTGGGTGAACCAATCGTCTCACCAACCTGAACTGATATGTTCACCCAGTGAGCTAATTTGTTGGTGTCTTGACTCATTCAGAATTTAGCCAATTCAATTTCCAATCAACATGACACTTCAACCAGTCAATCCAACATTTGAATTTGATGATTCTTAGTCCAGTCAGTTAATTGTTTATTTACTTGAATATCTAAACATCTTTAGTAATCAATCTTGAACTTCATTCAGGGGTAAACTCCTCTTCTAGGTGAATTCCTATGTGTTTAACCCTTAGGTCCCATATCCCATTGGCAGTGAATATTCATAACTAGCTTATGACATCACAAGAAAAGAGCAGTACCTAGTCACAAATTAGTTCTACCCTTATGAATGGAAAGTTGGAGAACAACTTCAACCTTCAATCTGTGAAGGTGTTGTAATGATTGCATTATTTCTTTGCCTCTGATATCTGGAATTAACTCGAGGCATGGAATCATCATCCTCATCAAAGTTCAATCCATGTTCCTTGAACCTAGAGCAGACTGTCTGATATATAGGTTGCCTCAATATCATATATTGATTCACATGTGCGTGCACATGTGTTTTTCAATCTCACTTATCAAGTGGCGAGGATATCAAACTCCAGTAGGAGGGAAAATATGATGTACATCATTCACACTCATCCTCATGTGCTACAGTGCATCCGATTATCACATGTATGGCAACCCTTATTCAGGATCACGGTGGATTATGTCAAAGAACACTGAATGACATGTGATGAGTGTAGTGACTTTAGGTCTAAGAACCACAATCACCACCTTCAATGTGAGAGATGACTATGACCACCAATTATGGTTTCCATGTGTCACTCTCAAGGTGGGTCTATCTGATACACTATTCTCTAACAAGTATTTATGTGCTTGGTTTGATATACCATATCATGACTGATGAGATTCTATCATCAACCAACACACATTCTAGTCTAATGTTTTATTTTTGTCTATCTACCTTCCATAGTAACATCGAACCAGGGACATAATAAGAATGTACATACTCTTGACATTTGTATGATGTCATTATTCAAGTCACATACTTGAAGACATACATCATTGAGTAATTGTCATTCTTTAAACATTCATTGTGTTTCCTCATTATCTCATAAATGAGTGAAACATAATGAAATGGAAGCTTGGCTTTATTACTATGAATCAAATCCTTTATATTATATACCATCACTACATCACATGCCCTCTAGGTCGGACCCATAATGGGTGCCGACCAAGGGGTGACGGCCTCCTCCGCCCTAGCCTCCACCTCCTCTGAGAAAACACTACCGGATTGGCACGATCTGAAGATAGACGTCACTGTGGGGCAATCTTGGGCTGAGACCATCTCCAAACCAAGGATTGTCCACCGAAACATCAAGCCTTTGCTGATGTCGGGGGACATGAAGGTGTTAGAGTTCAAAGAGGGCGGTTTGAGACCTTGGATGACTTTCTCTGAACCTGTGGTGACGGTAATGGACGAGTACCATAAATGCTCAATCATTGTCCAAATCATGGGGAAGAGGGCCATTACAGAACGGATTCATGGTTGGATGTTGAAGAATTGGTGGCTAAAGGGGGACCTTCAGCTCTCGGCTATGGCGGGGGGGGGGGGGGGGTGGGGGCTCTTCCTTGCTCACTTTGCATGAGAGGGAGATATGGTGACGCTGCTGGAACAAGGCCTTTGGTTCTTCGACAACCAGTTGGTATTATCAAGACGATGGACCCCTGATGCAGATCTTAGACATGCTGCTCTGACGTCTGTGCCAGTCTGGGTCACTCTACTAGAGGTTGGTCACCACTGGACCAGGAGGGCTATCTCTATAATAGTTTGCGACATTGGGGAACCCAAAGTCATATATTTTTGGACAAGAGGGGAGATGGAAGGAGCTGCCCACATTTGTGTGGACCTCAATGCGAAAAGGACTCCACCACCTTTAGTGATGGTGTCTCTACCGGATGGCAAGGCTCTAGAGGTGAAGGTGTTGTATGACACACTTTTTGAGAGATGTGATAGTTGTAGGGTGTTCAAACACTCTACTGGTCAATGCCTGGGTCTTTGTGAGGTTCATAAAGAACCTCCTTTGATTTGGCGATGAGATCCAGTGAATGATCATCGTGTGAACAAAAGAGGGACATGGAGAACAGGCTTTAGCCGAAGTAAACCTCCTCCACATGTCAGATCGTCTAACGAAGGTAAAGCTAGAGTTATGAAATAGAAAGAGACGGAAATTAACAACAATCATGACAAAGGGACAGTGAATATAGAGGTCGATAGCACACAAGAAGCCATAAATATTGAAGAAGGTGAGGTGGTTGTGGGTATGCCTAACCCATCCGATAATAACAACACTCGTCATAAAGAGAAGGAAGTTAGTGAAGACACCTGCATTGATGACAACCCATTTGCAACACTTGAGAATATCGACAACCAAGATATTCTAACAACAAGAAACAGAAGTAGGAGCCCAAGGTAGACAAGGAGTACAACATCAAAAGGAAAGAAGAAGGGAACCCCCGACTCTGGTGGAGGATGGGGGAAAACAAGGAGACTAGATGATGTGCTTGCATGGAATGTGCAAGGCGCATCCCTGCCCAAGACGTAGGGTAAGTAGAAGAAGATCATTAGTGGTATGGATGCAAAGATAATATTCTGCTTTGAAACTAAAATCAAGAAGAGAACGACAAATAGAATAAATAACATATTTCCAGAACGGTGGGGTTGTTTATCCAACCTAACAGAATGTGAAGGGGGAAGAATTGTGATGGGGTGGAACCCTGCTTGTTGGCAGGTCGAGTTGATACAAATGACATACTAGATTATGATGATCATCTGCTTTAATAGGGGTGGGTTCTCTTGCATAATCTATGGAGTGTATGGTGAAAACCTTGATAAATACAAAGAAAGATTATGGAGGACCATCAAAGAAACCACCCAAGATGAGATTCCATGGTTGGTGATGGGGGACTTCAACAATACTAGAAAAGCTAGAGAAAAACATGGTAGATTGAGAGTTACAGACAAAATCCTAGAAAGCTTCAATAATGCCATTGAAGATGCCAACCTCCTTGAGATGAACAGATATGGAGGTATAGTTTCTTAGTCAAATGAACAGAGTCATAAAAGAAGAATCGCAAGCCTACTTGATAAGGGACTTATTAATGAAGCCTGGTTGGATGCCTTCCCCTATGCTGCTGTTAACATGGATGCCCACCCATTTAGCGATCACGCCTAGATGAGGGTGTTCCTCATGAACATAAAGCAACCGATCAGACCTTTCAAATTCGTCAACCTGTGGTGCAGGTGGACAGGGTTCAAGGAAGAGGTAGAGAAAAGTTGGAATACTACGGTATATGGGAACCCTATGTTCGTGGTGCTTAAGAAATTACAAATCACAAAAAGCAACCTAAAAGAGTGGGCAAAACAAAAGGTGAATATCATGAACCTTCTTAGGAAAGATAAAGAGGAGTACAACGAGGCCGCAGCTTGGTTGAGGCTTAACCCAGTGTCACAGGAAGCTATTCATAGTGAGAGACGAAAAGAAAAAAGGCTGAATGAGATGGAGAAAGCTCAGGAGTCTTTCCTTTGACAAAGAAGAAGGATTATATGGATACAAGATGGGGATAGGAACACCCATGATTATCACGGACATTAAAAAGGTGGAGATGAGAGACACAATCTGGGAGCTCATTAACGAACATGGTCAGAAGGCCAGAAGCAGAGAGGAAATATCAGAACAGGCTATTGATTACTTCTACAAGCTTTATAATAAGACCACTACAGAGAGACAAATAGAGGGAATTAATGTTTAGAGCAAAATTACTGATCAAATGAAATACGACCTGGACATGGATCCTACTGATAAGGAGATCCATGATGCCTTGATGACTATAAATCCTGATAAAGCACCCGGACCATATGGGTTTAGCAGCAAATTCTTCCAACATATGTGGCCTCTTATTAATAAGGACATTTGTGAAGCTGTGAGATGGTTCTTGAAGGGTGGTAATATGGTTAGAGTTGTTAACCATTGCTTTATCCAGCTAATACCCAAGAAAAAAGAGGCAATGGTGTAGAACACAAGCTCTCAATAGATCCTCTAGGGTCTAAATAGTCCTCTCAGACTATCCATCTATCTTTGGGTGAAATGTTGTATTAAATCTCAATTGTGTACCCATCGTTGTGTACTGGTAAACTGAGGACCCCTAAAAGACACTGTCATCATTGGAATATTATGCAAATAGACTCTCTCTTCAATATATATATGTGCAAGCTTCTCTACTGTATGTTGTTGTCTTGACAAGAAGGAATTGTGCTGACTTGGTCAACCTGTCCACTATCACCCAGATGGAATCATGACCTTTGTCTATACTAGGAAGTCCAACCACAAAGTGTTATGACCCACACCGAGTTTATCTGGTAAGTACTGTGATTAGTGCATCATCATGTTGATTAGGTTAAATAAGTGTTTGCATATGTGATTAGTGTTTTGATTAGCTGAGACAAGCTAATTGGCATGTTTTTATGCCTTGGGGTTGTAGAGGATCTCACACTTGAAAACTTCCAAAATAAATCATCTTAATCGGACCTTCGAGGCTACAGTTATGACGTTTTCATGTTCCTTGGGACTTGGATGCAATTTTGCCAGAATTTGTTTTCCTTAAGTGGGTCAGTTGTTTTTATTTCCTTTATCCTTTCTTCTCCTTCACCCGATACAACAGAGAGCAGTCGTAAGCGGCACCCAAACCACCCAGTCGGACCGATCGCAATAGAAGGAGAGAAGAGTGCAGGCGATTTTAGGTGATTCACGATCTCTTCACCTCCGACTAGCTAGGGTGCCACTTTCCCTTCTTCTTCCTCCTCTGCCTTACCCCTCCATCCTCGACCTAGCTACTTGCTTGGGCGGCCGACCATCAGTAGGTGTGGCGCCCAACAACAAGAAGATCGTGCGGCCACGATTGGGAGAGAAGTGGGTGCTCTTGCTTCGGCCAGCGGCCAGCCGCGCATCGATGACTCTTTTCCTCACCTTGACCACCAAGATCGGTGCTCATCTAGAAAGGGGTGGTGCCCCTACCTTGCAGCAGCAGAAGCTGCTGCATGTAGAAGCGACCACGGGCAACTAGGGCGTGAGAAGCAACATCCGGTGACAACGTTAAGCTTCGTTCATGAGGTCCTAGAAGCAATCTGCAGCCATCAATCCTTGAGCAGCATCTAGCTAGCTCTGTCCATTTTCAATCTGTGCATGTGTGTGTTACTTGATTGCATAAGGTCCGGCCAGAAATAGCTTGGGTGCAAGAGGCACCAAAGAGAGGTAGCTTTGACTTCTGCTTGAGGTTCCGATCAGGAATCTGTATCTTATAGCCTTGATTAGGTACTAAATCAAGTTCCTTTCCAACATGTGTGTGAAGCAGGTTCCTGCCAGAACTGAATCGAGGTAGAAGAAGACTCAGAAATTACCTAGAATCTGGTTTCTAGACGCATTTCCAAACGAATCCGGACATCCTGAATCGCTGTGAGTAGGGTTTCACTCCCTTATCATTTATTAACTCTGGCTTTTGAAAAGTTTTGGTTAATTGCGCATTTTTCACTAATAACAGCAGTTATTAGGCATTGGGCAGTGTTTGGCGTCGCCCGACTTTTTATTTCATAAATTGCTTCTTTATATTTTTATATGACTTAATTTATCATCTGATCAGTGTGGATTTGATTAGTACATTTGTATGGTTCATCGGAATCTATATTGCTCAGTGTGAACGTTGAAATTAGAAATATAAGCCTGAAAAATGGTACAGTTTGGGTATAAACCCAGGCAGTACATATTTTAGTAAATTACCAGATGCATGATTTCAAAGAAAGCATGATAACATAAAAATATGCAAATAAACCCTAATTGCATGCTTCCTTTTATGTTAATGTGTGTGAATTAATATTTACATGAATTGGCACATTTCTCTGAGATATTATTAGAAATTCTCAAGTATTGCTATTAAATTGTGTTATGATACGTAAATAACTCTTAATTGAGTTATGTGATGCTTAATGTGCACGTTTTTCGAGAAAGTTTAGGGAAATGACAAATGTTACATATGATTTCTCATATGTGAAGTACATTACTTTTATTAGTGCAAAAAGATGTTCAATTGCATGAATTCAGTATGTATGTGCCAAATTGATATGAGTTGGGTTATTTATGAATTTTTAATATGCCTAAATGCATGATATGAGAAATTACTCAGTAGTTACAATGATTTTGAGTATACTGCTAAGTCACTTCTAGAAAGATATCATATTGTGATTTGAACTACAATCAAATACACTTGGTACCATAGAGATACCAAAGTCAAGTATAAATGAGAAAAAGATACCATACAGTAAGAGAGAGATGGAATTGTAGTAAGAGTCTTCCTAGAATAATAAAATATTAGAATAAGGGCCATGACACCATAGAACCCCTTTGAGAGGTCCGTACCCTAGGGATGAAACGACCTAACCCTGGCAGTGCGTCCTGTAAGGTTGGATCTCTTGTCCAACATTAACCAGAGACATGATCTTGGTGGCACGAGAGTACAGTTTGTAGTGTCCAACATCAACCAGAGACAGGATCCTGGTGGCACTAGAGTATAGAAAAGCCATGTAGTGTCCAACATCAACCAGAGATAGGATCCTAGTGGAACTAGAGTAATAAATGGCTTGACTCTCTGCCTGTGTACTCGGCTTAGAGGAGGAGTCCCGTTTATGGCACCATAAGGATGTCGAGGCCAGAGAGCCAGAGTCCTGTAGAAGACCAGGACAGCAGTCAGACTTAGCTATCCCAGGGTGTCGGCTAAGTCTTGTACGGTGGGATCGTAGTTTGCTACGAGTCTTCATATGTGGAGTACACTGCATATGATCAGGGCATAAGATAAAATATGTTCATATAGGTTCACAGAGTTGTTATAAGTTAAATAATTAAGAAAGATATGAGTTAGCTTCACAGCAGTTGTTCTTTAAGTGGAATTTTAGTATTTTCTATTAATTAATTGTATTTACAGCTTTGCATCAATTATTATCATAATGAAAGGTTGACATCTTCTATTATTTAAATTAAACTGCTTAGACCTTCTTAGTGTAGCATTTCTTGTATATTATTCTAAATAGTAAAAACAAATGAGTTTTCTTGTGATGGTTGGGTGAAATTCTATTCACTGAGCCAATAGCTCACCAACCTACTAAAACATTTATCAGGTCAACGTCAGCACGAGGAGGCCGAAGGATCATATCATACGAGTACATAGAAGGTAGTTAGTAGTTAGTTTGAGGTTTCTTAGTCCTTTCCCCTCGGTCCTTGGGCATGTGGTGGGTTAGAGAGAGAATGTGGTAAAATATGTAGTTAGTTTGCAATTATCTGCTATGTTTTATAGTCTGCATGAGAAATGTAATATGTCATGTAAACTTGTTTTTCTTCTCACTATGGTTAATGGAAAGTTGTTTCCAAAATTTTATTTTAATTTGATGTTATTCAAGTTTTATGGTTTTCATTTAAGTTAATCTAAATGGTCAAGAAAAGAAAAAGTTAAGAGTGGTTTACCGAGTGTGACTCCTCGGTCTTTGGGGTCATTAGAGATGGCACGGGGGTCGGGGTGTCACAACATCTTTGGTATTAGAGCATAGGTTGAGTACATGGTTACTCTAAGTCACGGTCAGGTGACGATAAGAGACCAATAGGATTAAGACTTAAGTATCTTTCTTCTAACTACAATTTTCTAACAGGAAATATTCTATTATACTATTGTAGATGGAAGAAAGAGGATGTGGTCATGAGGACCAAGATGAGAGCCACATTTGACCTAATCCCCAGGAGATGGGTCCAGGTGGTGGTGAAGAGGTGGATGAGGTTGCGAGAATGTATAGAATGTTTCTAGAAACCAAGGAAAAATATAAATTAGATAAACGAGCTTCTACCTCGAGTAGTAAGGATCTGATGAGATCTTATGAAATGGTAAAGAAGCTTGGAGGTACTGAGTTCACTGGAACTATAGACCCCGCAGTGGCAGATGAATGGCTGAGGTAGATTGAGAAAGTGTTTCTTCTAATGGAGCTGTTTGAGGAAAGACAAATCAATCATGCAGTTTATTTGCTTAAGGGTGATGCGGAACTCTGGTGGCGTGGGGTGGAAGACAAAAGGAGAAACACGACACTGACTTGGAAGGATTTTGTTGATGAATTTCATCTTAAGTACTATCCACCTACCTTTCTGAATGAGAAGATAAGACAACTGCAGAACATCAGACAAGGCAATATGTCAATGGGAGAGTATGAGGCACACTTCACCAGGTTGGTAAACTTCTGCCTGCAACTCGTCCCAAACGATGTAGAAAAGTGTATAAGGTTCCAGGAGGGATTGAGGTCTGAAATTCGGCATACTGTATCTGTTATTGGTCAGAGAAAAAGAGAGAATTTCGGAGAATTTCTTGAGGCAGCGAGACGTGTAGAAGAGTCAGTTAACACTGATAAGCAGATTGAAAGTAAGAAAAGATCTACAGACTTTCTTAGAAGAGGACAAAGCAGTGGTGGATACAGAAGAGGTGGTGGTTTCTTTTCAAAGATAGGAGGAGGACTTGGCTATTTTGGTAGACAAGGATCTAGTTTTTCATCAAGTGGAGGAAGATCCAGTTCTGGAAGATGGAGTACATAGCCTACATGGACACCTCCAACTAGGTCTTCTGGATCATCAGTTTCAGTGACAGGACCACCAAAGAAAGAGATACTGAGGTGTGAAATCTGTGGGAAGCCACACTTTGGTCAGTGTAGGGGTGCAGATTTCTAGGGTTGTCACAATTGTGGGTAGGTGGTACACTTTAGAAGGCAATGTCCTCAGCTTCAGCAAATAGCATCACATGGTTCCCAGTTACAGTATCAGAATGTCCCAAGATAGACTCCAGCTGGAGGACCCAGTTCTTATGTAGCTTCAGGTTCCCGAGGTGGTGCAGCACCCAGTGCTAGGGAAGGACAACGTGGACATCGTGGGAGAGGAAGAGCTTCAGGACGCTTCTTCTCTCTGACACCACAAGAAGGTATTGTTTCTTCTCGAGTAATTACAGGAAAAATGCTTTTCGTTAATAGTATGTCAGTTATAGTTTTGATAGATCCAGGTGCGACTCACTCATTCATACAACGTTCCTTAGCTTGCGAGCTTAACCTGTTAACACAAGAGTTACCAGTTGAATTGTTGTTGATGGTTCCATTAGGTGAACCGACAGTGTTGACAGAGTTTTGTCCTGGATGTTTGTTGACTATTGGTGGTTACACCATCGCGGTTAATCTAATACACCTGGATATTAACTGTTTTCAAATTATATTGGGTATGGATTGCCTAGAGACGTATTGAGTTCAACTCGACTGTTGGAAGAAGGAGGTTGTCTTTCAACAGGGTGAATTTTCTTGTGTCTTTTCTGGAGATAGAAAAGTCTTACCTACGTGTATCATATCAGTTGCTATAGCTGATAAGATGTTGCAGAAAGATTGTGAGGCATTCTTGGCACATGTGGTAGACACTAGAGCAGAAAAGAGCACAATCAGCCTATGGGATGTACCAGTGGTTTGTGAGTTCCCAGATGTTTTTCCAGATGAGTTTCCAGGTCTACCTCCTGAAAGAGATATAGACTTTGAGATGCAGGTGTTTCTAGGTAGTCAACCTATAGCATTGCCAGCTTATAGGATGGCACCTACAGAGTTGAAGGAACTCAAGATCCAATTATAGGAATTACTGGATAAGGGTTTCATTCGACCTAGTTCTTCACCATGGGGAGCTCCAGTCTTGTTTTTGAAGAAGAAAGATGGTACCATGAGATTATGTATAGACTATAGACAGTTGAATAAGATCATTATCAAGAATAAGTACCCGTTGCCAAGGATAGATGATCTATTTGATCAGTTGTGTGGAAGCAGCGATCTTCTCAAAGATAGACTTGAGATTTGGGAATCATCAGTTGAGGATAAAAGCTTCAGATATTCCTAAGTCAGCTTTTAAAAAAGATATGGGCATTATGAGTTCTTAGTCATGTCATTTGGACTGACTAATGCCCCAGCAGCTTTTATGGATATGATGAACCGGATCTTCAAACCATTCTTGGATCAGTTCATAGTGGTTTTCATAGATGATATTCTGATTTACTCTAGAGATGATGAACAACATGAGCAACATCTGAAGATAGCATTACAGTTGTTGAGACAACATCATTTATATGCTAAGTTCAGTAAGTGTGAGTTCTGGTTAATTGAAGTATCTTTCCTTGGACACGTCATCTCAGGAGATGGAGTAAGTGTTGACCCTAAGAAAGTCGAGTCTGTTCTACAGTGGGAGCAGGCTAAAACTCCTACTGAGATCAGAAGCTTCTTAGGATTGGCAGGTAACTATAGAAGATTCATTCAAAACTTAAGTGTTATAGTGTCACCTCTGACACGTTTAATGAGGAAGAATGCACCATTTGTCTGGTCAGACAACTGTGAGAAAAATTTTCAGATTTTGAAAAAGAGATTGACTACAACACCAGTGTTGACCCTGCCCGAGGCAGATAAGGGCTACACAGTGTTTTGTGATGCTTCCAGGAGAGGTTTAGGCTGTGTGTTGATGCAGGAAGGCAAAGTAGTAGCTTATGCATCTAGACAGCTTAAAAAGAATGAGGAGAATTATCCGACACATGATTTGGAGTTAGTTGTTGTAGTTCATGCTCTTAAGACATGGCGTCACTATCTTTATGGTGAGACATGCCAGGTGTTTACTGATCATAAGAGATTGAAGTATATCTTCACCCAGAAGGATCTGAATCTTAGACAGTGGAGATGGTTAGAATTAATCAAAGATTATGATGTGACAATAGATTATCATCCTGGTAATGCGAATGTGGCAGCAGATGCCCTCAGCAGAAAGTTTAGTTCAACAGCTGATGCATTTTCTATGGCATGTTTCAAGAGAGACATGTGAGTAGAAATGCGGAAGTTGAACTTAGACTTAGGGGTGACAGAATAGAGTGGTTTGATTGCTCAGATGCAAGTCAAGCCTACTTTTTATGATCAAATCAAAGAACTTCAGCAGAATGATAGTGAGTTACAGCAGATCATGCAGGATATGACAAAGGGAAAAAGACAAGAGTTTAGGTTTTCATATGACAGTTAGTTGTATCATCATGACAGGTTATGTGTACCTAGAGACAGTGACTTGAAGGAACATATTCTTGAGGAGGCACATGCATCGGGTAACACTAAGATGTATAGGAATCTCAAGGAGTTGTACTGGTGGTCAGGTATGAAAAAGGATGTAGCTGAGTACGTGGCTAGATGTAGTGTATGCCAGCAGGTTAAGACTGAGCATCAGAAACCTGCAGGTACCTTGCAATCTCTCCCTATACCAGAATGGAAATGGGTACACATCACAATGGATTTTGTGATAGGGTTGCCTAGAACAGCTAAAGGTTGTGACTCGATATGGGTGATTGTGGATAGACTGACTAAGTCTGCTCACTTTCTTCCTGTTAAGTCAACCTTTGATGTCCCAAAGTTGGCTAAGTTATATGTGGACAAAATAGTCAGGTTGCATGGTATTCCAGTTTCAATTGTATCTGATAGAGATCCTAAGTTCACATCCAGGTTTTGGAATCAGTTGCATCATGCTTTGGGCACAAAGTTAAGATTCAGTACAACTTTTCACTTGCAGACAGATGGTCAGTCAAAAAGGACCATTCAGACTCTTGAGGACATTCTGAGAGTATGTGTTTTGCATTTTAGTGGAAGTTGGGAAGAACACTTAAGCCTTATAGAGTTTGCATACAACAATAGTCACCATTCCAGTCTTGGTATGGCCCCATATGAAGCTTTGTATGGTAGAAAGTGTAGATCACCCATATGTTGGTATGAGGTAGGTGAAAAGCAGATTCTTGGACCAGAGATAGTGGATTTGACCACTGAAAAGATTACTATGATTAAAGAACAGTTGAAAGTTGCACAGGACAGGCAGAAGAGTTATGTTGAGAAGAGACGTAGAACTCTTGAGTTTGAGGTTGGTGATGAAGTGTACCTGAAAGTTTCACCATGGAAGGGAGTGTTGAGGTTTGGTAAGAGAGGCAAACTAACTCCTAGGTTTATGGGCTTGTATCCTATCATTGAGAGGATTGGACCTGTAGCCTATAGGTTGGAATTGCCATCCGAATTGGCTAATTTACATGATGTGTTTCATGTATCGACGCTGAAGAAATGTTACCCTCATATAGAGAAGATAATGGACCCAGAACCTACACAGCTCAGATCATGTGTCCTATGTAGAGGGACCAATACAGATAGTTGATCGAAGGATCAAGAAACTCAAGAATCATGAGATACCTTTAGTAAAAGTGTTGTGGAGAAATCAGAACCTAGAGGAAGCTACGTGGGAGCTCGAGTCAGAGATGCGTAACAAGTTTCCTTTTCTTTTTTAAGAATTTTGGGATGAAATTCTTATAAGGGAGGGAGATTGTTATGACCCACATCGAGTTTATCTAGTAAGTACTGTGATTAGTGCATCATCATGTTGATTAGGTTAAATAAGTGTTTGCATATGTGATTAGTGTTTTTATTAGCTGAGACAAGCTAATTGACATGTTTTTATGCCTTGGGGTTGTAGAGGATCTCGCACTTGAAAACTTGCAAAAGAAATCGTGTTAATCGGACCTTCGAGGCAAGAGTTATGATGTTTTCATGTTCCTTGGGACTTGGATGCAATTTTGCCAGAATTTGTTTTCCTTAAGTGGGTTGGTTTTTTTTCTTTCCTTTATCCTTTCTTCTCCTTCACCTGATACAACAGACAGCATCCGTAAGTGGTGCCCAAACCACCCAACCAGACCGATCGCAACAGAGGGAGAGAAGAGTGCAGGCGATTTTAGGTAATTCACAATCTCTTCACCTCTGACTAGCTAGGGTGCCACTTTCCCTTCATCTTCCTCCTCTGCCTCCCTCCTCCATCCTCGACCTAGCAACTTGCTTGGGCGGCTGACCAGTAGTAGGTGTGGCACCCAACAGCAAGCAGATCGTGCGGCCACGATTGGGAGAGAAGCGGGTGCTCTTGCTTCGGCCAGCGGCCAGCCGTGCATCGACGACTCTTTTCCTCACCTTGACCACCAAGATCGGTGCTCATCTAGAAAGGGGCGGTGCCCCTACCTTGCAACAGCAGCAGTAGCTGCACGTAGCAGTGGCCACGGGCTACTAGGGCATGAGCAGTAACATTTGGTGACAATGTTAAGCTCCGTTCATGAGGTCCTAGCAGCAATCTGCAGCCATCAAGCCTTGAGCAGCATCTAGCTAGCTCTGTCCATTTTCAATCTGTGCATGTGTGTTTTACTTCTTGATTGCATAAGGTCCGGCCAGAAATAGCTTGGGTGCAAGAGGCACCAAAGAGAGGTAGCTTTGACTTCGGCTTGAGGTTCCGATCAGGAATCTGTAGCTTATAGCCTTGATTAGGCACTAAATCGAGTTCCTTTCCAACATGTGTGTGAAGCAGGTTCCTACCAGAACTAAATCGAGGTAGAAGAAGACTCAGAAATCACCTAGAATCTGGTTTCTAGATGCATTTCCAGACGAATCTGTACATCCCGAATCGTTGTGAGTAGGGTTTCACTCACTTATCATGAATTAACTCTGGCGTTTGAAAAGTTTTGGTTAATTGCGTGTTTTTCACTGATAACAGCAGTTATCAGGCGTTGGGCAGTGTTTGGCGTCGCCCAACTTTTTATTTCATAAATTGCTTCTTTATATTTTTATATGACTTAATTTAGCATCTGATCAATGTGGATTGGATCAGTAAATTTACATGGTTCATCAGAATCTATATTGCTCAGTGTGAACGTTGAAATTAGAAATATACGCCTGAAAAATGGTACAGTTTGGGTATAAACCCAGGCAGTACAAATTTTAGTAAATTATAAGATGCATGATTTCAAAGAAAGCATGATAACATAAAAATATGCAAATAAACCCTAATTGCATCCTTCCTTTTATGTTAATGGGTGTGAATTAATATTTACATGAATTGGCACATTTCTCTGAGATATTATTAGAAATTCTCAAGTATTGCTATTAAATTGTGTTATGATACGTAAATAACTCTTAATTGAGTTATGTGATGCACAAACCAGGATTAGGGTTAATGTACACATTTTTCAAGAAAGTTCAGGGAAATGACAAATGTTACGTATGATTTCTCATATGTGAAGTAAATTACTTGAATTAGTGCAATAAGATGTTCAATTGCATGAATTCAATACGTATGTGCCAAATTGATATGAGTTGGGTTATTTATGAATTTTTAATCTGCTTGAATGCATAATATGAGAAATTACTCAGTAGTTACAATGATTTTGAGTATACTGCTAAGTTAGTTCTAGAAAGATATCATATTGTGATTTGAATTGCAATCAAATAGACTCGGTACCATAGAGATACCAAAGTCAAGTATAAATGAGAAAAAGATACCATACAGTAAGAGAGATATTGAATTGTAGTAAGAGTCTTCCTAGAATAATAAAATATTAGAATAAGGGCCCTGACACCGTAGAACCCCTTTGAGAGGTATGTACCCTAGGGGTGAAATGACCTAACCCTGGCAGTGCGTCCAGTAAGGTCGGATCTCGTGTCCAACATTAACTAGAGAAAGGATCCTGGTGGCACGAGAGTACAGTTTGTAGTGTCCAACATCAACCAGAGACAGGATCCTGGTGGCACTAGAGTATAGAAAAGCCATGTAGTGTCCAACACCAACCAGAGAAAGGATCCTGGTGGCACTAGAGTAATAAATGGCTTGACTCTCGACCTCTGTACTCAGCTTAGAGGAGGAGTCTAGTTTACGGCACTATAAGGATGTCGAGGCCAGAGAGCCAGAGTCCTGTAGAAGACCAGGACAGCAGTCAGACTTAGCTATCCCAAGGTGTCGGCTAAGTCTTATACGGTGGGATTGTAGTTCGCTACGAGTCTTCATATATAGAGTACACTGCATATGATCAGGGTATAAGATAAAATATGTTCATATAGGTTCACAGAGTTGTTATAAGTTAAATAATTAAGAAAGATATGAGTTAGCTTCACAGCAGTTGTTATTTAAGTGGAATTTTAGTATTTTCTGTTAATTAATTGTATTTATAGCTTTGCATCAATTATTATCATAATGAAAGGTTGACATCTTCTGTTATTTAAATTAAACTGCTTAGATCTTCTCAGTGTAGCATTTCTTGTATATTATTCTGAATAGTAAAAACAAATGAGTTTTCTTGTGATGGTTGGGTGAAATTCTATTCACTGAGCCAGTATCTCACCAACCTACTAAAACATTTTTCATGTCAACGTCAGCACGAGGAGGCTAAAGGATCGTATCATTCGAGTACATAGAAGGTAGTTAGTAGTTAGTTAGAGGTCTCTTAGTCCTTTCCCCTCGGTCCTTGGGCATGTGGTGGGTTAGAGAGAGAATGTAGTAAAATATGTAGTTAGTTTGCAATTATCTGCTATGTTTTATAGTCTGCATGAGAAATGTAATATGTCATGTAAACCTGTTTTTCTTCTTGGTATGGTGAATGGAAAGTCGCTTCTGAAATTTTATGTTAATTTGATGTTATTCAAGTTTTATGGTTTTCATTTAAGTTAATCTAAATGGTCAAGAAAAGAAAAAGTTAAGAGTGGTTTACCGAGTGTGACTCCCCGGTCTTCGGGGTCATTAGAGATGGCACGGGGGTCGGGGCGTCACACAAAGTCCATTGTTATATGATTCCATTTCCACTATGGTATAGGTAACAATTGTAACATTCCTACAGGCTCTGAATGCTCATTCTTGACCTACTAGCATATATGACACCTTGCCATGAACTCACCCATGTTATGCTTCAAGCCAAACAACCAACATAGATCCTTCAAGTTATGGTACATCTTGGTACTACCTAGTTGCATGATATACATCGAAGTGTGAGCCTCCTCCACAACCATCTTCCTCAGACCATCAGAATAGGAACTACTTCTTTACCGTGGTAACACACTAACCCATTCTCTGACTCATGGAATCCATTACGCTTCTCACAGCCAAACTCTACTCAAATCTAATGTACCTCAGTATCATCCCACTGTGCATCTCTTATATGTTTTTTCAAAGTGGGATTCACCTATAACTAAGCTAGCAAGCCTGCCAACAAGGATACTTCTAACTTCACATTCATCTGGTGCAAATACACCAACATGTATCGCTTATGGAACCAAAGAACACAACTGTGCCATATCTTTAGATGATGATGAAGAATATTTCCTACTCAAATCACATTCTACCACATGCACCTTCCCAGGATGGCAGTCTATTGTGCAATTGTAATCCTTGATCAACTCCATCCAATGCCTCTGTCACATATTAAGATCCTGCTTTGAGAAGATGTACTGTAGCTTATTGCGATCAGTGAAGATCTGACACTTCTCTCCATAACGATAGTGTCTCCATATCTTCAAAGCATGGACCAAACTTTGAAGCTCTAGATCATGCATTGGGTAGTTATCCTTGTGTTTCTTAATCTGCCATGAAGTAAAAGAAATCACATTCTTATCATGCATCAGCACCCTACCCAAACCATTCATCGATGTGTGATGAAAGACGATATAGCCTTTCCCTTGTTCCGATATATTCAACACAGATGTACTAGTAAGATTCTCCTTCAAAATTTGGAAAGAAAGATGACACCTCTAATCCTAGATAAATGGTACACCTTTCCTTGTCCGCTTCATTAGGGGTAACACCACTACACTAAAATTCTTGATAAACCTCATGTAGTGGCCTACCATGCCTAGGAAACTACAAGACTCTGACAGTGTGTTCAGCTATTCCCACTCTACAATAGACCGAACTTACTTTGGGTTCACACAAACACCTCTAGAAGATATCACATGTCCAAGAAAAGAAACCTCCTTCATCCAGAACTCACACTTGCTGAACATAGCATACAACTTTTGTTTTCTCAACAAAGTCAATGCTTGTCATAGATGATGCTCATGTTTTTGGTTGTATCTAAATTATATCAGGATGTTTTCGATGAACAAAACTATGAACTGGTCAAGATAAGGCCAAAAAACCATGTCTATCAGATCCATGAACACTGTCGGTGCATTGGTTAGCCCAAACGATATAACCGTGAACTCGTGGTGACCATACCTAGTCCTAAAACTTGACTTGGTTATATCATCCTCCTTGATCCACAATTGATGGTATCCTAACCCCAAGCTTATTATATAGAACACTACAAAACCTCTCAACTGATGTAAAAGATCATCTATCCTCGACAACGGGTACTTGTTCTTAACTTTTACCTTGTTCAACTACCAGTAGTTGATGCGCAACCTCATAGATCCATCCTTCTTCTTCACAAACAACATGGGAGAACCCTAACGGAAAGTGCTCAATCTGATAAATCCCTACTCTACCATCTCCAGTAATTACTTCTTCAATTCTTACATCTCATATGGTGTCATCCTATACATTGATTATGCTATCAGTTGTGTACTAGGAACTAGATTGATCTCAAAGTCAATCTATCGAGGTGGGGTAACACTAGAAAACTCATCGGGAAACACATCCTCAAACTCAAGTAACATGTAAATTCCTTGATACTAGGACTCCTCACCTTGGTATCCACCACATGCACCAAGATAGCCTCACATCCCTACCTCATCAGCCTCTTTACCATCATTGTTGACACCAAGCACGTTGGGAGAATCTTCCTATCTCCTTGGAAGACCCAAGAAACATCACCGTAAAAGAACTTCACCATGTTGGAACTACAATCCAAAACCACCTGGTACTTCTCCAAGGTATCCATTCCAAGGAGCACACCAAATCCATGCATGTCAAGTGGTATAAGGTCCATTTGAATGTTGCATCCTGAGAAAGAAAGAACACAGGATGGACACACATCCCACAACTCGATGGGACCAATGAGAGGGGTTTCTAAGAGAAGACTGTTGGATCTATGACTAATAGGCAAGGAACAACTAGTTATCACATCTCTAGTGATAAAAGAGTGTGCCACACTTGAGTCAACCAAAACAGATATAAAGTAGGAAGAAGACAAATCAGAATAAAATAACTCCATCTAACCTATCATGACCCATGGGTTGACTACTCCCTCTGGTTGACTCATGGTGTAGAATCAAGTCATTTCCTATTGTCACCCCTGTCCTCTGTTGTCCTTCCAAGAAAATCCTTCATGTGATAACTGTCTGCGTCCTCTGCCTCTACCACTGTTGAATTGCCATTGTTGTGACCCTTGTTGATTCTTTCTCAACTATTGGGTCACCTCCTCATCCTTCACCAGTCAAAACATCCTTAGATGCTCTTGCTGTCCACACCTATAATATTCTCTCAAACCATAGCCTATATGGCCCTTTCATTGATACTGATGCTGCATTGTGAGATCTTATTGGATGAAAGCTACAACATTTGCCTTTACTCGGTGACCGTTGGGACTGAACCATTGATCTCTATTGTGATTGAGGTGATGACAATATAGGCTTCTTCAAGCCTCCAGAAGATGGCCCTTGAAACTGAGCCGATCTCTTCTTAGTGTTAGCCTCGCGCTTCTCTATTCTGACCACTCAAACAATATCATGAATTCCACAAATGTCACAAACCATTCTCTGTTATATGAAGCTGACACTACCATTATCAACTCTGAGCTCAACCCCTTTTAAAAACATCTGATCTTCTCCTTATCCTTTACAACCATATGAGGACAAAACCTTAGCAACTCCATGACCTGGCCTCATACTCATTGATCGTCATAGATCCCTACCAAATCTTCTCAAACTGTGAGATCTTCTCATCAAGGTACATCTTTGGGAAGTATCAGTGACAAACTCCCCCTAAAAGTCTTCCCAACTGATCACTACACCAATCCTCTTCTCCTCCTCAATGGCCTACTAATGTTTAGCACTACCCTTCAGTAGGTACACCGTGTGCTTCACCTTATCATCTCAGAGATATTGAGGATCTTAAAGGCCTTCTCCAGCTCTATCAGCCACATATCTGCATCGGTCGGGTCCTCCATACCCACATACTCCAAAACTCCAAAGCATTGTAGCCTCTCGAAGGTCTTCCCAAAACCCTATGATTCCACATCAGGAACAACTGCCCTTGCTTGAGGTATGGGCAACCTATCTACCATATACAAAATCGTATCCATAAGCTGTCCAAACATGGGCTGAAAAGTGGGGTTGTCTATGGTTGTTGGGTCCATCTAGAGCACTTTAGGCACTCCATCCTACCTCCTGGCACCACCTCCTAGTACATCAACACTGCTCTCAATATGCTCTTCATGCTCTTTCGACATATCTTCTTCTTCTTCTTCTGCATAAGTAGAAGCTACCATCAAATTTGTTGAATAATGCACAAACATACACAAATGCTAGTCCTATGTCCCTATAGACTCAACAAACCTAAAGCTCTGATACCAACCTAACTTGTAACAACCCACCTCTAGTAAAAGTGAGATTACTCAAAACAAAGCAAGGAATTATCAACTAACAACAACAATACTAGAAAACATGGTAAATTAAAAGGATATGATATAACCATCTCAAGCAGAAACATATACATTAGGTCCATAAGCGGGGCTTCCTATATCACATATCATTACAAAAGGGTATATACATCACTACACATTGGCCATCCTACCACAAAGCTATTACAAAAGATACATGTTCACATATACAAGACATACATGTACAACCATGGCATACTGGAAAAAAACCTTGTGTTGATGCACAACATCTAGAAAACTCTTCCACGGACCTAAGAGTACAGGGATGACACATAGGATTCTACTACAAAACACTAGCATCACATCCAACCTTCTGCTTTCACGGATGTCCTACTGCTCTTCCTCAACCACACAATCTCTACTACAACGAGCATGACCAACTAAAAGATGTGGAAACCCACGGGGTGAGACCAACGTCCCAGTGAGAGAGAGAACTTTCCTCCAACAATGTTTATTTACACATATTGATTTTAACACATTAAGCATTAAGATCAAATTCAGCTAAATGTACAAGAAAAATTGATAACACAGATTAGGCAGATTGAGCAACTACAACTGATCAGTAGAACATCATATACTTTTAGAAGGAATATGAAGAACATGTATAACTTATATCAACTAAACAATGTAAGAAACAAGGAAAAGGTAAACATCCCATATGAGTAATGTTTAACCCTTAGGAAAATATACTACATGATTGTATTACATCTTTTATGCACTGTGGAGATGAGGTATACCACACATACTTCAACTAAACACTACTAAGTTGAAATCAGTGCCATACAAGATCTACGAGAGCCAAACTTCTATGATCTCCCATACCCTCAGTCAGTTTGAGTCTACCACAGTGTCATGTAGAGTCCAACTACATGACAGCCTAGTCTGCCTTGGTATATATGCATGACACTAGTAAATAAGGTATACAAACCCAATCATCTGAGGTACAACCACATATGTCCTCTATAACATCATATATACTAAGACACGATAGCAACTATTCTCCTTAAGGCAAGACCACAATCATCCTTTATAACCTGTATTTGTGGATGCAAGGATATACCCTAACTTGCACCCCCGTATATTCAGCAATATGTGCTTGGAGTTTCCCTTAGGAATTACTCGTTTCACCATCCAACAAGTCCTGACACTAGAATGGATCTATAGCTTAGGGAAACTACATGATTTATGTTTTGCTTGATTAGTTATTGCCAATTGGGTATCTTTTATTTCATGAATCAAGTTACAACATACAACCCCTAAGCAAATTCTACAAATATAGGGGTAGATTGCAATGTCAAAAGGTAGAAAATGTATTAAGCATAAAGCACACCACCACATGATATTGTCTCACTATTGTACACAAGGATATTACCATCATCACATTATTATGGGATGACAAATGTCTCATCACATCACTATAGGATATCACCTCAATTTAGGCACTAAGCCTCTTCTGAGGTCATAAGACCTTAACTTATCATCATTATCTTACCATGCCTCATCAAGGCTCATAACCATAATCCTGTGTGATATAAGAGATGCCTTAGCAATCACAAGCTATGATGTTCATTCAACCTGCAACATTAGGGTTACACAAGTAGGAGAGAGAACACACTTCATTACAGGCTAATCACTCAATCAAGTAAACATTAATCACCATGTACTTGAAATTAGGGTTAGGGTTCTCATAATTGACCGATTAGGGTTTCCAAAATAGCAACTATCATTACACCCTTATTATCATCATCTCCTGTTTTCTCAGAAAGAATTAGTTCAACCATTATCATCACTAGATAACAACACTAAGCAACCATGTGTCCAGGGATTACCATCGACCGAAGAGATTTTGGATCCCTTGGCAACTTACAACAACCACTAGGCCTTGATCGACCAAAGGAGAAGTTCGACCATCAACAAACCCATGAGTGTAAAATCATGTGATTGAAAGAAAACAAAAGGGAAACCCCATCGATCAAAGAACCTAAGTCATCTATGCGATCTCTCAAGGAAACCATCTTAGCGACCAAAAACCATCACCAACTTAATCAAACGCACAAGGTGCTACATGGAAACATCAAGAGAGAGAAACATCTCAAAACACAAGATCTACAAGGTGATGAACACCATAAAACTAAGACTCAACATGAAGAGAGGTTCATGAAGGAAAACACCATACAAAACCCTAAAACCATATCATCAAAAAATAGAAAACCCAAACCATGATATGAGAGAGAAGCATATCTAAAACACATGCAGTTGAGAATTAAAACCATCATTCAAGATGTGTATGCAAGAACCAACAACTCCACTGTCTATTAAACCTTGGGTACAAGAATTTGGGACCATGAAAAGACTTAATCTACACAAGATCTCCCCATGATCATAATCCCTAGTCCAATCTATCATCATCAAGAAACATATAATCACATTTTAGAGATAGAAAAGCTTGCATGTAAGATTAAGGTGCAACAATAGTAGAGGTGGAAGTTATATAACCTGCCTTGGATTCAAGAGGAAAGACCACTCCACAAGAAAGAATATCAATGGAAGAAAGACAACCCTAACTTGTTCAACTCCACACCCAAGCTAGCATCACCTAAAAGAGGAAACATAACCATAGGTTAAATATGCACCAAGAATAGGGAAAAACCCTAGGCAAAAAAGGAAATGAAAGAGAGAGAGAGAGAGGAGTTCATCAACTCAACTTTGAACACTACCATGGAAAACCATGGATTCGGTCCAAGAGAGAGAAGTTCCCCTATCTCAACACAAGCACCACCATGGAAACACCATGGGCTCGACCAAGAGAAGAAGGAAGGGATATAGGTTTGCAAGAAAACAAAAGCAAGGATATTAGATCACTTACTAAGGTTAAGGAACGCCAAGGATCATCAAAAGAGAGTAGCTTCAACTCTAGATCCACTCATGCGAGGTTTGATCTCCTTGCTCCTAGGTCGAGCTCCTTATCTTCCAAGCACCAAAGAGGGATGAACTTCAAAGAAAGAGGAGAGAAAGACAGGATGCAAAAGGATCATATGAAAACAAGGAGGTAGGTATATATATATACACAAGGGTATAAGAGAGATGAGGGAAGATGGGTGTCCAACTAAACATGCCACTTGTCCTCCATAGAACATCTGTGTAAGAACTAAACATGCACATGCAACAAGAATCATGAAAAAATGGTTGATCAACAACCTCTTGATCCATAAACTGCATCGGTCAAAGAAGAACCATGGCAACCAAGCAAAGGTAGTGACAACTACAACAAGGTGATACACTTCGCTCGAAGAACAAAAGCCAGTGACCAAAACCCTAGAGTCCTTAGCAAACAAAGAGAGGTTTCAAGACCCTTCGACCACAAGGAACATAATTCACACTCAAACACCTTAGACCACTACAAAACACAATCAAAGAAAGCCCATCGATTGCTACATAAAAGGAAGCAACATCAATAAGGGCATCCATGCAACCCATGCAAACCCTAACTCCACACATGATGTTACTACTTCCCTCATCAAAATAAGATACAACAAGGCAACGTCAATCACCACACTCCTCAACTATATGCAAAAACATTTTAGGCACACCGATCATGTGACAAATTGCAAGATATACCCTACACATGGGTAAATTGCAATTAGGTCCAAAACAATCACACATATAGCATAACTAACTCAAACATCATAGAAACTGGACCAAATTGAAAGCATAAGCATGTCACATGTTATAAAGGCACAACATATTATTATATTAAGATTTTAATAATCTTATTATGCAAAGAAAGAAATATCAACAAGAAAGCTAGGTCAGGGGTCGTATAGGATAAGTCTATATCTGGTTGCATTCTAAATACAAATTTTGCATCATTTTACATGTAGATATGGTGAATCCACATTTAATCTTATGTTCCTAAAATTTAGGTGGACTCATGTTCAATGAGTGAATCCTCATATATGAACATTTTCCCCTATAGATTTTTCCTAAAGTCATAATTTAAGGGGAAATTTGTTGTTCTCAAGGTAGATTGGGCACAACCTCCCTTACGATTTCAATATTAATTAGACATTGTATTATTTATATATATTCTTCATGCATTATGAGCCTTAGTCATTCCCTCATGATTTCTAGGGTTGTAGGTTCCCATGGAATGATCTTGTCCTAAGCCCTCAGGTCTAATGCAGTGAGGCTCCATGTTGACCCCTTAGGCCTTATGTACCTCAATGTACGCCCTACTTGATGATAATGCTGACTTAGGGATTCATCAAGCATATGTTTATCAGGATTGTCATAGGATTTACCATGATTCATGATTTATTAATAAATACGGATTTTCTAACTCAATTCAGAATCGTATGTATAAATCACTCATCCTAAACCAAGATTGCTTTCTTTTGATCTATTAAAATTTTCATAAAAGATTCATCTCAAATTTCATCAAAATTTCTCATAAATGTGAGTTTACAAATTCTTTTCCAAAACATCTAAACAATACATGTTCTATACATAATTCATTAAGTGATTTACATATCATGTATATTATACCACCATGTCATCATGCTTTCAATCTTTTAAGTTTAGGTCCTCATAGTATAGTTAGGATTATCTCCATTTAAATTTAGGGACAAGTTGTTTCAACATGTCTATTGATGAGGCTAGTCTAGGGTGTTTCTACCTTTCCAGATACAAATCTGACCTCACAGCCTTAGGATTTTTTTTCCTACATCACGTCCTACCCTTTCATGGGATGACTCTCCAAATAATAAACATGAGTCTTCAAAGATAGTTTGAGTCTCTATATAGCCAACCGGGCTTAGGTTTTTTGTGTACTTGAATAACAACTTGTTTGTATCTCATATACATGCATGGATCATGTACATGCATGCTAAATTACATTTTTCTTGAACACCCCCTTGTACCATAAGTTCTTGCATGAACTCTCCCATATATTAGACCACCATGTCATCATGTCGTTCATTTTTCAGGTTTAGGTCCTTGTAGGACAATCAGAGTTTATCTCAAAAGATATCAAGGAAAAGGTGTTTCAACATGTAACATACTTGAATTTAGACTAAAATACCAACTCTCCCTTCTTCTAATACCTATTTAATTATGTTAACATATAGTACCATTTTACCCAATTCAAATGTTTTTGGAGTAATTAGAGACATAAATATCTAGAAATCATAACTATGCTCAAATATGATTTTTCAAATATTCATAATAAATTAATCAGTAGGATTTGTTATATAAATACACTACTTAAAACATTAGGCCATGTTTGGAAGCCTATAATATTGGAGTTAAATTTTGAAAAAAAACTGAATATACAAATATGAATATTGGTTCCACGATTAATTAGATTTATAGTAATCAAAGCATCAAGAAACTACTTAATATGCAAATAATAAAATTTAATATGAAACATTGTCAAAATATAAATTTGATGGGAAATTCATATTCCTAGTAACCAATTTAGCCTACATGTAAAATTTCATACCGTTTGAATGATGTTTTCCTAGACAATTGAATTAGTGTGGAAACACATTACAACTTAGGTTTAAATGATGTAATCTTGGTCCCATTATTATCTTGATATTTCTTGTCATGCCATCTACCCTATTTAATTTGAAAGTCCATGATCTATGTACCTGCCTACTCTAGTGGATCTGCGGAAGGGGACTATCCCCCTACCTCTTGATCGTGTCATATGCAGGGAGCAAAGATAGGCGAGACTCTAACTCCTACTCCCCAAGCTTAGCTTGTTCTTGCCTCTACAGGTGCTAGGCATTGACCCTCTCAGTCGCTAGGCATCCCTGTCATGCATGGGTACATCTAGTTTGTGTCCTATTTCAGATTAAGAAATGGATGAGGAAGACGAGCTCCTTACTGTGACACAATCATCTACCTAGGCCACATCCAACACAATATCATGAAGACCACTATAAACCTGTTGCAACCTATACATATTGAGATCACATTTGTAAGAAATCTCCCTCATATTACTAATGACCTCATTTTGAGTCAAAGAAGCTTTTGGTTGTGATAAACGGTGTGAGTTGTTGCTATCAACTTCAGGAGGATCTACACTTGGCTTATCTTCAAGGTGAAGTCAACCCCGATAATAAGATTCAATCTACAAATAGGACCTCAACGATCTTGGGATTATATCATCCAGGTCAGTGATTATTCCTATGTGAAATGAGATTTTATTGTACTACGGTGAAAATAAGAGAAACAAATAAAAGTAATAACCAACTAGTATTTATATTATATATATGGTATTTATATATACATAAACCCACTTTTTCATTCAAGTATATACACATAATAAGTGATTAGTTAGACATATTAGTTATTAACTTTGCTAAACATGTCTTTCCAATGTGTAACACACATAGATTATAATGTTATATATAAGAAATGGATGACCAGAATACTTAATTCAATTTTTGATCATCAACCTATAAATTATGTGTATATAATTGTGTATTGTATCAATACATTGAAGTCTATATAACCTAGCATATGCACCAACTGTATATACTATTTTCTAGAAAATGATCAGTGGATGAATTTTGGGAACCCACATGTTTGTAGTTACATCAGAATGTTAAATATGTCACACCCTAACCACACAAATTGGTATTTAATAGAAAGAACCTTGATGCAAATATGGTCGATAAATAGGAATATGCATGGCTTAATGTTTTGTTGAACCTACACTAAATTTCAATATAGTTTGGATTAGAGATGAACCAACTTTGGTTTATATAACCATATGGTGTATGCTTATATCATATACATCTTGATATCAAGGTAAGAGTATTTAACTAATACATATGTAAAAGACTTATGAATGAAAACTAGATATTTCAAGTATAGGATTTTGATAAATAATAACTAATGTCATCCCTGACCTTAAATGTAGGCATTCTTAAGATTTAAAACCCTAACTCTACATTGGACAACCAAATACTAGGTTTAGATATACTTTGAATTTTGAACTGGAAGTTGTTCACTAATGTGGATACAAACACTTTTAGGTTGACAGTGATAATGGTGAATGTCACCCCCAATATCTAGGTTTAGTCGTGAAGATTAGGTATGTACATTCTCTATTTTATTTTGGGAATTATTTGACTTAAGCCTAATTCATTTAATGAGGCATCTCTTGAATATAAATTCTACTTGAAACTCTATTTTTGGGCATTCATATTCCTATTTTGGATTCATAAAAATTTACATGATTATTGAATAGTTCTTTTTTAAAGGGTTTTTAGACCCCTCCTACTGTGATTTCCTTCCATGTGGAATTGACTGAAATGCTAGTCTTGCTTATCTATTTATGAATGCTACATGTTTGACTAGAATATCTATAATAGTGGTACTTATGTACAAGCATACTTATAAACGACGTGTGTATTCTATCCGGGGTGGGTGTTTCCACCCTATATCTTTTAGTTCATTATCCTATGGTATTATGGCCCTATTTTAGGTATAATCATTCTACATTGTTTCCAATGTAGATGCTTATTGTTTTAAATTGAAATTGTGGTTAACTATTATGACAAGACACTTTTATTCTTCATCCTTATACCCTAAATTTTAATATGCCTCATTTCTATTATTATATTCTTTTGGACTTACGTAATTACCAATAACCCTTTTCATGTGGGAACATCTCTTTCTCACCTAAAACACAATATAATTCCCAAAGTGTTTATTTTATGTACATACTCAGCTTTTGTTGGCCTATACATTATTTCCTATGTTCTAGGTGATGTCCATCACGGTATAGGCACATTTAAGGATATGGATTCAAGGAGATCATCTACATGAAATGGACTTAAGGATAGATTGGAATTGATGGGTTGTCCTCTTCACTCGGTCCTACATGTTATTAAATGAATACCTTTTACTTTATTATACCACCTTTTATGGCAAGGAACATTTCTAAATAAATCATATTGTAACTTTGTAATAGTTTTGTTTTCATTGCTTATTACTACATGGATCATGTATTGTATCATTTGAGTGGATCCCCTTTCGGGTCCCACTCCTTACAAAATGGTATCAGAGCCTAAGGAGTTGGTAACTTCACTATTCAAATTATCCTAGGTTGACCCTTAGAGGTTATTGATATACCTATTTCTTTGTAGTGGAATACCAATTGTATTTTCAAATTGAATAATTTGTTCACTTCCACTCCCCAAAGTACGTATGTAGGTGAGACTCAGTCCTCAATAACCCTATGTACCACTACCCTCTCTATGGAGGTGGATGTATCTCTACATAGGAGTTTACTCCCCTAATTATTGGTTTTGGCATTTGTCTTTATGGGGAGCTACTTCGACTATTAGGATATTTATACTGACTTGAATGCTCTCAGCTAGGCTTAACCCTAGTTCTCACCTCGACCCCTTCCGTTGTTGTTTCTCTATCATGCCTCACATACTCTCACTATTGGGCATTGAGCATGCATGAATGACAATGAAGATTCCTGAGTAAGTTTTAGAGTTGAGATGTTGATATTAAGTAATAATCTAAACTAACTAAGTGATTGTTAGGCATGTGTTTCTTTCAATACAAAGTATCTCAACATAGCTATACCCAAGGCCATCCATTTAAGGGCAGCATACCATCTACATGTGTTTTTTATTCCTCCTATGTGAGTGTTAGATGATGGAAGACAATAGTTTAGTAGTATATTCTTAGGAGTTGACCTCTCTGATCTATATGGTGTGATTACATTACCTAGTGAATGAGGAGATGGGTAATTTGACTATATAGTGTGCCTTGTCTTGTGATGACATCAGGGTTGTAAACCAACAAATGATAGAGAAACCCTAAATCGCTTCCTATGTTAATGTTCAATCTTATGAATCCCTTAAGTCTTTTGATGAGGCAACATGAATTATGAATAAGAATGATCACGATAATGGTGGATGTTGTGCCTTATTAGAGATTGATTGATGTTGAACATGTGCATTAAGAAACCCTTCCCCATTTTATTTTCTATGTTAGGGACCTAGTCGTATGCCCTTTTAATTGTTAGAAGAATTAGAACCCTAATGTGGAATGAAGAGATGATAGAATAATGGTATAGTTGTTGTGTTGTGGAAGGTGGATGACATGGTTCTCAGATCGAATTTGATGCCAATTTTGGATTTTTCATCGCAAAGCTTTATCACTAAATGTGTTTTCATTATTAATTATATGTTAAAAAGTTTTTAGATTTTATCTAAGGTTTTTGGAACAAAGTCACCACTAAGAAAGCATGAGTATCAGAGAAACACTTTTAGTGGAGAAACCCTTGATTGGCATCATCAACCCATAGACCCTAGGTCTAAGTTTGATGTACTGAGTACTAAGAAGAGGTTTTGAATATATAAGATCTAGTTGACACACCCTTATTGTTCCTCTATTTGTTTAGATAATTTAAAGATTAATCCTTTTAATGGGGTGAACTCTTGGATGCCTTATTCATAGGGGCATTTCTTAACTTAAGGAAAGATCAAAACTCAATAGTAGTTGTAATAAATTATACATGGGTAGTTTCAGGTAGTCTTGTCAAATAAATATAAATACACCTAAATGGGTCATTGAACCTTTTTAATATAGGTAGCATCGATATTAGTTGGATAATCTAAAATAAATCCTACAAAAAAAGTATGCATATCAAATTAAGGTTGCTTTCTAAGTTGGGTGAACTCAATTGGTTGATAGTACATAAAGGATAATTAAGAATGTAATAGTTTGGCAACTTGATATACAAAAAGTGGATCTATGTGGCCCTATGTACTAATTCATTAAGAGAAAAGGACCAGATAACAGTCGCGGAGGCGACTGAGTTCGCGATCTAGGGTGAGGCGGTTGTGGCTTGGGACTCGGGGGAGGGGGCCTCGGCGACGGTCGGCCACCACCCCTCTCCCTCCTGGGTCTTCTCCTCGGCTCGGTTGCTACGATCTGCTTCAGGCCAGAGGCTTCCAGCTTCTTCTTCTTCTCCTCTTGCCTGGCTCGTTTGTGTGGAGCGCCAACCCTGGTCTAGGTTGGTTTTGCGTATATAGGGGTTTGGGAGGGCTAGTGTTGCAGCTGCAACCTCTTCCTGGGTCTTTGGATTTGAAGTAGTGTTGGTGGCTTACTGCTCGACAGATCTGCTGGCTTTGAGCCCCCTTTCCTCTTTCTGTGTTCTCATTTTCTTTGCAGGTTTGAGTTCTTAGGTTAGGGCAGTTTTTCTGCCGGTGTTTGCATGTCGGGGTGGTGTTTTGTCAGCCCTTTTTAATAAAGGTTTGTTGTCCTTCCATAGTGAAGGTGGCCAGGTTGTGGGTTTCCCCATGTGCCTCGATCATGATTGGGGTTTCTCCCCTTTCTTTTGTTGTGGTCAGTTGTTTTGGGTGCTGCTTTTTGCTAATCTTTTAACGAAGATTGGATGGTGTATACACAGATAAGAATCTTGCTTGGCCTTGGCATGATGGAGGAAGTACCTACTATGCAGATACTACCCAGGATTGTGGTTTGATTCCGGTTAGAAGCTCCTTTAGCGAGCTATTTGGGGAGGAATCCAAACTAAAGTGTCTTATCAGGATCCAATCTCATCTGTTATATGTTGATGTATTTCATCCTTTCTGGTTGTTGTGCCCATTTAGAATCTTCATCTATGTAGATGTTGTATGGACTTTATTAATATGATGGCAACCGATGTTCAAAAAAAATGTACTAATTCATTATAATATCTTTGGAAATTAAGTAAACAATTTCACAAATAATAAACATCAAAGAAAATGTTTCTTAGTTTCACATGGTAATAAATAAACTTCAGTGGTGAACAATTAATACTTACTAATGATAACAAGTTTCCATATGAATGTAAAAATAATGTGTAAATTGGCTGATGTCAGTCATAAGGGTGGGATTAGGTTATGGATGAGAAGATTTTGGGGACAAAATCCTCATCAAGAGGTTTAGTGTTGTAACATACTTGAATCTAACCTAATACACTAACTCTCCCTTCTTCTAAGACCTATATAATTATGTTAACATATAGTACCTTTTTACCCGATTCAAATATGTTGGGATTAATTAGAGACATAAATATTTTTTTTTCTGAGAAACCTTATTTCTTTATTCAACGTCTAGAATGCATACATTACTATTTTCAAACTTCTAGGTAGTTGAGCATCTACCATTTCAAATTGGGAAGGGGAGGAAGTGACCCACAGGGTCAAGTGGAGGGTTTGTATACATCATATCGTCCATAAACTTTTGTAGATGGTGTTTATTAAGGGAATCAACTAAGGTGCTTAGCTTTCGGTCGACCTTCATGATTAGGCAATCATTCAGTTTTTCCAAATGTAGAGACATTAATATCTTGAAATCATAACTACACTCAAATATGAATTTTCAAATATTCATTATAGATTAATCAGTAGGAGTTGTTGTATAAATACACTAACTAATAGATTAGGCCATGTTTGGAAGTCTATAATATTAGAATTAAATTATGAAACAAATTAAATATACAAATATGAATATTGGTTCCATGATTCATCAGATTTGAAGTAATCAAAGCATAAAGAGACTACTTAACATTTAAATAGTCAAGTTTAATATGAAACATTGTCAAAATATAACATTGATGGAAATTTGGACTCCTAGTAACCATTTTAGCCTACATGAAAATTTTCATACCGTTTGAATAATGTTTGCCTTGTTAAATGAATTAGTGTAGAAACACATTACAAATTAGGATTAAATGATGTAATCTTATTTGCATTATTATCTTGATATTGCTTATCACGCCATTTGCCCTATTTGATTTAAGAGTCTGCAATCTGAGTACATGCCTATTCTCATGAATCTATAGAAGGGGACTATCCCCCTACCACACAACTGCATCCTACACAGGGAGCGAAGATCAGCGAGACTCCGTCTCCTACTCCCCACGCTTAGCTCGTTCTTGCCTCCACATTCTTCTCTTCCCACCGAATATAATGGGCTCAAAATATCCTTCTCCTCTTCCGTGTTGACAGCAACTCTTTTAACTAGCCTCAGCCTCCACTTCTTCTCTGCCTCCTCCTGATTGCCTCTCTTACTCGCCCTCAAACCCTAGTGACAACACATCTCCCCCTACATGTGCATATAGCCATGGAGGCTACTAACTACAATCAGCTTTCGTGGAGTCCAACAGATAGTTCATCAACAACACATTGTCCCTCATACGCCACAGTGACGCTGCAACAGATAGCAGGGCCCAAGGTCATTCTCTGCACCTTCTTCCATCATGAATCTAGCACTGCTGACACCATTGCAAACCACCTCTCTTCCACTCATCGTCCTCCTCGTGCCCAACACCAGGGAAACACACCTAGCTATCATCATCCTTTTCCCAGAAGATCAAACTTTAGCACTTGCAGATGTAGCAGCCATGGATGGATTCTGCGACCCCCAAGACACCCAGACGCCTCTCCTTCTTCTTCATACTCCCACGTGACCTGCAAATATCATGCCACATCCCGCCACCACCCTCATCATCCTGCACCCAATGATCAAACAGCAGTAGACCACCACCTGCAACCATACAGGTCTTCATATCTACTATCCTCGACGCTTGTTAATTGCAATGTGTCAACGCCATCAGCCTGTACCTTCAGACGAGAACCATCACCCTAAAGCTTGGCCCTAAAAGCTCTATCATTACTTCTGCCACCATTTTCTTCACTATGGAAACCAACATGTTACACCACAGATGTCTATCACACACCAAATCGTACACCACCACCAGTCAGCAAGAGAAACAGCAATGCGTAACTCCTCAGATCTTTGCCAACCCATGTCTTCTCCATATGAAAACCTATATTAGAAAAGAACTGACCAACGGGTATCCTTACATCCTAGTCAAAGGTTTGTTGTCATAAGCTATCTGCCTCACTACTTCTCCCACCTCCATAACCAGTGCTCACCACCTACTGACTGTCACAACACCCTGCAATACCTGCTACAATGCACAACGTCATCTCCTTCTCTACATCCATAGCCTAACATAAAGGAGATATTAAAATTTAGTAGCCTTGACCCTCTCAGTCGCTAGGCTTCCCTGTCATGGGTACATCCAGTTTGTGTCCTATTTTAGATCAAGAAATAGATGAGGAAGACGAAATACTTCTTGTTCCACAATCATCTACCTAGGCCACATCCAACACCATATCATGAATACCACCGTTAACTTAATGTAACGTATACATATCAAGATCACATTTCTAGGAAATCTCCCTCATATCACTAGACACCTTATTTTGAGTCAAAGAAACTTTTGGTCATGATAAACTATATGAGCTTCTTGTATCAAATTCAGGATGTTTTGCACTTGGCTTATATCCAAGGTGAAATACCTTAATATACCTCAGGTTTGACAGTGGACTATGCCTCTTAGTCCACAGTTTTAACTGTGGACTATTAAACAACCGTGGAGTATTATCGTGGAGTAAGTAGTGGTAGACTATTCCTCTTGCTCTATGATCTTACCCGTGGACTATAAAATAACCATGGATTATTCCAATTTTAGCAATTCAGTGAAAAGAACTATGGTCCATGGTAAAAGTTGTGGTCTATTTCTAATAAAATCATAGAGAGACAACAATTTGAAGCACAATTCAGATACCAATCAATCCATATGAACACTGATAACCCACCACAAGTGGATAATGCGTGAAGCATTACTTAGATCAATCCCATACTCATTCATAAAGCACTCATGTCAAATCACGATCTCTATCAATTAAAAACAAATTTTATGCAATGAGTTTTTCATATATAATAGTTAAAAAGTACTAGGGCACGTACTGGTTCAATCTCTGATCATTACAATTTATGACCACAACATTGCATATTGTATCTCCTTAAACACATATACTTTTTTCATCTAAAGACTAGATTGAGTACAATATTTTACAATCTTAACAACCATATGAGACTAAATCCCACGAATAGGATCTATGAAGGATGCAACATGAGACCTTGATCTTTGTTAACTTTGTACACTCAGATGTTGTGACTTTGAATCCAGATGACGTCGACAAAACAAAACTCATCATCCTGCAATAATAGAATGTCCCATATGGTCATAAAATTTGAAAATATGGTACTAAATGACTTTACAATATTGATTGTGGAATATAATTTCTAAACCTCTACTGTAACAATCTTTTCATGTAAAATCCAAAATTACTAAGCTAAGCCATGTTTTGTCACTAAGTTGGCAGCATATAATCAATTATGCAACAAATGAAAGAGATTGAATAATAGTTGTATGCATCTTACCATAGTGACACAAAACCATTTCTGCATTACTTTCTTAACATCATAAAGAGGAATGAATAAAAGAGAAGCACAATTAGATAAGAAGATATAGAATGTTAGGAAAATAAGTGCATTTGTTGTTAATGTGCAGAAAAGAGTAACATAGTTTTATACCTGATAAAAAATCATGAATGTTCTGGCATCATGAATACACATTTGTGTCTATCATTCTTATACTACTATGTGTTGCTTGGTGCTACACCATCTCTCTGCGAACATGATACATATGTAGCTATCGTGAAAAACCTACATGCCATAAAATTTGTATATGTTGGATCATTTACTTAGGTTAATCTATGGAAGCTTAAATAAACATTAACACAATTCTATTGCAAAATGTAATCTCTTAGTACATTACCTTTTGTTTGCCGCCTGTCTTGCTGAAGACGTGCTTTATGAGATGAAGAATGTACAAATCCTCAATCATTCACTACACTTTATGTATAATGATTTAAAGAATCAATAGTATCGTTTAGTAGAGAAAAATAAAGATTGCTTCATTATTACCAATTTTTCCTCTTATATGTGGTCTAACTTACTTATGAATTGCATATTGTGTCGTTGAGCAAATTTACTTTTGATATTTAACTAAAATTTAAACAAGAACATCCAAAGTTACATTAATATAATCCAAAAAGAATATATTATTTTACCATTTCCAACACACCTATTATATGTGGCAAATCCTACTTAGGACCTACAATTTTGTTAAGAAAATTTTTTGTATATCTCTTGTCAGATAAGAAAAAAGTATAATGATAGTCTTACATATGTCAATGGTTTGCATTATATGTAGTCAATCTAGGTTATTTACTATGGTAATTCGTTTGATAGATTAATTGTGATATGACATGAAAAAATTAGGAGTACATGCATTTTCTTACAACTTATTCTCTATATGGTGTCTAATATGTTATTCAAAAGGAACATACATATACAATATAAGCTAACCAGATTTTCCATGTGATAAAGGAAGTTTGTTTCCTCCGGATGACCCATGTCCAGATGCTCTGAGAAGCCCTTTGCGCTCATTGCCCTTAGTGACTTACCTAAAGAAAATTGCCGAAATAGTTTTTCTCCCTCTAGGTTGCCTTCATCACAAGCCATACAGTCACATATTTTTCCATGTGATAAAGGAGGTCTCTTTTCTCTGGATGACCATGTTCGGATTCCCTAAGAAACCCTTTGCGCTCATTGCCTTTATTGACTTACCTGCAAAAAAAATTGCCGAAATAGTTTTGCTCCCTCTAGGATGCCTTCATCACAAGACGTACACCTATGTAAAATAAGGACATATACATATGTATACCAAGGAAAAATAATTAGAATTAAAAGTAATCACATACATATACATGGTACACGGTGCAGCTATATTGGTAAAAGCTTTACATGAGTAACTTATTTCTAAAGTTATCATGTACCCATTACAAAAGCACGAGCCGAAGTGAAAATCTATTTATAATAGTAACATAATAATAAGTATGTATCGATACATAGCTTGTTAAATAATATACATTTGTTGCTTGGCAGCCGATCTGTAGGAGCAAGAATCCTAGAATTTATGATTATAAAATAAGTTAATGGCATGACAATATTTCTTCTCTTAGACGCAACGGTCACTAGCAATTGCAAAAAGGAGCACGTCGAGTAAAACTTAATTGTAAATAGCCTTACTGGTTCAAAGAACTCTGCCGCTTAAACAACAATCTGCTAATGCCAGATTTTAACAAGCTGCTGCTGATCACACTCCCCTCGAGCGTCGCAGTCCAAGGTGAGGATGATCGTGATCGATACTCCATACCCCTACTTGATTCCTCTCCCCGCCACCGCTCCCCACCGATCTGGTGGATGCTGAAGCGCCGCACTTTTTCTGTTGCGGGGTCGTCTTTTGCTAGGGCAAGCCGTAATGGGAGACTGCAAACCAAGTAAAGAATAAATATACTAGGGTATGGGTGAAGTATCAAGGTTTATTTGAACTGGGCTTAATGCCTCAAAGCCCAGAAACCGTGGTCCATTATAAGTGAGAACAATACACCCCAAATAACCGTGGACTAAAGCAGTTATACATTTTTGACCGTGGAGTATAACGGTTTGTGCTCTAGTGATCAAGACTAACAATAAGATTCAATCTACAAACAGACCCTCAATGATCTTGGAATTACATCATCCAAGTCAGTGGTTTTTCCTATGTGAAATGAGATTTATTGAATTGCAGTGAAAATAGGATAAACAAATAAAAGTAATAACCAACTAGTAGTTATATTAGCTATATTGTATTTGCAAATTCATACACCCACTTTTTCATTCTAGTATATGCACATATAAGTTATTAGTTAGGCAGTTTAGTTATTAGCTTTTCTAAACATGTCTTTCTAATGAGTAATACACAAGAGATCATAAAGTGATATGTAAGATATGGATCATCAAAATAGTTAATTCAATTATGGATCATCAACCTCTAAATTATGTGTATATAATAGTGCATTGTATCAATACATAGAAGTTTATATAATCTATAATATGCACCAATTGTATATATTATTTTCAAGAAAATGATTAGTGCATGAATGCTAGGAACCCACCTGTTTGTAGTTACATCAAAATGTTTAATATGTCACACCCTAACCACACAAATTGGAATTTAAGAGAAAGAACCTTAATACTAAGATGGTCGATAAAGAGGAGTGTGAATGGATTAATGTTTTGATGAACCTACACTAAATTTCATTATAGTTTGGATTATAGATGAACCAGCTTTAGTTTATATAACCATATGGTCTATACTTATATCTATACATCTTGATATCTAGGTAGGAGTACTTAACTAATACATATCTAAAAAACATATGAATCAAACCTAGATATTCAAAGTATAGGGTTTTGATAAATAATAACTAATTTCATCCCTAACCTTAAATGTAGGTGCTCCTAAGATTTAAAACCTAACTCTAAATTGAACAACCAAATACTAGGTTTAAATATACTTTGAATTCTGAACTGGTAGTTTTTCACTGACGTGGATACAAACACTTTTAGGTTGACAAGGATAATGGTGAATGTCACCCCAATATCTAGGTTTAGTCATGAAGATCAAGTATGTACATTCTCTAATTTATTTTGGGAATTGTTTGAATTAAGCCTAATTCATTTAATGAGCCATCTCTTGAATATAAATTATACTTGAAAATCTTTTGTTGGGCATTCATATTCCTATTTTGGATTCATGTAAATTTACATGATTATTGAATCTTTCTTTTATAAAGGGTCTTTAGACCCCTCCTACTATGATTTCCTTCTATGTGGAATTGACTGAAATGCTAGTCTTGTTTATCTCTTTATGCATGCTACATGTTTGACTAGAATATATAGAATAGTGGTACTAATGTACAAGCATACTTATAAATGATGTGTGTATTCTTCCCGGGGTGGGCATTTCCACCCTTATTTCTTTTAGTCGGTGTTATGGCCCTATTTTAGGTATACTCATTATACATTATTATGCATGCAAATATTTATTGTTTCAAATTGGAATTGTGGTGAATTGTTATGGTAAGACACTTATACACTTCATGCTTATACCTTGAATTTTAATATGCCTCATTTCTATTATTATTTTTATTTTGAACTTACGTAATTCCATATATCCCTCTTCATGTGGGAACATCTCGTTCGTGCCTAAAACCCAATATAATGCCCAAAGTTTTTATTATATGTACATATTCAGCTTTTGTTGACCTATATTGTGTTTCCTATGTTTTGGGTGATGTCCATCCAGGTATAGGCACATTCAAAGACATGGATTCAAGGAGATCATCTACATGAAATGGACTTAGGGATAGTTTGGAATTGACGGGTTGTCGTCTTCACTCAGTCCTACATGTTATTAAATACCTTTTACTTTGTTATGCCACTTTTATGGTGAGGAAGATTTCTAAATAAATCATATTGTAACTTTGTAATAGTTTTGTTTTCGTTGATTATTACTACATGGATCTTGTATTGTATCATTTGAGTGGATCCCCTTTTGGGTCCCACTTCTTATAAAATGGTATCAAAGCCTAAGCAGTTGGTGACTTGACTATTCAAATTATCCTAGGTTGACCCTTAGAGGTTATTGATATACCTATTTCTTTGTAGTGGAATACCAATTGTATTTTCAACTTGAATAATTTGTTCACTTCCACTCCCCAAACTATGTATGTAGGTGAGACTCAATCCTCAGTAACCCTATGTACCACTACCCTCTCTATGGAGGTAGACGTGTCTCTAAACATGAGTTTACTCCCCTAATTATTAGTTTTGACCTTTGTCTTTATGGGGAGCTAGTTTGACCATTAGGATGTTTATACTGACTTGAATGCTCTCAGCTAGGCTTAACCCTAATTCTCACCTTGACTCCTTGCATTGTTGTACTCTATCATGCCTCACATATTCCCACTATTTGGCATTGAGCATGCATCAATGACAATGAAGATTCTTGAGTAAGTTTTAGAGTTGAGATGATTCCCTTGATATTAAGTAATGCTCTAAACCAACTAAGTGATGGTTAGGCATGTGTTTCTTTCAATACAAAGTATCTCAACATAGTTATACCCAAGGCCATCCATTTACGGGTAGGATACCATCCGCATTTATTTGTTATTCCTCCTATGTGAGTGTTGGATGATGGAAGCTAATTGTTTAGTAGTATATTCTTAGGATTTGACCTCTCTAATCTATATGGTGTGATTACATTACCTAGTGAATGAGGAGTTGTATAATTTGACTATATAGTGCGCCTTGTCTTGTGATGAAATTAGGGTTGTAAACCAAAAAATGATAGAGAAACCCTAAATCTCTTCCTATGTCATTGTGCAATCTTATGAATGTCTTAAGTCTTGTGATGAGGCAACATGAATTATGAATAAGAATGCACATGAATTATGAATAAGAATGATCAGGATAATGGTGGATGTCGTGCCTTATTAGAGTTTGATAGATGTTGAACATGTGCATTAAGAAACCCTTCCCCCTTTTATTTTCTATATTTGGGATGTAGTCGTACACCCTTTTAATTGTTAGAAGAAATAGGACCCTTATGTGGATTTAAGAGATGATAGAATAATGTTATAGCTGTCATTTTGTGCTAGGTAGATGACATGATTCTCAGATCAAATTTGGCGCCAATTTTGAATTTTTCATTGCAAATCTTTATCACTAAACTTATTTTCATTATTAACTATATGTTAAAAAAGTTTTTAGATTTTATCTAAGGTTTTTGGAACAAAGTCACTACTAAGAAAGCTTGAGTAGCAGAGAAACCCCTTTTGTGGAGAAACCCTTGATTGGCACAATCAACCCGCAAATGCTAGGTCTAAGTTTGATGTACTGAGTACTAAGAAGAGGTTTTGAATATATAAGATCTAGTTAACACACCCTTATTGTTCCTCCATTTGTTTAGATAATTTAAAGATTAATCCTTTTAGTGGAGTGAACTCTTGGATTCCTTATTCATAGTGGCATTGCTTAAGGAAAGATCAAAACTAAATTGTAGTTGTAATAAATTATACTTGGGTAGTTTTGGGTAGTCTTGTCAAATAAATATAGATACACCTAAATGGGTTATTGAACTTTGTTAATATGGGTAGCATCGATGTTAGTTGGATAATCTAAAATAAATCCTACAAAAAAAGTATGCATATAAAATTAAGGCCGCTTTCTAAGTTGGGTAAACTCAATTGGTTGATAGTTCATAGAGGATAATTAAGAATGTAAATAGTTTGTCTACTTGATATACAAGAAGTTGATCTGTGGCCCTATGTACTAACTCGTTATAATATCTTTAGAAATTAAGTAAACATGTTCATAAATAATAAACATCAAAGAAAATGTTTCTTAACCTCACATGGTATTAAATAAACTTGAGTGGTGAACAATTAAAACTTATTGATGATAATATGTTTCCACATGTATGTATAAATAATGTGTAAATTGGTTGATGTCAGTCATAAGGGTGGGATTAGGTTATGAATGTATAGATTTTGGGGACAAAATCCTCATTAAGTGGTGGAGTGTTGTAACATACTTGAATCTAGCCTAATATGCTAACTCTCCCTTCTTCTAAGACCTATTTAAATATGTTAACATATAGTACCTTTTTACCCGATTCAATATGTTGGAAGTAATTAGAGACATAAATATATTTTTTTCTGAGAAACCCTATTTCTTTATTCAACGTCCAGAATGCTTACATTACTATTTTGAAACTTTAAGTTAGTTAAGCATCGACCATTTCAAATGAGGAAGGGGAGGGAGTGACCCACAGGTCTAGTGGAGGGTTTGTATACATCAAATCCTCCATAAATTTTTGTAGATGGTGTTTAGTAAGGGAATCAACCAAAGTATTTAACTTTCAGTCGACCTTCATGATTAGACAGTCACCCAGTTTTTCCAAACTTAGAGACATAAATATCTTGAAATCATAACTACACTCAAATATGATTTTTCAAATATCCATAATAGATTAATCAGTAGGAGTTGTTGTATAAATACACTAACTAATAGATTAGGCCATGTTTGGAATCCTATAATATTAGAATTAAATTATGAAACAAATTAAATATACAAATATGAATATTGGTTCCACAATTCATTATATTTGGAGTAATCAAATCATAAAGATACTACTTAATATGCAAATAGTCAAATTTAATATGAAACATTGTCAAAATATAACATTGATGGGAAATTCGGATTCCTAGTAACCATTTAGCCTACATGAAAATTTTCATACCATTTGAATAATGTTTGTCTTGTTAAATGAATTAGTGTAGAAACATATCACAACTTAGGTTTAAATGATGTAATCTTAGTTGCATTATTATCTTGATGTTGCTTATCATGCCATCTGCCCTGTTTGATTTAAGAGTCTGCAATCTAAGTACCTGCCTATTCTCATAGATCTATAGAAGGGGACTATCCCCCTACCTCACAACTACATCCTACACTGGGAGCAAAGATCAAAGAGGCTCTGTATTCTACTCCCTGTGCTTATATCATTCTTGCCTCCACATTCTTCTCTTCCGACCGAATACAATGGGATTGAGATTTCCTTCTCCTCTTCCCTATTAACAGTAGCTCTTTTAACTAGACTCAACCTCCACTTCTTCTCTACCTCCTCCTAATTGCCTCTCTTACTCTCCCTCAACCCTAGTCACAACACATCTCCTCCTACATGTGCATATAGCCATGGAAGCTACTAACTACTTTTAACTTCTGCGAAGGCCAGCAAAGAGTTCATCAACAACACATTGTCCCTCATATGCCATGGCGACGCTACAACAAATAGTAGAGCCGAAGGTCATGCTTTGCACCTTCCTCCATCATGAATCTAGCATTTCTAACACCATTGCAAACCACCTCTCTTCCGCCTGTCATCCTCCTCGTGCCCACCACTAGGGAAACACACCTATCATCATCCTTTTCCCAGATGATCAAACTTTAGCGCTTGCAGATATAGCAGCCATGGATGGATTCTGCGACCCCCAAGACACCCAGACCCCTCTCCTTCTTCTTCATACTTCCACGTGACCTGCAAATATCATGTCACATCCTGTCACCACCCTCATCATCTTACACCCAACGATCAAACAGCAGCAGACCACTGACTGCAACCATAAAGGTCTTCAGATCTATTGTCCTCGACCCTCGTTAATTGCAATGTGTCAACGCCATCGGCCTGGACCTTCAGACCAGAGCCATCACCCTAAAGCTTGGCCATGAAAGCACCATCATCACTTCTGTCACCATTTTCTTCACTATGGAAACCAACACGTTACACCACAAATGTCCATCACACACCAAATCGCACACCACCACCAGTCAACAAGAGAACAAGCCAATGCACAATTCCTCAGATTTTCACCAACCCATGTCTTCTCCATATGAAAACCCACATTAGAAAAGAACTGACCAATGAGTATCCTTGCATCCTCGTCAAAGGTTTGTTGTCCTAAGCTATCTTCCTCACTGGTTCTTCCACCTCCATAACTAGGTGTTCACCACCTGCTGACTGTCACAACACCTTGCAATACCTGCTACAATGTGCATCGTCATCTCCTTCTCTACATCCACAGCCTAACACAATGGAGATATTAAAATTCAATATCCTTGACCCTCTCAGTCGCTAGGCTTCCCTATCATGGGTACATCTTGTTTGTGTCCTATTTCAGATCAAGAAATGGATGAGGAAGATGAGATCCTTCTTGTGCCACATCATCTACCTAGGCCACATCCAACACCATATCATGAAGACCACCGTTAACTTGATGCAACCTATAATGACCTATACTTTGTTTCCTATATTCTGAGTGATGTTCCCTTGCACCCATGTATAGGCACATTAGAAGACAAAGACTCAAGGAGATCATCTACATGAAATGGACTTAAGGATATCTTACAATGGATGGGTTGTCCTCTGCACTTGGTCCTACATGTTATTAAATGTATATCTTTTACTTTGTTATACCACCTTCTATGGAGAGGAACATTTGTAAATAAATTATCATGTAACTTTTTAATAGTTCTATTTTCACAACTAATTAATACATGACTCTTGTATTGTATCAATTTAGTGGATCCCCTTTTAGGTCCTACTCTTTACACAACCTATATCTCGGGATGTCTAGTCTGAGGTGTTTCCCTACTCTGAGTCTGCAAATTGGGCCCTTCTAGACACAAATATTACTCCATGAGCTTTCAAGTTATCTTCCTCCATAAGGTTCTACCCTTTCATGAGATGACCCTCAACATAACATAATACCACTCGTCAAAGAGAGTTTGAGTCTCTACAAAAACTTTGAGCTCGGGCTTTTTGTGTACTTTAATAACAACCTACTTGTATCTCATATACATGTCTGGCTCGTGTACTTTCATGCTGACTGACTTGTGTTTTATATGGACATTCCCTTGTATCCTAAATACTTGCATGCATGCAAATTCAATGGTACATTCCATTTGTGGATCAAACAAGTTGCCACACTGAGTGGGCCTTGCATCATGCGAGCCTTACACAAATCCATGTACCTTGGAATATCATCTCATGCTAGCATGGATTTCACATAGTTTAACTGGGATAATCAAACACATGCTTGTATTCAATATTCATCCCACCATATTCATTCCCTAGCTCGATCTTTATCTAGGTTCTAGGCATCAATTGTCCAAGTATCATCCAACTCAACCACACATTGTTGTATTAATGTAAAACATAGCAAGGTCCAAAATCTTCCAAGCATGAATTTTACTATGTGGTATTCCACATTATAGGAAGGTAGGTGGTTTTCTCTTCTGAGTACACACCTTCCTTTAAGGGTACTTTTAGAAGCCTTGAGGCAGTTTTTCATGATATATCCTTCCTTCAAATTTGAATATCACTAGATTTTTATGTACCCTAGCTACATAAAAGGATTTATTCAAGGTCTAAATATTTGACACCTTTTGGTTTTTTTCATCATTCAAATTCCTTGATTGGCTTCTCTTATCCTTGGCTTGACCAAAAATATTGTTGTTTGACTCCTTGGAATTCATCTTTCTTAACAAGCCGTCAACATACCCTTGTTATCCCAACACATACTCCTTTTTTAGCCTTAAGGAATGTTAGTCAAATTTCATCAAGCTTATCACCAAGGTAAACTACTATTTGGAACTAGGGGCTAAATGGACATGAAAGGAAAATAAAATAAACCTACTTTCTCCTTTTAGGATATAGGGATCCTTCCAAAATTCATCACTTATATACTTACACTACTAGCCATTATCCTCCGACAGTACAATTTATTAATTTCTCTCTTTTATAATTGTGAGTAGGGCATGTATGTGTATATAATTATGCCCTAGGTTAGGTGTTCGTAAGGATATCCTGGTTAATATGATTGATTCTCTCACCAAATCTTACTATTCCTTATAACACTTAGGTGGCATACATCACCCCATATGTTAAAGGATCAAAATGGCATCTCTAGGGATAGGGTCCCATCCATGTGAGGTATTGTCTAGGTTTTTCATACTCTAGGATGTGTATTCCTCTTGGGGCTCAAGGTGGCATAACTATATCCCTACCTATTACTAGGGTTTGTAGGAGCATATGTACTACCTTGTATATTTAATTTTATTTTCCACGGATCAAATAACTTTCACATAAATACTCCTTCTAGTTCTCCATCCCTCACAAGAGTTTCTTGGGTTTGTATATTTCTTTTGTTAATCGTGTATACCTAAAATTAGGATTTTGAAAGATAAATTTATTTTCATAAGGTTTCTCGATTTCATCTAATATACTTGTTATTTTCACTTTCATAATTTATTATAGTTGCATTATGGGTTCCTATAAGTTTTTAGAGTTTATCCTTATAGGAGAAGCACAAATAAAACATGTTTGGAATTTCATATGCCTTAGTTTGGTAGAGGATACCTTAACTCTAATTTTCTTGAAACATTTACTTAGGTGAGAAGATAAATAGATCCTTGGGTTTAAAATGGATACTCCTAGGGTTGAATAGAATTGGAATGAGAAAAAGACAAAGTTTAGAAAAGAAGACTTAGAAGTATGTTGTTTGTGATAAATCCTCAAGTTTTGGCCAGGCAGGAGTCACACTGACTTGGGAGTCCTCATAAACCAACTAGTGGTGTGGAGGAAACTGTTGTCATCCCTATGGTATGAATCACTCTAGACACCATTACCATTTGGAAATACCATGTTGATTCCCCTAGTTTCTATAGAGTTTTCAAAACTATTGATAACTAAGTCATTTACAAAAATTTGGGCTCTAATACCAATAGTAAAAAAAATCACCTCCTATTATCCCCAACAACGTGGTTGAAGAACGCAAGGTATGTTGTTCATATATTACTAAGGATCCAGATTTAAATAAATAAAAATTAACCATTAACAATTCCATCAAAGGGTAATTTTTACAAAAAGGGATAATAAATATCCTCAACATGATTTTACACTATTCTTAAAATATGGGAAAGACCAACATTTAATGATAATAATGAAAGAAATGAAACTATTTCAAATCCTCCTTGGCTTCGTTCATTGGAATTATTCTGTATTCTTAGGAAATGATGTACTTTTTCACATCAATGTGTCTAACCTAAAATTTTGACAAACAAAATGATGTCATCATATTTCTATAACTTTTATGTGGGTCTAACCAACAAGAGTGCATGTACCATTAACAAATTATATGACAAATTAGTCGGCGAGTGATATCCCAGCTGGTTGTTGCTTGGGGCCCCTCCCGAGTTCAACTCTTACTGGAATCCCCTCTTGAAAATGAATTTCCCACAACGTCATTCGGCCTCTAATGTGACTTATTGAGATATTGGAGTGTGGGTGCATGGATCTCCCGAGTCTACCATCTCTACTATTTGGGCCTTCACCTGGGGGGTCGGGTTTCCCATGGTCATCCAAAAAAAGTTATATGACAAATAAATTTAAGTAATTGCAAATTACATAAATTTCTCATTTTCATTTAATTCAACCCATAATCTTGTTCATTTCACTTGGTGTACTCAAATTCCATCCTTAATTGAATTCTAAAGTGTATGTCTAGTCATCATTCTCATTATTGTGTATCCCATCATTTGACTCTTTCACCTCACTTCTTATTATTCCTTTGAACACTCTCATGTTATTTGACATTCTTTTCTTCAGATTGTGCTTCTCCTAATGATACTCTTGTCATACATCAATTAACGGGTTATATGTTGATTTCACAATTTTTGCAGTATTGAAAGCATCCCGTGCATACATCACGTTATTAAAATGTTCAAAAAACTTTGAGAATAGAAAAAGGTCAATTAAAGCCAATCTTCATAGATAAATCAAGTGCCTCAATCAAGTTGCTTGATGATGTCCAAATTTTCTAAAGCTTATATCCACTCAATAGATATTATGAAAATCCAATTTTAACTAAAAGTGTTATTATCTCCCTAGAAGTTCATAATTATGGTTTTGAAGATGATTTTGGGCTGTAGGGTTGGTCCATCAGGTTACAAGCTGCATGCAATACCTTATCATCATTACCGTGCACAAGAGATTGTAAATAAAATGATGGTGATTCAACGTCGCAACTCAAAGTACCATGGGTCTACACTGGTTAATAGAGTATACCAATAGTGATTGAACTTATTATTGCTAACTACATGCATTAGGTTCTTTTAGAAATTATCATTACCAAATACTAAAATTGACTTGACATTAATAATCTTAATGCTAAAAGCTTTCAGTGGTAGGTCAACAATCTAATTTGACTAATGGAGTCAGAACTCATGCACAAAATAGAATTATACCTTAAAGTTAATGTATTGAATTCATTTAATTGGGGTTCAGGTTGAGAAGGGTTGTGATTTGGGCCTCGTTGGCATTGTGAGCCTGTGACTATCCTTTACAATAGATATGAATCTTCCCAGCACATGAGCACATAGGGTTCTCCCCTTTCCTAGTGCTAGGGCACGCACTAGATGCCTTTTATGGGGTGAGTCCCATTTTCTATTGCCATCCCCAATCTGGGTCATCTATACTATAGTTTGGGCTCCTTCCACATGGTTGTGAGGCTGCCACAGGCCATGCCCACACAACAGCAGAGTTGCATTGGTTAACCCATGCTTGTGTGTGGTTTATGGTTGGCTTGGTCTCTGTTGTGTACATCCTACTAGCATCAATGCCACTAGTCTACCGGAGGGGCTCCCTTCTCATCTCCCTTGATGTTTGGGCATCACGGGCTGGAGTTCTCCTTGAACAGTATCACAACTATGTTTAACATACCCTACCAGTGTGTAGCTTCATGGAAAAACTAGGTTCACCTTGGTCTGAATTCTCATGTTATTGCTTAGCTTGGTTGGCTTCATCTTGATTATGCTTGTCTCTCCCTTCATCCCAACAAATAGATAAGCACCTCACCATAGATAACAGAGGTCATATATGTTTCTGCCACACCAGGTCACAAGGTGGTTTAGGTGACATTTGGATGAAGGTGATGGTTCTCTGTCATAATACCCTAGGCAAGGAAAGTCTAGAAGTTGTGTTGGTATGGATGGGGAAGGACATATCAATAAAAGTAGTTTGGTTGTGGTGTAGAGAGAGGTAATTAACTCCAGGGTTTACAAATTGGAATAGAGTATGGAGGTTGACGAAGACTTGAAAAAAGTCATGATGAGGAGTCGTCATGGGATCATTGTGTGGCCGTCAAACGAAAGCCAATTGTCACCGGTCAAGGTTATCTTACATAGGGGTAAAGGTAAACCCTAGATTGGTTTGTCTAAAAATACATGTATAAACTATTAATACAAAACAATATATTTGCATAAACAAAATAATGAAGCTTGTACTTATTTACATATCAACTATTTTCTAAATTCCTCCATAAATCACCTATAATTTGTCATATCTCCATAAAGATCCATATTAGACAATTAATAGATAGATATGAAAGTTCCAATGACTTCTAGTTCTAGGACCTTCTGTATTTTTCTCATATCTTGACACCATAAAATGTTGTAAAAAAACTTGTTGGATTAATAACATTTTCTTGACCATCAAGTCATTTTCTTTCCAAAATAATATTTTAAGAGTATCTAAAACTACATATGATCTAATAAGGCTTTTAAATCTTGGAATTTCCAAGACAATAGTACAAATAAAAGTATCACCATGTTTAATGTTTACTCTATTGAACTATTATTTTATTTAATTAGTGGCCCTTAGGATACATGATTATATTTAAAAATAACCATAACATTTATTTAGAGGAATATATTTTAATACTTCTTTTTCTATTACAACTTCTACAAAACTAGAAAGAAAGGAAAAATCTAGTTCCTCAAAATATAAGTTCTTGTTCAATAAAAATCACATTAGAATGATTTGTGTATGCATTGCGTATGAGATCAAGGATATAATAGTGTAAGTAACATACATGTTAAACTTAGCGAGCTGAAACCCTAATTTTAAATGAATATCCTTTTTTATTATTATGTCCATTACTTCAGACAATGACTTCAATTATCTCTAGTTGTAGCTTCTCTAGAAGTTGTTCTTATCCATCCTTCTTTTTTGAAAAATCTAAAAACCCATTATTAATTTTGTTGGCTTCTTACTAATGTACAAAAGAGCTACTATGTATACAATCTGATGAAATTGCTAAAAAAATCTATAAGGAATCCTCAAATAGGGTGGGGACATAACCAAAGAGGTTCCTTGTAATGCGCCATTGAATCTCCATGGAGTTCTGATTATTCCTTACTATGCATCACAATACAAATGTATTATTCAACATGTGTTGTGTTATATAAATTATCATTAATAAAAGGACCATTTATTCTCAATGTGAATAAACATATGCAACATGTATGATGATTATCTCATTTAAACTTTCATTTATATTTCTAGCAATGAGAGATGTGTTGGATATAGGTGATACTCCTTGTAAAACATTGCAATTTCAAGAATAAGAAATATTAAATGCTATAAATTTGGTTGTAAATATGAAGTCCCTTATTTTAGCCATGAGGGTTGATGGTTGGGTGTAGAGTTGTAAATGGGTCTAAATATACCCACATATCAACAAATATGTACCCTTTATGATCCATCAAATATGGGTCTAGAATTTTGTATCCACGTACTAGAAACATGGCATACCCATAGATCTAGGGTATATACCATTTACTCACAAGTTTTTTACTTACATGTTTTGCATGTATGGGTATGATAAAGGTCTATATTTTTATTATGTGATTGTAGATTTGAACCATACCTATAAAATTAGATGGGTAAGAATACATGTATGATTAGACTCACATCGTTTACACCCCTTGCTATAAGAGCTTGTCAAATTCTATGGAAATCTTTTTTAATTCAAAGTCAAAATCTCTAACTTGGCTTCTCGTTACCTATGTCATGCATGCATTTGACATCAAAATGATGAATTCATGATAAGTACCATTTTTGAATTGATATATTTACTATTTTGATTGATTCTCAATAATATATATAAATCATAGATTCAACAAACAAGCATCATAATTGCTTTGGCTTTATATCATCAATGGATCCAAGAGATGACTAGAAAACCTTCAATAATGATACATTTAAAGTTGTTGATATATATCATCAACAAGATTATAGTATGGTTGATAAATATATTTTGAATTGAAATACTTTAAATTGGTTTGGTTTCTAATTCACATCTTCACACAATTTTCTATTTATGGCATGTGTTAGTTCAAAGTTGAAAATTTTACAAGTAGATTCACAAAGAAATTTGACTTGTTTTCATGCTCCCAGTTTCAATAGGAACTACCAAGGGAATATTTTTCTATGAAGGTTGTGAAGACAATATTTCATAATAAGATGGAGGGAGATTTCTTTGTCAATTGTTTATGATTAGATGCATTGAGAAAGATGAATAAAATAGCCTCCTGACTTTCCTAAAAAAGATGCATTGAGAAAGAAATAGCTAAAATTTCTCAACCGGTGACATGATTAATTAGTTCTATGATTTAAGGATCACAAAGAATATCTCAACTACCATCATAATCATACACGTACATATTTATACTTCTACACAACAATTCAAATTTTCATTTTGCACGTTACTTGGAGCTGCCAGCATGAAACTGGTGGCTCTGCCCATGTTTGCTTTGTTAGTCACTTAAGTCCTATCTGGTTGGTTGTAGTCAGATGACAAACTATGAATATGAAATATATTTTTACTTTTCAATATCACAATTTATAGCTCGACCAGGGGCGGAGCTAGAGAAAGGCAAGCATAGACCACTAGGGGGGAGCAAAATACGATTAATAACCAATTAACCAAATGGTTAAACTTATTTTGGAAATTTTGGTTAATTTGGTTAATGTATTCCAGTTAATTGGTTATATGGGTAATTTGATGGTTAAAATTATTTTCTATTTGGTTAACCAAGTAGTAAAAATTTACTAGTTAAAAAGTATTCTACACATATATACCTACATACGTGTACTTATATTTGAAAAAACCTCTACATTTACATACTTATCATGTTCTCATGAAATGTGCACCTCTAAATCTATATACAAACTACTATAGTATAACAATTGTTTGAAGTTTTATGAGTATTTTCATATAATACAATCACAAGAACATTATTTGGTTAACCAAATCAACCGACCGAATTAACTGTTAACTGATTAACCATAATCAAATTAACTGACACTAATATTGTTAGGTTAATGGTTAAAATCTCACAACACAAATTAACCATTTAACCGAATTGAATTAACCATAATCGACCAAATTAACCAAATGATCACCCCTATAAGCCATGACCCCAGCAATAAAAATGAATATTTATATTATATGCATATTTTCATATGTTAATTTCATTACATATATATACGTAGTGTAATACATATGTTGGGGATGTTGTATCCATATGGTCCTGGATGTGATGAAAACTTATTGCGGAAGCGTTACAGATAAATGTATAAGACCAAAGAAAAAATACCATATTTAATGTGAAAAACTCTCCCCAAGACAAGGAGAGAAAAACTACGGGACAATACCGACCAACAAGAACTATGTAATTAAGATTACAACTCACACTGCCCGGATTTGATTACCCCTAAATCCAGGTAGCCCTCCCCACATGAGAACAAAGATGAGAAAGAAGAGAATCACACCAGTGTGTACAAAATCTCCCTCTTTACTTTATCTCCTCATGAGGCCATTATCGTTGTTGGGGACTGCTTGATGTCGATGTGACCGTTGTCTGGGTCAGACCGTTGCCACTATGACAACACTGTGTCTGTAGCCGACAACCACTACTTTGCTTCAAGGCCAAGTCGATGGCCCTCTCTTATCAACCAAGAGATCTTCCCTGTCAGTGCACCCAATGTTTCATCGACTGTCAGCCGATACTTCGCTTCAAGGCAAAGTCAATAAACCTCTCTTATTCAAACAAGAGAGCTCCTCTAGTTGTTCTTATTCTTTGGCTCTTCTACAATAGAAGGCATCAAAAAGAAATTGGAGGGATCACACCTCAACTGGTGGGATGTCTCAATGGCCTCCCCTAGGGCCTCTATTTATAGGCCTTCATGCATGTGGTTGCAAGTAGGAATCCTTGTCCAAGTCCTAGTCCAAGTCCTTCTCCAACTCCATGTTGCACATAGGGAGCCATCATCTTTCTTCTTTTAGATATGGCTCCTATTGGGATTGGTAGGATAATACAACTCCTACTCAAATCCAAATCTAGTTATGCATGGGCCAGATCCTTTTCCTATTCCCAACAATCTCCCCCTCCAGTCCATGTGAGAGACATGGTCTTCAGGGATCATCAGAAGTATCCTCTAGACCTCATCACCACCTATGATGGATCCACTCTCCTCAGACATGTCAGCATCCTTTTGTTTTCAACTATCTTCTTGAAGTCCCATCCTGACTTCACTTTGTTCCCAAGCAACTGAGAAGAAGTATCCTAGCAGTGTCGCTTCTCTCTCCATGCCCACACTTGGAATATTGTTGGCTCCTCCTGACTGGTAAGTTGAGTCATCCTAGATAAAAACCTTGTTTCTGGCATTTTGTACCAAGGTTTAGAAACCTTTTGATGATGCTCCCCTTATCTTTGACCAAAACCCTTGATAACTAGTCTGGCTTTGTATCTAATATCCTTGCTACTAGCATCTCTCTTCATCATGTAGTCCCATTTAGACTATAGTACTCTCTAGCCCTTGGGAAGCTCCATAAACTCATAGGTACCATTCTTATGATCGGAGTAAGGTAAGCTATCCCCATTCTCTCTCTCCTTATCGGTCTATTTGTCCCTCTCTCTGTTGGTCGATTTGTCCCTCGATCCAAGCCCTCAGTCTTAAAAATTTCAGCATGGATGGATGGATGCCATACTACCACTGTGTTTTATCTCTATGATTTTATGCCTCATGATAAGTCTCTGGCTCCCCCTAATCAATAAGGAGACTGACAGGCTTGAGTCGTGCATTAAACGTAAGTGCATGTATCAAAGTAATATAGGCCTTGTGAGGCCTGAGTCAAACTCAGGGAAATGTAAATTTCAGTGGACTACTACTAACTGGTCGCGATCAGCTAGACCGATTGGAAAAGTTGATTGTTGGTTTTTGTAAAAAAAATAAAGAGAAAACAAAAGAGAGCGGTGATTAAATGTTTGGTTTAATCAAATGGAAAGGGAATCCTAAGGATTACGATTTCACCGTGAGGTCTCACTGCATGCAACTCTATACAACTAACATATCTCGTCTCTTTTCGTGGATAGAGGCATGTAGTCAGAATTGCTCACTTCTGCGATGCAATCAACTACCTAGTTCTAGGTCAGTTCCACATTAGTAGTAACTTATACACTAGATCAAAGTCCATTAATTAACACTCTAGGTATCCAGCATTAACCATACATTACCTTGTCAAAGAAATTTATAGGCTAATGTGTTAATCGTGCCTTTTCAACCACTAATTCTCCATCAAGAGAAATTAACAGTGTTAGAAATCACTATGGTAATCAAGCACAGCAAACTGCGATAGAAACACAATAACATATCTGGGAAAATGAGAAGAATTATGATAATCAATGGAAAATTGTCATACAGTGATTCCCCGGGCTACTTCCGGTCCTAAGGACAATGGGGGTTAGCCCCGCATATTTATCTCAATGATACACATGGAGAATAAAGAGGAAAACATGGGGGAATGAATGAGAATATGATGTAACCCCTGGAACGGAGAAGATCCGGATGATTTTCGATGTGTGACGCCTGTTCTGTGGCATTCCAGTGGTAGAATTGTCCATCTGTGGCTCTGGAATCCTTCGGGGCGTAGATCTTGGCTCTTTTCTTTGCTCTCCTCCTTTTGGGACTTGTGTGGTGGAATAGAACGTGATACCCTAGTCTGGCCATCTTTCTTTAGGTATAGGTACCACTTACGGCCGCCAGTCTATCTTAGACATTCGATCATGACGATTCTAAATCCAACTCTGATCTGATGGTGTCGATACTATCGACGGCTGTGTCGATGGTATCGACACCTTAGGGCACTCGCACTTCCTGTGTTTGGTCAATACCATCGACGGATGGTCGATGGTAGCGACATTTGCTTGCTCCAAAACAAGACTCCCATGTCGACTTCTCGATACCATCGACAGATGTGTCGATGGTAGTGATGGGGTGCGATCTCTCCAACTTGGTTGTTGTTGCCATGTCGATAGTATCGACAGAGTGTCGATGGTATCGACAGAGTGTCGATGGTATCGACACTTCCTAGAACAGTAGGTACCTAAAAAGGAGAGAAAAACACAAATCAGTCTATGGGATTTAGTAATTCATTCAAATTAGGATAAAATTAGATAAATTTGATGCATACAATGATTATAGGCTAAAGGAAATGAATCATGCCATTATGGTCACAAAGATGATGAATGAACACACAAAACAAGTACAAAATTAGACTATAAATATGACTCAAAATCCCTGCATCAAACTCCCCTAAGCTTGAACCTTGCTCGTCCTCGAGCAGTAAAACTATCAAATTTGATTGAGAGGGTCAACTAACAAACATAATACATTGAGTGATATCTCAAAATGGTTCCCGTATGCAAGCCACATACCGGCCCTTACCAACCATAGAACGATAACTACCCTTCAGGTGACAAGAATCATTCATGAAAGATGTCCACCCCAAGATCAACAAACACTATCAAATAAGGTAGATAATATAATAAAATCCTCCGGTTCAGGCTTGGTGCATCTTTTGATCTCTTATCTACGTTGCTTATTTTCCTAACTACCATCTAAATGGAAGCAGATCTCTTGATATACATGAATGAGGAGAAAATCATGGTTGGCCTACCACTTAGAGCAATGGGTGGATGTAATAGGCGACTGTGGAAGAAATGGAAGCACGTTACAGTCAATCATGCAATACAAAAAAAAATGTTTAACCTATGATGTTGCAAAATTCAGATGATAATGATCCTAATCCTAACATTTTTGGTGAAATGATGCATGCACTATCATTCTATCTCAGAGTGAGATGGAATATCTAAAAAAACTACACAATGTTCTTATTCTTCTTAATATGCGGGTGAGAACGTGTTCCTTTCTCCCTCTTATTCCTACTTACTTCTCAATCTTTTCTTTTTTTTCTTTTTTTTCTTTTTTCAAGCCCTCATTTCATAAATGACAATGGATTATTTGTCGGTCTTCCTTCTTTTTGCATAACTTGTACATTTGATGCATTCTATTCGGAGGGTATGGAACAAGTTCACCACCTTTAATGTTTTCAGAAGAACATAAGACACATGATGTACTATATGCTCAAAAGATGTGAATGCAACTACATAATGACAGTTATGCACTACTATGACATGCATCTAAAGATAATGTGCATTTATAACTACTCTATATTTTTGTTTTTTTTTCATTCTCATGCAAAACTATGCAAAAATAACTGTAATGCAAGACCAATCTACATGGGATGCAATCAAAGAGTGAAAGACAGTAATGTGCTCCCAGTTCTTATGGTGGATTGTGAATGAAAATGCGGTGGAAAGATCACAAGATTAATTGACATAACCTTCAGAAAGAATTATATGTCCCTCCTTACTGACTTGTGTACTAATTAATCAAGGGATTTCTCTCTCTCACTTCAATTTAAAATATCATTAACGTTTGGTCAGTTTAGGCTCAACATCCATATCAATCCTCTTAACATGAACCATAAGGATACACAATCATGTTCATATGTTTAAGAGTTGACCTACCCAATCAGATTCACAAGTGATGTCCTCAAGTTCTCACAAGACAAGCTTACAATGTCTTAAAGATTTTCATTTTAAATCATTCTCTCACAACCCCCCAAATGAAAACATCGAGATGACATGCAATTACATTAAACTCCACTGATTACACTAGATACATAGTGGATCCTAGAAAACAGTAAATCCTAAAAATAAAGACAACAAAATTTTTAAAAGTAAAATAAATGCTAAAATAAAAACTAAACAAAAGCTAGATAAATAATGTTCCATCACCCCCCTAAGCTTGAATTAGACTATGGCCTCATAGTCAAAATCCAGACTTAAGAAGTGGAATAGTGATATCGTTTACTGTGGTAGTGGTGGCGGGAACTAGGTAGGGTCCCAAGTAGGATATTGTCCCTGGAATGCCAGGTCAATGGGCGGCATTGGCAGTGGTTGCGGGTACCCTCCAAAATACTTCTGGCTCCAATAATGATCGTAGAACGGCTGCTGCTACATCTCCATCCTATGCAATCGGTTGTGGATTTTCTCCTGGTTTGCAAAGAGGAGGCACTCATTTTCATAGATGGCTTGTTGGTTTGTGTACATCCTATTCAGAATATCATGGATACCTACAAAAGACGTAGTATGATGATGTTGCATCTGTTGAATATCTTGGAGCATGGTGTACATGCCCTGCATGGAGTAGACATCCTCTCCACCTTGAGAGGGCTATTGTGCAGATGGCTGGGAAGAAGACAATGCTCCAAAATGTCAGGGTCACTTTCATGGAGCAACTCGTCGTCGGAGGGGAATGGCAGCTTCCTCCTCCTCTTCATCATCATCACCTTCTTGTATGTCTACTTCTATGTCACCGCCTCCTTCTTCCTCGTCAGTATCAATGTCAATGATTGGCCACCTGTAATCTTAGCCAGGCCTGAGGTTGAAGGCGAGGTCAGGCAGTTTCTTCTCCTGAAAGACTTTTTGTAAGTGGCAGGTGGTGAAGACGGTGCTGCGGCGGACGTTGAGGAGGCCAGCATTTACAAAATGACTCAGATTTAGCATATTCTTACATTCCAACTTTGGTAACCCAGAAAGATCTAGGCTGAGTTCGATGGAGACAGGAGTAATGAGGCCTCTGAAATATATTTGGGCCTTACGGGACGTGTTCCTCTTCACCGCCATGACTCATGTGAGGAAGAAGGCTCCAAATTTAAACACTCCCTCTCTAGCAGATTGTAGAGGAAGAAGAGATCCGTTTCTTGAAACTTGCTTTGTGACAGTCAGGATCTTGCAAAGAATGTGTTAGAAAGAATACGGTGCAAGATCCAGACAAATGAATGCTCAAAGTCAGCAATGGAGGCGTTTTTCTAGCTGATCGAATAGCCTTCAGGTATAGTGACCAATGTCGCATACATGGTATCGTAGTCTGGCCTATGTGGCGGCTGGCATAGATCCCCATGAGACCACCCATAAATCCCATTGAACTCACAAAGGGACATGGTGTAATCTCTGTTGTAGAGGCGGAAAGAAACTCGCCCCTCTTTCCATTCAGTCTGTGTTGGGTGAAGTTCGTTGGGGACGACACAGATATCCAAAGATGCAATAAACTCAATGATGATATCTTTGTATGTTGGCCACCTGTTGAAGAATGGATGACCCTTGACGTGGTCAGTGTAGAGCATTGGGGATTCTCTATTTTGCCCTTGAAGCAAGTATGCCATGTTTGCCTCGAACCCCAAATCTTTAATTAACTGTCGATCACCATACTGGGTGGGCTTGATCATGCACTTCCATAGCTCTTCATACACCTTCTTGATCTCTAGTGAGGGGTGGACTATCCTCAGGTGAGGAATTAGTCCTTCAGCTGGGGCAGGTAGGGTAGGTGGCGCAGCCCTTGACGAGGAAGCACTGGATCTCACCATTATTGCAAGAGGCAACGGGTGAAAAAGAAAAGGGATGGAGAAAGGAGCTCGGAGGAGATGGTCGATGAAACTCAGAGAATACGGAGAGCCTCAGAGTCGATGGAGATGCTCGGAGATGACTGTTGGTGAAGATCTCTGTAGCTTCGAGGTTCTCAGAGACACTAGGGCTCAGAAGTGGGAGATATGAAACTTGAAGGTGTGTTTTGATTGAAAGAATAGATCTCCTTTTATAAGAGTCGGCCGCCGCTACTGTCGGTGTGTTGATACTATCGATGAGGACGTCGATAGTATCGAAAAAATAGTGAAATCTGAGGGTCACTGGTATCGACGGCCATCAATTGCTCCTGCTAAAGATGTGGATTGATGACGTGTCGATAGTAGTGACATTCGTCGATAGTATTGACGCCATCCACGGATCGTCAATGTAGACCGTTCGATGTAGATGTGCAGATTGTTGACGTGGTTTGTCGATACTATCGACGGATGTCGATGGTATCGACACCTGCGTATGTTTTTTATCTTCGTGAGGTGGTGGCACTATTTTCTATTGTTGGTATGTTGATACCATCGATGAGGTCGTCGATAGTATCGAAATTACTGAGATGAAGTTTTCTAAAAATCTCCAGACATCTCGATAGTCACAACAATTGAGTCGATAATAGCGACATTTTGCTTCGGGCTTTTGTTCCCTTGTCGATACTATCGATGATTCTGTCGATATTATCGACGAGATGAAAATTCTACAACCGTTTCACTGATCCCAACTCGATAGTATCGAAAATAGTGTCGATAGTATCGATAGTTCTTCAGGCTTGCACACTCAAAGATGCATTAGGGTTTCATTTTTACAAACGAAGTAGAAAATTACCTAACAACTAACTATGAAAATGAAAAACTAAAAAAATTAAGAATGGTGACACCTAAGTTGGGTTGCCTCCCAACAAGCATCCTGCTTTAACATCTTAAACTAGACACACTTATGCTCAATCTTCATCAAGTGTGATGAGTTTGACCTCATGCACCTTCTTCGTGAAATCCTCTCCATAGTAGTGCTTTAGACATTGGCCATTCACCAAGAACGTCCTTTCACCATCTCTTACCATCACAACTCCATGTGGATTCACTTCCTCAACAACAAATGGTCCACTCCACCAGGACTTCAACTTCCCAGGATGTAGCTTTAACCGCAAATTGAATAGCAAGACACTCTCACCTTTTGAGAAGACCCTCCTTTGGATATGGTGGTCATGTATTTGTTTTGTCCGTTCCTTGTAAATCTGGGAATTTTTATAAGCATTCATTCTCAACTCATCTAACTCATTGAGCTCAAGCAACCTTCTCTTCCCTGCATCATCAATGCTGACATTCAACTTCCTTAGCACCCAATGCGCCTTGTGCTCCATCTCCACCGACAAGTGACATGCATGCCCATAAGCCAGTCTAAAAGGCGTAGTGCCTATAGGAGTCTTAAACGCGGTTCTATACGCCCAAAGTGTGTTCGGTAGGAGCATGCTCCAGTTCTTCCTAGATGCGGTGAAAGTACACTCCAAAATCTTCTTTATCTCCCTATTGGAAATTTCTACTTGGCCCTGTTTCTACAGATGGTATGGGTGCCCACATTGTTCTTTACCCCATACTTACTCAAAAGCACAACAAACTCCGTGTTTGTGAAATGCGTGCCTCCATCACTAATGATCATGTGGGGCACTCCAAACTTGTAGAAGATGTACTCTTTCACAAACATGCACACTAACACATCATCATTAGTCCTAGTTGGTATTTCTTCTACCCACTTTGAAACATAGTCATCTGTAAGTAAAATGTATAAATTAGAATTTGAGGACACAAAGGGTCCCATAAAATCTATACCCCATAAGTCAAAGACTTCAACCTCTTGAAACACATTTAGAGGTATTTCTTGTCTTTTTGAGATGTTACTTGCTCGCTGACATGCATCACATCTCCTCACATAATCATAGGCATCTCTAAAAAGTCTGGGCCAATATAGGCCATTCTCCAATACCTTCACAGTCATCCTCAAGCTAGCATGATGGCCACCGGTGGGCAATGTATGACAATGGTTGAGCATGCTATCATATTCAAAATGTGGCACACACATGCGTAAAACCCCATCCCTGTACTGCCTCAAAAGAATAGGGTCATCCTAAAAATAAAATCTCAATGAATGGAAATCGCTTCTTCCCTTGATAACTCCAATCCTTGGGTAGTTCCTTGCATGCAAGATAATTGACTATGTGCGAAAACCACAGATCTTTGGATTTAATGGAAAGAATTTGTTCGTCCGGAAAAGTCTCAGTAATGGGTATATTGGTATCTTTCTCATCTACCCTCTCAAGGTGAGACAAATGGTCCACAACCACATGTTCAATACCCGCCTTATCCTTAACCTCAATATCAAATTCTTGTAAAAGAAGTATCCACCTAATGAGTCTAGGTTTCGCGTCTTTCTTTTCCATTAAATATTTTATCGCAGCATGATTCATCCATACCACCACTTTAGATCCCACTAAGTATTGCCTAAATTTCTCAAAAGCAAAAATCACAGCAAGTAATTCTTTTTCTGTGGTGGTATAATGTAATTGTGCATCATTTAAAGTTTTCGACGCATAATAAATGACTGTGGGTCGGTTCTCAAGATGCTGCCCAAGAACGGCCCCCACGGCGTAATCAGATGTGTCGCACATAAGCTCAAATGGTTGACTCCAATCTGGAGTCTGCACAATAGGTGCGTAAATCAAGCATTGCTTAAGGATCTCAAAAGTGTTCATACATTTTTCATTAAAATAAAAAATCACATCCTTCTCATGCAACTCATATAGTGGCTTAGTGATTTTAGAAAAATCCTTAATAAATCGGCGATAAAATCCCATGTGACCAAGGAAACTTCTAACTCCCTTCACCGAGTTCGGTGGAGGCAATTTGGAAATAACCTCAATTTTTACTAGATCCACCTCCAATCTCTTGCTAGACACCTTGTGTCCTAGCATAATGCCCTCGCTAACCATCATGTGGCATTTCTCCCAATTGAGGACCAAGTGAGTGTCCTCACATATCTGCAAAACTTTATCAAGATTACAAAGGCATTCATCAAATAACGCACCGTAAACTGATAAATTGTCCATAAACACCTCTAAACAACGTTCAACCATGTCAGAGAAAATGGAGAGCATACAACGTTGAAAAGTGGTAAGTGCATTACACAATCCAAAAGGCATATGGTGATAAGCAAAGGTACTGTAAGGACAAGTGAAAGTAGATTTTTCTTGATCCTTAGGTTCAATCGAAATTTGGTTGTAGCTGGAATATCTGTCTAGAAAACAAAAATGAGAGCGACCAGCCAGTCGCTCTAAAATCTGATCAATGAAAGGTAAAGGAAAATGATCATTTAGCGTTGCAGTGTTCAATATATGGTAATCTATGCAAACCTGCCACCCGGTAACCAACTGGGTGGTGACTGGCTCATTTAATAAATTTGTAGTTACCGTAATTCCCCCCTTTTTAGGGACTACCTGTGTCGGTCTTACCCACATAGAGTCTGAGATGGCATAGATAATTCCCACTGAAAGAAATCACCTCCTTCTTGATGACCTCTGTCATGATAGGGTTGAGGCAGCATTGGGGCTGAATTATAGGTTTATCTCCTTCAACAAGTCAGATTTTGTGTTGGCATAGAGTAGGGGAGATCCCCTTGATGTCAGAAACTGACCACCCGAAAGCACCACGGTGGTTCTTCAACACAACCATCAAATTTTCTTCATTAGCGGCACTCAGATATGTCGAGATAATGACTGGTAGCTTTGCATCCACTGCTAAGAATGCATACTTCAAATGAGGGGGCAACGGCTTTCGCTCCAAATCTGGCAGATTCACCAAAGAAGGATGCAATGGGGGCGGTAGTGGTCCCAGATCTTTAAATGCCTAGAATAGTAACAAGGCAAAACTTGAAGCATCTTCACACAGTCCTATAATGATGTGCTCCTCATCCAGTCATCCATAATATTGAACAAGCAAGTTTCAAGAGGCAATTGAGGATAGGATTCTAGCATTGAGATATCCACAACATCATCCTCAGTAAACAAGCAAACTTCTTCATCTTCATCAGGATATCCCACGGCTTTAGCAAGAGAGACCACCTTAGTTTGCTCCATGATATCCACAGAAAGTGTTCCCCTGTCCACCTTGGTCAGGACATGCTCCATGTCGAGAAAGGGTTTCCCTAGATAAATGGAAACATTGTGATCAAAGTGTCTGACATTATTGCACTGCCCTTGTTCCTTTGATGACTTTGGGCTATTCGACATTACTATTTCACATCTGTCATCAACAATGCCCATGGTCAACCGGCCTCTACCCATTTCCAGAATCATGTCAGTTGTATCTTGGAAGGGTCTACCTAGTAGCAGCCTATTCCCTTGCTCATCTTGCATCTCCATCGCAACAAAATCTGCCTGAAAAACAAATTTGTCCACCTTGACTAGAACATTCTCACAAATCCCATAAGGCCTTATGACTGAATTATCTGCAAGATGGATCGTCATGTTGATCCTTTGTGATTCTTTAAGACCAAGCTTCTTGAAGGTGGAGAGAGGCATTAATTTGATGCTCGCCCCTGAGTCACAAAGGGCCTCTCCAAACTTTACCTTCCCGATGTAGCAAGAAATGTTAAAGCACCCTGGATCCTATCTCTTTGGTGGCAATGTCCCTAGAATGAATGTGCTCACCTGTTCTTTGAGCACCACCACTTCTGTGTCTGGAATCTTCCTCTTCTTAGTGATAATGTCCTTCAAAAATTTACCATAAGAAGGTTCTGCTCAATTGCATCAAGTAGTGGAATATTGATAGATAATTTCTTAAAGTTGCCCAAGAACTTCTTGAATTGTTGATCCACCTTCTTTACTGTAAGGTTGTTCATATATGGAACCAGGACTGTCTGTGCTCTCTGATGTGGATGCACATATGGTGTCCTCTTCTCTACGTCTTTCTCAACAATGGGCTCCTCCATAGCAATCTCTGCACTATCCTTAGCCGTTTCTGTGACTTTGGCTTCCTCTGCGGCCTCACCTGTAGCTTATGGCTATGATGTGTTTAGTTCATTGACTTTAGAGTTTAAAATTTTCTTTCCACTCCTCAGCAAAATAGCATTGGCTTGATGGCTCCCTCCTGGAACATCAGTATTCCCTGGAAAACCCTACTTTGCCGGCTTCTTCAAGCTTGCAATTTCAGCTGCCATCTGCGCAATAGACATCTCAAGCATCCTCATCTGTGCCCCATGGCTTTGTAGAGTCAGACCAAATTGGTTCATAAATTCCCCATGTGACTAAATTTGCTTGCCGAATGTATTCATCAACTCTTGGTTTTTATTAATTGGTTGAGCAACTCACTACTTTTGTCCTCCGCACTAGGATGTGGCTTCTGATCCGGATCCTGGAGAAAATTGTTTGGATCCTTCTATGAGAATTTCTTGTCTTTCCTCCATGCATAGTCATTATTCCTGTAGTTCTACTGTTGGCACATGAACTTTTCTTGCGTCTCATCATCAGACCCATCATCATCTTTTTCTAGAAGTCGCTTCGCTATCAAATCCATCTTCTCATTTAATTCTTTAATAGCCTTGGCATCCCCTACAACTTTGACATGTTCTGATGCGTCTCTTTCACCCCAAGATTGCTTCTTAGCCACATTCTTTAAAATCTCTTTACACTTGGATCCTTTATTTTTTAGAAAGAAACATGTTCCTACTGAGTCTAAATTACTCCTATCATGTTCGTTAAGAGCAAAATAAAAGATCTTTGCTTGGGTTTTTAAATCTAGCCATGATGTGGGCATTTTCACAGCATGATATTGAAGCGTTCCCATGTCACCGAGTATGTCTCGCCAGCCTACTATTTGAAGTAGTGGATCCTCCTCACGAGATCATTTCTCTTTTCGGGTGGAAAATACCTTTCAAAGAATACATCAATCCTCATGTCCCAAGATTCGACATATTCATTATCTAGATTATAAAGCCACTCCCTTGCGTTGCCTGCTAAAGAGGATGGGAATAATTTTAGGTAAATGGCCTCCTATGGGAACCTATCTACCTTCACCATATCACAGTTCTCCACAAAGGTGCTGATGTGAGCTATCGGGTCTTCATTTTTGAGTCCATGGAATGCCTGCGACTTGATCAATCGAATAAGCCCTGGATCAATCATGTAATTGGGTATGTTGATAGCTTGTTTCTTGATTGGCCCCTTCTGCGCTGAGGAAGAAGATTTAATCGTATCCCAAATGGTATGTTCCTTGGACATTGTGAAAGCCTCGAGTTCTTGTTCAACGTCCTCGGGAGGCATATTTATCAGCTCGTCTTCTTCAACCGATGGCGAAATCTTAGATGATTCTACGTAGTCCATACTATGCATCCTCACCATGCACTAGTACCTGAAATATGAAGAATCAAGTAAGTACAGTGCTAGAATGAATGAAAGTCTGAAAGATAGGAAATCAAGTTCAAAAATTAAAATTGCAGTAAAAAGTGGCCTAGAGTGGCCGCTTGCAGCACTTGTAGTGCCAAAATTTGCCATTTCCCCGGTAACGGCGCAAAAAACTTGACATGCTTGAGTCGTGCATTAAACGCAAGTGCACGTATCGAAGTAATATAAGCCTTGTGAGGCCCGAGTCAAACTCAGGGAAATGTAAATTTTAGTGGACTACTACTAACTGGTCACGATCAGCTAGACCGATTAGAAAAGTTGATTGTTGGTTTTTGTAAAAAAAATAAAGAGAAAATAAAAGAGAGCGATGATTAAATGTTTGGTTTAATCAAATGGAAAGGGAATCCTTAGGAATATGGTTTCACCGTGAGGTCTCATTGCATGCAATTCTACACAACTAACATAACTCATCTCTTATCCTAGATAGAGGCATGTAGTCAGAATTACTCGCTTCCACGATGCAATCCACTATCCAGTTCTAGGACAGTTCCACGTCAGTAGTAACTTATACCCTAGATCTAAGTCCATTAATTAACACTCCGGGTATCCACCATTAACCATACATTACCTTGTCTAAGGAATTTATAGGCTAATGTGTTAATTGTGCCTTTTCAACCACTAATTTTCCGTCAAGAGAAATTAATAGTATTAGAAATCACTATGGTGATCAAGCATATCAAACTGCGATAGAAACACGATAACATATCTAGGAAAAATGAGAAGAATTATGATAATCAATGGAAAATTGTCATACAGTGATTCCCCGGGCTACTCCCAGTCCTAAGGATAATGGGGATTATCCATGCATGTTCATCTCAACGATACACATGGAGAAGAAAGAGGAAAACATGGGGGAATGAATGAGAATATGATGTAACCCCTGGCACGGAGAAGATCTAGATGATCCTCGATGCGTGATGCCCATTCTGTAGCCTTTCGGTGGTAGAATTGTCTGTCTGTGACTCTGGAATCCTTCGGGGTGTTGCTCTCGACTCCGTTCTTTGCTCTCCTCCCTTTGGGACTTGTGCGGTGGAATAGAAAGTGATACCCTGGTCTGGGTCGTCTTTCTTTAGGTATAGGTACCACTTACGGCTACTAGTCTATCTCAGTTGTTCGATCGTGATGATTCTGAATCCAGCTCTGATTTGACGGCATTGATACTATCGAAAGCTGTATCGACGGTATCGACACCTTAGGGAACTTTTGCTTCTTGTGTTTGGTCGATACCATCGATGGATGGTCGATGGTAGCGACATTTGCTTGCTCCAAAATAGGACTCCCTATTGACTTCTCGATACCATCGACAAATGTGTCAATGGTAACGACGGGGTGCAATCTCTCCAACTTGGTTGTTGTTGCCATGTCGATAGTATCGACGGAATGTCGATGGTATTGACACTTTCTGGAACAGTAGGTACCTGAAAAAGAGAGAAAAACACAAATTAGTCTATGGGATTTAGTAATTCATTCAAAATAGGATAAAGTAAGATAAATTTGATGCATACAATGATTATAGGCTAAAGGAAATGAATCATGACATTATGGTCACAAAGATGATGAATGAACACACAAAACAAGTACAAAATTAGCCTATAAATATGACTCAAAATCCTTACATCAGAGACTATACTAAGATGTCAGATATCTAGATGAAGGATGACAAACTCTGTCAGACCTACTCAACTGCCACTCTAAGGACTCTGCCTGGTGATGATCTTTCTCCCCTACCTAGAAATCTCTAACTATGAGTCTAAATCAGTCATTTGGCATATGGAATCAAAACACTCAATGTACTATCACTTTGCTGCTCAGGGTGATCCTATTGTTCTTCTTCATCATCTGAAGACTACACATGTGAAGAAGTTGAAGCATCTGCATACTCATCATCATAGGAACTATCACTTGATCCTAAAACATCTACATCATCACTCTCAGGCTATGTAACTGTCTCACTTTCACATAATGTCACATCTTTGTGTCTGCTCATGGTCTTTTTCATAGGGTCCCATAACATGTATCCAAACTGTTGATCTCCATAGCCAAGAAAGATACACAATGCCACTTTATCATCCAACTTTTACCTCTTTTCCTTTGGAACATTTTGCATAAGCCTTGCACCCAAATACTCACAGATGAGCATAGGATGCATCCTTGCCTTTCCATACCTTCTCAGGTATATCAAACCCCAAAGGAACTGATGGATATTGATTAATCAGATAGCATGTGGTACACACTGCCTCACCCCAAAATGTATTTGGCAACTTTGTAGTCTTGAACATGCATCTAACTTTCTCCACTATGGTACGGTTCATCCTCTCAATCGTACCATTGTGTTGTGGTGTGTCGAACACTGTCCTTTCATGTTGTATTTTGTATTGCGTACAATAATCCTGGAACTCTCTAGAGGTGTACTCTCCTCCATTATCCGTATAGAGACACTTCAACTTTTTGTATGTCTCCCGCTCCACCATGACATGAAATTTCTGAAAATATTGAAAGACTTGATCCTTGGTCTTCAGCAAGTAGGCTCACACCTTCCTATTTCCACCTAGTGAAGCTGCCTCAAATGGACCACAGACATCTGAATGAACCAGTTGCAGAAGTTGTAACTTCAGCTATGATCTTGTCTTGAACGAAACACATTGATGCTTTCCTGTTGGACATGCATCACATGAACTGAGATCAGTTTCCTTGCCACAAGGAATCAATCTATGCTTTGATAAAAGCTTCAATCCTTTTTTGGTCATGTGTCTGAGCCGTTTGTGCCATAGATCTATTTGGCAATCCTCAAATTCATATATATGGCTTCCTTTCAGCACCTTAAGTTGGATCTTGTACAATGTGCAACACAATTTTTGTTGTATACTGAGTAAAGCCCCTTTTCTGATCTTGTATTTCCCACCACTAAAATTCAGATGACAACCTTCTCTATCAAAGAATGGACCAAATATCAAACTCATCTACAAATTTGGAACATGACGAACATCCTTTAGTGTGAGTGTGAAACTGACACTTGTTTGAACACAAATGTCTCCAATCCAGATAATCCTAGAGAAGCTAGAATTTTCCATGTTCACCCTCCCAAAGTCTCTCCTCCTATATGAAGTGAAGAATTCCTTACTCGGTGAAGCATGATAAGAGGCTGCAATATCCACCATCCACACATAATCATCATCCTCAGCATGCAAACACTGCTCTTGGACCGTTAAGACCACATTGTCGTCATTGTCCCTATCATATGAGATTGTCGTTGCAATATTCTTTTCATCATCTTGCTTGTCTTTGGCTTTAGACCCATGTTTATTTTTCCAAATCTTACAATCCCTTTTGAAATGACCTAGCTTGCCGCAATGAAACCACCCTCTACTACTCTTCAACTTGGATCTACCATGAGGCTTGTCGCGGTTCTAGGACTCACCGCGTCTCTTAGATCTACCACGATCTCTCTCTATATAAATGCCTCTACTCTCTATGAAGTGCACCTCTGATCATCTATCGGATGGGCTTATCGCGGAGTCTCTTCATTTAGTAGATTGCTCTTCACCTAGTCAAGTGCCAACTTGCCTTCTATGTATAATTGTTGAATGTCACTACAAGCATCTCCCCACTATCTGGTAATGATCGCAGAAAAATTAGAGCCTATATTTCATCATAAAGAACCATCTTCATAGACCCCAGTTGATTTACAAGGCTTTAGAATTCATTCATATGCTCGATGATGCTTGTATTGTCCCGATACTTGAGGTCCACCAAGTTTCTAATCAAGAAAGATTTATTTGTGGTAGTATTCTACTCATATAACTTCTTAAACTTCTCTCATAGATTTTTGGCATTGGTCTCTTCTGAGACGTGATGAAACACAAAAATATCGAGCCACTTTTGAACTCCAACAATCTTACTGTTTAATTTTTTCCAGTTTGCATCAGCCGTACTCTCTAGCTTTTATCCCTCTATCAAATCATATTAGATCTTTGCAATAGAGAATATCCTCCATCTTGGTTTTCTAAATCTACCAATTTATTCTTGTCAACTTTATCATCATTTCATCTTCATGCTTTTCCATCTGGACCAGTATCTGCAGCTTGTGCTTTGATACCACTTGTTGGGGATGTTGTACCAATACAGTCCCAGATGTGATGAAAACTTATTATGGAAGTGTTATAGATAAGCGTATAAACCTACAAAAGAAACACCATATTTAACGTGGAAAACTCTCCCCAAGACAAGCAAAGAAAAACCACAGGGCAATACCAGCCAACAAGTACTATGTAATTAAGATTACAACTCACACTTTATGGATTTAATTACCCCTAAATCTAGGTTCCCTCCCCACATGAGAACAAAGATGAGGAAGAAGAGAATCACACCCAATGTATACAAAGCCTCCCTCTTTACTTGATCTCCTCATGAGGTCGTTGTTGTTGTTGGGGACTGCTTAATAACGTTGTAACCACTAACTGGGTTGGACCATTGCCGCTATGGAAACACTATGTCTGTAACTGTCAACTGCTACTTTTTTTCCAAGGCAAAGTCGTTGACCCTCTGTTATCAACCAAGAAAGATGCTCTGTCAGTGCATCCAATGTGTCACCGACTGTCAGCCGCTACTTCTATTCAAGGCAAAGTCATTGACCTTCTCTTATTCAACCAAGAGAGCTCCTCCAGTTGTACTTATTCTCTATCTCTTTTACCACATAAGGCACCTATCACGGAACCGGTTGTTACCCTATGTCCACACTCCCAATGGATACATAGCCAAAGGCGAGTGGACTTGGCCGTCTGTCCCTAGAATGGCACATAGTTCACACAAGCAGTATATATGAAAAAGACAATAAAAACACAAAGAGATAACCAGACACTAAACGTGAAGATAAGAGATATGTACACATTTCTAGATTCAAGTATATCCATTTGTATTGTATTTCAAAGATAAGTACAAATAAGAAACAAGGCGAGGAAACTTGGCAACATTTTCTTATACAAAGCATGTTTTAGGTTTCTTTATCCATTATAATAAAATGGATTTCTTTATATAATATTTAAGGTTTGTCAAAATACAATAACCAAATATGAACATAGTATTCATAGGAATAATAGCTCAACCATGTAAATAAGTAGCCAAGCATTCATACCAACATACATACAAGTAAGCCATCATAGTAGGGTCAAGAGAAAAACATTCCTTGTGAGTAGAGTACAAAGCATAAACTATGGGTAGATTCTAGAGAATGTCCAAACCAAAGGGACCTAAGATATGAAAAGATATAAAATGGGTCTTAGATCAATAAGGTTTTGTTAATATAAACATCTTATGTGCCATTTGGATATTCCCTTAGACCTAGGTTTCATTTTAAAAAAAAAATGGCCATTCTATTCATCCCGTGGCCTGGGCTCGATCCTGGGACCTCTCTCTAACAAACCAACTGTCTAACCACCTAGGTTTCATTTAGAACAAACACCATTTCTATGGTTCCAAACATGCATGGATCGATTCAAGATAGCACAAGTATCAACATTAATGCCTAGGTCTAGGCAAACCATCCATATTAGGTTATGTATAAAAGTCATATCATCTCTGATTTGGAGTTATAGAAGTATGAAATTTATATTATCATCAAGGTTTATACATGTAAGATTATAAATAGTCATACTAAGTCAATTACATGCAACATGGTCATATTGTCAAGTCATAAGATCATGAGGAAACATAAGATAGATGTAATGTCCCCGGATTATGCCATCTCGAGACTTAGAGGGCCCGAGAGGACAAATCCAAAAATGTTAGGCAATCGTTTCAGAGAGTGATGCGGAAGCGACATATGCATACGTTAACATTCAAATACAATGCATACACCATAAACAATCTCAACATTCAACATGTATATTACAAAAATGACTTATTACAACATGAATTACAATTACATATTGAAAGATGATTTGACAAGTCTATGAACATGTATGCTCATCAGGATCTACACAATAGGTACGACCTTTACAACTTGCTCACTTCATGTTCTTTAATCCCATGCTAGCTCTGAACCTAAAACATGCGTGAAACAACGAATCAACACAATGTGTTGTGTACATGGGTAGAAAGATACATATATTTATGATTTTCATAATTTGAAAATATTTACAAAAAAAAGAAGGAAGATCATAGAAACATTTCTTGATTAAGCAAAATACACCAATTGTGTCACCTTTCTAGATGAGTTGCATTATCAAGGTGGACTAGTACCAAAACATATATATTGGACCCATTCTCGTGTACCCAGTACTCTAGGGAAACTCCCCATACACCGTGTGCTCTAGGGAGGTGTACTAGTCAACATTAATCCATTCCCTCATAAGGGGGGTAATGAACACCTTAAATAACTATAAAACATCTACTCATCATTTATGTTTTCAAGTGATAAAACATCGAGTACTATATAGCAATACTACATCCAATATTTGCGAATAGAAGAGAGCATACATACATATCATGATTGGAAGCAAGAAAACCATAGTCATATACTTAAATAAAACCCACATACCTGAGATCAGAGATTCCTATATATATTCTGGATCATCTACATCTTTGGTCATCACCTGATTAATAGCAATTAATCATCATTAATAAATGTTCATCATATTCTAGGTATTTTAGGTCCAAATTAGGGTTTGGCCAAATCTAGGTTCCATCTAATCTTAAGATGGTTTCTGATATTTTTCTATTGATCATGCGGTCATTTAAGAGGTCTGGTTCAAATTGCATATTTTTCTGATGCTTGAACTATTTTATAGAATTAATATGAGGTTAAAACATGTAATTTAGGTATTAATGAGAAAAGGCCTAACATAGATCAATAAAACCCAGATTAGAGTTCACAAGTGGGTTTCTAATGTTATTAGGGTTCTAATAAAATTTTCTAAGAATAATATCACCTGGATACTATTTATTTCATTTAATGAATCCTAAAAAAGGAGTTTTTTAATCTAAGTTAATTATCATCATTGAAAGTGGTTCAAGGATCTGATCTAGGGGTCCAATAATATAGTGAATATTTTTCTAAGTCTAGAGGTGGGGAATTGTTTGGCTAAAGGAGCTATTTTTAGTCGCATTTCTAAGATATATACTTAAACTGAGATAATTACCTTTTTGATATTATATGGGCCGTCGGATCTCCAGGTGGTAGTCTTGATTGGCCCACAGCTCTTCCTAGTTGGCTTAAGTGAACCGTTCGGTTCCGTATTGAATCAGGCGGGTTTGGAATTTGGTCTGTCTGGAACTCTGGATCAGCGAGACCCTTCTCACCCGCGATCACCTGCATCGCTACTCACTCGACGGCTCGTCTGAAGAATAAGAAGCCGCCGTAGGTGCCATCAGTAGTGAGCTCTAGGTCCGTCGATGATCTTCTCTCTCTCAGACTCACATTGTCAAATATCGACAAGGAACTGTAGGTGAAGCAATGCCCTGAGGGGAGGATCTCTGGAGGCAAGACTCCACGTTGGAGGGGTTGCAGTCCCTCTCCTTTTGCCCTCTCGATCTTACTGTCATGCCCAACCCTCCGATCTTGTGACAGGAAACTGCCGCCATGAGGTAAGGAGGCGGTGAGGAAAATACAGAGGTTGGGGCCTCCGCACCCAGAGATGAAGTCACAATCTCTATTGGACTAATCTGACCCGTCTGGGAGGTCAGCGCCGAGAGGGGGTCAGGGTCACCGTGACTGCAGACTCCGACGAGCCTCGCTCACATTCCCTAGCTCTGATGTGAGGACCTTAGTCACCCGCCCAAGTGGTAACGGCCCTAGATCCGTAGGGTAGTCAGCTCATCGGCCCCTATTATTGTCATCGTGAAAGCCTGGACCAGGTCAGACTGGGAACTCAACGCTTGTCGTCTCCTCCATACAGGTTGTTGCCACAAGCTGGACTCCAATGAGATGTAGTACCAACGTTGAGGGATGATGACATGCTCCACCCCACTCATAGTCTGGTCAGAGATCATGATCATAGTGACCAGAAGCCTTGGTATAAAGGGCAACTTCACAACTCGATCCACTGGGGACTCTTTCTTGGAGCAGCAACAAGTAGGTGTAGAATCGAGCATGAATCCAGAGCCATCGCCCTCTGGTCTAGCCTTGAGAGAGGAGATGTTTAGTTCTACACTCCACGGTGGAAAGCCTAGGTTTAGTGGTCCTTTCTTCTGTCTACGTAGGTCACTAGTTTGCCCCCAAAAAGGGGTCTTCAGAGAGATCTAAGACTTCTGAAGCTAATCGCATGTTCGGTATCCAGATCAAGATCCTTTAATCTCGAATACGTGAAACCAACGAGACTTGGTCTCCAAGTGTATTGGCTTCTCTGTGAGAAACAAAGATAGGATCTGACTAATTAACTGCTTAGATGATAATTTATGGCTTTCAAGGCTCCATGTACCATATTGTCTAATATGAAAGTAGAACGTAGGTTGAATTGAAACAACCATGCAATGAGGCAAAAATAATAGTTGCATCACACATGCTTGAATCTCAGTATGCGTCAAATATTATAACGACCTAGGTTCATAAAGTATCATTTAATTAATTTGCTTCTTTGTTTCAAATCTCAATAGTATCCAATAGTAATATTCATTCGTATGAATCCATGTACACTTCATCAGATACTAAAATCCATATGTCCTCAACATAGACTTATTACTACTATTAATAATCTCAACATACATTAATGGCCCTTTGTTACAACCTTGATTTTGCATGTATTTTCATAATTGAAATGTAATGATTTTATGAATTTGGACTTAATTGAAAAGGTTGTATGCTTTTCTTCAAAGAAGGGACTTCTTAGCAAATATCCCTTTTGATAGGAATTTCGTGGTTCCTATTATTATATTAATCCAATAATGGATATAAAAGAGAAGAGAAGAAGAAAAGTCCAAATATTAGAAAAAGATACTAGATAATGAATATTAAGCAACGTATTTATGAGAAATACAGGGAAATCTCTAGAAAGTGGCATTAATGGCCACAATTGAATAAATTTCATTTATATGTGATTTCTAATGAAGGAAATAGGAAAAGAGGAAAGGAAATAAAAGATAAAGAGAAAATCCTTGAAAAGAGATATCTTAATAAAGAAATAAGTAAGATAATGAGAAATGAAGAATGTAGATGCATCTAGAAGGATAATAAGTATCCTTAAAAGGGAATTTCGAAATCTTGGGATTTCTTGGTGTCCAAGGAGTCCCAATGAATAAGAAGAAAGAAAAAATGCAAATAATACAAAATAAGAGGATAATGTGCTACATAATTAATAACCTTTTGATATTATCAAAAGGAATGTTATTTGCTTTAGGAAAATAAGATTTTCTAGCCAATAGATTAAAAGCCAAGCACAAAGATGATGAAAGAGATAATTTTCAAATTCCTAATATCTAAGGCATATGGTTTATTAAAGAAAATATTTAAGAGAGAGAAGATTACTTCTTAATTCAGGAATATGGGTTTCCTATTGGGAAAGAGGTTTGTTACCTCATGATGAGCATCCTAGGGCTTTTCTACCCTCCCTTGTATAAGGGGTAGAACCCTTGGTCGAGTTCACAAAGATCCCAAGCATCCCTCTCTCTCCTTCCTTGTTTTCACCCAAAAACCCTAACAAAGAGGAGCAACACGACCATGGAGCAACGAGGAGCCAAGGAGGGGTTGTGATGGAAGCTTGATGTGCCACGATGTCAGAGAGTATCCTAGCCATCATCCCCATGCCCATGGCCATCGTGCAGCGCCTGCAAAAGGTCGGCGCCATGGCTGCAGGTCGCACGCCTGCCCAGCCCAAACTAGCCATCTAGGTCGCAAGATCGGTGGCGCCCCAAGTGCGGCGGAGCTAGGGCGGTCGTTGTCGGCGGTCCTCGAGCCCTAGGAAGGAGGGAGTGGACCCGCGAGTAGGATGTAGTCGACGGCCAGGTAGGGTGTCGTGAGGTTAAAGATGATCGAAGGGCTTTTGACGAAATTTCCCCTCCACGTTGTGAAGAACCGGTGACTTAAGTGAGGGCAATATGGTCATTTGGTTATGATCTCGGACGTAGCGCATGGGATTGCTGACGTGTCAGCATCATATTGGTCTAAGTAAGTAAATATTGTAAAATTTGTATCTATTTAATGGTAGCTCGGATGGATGCATATAATATATCAATTTTTCTCAGAAAAATTTAAGGAATCCATTAAAAATATATTCAGAAACTAATTCCTCTTATAATTTGAAAAGTAGTTGAAGTTATCTACTTTAGTACATTAATGATTAAGAAACCCTAATCTATGATGATTAGTGATTTGGGAAGGGTTATATGGATGTTTAAAGTTGATGTTAACATGTTGATTATAAAAAGGATACATTAGATCCAAAAGGATAATCTTTATGCGTAGTTTAATTTATTTAGGGTTCCATGTACATGAATATGCTTTAATGGGCCTTGAAACCCTAATCTTGGTAATTATGATTCTTAATGGCTTTAATTGTTTGAATCCATGAATAGAACTGAGATTTGATGATTCTAAGCTATTTTGAGTATAAAAGTTCCTAATTGTGAATGAATACACTTAATTTGGTAATTAGGGTTTTCTAGTGGATAAATGTGGAATTAGTGATAAATAGAGTTCATATGTGAATTAGACCATAATGAAATACGAGTTGCCAATTCAAAAAAAAAATCGAACATGATAATTGGGCCTAATGATCTTGATATGACTTAAAAGGATAAAGATGGTAGTTTTAGTGTCAAAGAGACATATTAGACTTAATTGACATTCAATTGTGCCTATGATGTTGAAATCAGGGTTTGTGAACTAAAAGGGTATTAAAAGTGATAAAAGCTTTATGGAGGCTAAAACCATAATAAAACCCTAAAGTTGGCCTAGAAATTCTAGGATGGCATCCAAGCCTATCTTGAGAATGTTTTGGATAAAATAATGACACTTGGATGTTATGCATTGATTTCAGGATATTGATGATTGCTTGTTTGATCGTTCTTGAATATTATTGCTTGGAAATCAAGTTGCTCTGGATCAGGTATGTGGTTATGCTTATGGTTAAATCGCATTAGTTTCACGATGATTCCCGAATGTTTTATCGGTTGCCTGAAAATAACTACTTGGATGACTTTTATTTCATGCAACTATAAAGTGACTATGAATATCACCATAAATATATGTACATAACTAGCTCAAATCTTGGTCATCCTCTGTGGCTTTGCTAATGATGAAAAGTATGACCTAGTACATGGTCTACCTATTAGGTAGGACCATCAGGTTATCATGAGTCAGGGATTGGGCTACTTATGGGTAGTGCCATGCGACTCTTTAGCATATTAAGAGTTAGGGATTGGGCTACCTATGGGTAGTTTTGTGCGACTCTTTAGCATATCATGAGTTAGTGATTGGGCTACATATGGGTAGTGCCATGTGACTCTTTGACCCTAGGTATTGATCTACCTGTTAGGTAGGATCACGGGGGTCAGTTGGGATCTACCATATGAGAGGTAGCATCCATGTCCACTGCAGGGATAGCGCAGAGGTTAGGGTATGTATGGATTGAGTAGTTATGTTTAAAGTGTAAAGTTTGCTTGCTAAACCATAATTGCTTGCAATATGTTGTTACATATAATTGTCTGATTATTGTTTCCCCCACATACCGACATAATCATCTATGTTGACCAACGTTTTGTTTGTCGGCGTTTTAGGTACAAATTCAAAAGGACAAATAGTAAAGTGGCATATTGTGAACTTAAGAAATAAAGTGCAAGGAGGATTAGTTAGAATAGAGTCCAAAGGTGGATAAAAGTTAGATATCCAAGATTTTGAGAAAAAAAGGTATGCAAAGTTTTATTTTTATTCCGGCTTTCATTATAGTCATGGTAGAATTTAATAATTATTACTGATTATTTATCAAACCTTTGATCTGGGAAATTGGGATAACGGCTCTGACCTCTTGGTCTCCCTTAATTGGGGGTTACCGGGAGGCGGGGTCATTACATTTGATATCAAAGCATTGGTTCCTCATTTAGTCTTTAGTAATTATTAAATTTTACAAACTCTGTAGAACCTGAGGGAGTTATTAGAGGATTTTATGAAAGACAGAGGTGTCTAGAAAAGGATCACGTCTGGGGGTTGGAAATATTTTCCTCCACACTACTAGTCAGAATATGAGGACTCCCAGATCTGTGTGACTGCCTGGCCAATGTCTTAGGATCTGACTCAAAATAAGATACATTTAGTACTCTCTCATATATTTTCGTCCCCTCTCAACCCTAATTTTGTTAAGATTCTAAGGTTTAGGGTTTTTCTCTCTCTTCCTCACCCTCTTGAGGTCAGGGTATGTATAATAAGGTTAAGGAATCCTCCACCAAATTAATTAAAAGCATATAAATAAGATGTCATGGACATAAGCTTAATAGTTTAAGAATAAACTAAAGAATAGTTGCATGCTTAGGTCGTATGACATGTGTTGTCATGCCCTCAGGAGAGACCTGAGGTTAGACCTTCTTGTCAAGAGGATGAGTAGAGAGTTGGTCTTGGAGGAAGAAACCTCCATTAAAGGTAGAGACTTGGCACATTCTCTAAGGATGATGCTAACCCTAACCCTAAGTGGAGGTTAGAGAGAGAGATGGCATGATGAGATGGATGTCATGGTTGACCATGTGCATAGGATGACATGCTTTTGGTTTTGGGATACCTAGGAGATGTATGTGTCATGTGAGGTTGGTTGACCTAGTACCTTTAGCGACCCAACTTTGGGAAGGGTCGTGCAAGTTAGAGTGAAGGATAACTCCTTCATTGATGAGGATAGTGAAGAACCTATAGAAATCCTATGGGCTTATATGAGCATGGCATAGTATGCACCCATAGTACGTTAGTAAGTGCTGGCAGTACGTGGAAACCCATGCCAGAAGGGCATGTTGGATAGATTATGAGCTAAGCATAATGATCCATCTCGAGCGAACATAGGTTTCACCCATGTAAGTGTATGCATGTGAGCTTGATCCACCCTTTTAGAGAGAGAACCTCCAATGGCAAGGTTGTTTGTAGGGTTAGCTCTAGAGAGAGAGAGCAAGACCCGAATAAGAAGGTTAGAAGCTTAGACTCAGGGATATGAGGAACCCTAAGAAGTTGGGTATGTTGCGACCTAAGTGGATGGTTGTGGTTGCCTCGTGCATGACCCCTGGAGGCTTTTAGTATCTTGGCTTCCTTTAGAGGAACCAAACCCTAAAAGAAAGATGAGGTTGTTGGTACCTATGTACAGATGATGTAGGTGCTTACCTGCTAGGGATAGGAAGAAGAGTTCCTTAGACCCTGAGGAGGCTTAGTACCAAGTTGTGAGGCCTTATACCTAGTTGGTTGTCCTTGAGGAGGACTCAACTCTGAGGTGTTGCTCGAGTAGAAGGATAATAGGAAGTGCATACCATACCTTGTACATGCTTGGTTCGGGGTTAAAAGGCTGAGTATGTAGTGGGACATCAGTAAGGTGAACCTAGACCTAAGAAGGGACGTAGTAGTGCCTGGTGTACCTGATGCTCATGACGAGATTTGAGTTTCCATAGATTTGAGCACGACACCCCTCATGTTTAGAGGAAAGGGAAACCCTTTGGATTAAGGTGTATGTTTGATGAACCCCTCGCATATAAGTTGGTGACATGGGCAGGTTTGATCTTGGTCCAATATTGAGGAATGAGAACAAGTATGACCTATGATGAAGACATGGCATGGTTTAGTAGGTGGTCTGCTTGCTAGCTACGTGCCCTAGTAGCTTGACATGGTTAAGCATCCTCATGTGGATATAAACCTGAGACGTAGAGATGTTTGTGACCTTTGTTGCTATCAAGAGATAGTTTCCTCCCATCCTGGGAGAGGACCCTTTTGTAGGGTATGAATCAGTTTTTGTTGGGTTTGAGGTAACCTTAAGAGGTCTCATGGAATCTTAAGAAGCTAAGTGGAGAGTACATAGTATAAGAATGAACCTATAGACTCATAGATAACTATCTCTAAGTGCATGTGGATGTGTTACCATGGAGGTAACCAGTATGGAGCCTGACTGAGGTAGATAGGTCGCCATGATCCCTATGAAAGGATGTAAGTCAGACCACGAATGTTGAGAGAGATGATGGAGACTTGGATACGGTTTCAAGTTGGATATGTGCCATGTTTGAATCCCAATTCTATCCTAGGATCATGTAGGGATAAGACCGATGGGAGTAGGAGTTGCCTAATTCCCTAGTTGCACATGACCATAGGGTCGGGAGGTAATAGCTATCATTGTCTAAGGGACATGGGTTAGGAGATTGATCACCTTCATGAACTCATGGAACCCAAAGGGCAAATGAGGAGGGCACTCTCTGATGCATAAGGGAAGAGGGATGACCCCAAAAGTGTCGACACCCTACAGACCTAAAGGAGATGACCAAGGATGATGTGATGACCCAAGTGCAATCGAGACCAATTTTCCATGGAAGTAACCTTGATCTCGAGACGTTCATGATGTAGAGACATGTGATGCATGTTTCAAATTAGATTTGTAGGTGTACTAAAAATGTGGGATGTACCATATCTACTCTTGGAATGAGAAGAACTCTGTATTTGGACTGCAGCCAAATGCTTATTTCCTCTTGTTATGGGAGTGAGAGATAGGACAGTACACATGCCATACACTAAGGATAAAGATGATGTGAGTGGAAATGTTGTTATGATAATAATGTACCCTTGTGGAGTGTACGATGTGTGGATGATTTACAAACACCAAGAGAACTAAGGTAGTCATCTTATGAGGATGTTCTTATCATGAGTTGTATGGAATTTATGAATTATATAAGTTGAGTTTGATAACCAAGAATATGAGCTCTGAGTTTTCTTGATGAAGATAGACCTAAAGTCTGAGAAGAGATGAAAAGTGGAATACATGGAGGTGTATGTCTTCAACATTACCTAATACATAAGGATGTGAGGTGGTAATGGATGCTCTAGTTGAGATGTAGCTGCCTAGTTTAGCTAGAGGCTAGAAGAGGTTGTTAGGTTAGCCCTAAGTTTGGAAAAGGAGATATGTTGGGCTAATACTCAGATGTAACGAGATCTGATGATTGAGTTAGTGGTTGCTTGATTAGCCAGCCTAGGGCTTGTTGTGATAGAAGGATGGTTGTAGAACTTCAGATGCACTTCTCTGGAAAAGGAGATATGTTGGGCTAACACTCAGATGTAACGAGATTCGATGATTGAGTTAGCGGTTGCTTGATTAGCCAGCCCAGGGCTTGTTGTGATAGAAGGATGGTTGTAGAACTTCAGATGCACTTCTCTGGAAAAGAAGGTGATGAAACCCACGACTAGAGTGTTTTAGGGTTTCTGAGGAATCAACCTTGAGGAATCATGACATACAGGAGATCATGGTTTTAAATTCACCATATGTCATGGTATTACTAAGATAATAAAGGGTAGTAGTACTTTGGATGCCTAAGAAGTGTATGAAGTTGCATGTGTCTTGTCGCCATGCATGTCAGGGGGTGAGGGACGAACACTAATAACCCATTGAGTTGATATAGAGGATATGAGTCCCCGAGGGGGAATGGGAGTTCATCACTATGGATGTTGTGGTAAGTCTCCCCTGGACCGAGAAAGGTCGGGATGCAATATGGGTTATGGTAGATTGCCTTACCTAGATGACATGCTCTAAGAGAAAGAGAGAGTACTATCAAGGGACAGATTCGGTTGAACTACATATAAGAGAGAGAGATGATTCAACTACACCATGATGTGAGTTCAAATGTTCATGAGTATGACCTAAAGATTCACTTCCATGCGGTGGAAGTAAGTACATGATGAACTTGATGCTAGTACAACTTATCACCCCTAATTGATGGTTAGTATGATCCAGACTAGAGGGTATGATGAGAGCGTGTGTGCTCGTTCAGGGTGATACATGGAGACAGTTCCTACCCTATGAAAGATGTGATGATAGCCACCATAGCCAGTATCGGGATGTAAGAAGCTCTGTAAGGGAGGTTGTGTCAGTCACCACTTCATTAAGATGATGTTGGTGAAGGGACCTCACGAAGGTCAAAAAAAGACCACAATGTGTGCAGATGAAGTCGCTTTGATCGTGCGATGGATGAAAGAGAGCCCAGGGGTGACATGAGTCGTGAGCTGATGCAAAGAAGACTGACATGCAGTTCATTGTGGGAGAATATGTGATATGAAAATCTGACCCCTCTAAGCTATAGCTGAGAAAGCTGAGTCCCCGATACATGAGTCCATTTGAGATGGATTGGTGGAGATTCTTGTGTGTAGCCTTACCCCTTAGGATAACGTGATGTATGATGTGTTCCACAAGTCTGATCTAGAGCACTGTGTGAGGTACCCGAGCCATGGGCTGAGCAATGAACCTAGTGAGCTCCCAAGGGAGGCTAACTTACCCTGAGTCACCTATAAGGGTACGAGATACCAAGGTGAGAGAGAGATCAGGAGTAAAGAATATGAGATGATAAAGGTTCTTTGGAAGCACCATGGAGAGGATGAAGCCACATGGGATCCAATGACAAATATGGAAAAGTCTTATCCTCACTTGTTTATATGTTTGGTGGAATTTTGAGGGCAAAATTCCTATAAGAGGGGAAGGATGTTACAACCTTGATTTTGCATGTATTTTCATAATTGAAATGTCATGATTTTATTAATTTGGACTTAATTGAAAAGGTTGTATGCTTTGCTTCAAAGAAGGGACTTCTTAGAAAATCTCCCTTTTGATAGGAATTTCGTGGTTCCTATTATTATATTAATCCAATAATGGATATAAAAGAGAAGAGAAGAAGAAAAGTCCAAATATTAGAAAAAGATACAAGATAATGAATATTAAGAAAAGTATTTATGAGAAATACATGGAAATCTCTAGAAAGTGGCATTAATGGCCACAATTGAATAAATTTCATTTATATGTGATTTCTAATGAAGGAAATTGGAAAAGAGGAAAGGAAATAAAAGATAAAGAGAAAATCCTTGAAAAGAGATATCTTAATAATGAAATAAGTAAGATAATGAGAAATGAAGAATGTAGATGCATCTAGAAGGATAATAAGTATCCTTAAACAGGAATTTTGAAATCTTAAGATTTCTTGGGGTCCAAGGAGTCCCAATGAATAAGAAGAAAGAGAAAATACAAATAATACAAAATAAGAGGATAATGTGCTACATAATTAATAACCTTTTGATATTATCAAAAGAAATGTTATTTACTTTAGGAAAATAAGATTGCGTGGCCAATGGATTAAAAGGCAAGCACAAAGATGATGAAAGAGATAATTTTTGAATTCCTAATATCTAAGGCATATGGTTTATTAAAGAAGATATTTAAGAGAGAGAAGATTACTTCTTAATTAAGGAATATATGTTTCCTATTGGGAAAGGGGTTTGTTACCTCATGGATGAGCATCCTAGGGCTTTGCTACCCTCCCCTATATAAAGGGTAGAACCCTTGGTCAAGTTCACAAAGATCCCAAGCATCCCTCTCTCTCCTTCTTCCTTATTTTTGCCCAAAAACCCTAACAAAGAGGAGCAACACGACCATGGAGCAACGAGGAGCCAAGGAGGGGTTGTGATGGAAGCTTGATGTGCCACGATGCGAGAGAGTAGCCTAGCCATCATCCCCATGCCCACGACCATCGTGTAGCGCCTGCAGAAGGCTGGCAGCGCCTGGAGAAGGCTGGCGCCATGGTTGTATGTCACATGCCTGCCCACCCCAAAGGCCCAAACTAGCCATCTAGGTCGCAAGTTGGGTGGCGCCCCAAGTGCGGCAGAGCTAGGGCGGTCGTTGGAGGCGGTCCTCGAGCCCTAGGAAGGAGGGGGCGGACCCGCGAGTAGGCTGCAGTCGGTGGCCAAGTAGGGTGTTGTGAGGTTGAAGATGATCGGAGGGCTTTTGACAAAATTGCCCCTCTGCGCTGTGAAGAACCGATGACTTAAGCAAGGGCAATATGGTCATTTGGTCATGATCTCGGCCGGCTACGTGTTGCATGGGATTGCTGACGTGTCAGCATCCCATCGGTCCAAGTAAGTAAATTTTGTAAAATTTGTATCTACTTAATGGTAGCTCGGATGGATACATATAATTTATGAATTTTGCTCAGAAAAATGCAAGGAATCCATTAAAAATATATTCAGAAACTAATTCCTCTTGTAATTTGAAATATAGTTGAAGTTATCTACTTTAGTGCATTAATGATTAAGAAACCCTAATGTATGATGATTAGTGATTTGGGAAGGGTTATATGGATGTTTAAAGTTGATGTTAACCTGTTAATTATAAAAAGGATACATTAGATCCAAAAGGATAATCTTTATGCGTAGTTTAATTTATTTAGGGTTCCATGTACATGAATATGCTTTAATGGGCTTTGAAACCCTAATCTTGGTAATTATGATTCTTAATGGCTTTAATTGTTCAAATCCATGAATAAAATTGAGATTTGGTGATTCTAAGCTATTTTGAGTATAAAAGTTCCTAATTGTGAATGACTACCGTTAATTTGGTAATTAGGGTTTTCTAGTGGATAAATGTGAAATTAGTGATAAATAGAGTTCATATGTGAATTAGACCATAATGAAATACGAGTTGTCAATTTGAAAGAAATAGAACATGATAATTGGGCCTAATGATCTTGATATGACTTAAAAGGATAAAGATGGTAGTTTTAGTGTCAAAGAGACATATTAGACTTAATTGACATTCAATTGTACCTCTGATGTTGAAATTAGGGTTTGTGAACTAAAAGGGTATTAAAAGTGATAAAAGCTTTATGGAGGCTAAAACCCTAATAAAACCCTAAAGTTGGCCTAGAAATCTTAGGATGGCATCCAAGCCTATCTTGAGAATGTTTTGGATAAAACAATGACACTTGGATGTTATGCATTGATTTCAGGACATTCATGATTGTTTGTTTGATTGTTCTTGAATATTATTGCTTGGACATCAAGTTGCTCTGGATCAGGTATGTGGTTATGCTTATAGTTAAATCACTTTAGTTTTACGGTGATTCCCGAATGTTTTATCAGTTGCCTGAAAATGACTGCTTGGATGACTTTTATGTCATGCAACTATAAAGTGACTATGAATATCACCATAAATATGTGTACATAACTAGCTCAGATTTTGGTCCTCCTTTGTGGCTTTTCTAATGATGAAAAGGATGACCTAGTACATGGTCTACATGTTAGGTAGGACCATCATGTTATCATGAGTCAGGGATTGGGTTACCTATGGGTAGTGCCATGCGACTCTTTAGCATATCAAGAATTAGGGATTGGGCTACATATGGGTAGTGTCATGCGACTCTTTAGCATATCATGAGTTAGTGATTGGGCTACCTATGGGTAGTGCCATGCGACTCTTCGACCCTATGTATTGATCTACCTGTTGGGTAGGATCATGGGGGTCAGTTGGGATCTACCATATTAGAGGTAGCATCCATGTCCACTGCAGGGACAACGCAGAGGTTAGGGTATGTATGATTGAGTAGTTATGTTAAAAGTGTAAAGTTTGCTTGCTAAACCATAATTGTTTGCAATATTTTGTTACAGATAATTGCCTGATTATTATTTCCCCCACATACCGGCATATTCATTTATGTTGACTGATATTTTGTTTGTCGGCGTTTTAGGTACAAATTGAAAAGGACAAATAGTAAAGTGGCATATTGTGAACTTAAGAAATAAAGTGCAAGGAGGATTAGTTAGAATAGAGTCCAGAGGTGGATAGAAGTTAGATATCCAAGATTTTGAAAGAAAAAAAAGGTATGCAAAGTTTTATTTTTACTCTAACTTTCATTATAGTCATGGTAGAATTTAATAATTATTACTGATTATTTGTCAACCCTTTGATCCGGGAAATTGGGATAACGACTCTGACCTCTTGGTCTCCCTTAATTGGGAGTTACCGGGAGGCGGGGTCGTTACACCCTTAGTAGATATTATTGATCCTCTCATGGCATTAAAGTCATACTTGAGGGTCAAAGAATCCATGGTTAGATAAAAGTCAACTCAGCTTCAATTTAATGAAAACAAATATGTATAGACTTCAAATACTATAACGAGTCTCAAAACCCTCAAATCATGGGTCATCACAATAGATCAAGCTAATATTTAGTGCTAAGAGTGTGATGGATCTATTGATTGAATCTAGGTAGAGTAAGACATTTGCAAAGAAGCCACATTTCATCAAAGTAGGACACACTAGGTTAACAAGATTACTTTAAAGTACAACATGGGTACTTGAGGTTCCATGAATCAAACATGTGCCACATAACATGGAATCTTAGATTGCCATGTCATAAAACATGACAAGGGTCACTGATTTCAAGGTACAAGATTAGATGATATCAAAACAGGCTAAAACCCTAAACTTGATCATGTACGCACATAAAAGGACCACCTTTATATCAAAGGTAGACATAGAATATTAAGATGGTCATTAGGGTCTATATAGACGGTCCAAGACCTAAATCATAGAAAAAGTGAATTAAAGTTACTAATTTAGGATATTTGAGTAGCTAGGGATCATCAAGGACACATGTAGTACATGGTTATTAGTCAAAAGTTCATAAAGGCATCATCTTCATTAAAACAGAGATGAAACATGCAAAATGAGCAAGGCATACTAGAATTATTAAGGAGGTGACGTTTTTCTGGTCAAAATGATATATAATATCATTGGATTAACTTTTAGTATTAGGAAGTTATGAAACTTTGAAGACTAGCATATAAAAAAAGGAATTAAAAGGAGTATTTACCCGATACAGGCCTTAAAGGGATCGGGTGTCACGTTCTGACCTCGAGACCAGCGTCCTGAATGCTCTAGCCCAGCGGTCCCTGGTCCAAGAGGCCCGCAGGTTCCCCACCGCTACCGGCCGCTCCAAGGGCGATAGCCAGGGATCCGCCGCCGCTATACACAGCCGGCCACCGCCGTTTTCGGACCCAAGAAGCCGAGCGCTCACGGCGTCGCCAGTCCGGAGAGGTCGCCGGAGTCTGGGTGAAATCAGTTTTCGGGGAGGATCTATGCCACGGAAGCTAGCCGTCATTGCTGAGAAGCTCCCCACGAGCTTGGTGGCAGGTTCGGCCCGCGGAGTAGTGCCGAGATAGCATCACAACAGGTCGCCGAATGGGGGCGGCGGCTAAGCAGGATGGAGGAGGAAAGAGCAGAAGGAAGAGGAGCACCAGAGTGACAAAACTAGGGAAAATTTGTGGAAATGATAGAGGGGAAGGAAGAGAAGAGGTTAGAGGGTTCGATTTGGTGGAAAGTAGCGAGAATGGGTGGGAATTGGTGGCGCCAAAAGTGAGGCTGGTGGCGGCAGCGTAAGTTGCGCTGGGCGACGTACGGAGGTAGGGGATGAGCTACTTGCTGTTGCTCTCGGCTGCAAGCCGAGGGGTAGGCAATCTGACGGTCCAAGATGGTGAGGTTTGTTTCCCCCATCTTGATTGGCCGAGAAATAATAGTTGGGATCGCTTAGGTGGGCGCCCTCTCAACTGGGCCGCGCCCTCCAAAGGCCCAAATAGGATAGGCAATTGATAAATTCGATTTAAAACAACAAAGATTGTGTCAATTTCAAACGGCCATAACTGAAACTATGATGGTCCAAACTAGGTGATTTTTGAGCCGTTTGATTCGTAATTGAATCCTCTACATCATGAAGTACACTTGATATCAAGGAAACTTTATCATATGAGTTGAATTTTTATTTGAAAGTTGATAATACATATGAGCATGACACTTAATTCAAAACTCAAAGTAGAGTCATATACAAGTACAAAGTGATATCAAATATAACTCATCATTGAGCATGAAGTGGCTCAAAGTCATCAAATTGAGGATGAGGGTGATTATTGAGTTCAACTAGAGCATCTAATGAGTCGAGGTGCACAAGAATTGAATGAGGGAAAATCGAGGTTATCACAACAGCGACAAGCAACTAGAGGGATTACACCTCAACTGGTGGGATGTCTCAATTGACTCCTCCATGACCTCTATTTATAGGTCTCCATACATGTGGTTGTAAGTAAAAATTCATGTCCAAGTATACTTTAACTTCATGTTGCACATAGGGAGCCATCTTCTTTTCCTTTTTAGATTTAACTCCTATAGGAATAGGTTGCACGAGCTAACTCCTACTCAAGTTCAAATCCAATTAGGCATGGACCGGATCTTTTTCCTATTCCCAACAACATACAAATAGAAAAAGGTATATGACACAGCGGCGAGAGACTAGCAGCCACAGTTGCCGGACGCAAGTTTGACTCCTCGTCTTGGCGCCATAACCATTTTTCGCAATTTTATGTATAGAGGACTTGTCTTAATATTGTATATTAACGTGGTGTTATGAATACAAATCAGAAAAATGTATGTTGAGCGGTGGTGAGAATCTTCTACCTATATATGTTGATCACATATTTGACATTGGTTGCACTTAAGCATTATGGTATTACTAGTGAACACACACGTGCACATGCACGTGACATATAAAATTTGTTGAAATGTGTGGGAGATGACTCGTCCGTGAAAGAGTTTTTACGCTAAAAGATATTTGTGTTGGTTGTTTGAAAGGAGAGAATCAAAGAACCGTTTTCGTAGGATGGAGAGAGAAATAAGAATTAAAGATAATAAAAGTTAATAGGAGAGTGTGAGAATAAATATTTGTAATTAGCAAAATTCTTTAAAAAAGGAGAGAAGAGAGTGAATAAAGGAGAGTGGCAACATCAAACTCGCTCTTTTTATAGTAGTATAGATATACGGTACATGATAAACTAGTGTGGCAGCCAATTCACTGTTCCTTGCTCCACCTCGTATAAATTCTCATATGAGGAAATCATTGGTCCATGTAAATTGGTTGTCGCATCTAGGGTAGGATATAGGTTTATGCTTACACTGGCCCCTTTGTTGCCCGATCTCTATCAAGTTTAGTTATAAATGTAGAGTTCAGAATGTATTACCGAGTTCCGGGTTACCTACTGGCCATGACCGTACACAGTTGGGTTTTTTGTCTCTCCCCAGTTTCCGAACCATATCTGTGATCCCCTGTTTCTTTTTTCATCAGAGCTACTTTGTCCAACTCGAAGCTGGTAGATATGTCATAGCACCGGGAGCCTGCAAGGAAGATATAAGGCCCTCGACTAGTGCCTGTTTGTTGCTCCATTTGGAATTTTAGATGTTGTGGCTACTGTGAAGAATCTCAAGATAGATGCGGATGTTTTAATAGCTATCAATCCCGCCGAAGGATCACAATTCTTCCTAATGTGCGCTTATGGGTTAATATACATGGCGCTAGTTTGCTGGACTAAGGCCCGTTTGATAACCAAGGCTCCTCATGGCAATGTTAGATGAACTGCCGCTCGGTGGGCTTTTGGTACAACCGTGGCCTTCCATTGAGCATTTAGTTCCATTGAACGACAGAAATAACGTACCATCGTTGGCCTGAATAATATTAGAAATAAAATCAAAAACATATATCAATATGCTATTTACACATGTTCATGAAAACCAGGAAAAAATAACAAGTATAATTTTTTTAAAAGAGTAATTAAAATTGTCAAATGTATGCTATAGCTAGTTCACATGACTAACTTTCACTACTAAATCGATCTCCTACAACAACAATTCCAAGCTTGACAATCACATGGCACCTACTGGCAAACTTTATGGATTTAAATATTATAAAATTGATTTGCATTTATCCCTTCTAGCTCATTGTGAAAGCCACAGTCACATGTTCACTTCACTTATCATCACAAAGAATACCCTAATATTCTTGCAGTACCATGAGGTGGGCCGTAGCAGCCCATGTTTAGTACTGAAACCAACATTAAGTTGGGTAGGAGCACCAAACAAGCTATTTTTAACCACCAGCTTCTCGGAATATACAAGAATTAATATCTAATAAACATGATCCTCGGATTCTTCCAACTACGGCTTTGACTTCACTATTAACACGTTCATCTTATATGGAAGATAATTTTAACTTTCCTTAATAGAAGTTGATTCCCAATTACTCAACACATGGATCACAATTTCATCAGTTTTCTCTCATCTATGGTATGTAACCAAAAAACTGTCAAACGAATGCTTATCAAATAATCATCAAAGTGTGTTATCCAAGTTATGTTTTGGCAAAATTAATAAAATTACAATATAGAACACACACATAAAATAAAATTTTATCATTGAGCTAACACGTCCACCTCTTTTCATACCTCATGTATTGTAGGAGTTTGAGAATTTTGTATTTCTTTATTGATCATTAATATAATGTTGCATCATTGTAATAAATTTTATTAACAAAAAGAAAACCAAACTAAAAGCATCAACTATGTTGTAAGGTAAGTTAGAAGTAAAAGACACACGTCAAACTTTGTCTTGATAATGTCTTATCGAACACAATGTTAAGGAATAAAAAGAAGATTGATAAAAAGATAACCAAAGAATAAAAGGAACACTGACTACTTCTAGACATCAACAACATGAACAAGAAGGCCCTTCTCAATTTCATGTATTAGCGACCACATCTTCACCTCCTCTGACTTTAGTTTTACCACACGCCCAACATAACAAACAAAAAAAATGGGTTGATACAATGCAGAGATAGACGGGATCTTGCTCCCACTATGAAGATACATATAAGTTTGTAATATATACAAGACCATTGCTAATTCAAAAAATTGAAGCTTAACGTTACATACAATCTTTCCACACCCTTTTCTATATAGTAAGACAAAGACAAATATGTAACTTAAAAAATTAACAAATAGTATTCAACCCTGTTATGGCACTTCATTTTCTTATTAGAATACACAATAACCAATATGTAATTGAATAATTTAGTATATTTTTGTATCAAATCATTGTATGCTTTTGCACGACTTCCTTATTAGAATTAAAACTATTTTATAATTATTCAGTGATGTCCTGCTTGATGATGGTGTGCAACGTTGATGGCCTACACAGATGGAAATACTCTCCCGTTTGCTAAGTGCGTCATAGGAAGATCCAACGGTGCTCCTTTCATGCGGTGATGTATGTCTCTCATAGCACGTATGGATGATCATTGACGTCCTTCGAACACAAGCATCTCAGTTTCTGTGTCTCTACTTCATCCACACAGATGGACTAGAACTCTGTGTCGCATTTCCTAAGCCAACGGGAAGGAGTCGTCTCTGTGCGGCAACGTGCTAGCATCACGATGCTCTTCTTTCTCTCCTAAGGATAGTGACGGCTAGGGTTTACGTACATGAGTGTAAATTGAAAAGCTTCTCTCAATATTTTATATAGATATCGGTCGTTCAGCCCCTTTAAATAGGAGACGAAAGGAAGTAGGGTTTCCTAAAACTATTGGTAAATAGAAATACTATGTTAATTAAAATGCTCGTGGATTAATTAGAATATTTTAGAATTATTAAATTAACCAAATAATCATATAAATTGATTAATTAATATCCAACTCCATGCAATCACGTGAGATGGCTCTATGGGCATATTTACCAACTCTCTGTGGGTGGTTGTACATAAGTACCGCTACTTTTAGATTAAATAGAACATAAATCTACATACTAGAAAAAGTAGTCATGGCAAGAATAATCATATGAATCAATAAGTATGGCAGTGGGTACCAAGACCCAAGAATAATGTTCCAAAACTGATTTATGAGGCAAGTATAGCAAAAGATTGAAAAGTATATGAAATAGGTTTTATATGGATGAGGAACTCTACATGTTGATTGTTGAATCTCATGAGAAACATGTGATGGTCAAATGGGATGATCAAGAAGGGTCAGAATTCTTTGTGACAACAGTCTATGCTAAATGTAATTTGTAGGAAGAATTCTCTATTTACTCCTGAAATCTTTGCAGGACACTATTGGGGAAAAGCCCTAAATTTGGGTGGGTGATTTTAATATTGTGAGGAGAAGTATTGAGAGAAGAGGGGAAAATCCACTAGATATAAGGTTTATGATAGACTTCAATGACTAGATTTTTGATATGGGAGTGGAGCAAATTTGTGACAATGTGAACCTTTCTCTCTCCTAACATATGTGCTATATACTTCAAATTCACTCTTTTTCTAAATATTGAATTCAATTACATGATTTAATATTTTTTGATGCTCGAGTGGTGTGTCTGATGTACATGTGTCATGTGATGACACACAATTTTCTTTTAGACCTAAGTTTCAAATCCTTAACATGTCACCATATTGTAAATTAATTTGAACATAATCATTGTCATCACTCTTAATGTATCTCTGGTGTAGAGCTTCCAATTATCTTTCCAATGACTTGAAAATTTCCTTAATCAGACATCCAGAGCCCAAGTTATGGATGAATAAAGTTTGTCTCAGCTTACATTAGGTTTAATTGAGTTTAGTCAAATTGAACCCTTTTTGGGGTCGAAGTTGCACATGAGCCACTTTTTACTTGACTTTAGCGATTTTGGTTCTAACCTTTATACCACTCATGTGCTATGATCTTGTGGACCATGGATTGCAGCCTCTGGATCTCTTGTCCATAGATCACATCAATTTGATAATTGAGGACTCTTATTCTTCCCATTGTTCTGAAAAGTGGTAATCAGTGTACGGGCGGAGAGGGTACTGAATAGAGTATATACGGTATGCGAGAGTATAAGCAGGAGAATATTCAATTTTAATCAGTTTTGATTTTTTTTTAATATTAATCATAAATATATGTAAATTATATATTGACAATATAATAATGATAATGATAAGTAATTAGAAACATTTATAAGTAATAGACTAATATTGAATTCATAAGTAGTTAGAAACATTGATGCAATTAGAGAAGAAAACATTGATAAGTAATTACAAACATTGATAAGTCATAGACTAATATCACATTAATAAGTAATTATAAACATTGATAAGTAATAGACTAATATTGCATTAATAAGTAATTAGAAACATTGATAAGTCATAGAGTAATATTGCATTAATAAGTAATTAGAAACATTGATAAGTAATAGACTAATATTGCATTAATAAGTAACTTGAAACATTGATGAAATTAGAGAAGAAACATTGATAAGTAATTAGAAACATTGATAAGTCATAGACGAATCTTGCATTAAGAAGTAATTAGAAACATTGATGAAATTAGAGAAGAAAACATCAACGATTAGGATCAGTTCAATAAACATTAACTATAAACATATTAAGAAAATATGAGGAGAAAATCAAATATGTAAAGTGCAAGAAGAGAATGTAATTGTAATGACCAATAGTAGTATTAGAAAAAATTAATGTAAAAAAATATAATACTAGCATTTGATTTTGAAAATCACCGATTAATCGGCCGATTATTCCTCCGAACGGCCGATTAATCGGTCCTTGACCGATTATAGGCCGATTATTCATATTCGGAGCGGTAGACCCCAAAAACCGATTATTCGGCCGATTAGGCCAATTTTCTGAACATTGATTCTTCCTATGTACCATGGTCGCGGGTCATGGTTTTGTAACCCGCCTACTCCTTTTTTCCTGCCACCTTGGTACCAATTAACCATCCCATTGCTTACAAAACTTATCCCCTAATTTGTTCCCTCTCTTTTCTTCTCATTTTGCAAACCCTGGCACCCCTATTTTATTTTCTCCTCTTCCTTGGTCCATGGTGGCCGCCACCATACCCCCTTTTGGGTGTTTTCTTTTTGATCTTCCAAAGCTTGCTTTGACTTCACTACTAACCTCATCAAGGTGTGTTGGTCCTGGGCAGCCTTTTCCTATGTTGTGGGAACCCCCCCCCCCCCAAGATTCGTTGTCTGCTCGTTCCCATAAGAAGCACCAACAAGGAGTGAGTTTTTTTATGACCGAACAAATGAGGATGAGAGACACCTATCACATGATCCGGTTAATGGTCAATAGTTAGCAGACCTAGCGACCAATTACATCATGCCATTTGGATCCCCCCTTTCTTATTGATGCACTAATGGGCACATGAATCTGCATCCATTAGATGCAGATGGACCATGGTGGATCAATCATCAATGGGTCCCCTTTTAGCACACTAGTACAAGTTCCTTCCTTTCATTGTCATGAATATGTGTCTTTCCTCAAATAATTATATCTTTTTTATACTAGATCCAAGAATAGATTTCTAATATACCATTTTGATCAGCTGAAAGAGATCTACAACATAAAAAACTTTCAGGGCCTACTTATGCTCATACCTCCATTGATATCATAAGATTCTTGCTTTTGAAGTCTTTTTAAGATGTTTTAACCTATTCAATCCGTGATCTTGATCATTTATTCCCCAAATCTTGATGTTAGCCCAATATCAATAACTTGAATAACCTTATATATCAATATAAAATGGTATTGTATTGATGAAATGGCCTAAAATGGGCTTTTATGCTAAAGGTTACTTCTTTAATGCTTAACTTTGATTAAATGTTCTTCTATTCCTAATTCTTAGAATCAGTAACTTTGCATGCATGTTGGACTAGGAATCGAATTTGTTCATGCTAGGATCCTATATTGATTTGATGATGTACCTTGAACCTTAAAACATGACTTATATAGATACATTGATGTTGAATCTCATCCCTTTCTCACATGTGGGTCTTTTATCTTCAAAATGATCATGTGAACCTCTAAATCAGTAACATATCATTCTTTGTACACCCAAATACTCTGTGGACCTTCGTTTGTACCCTAGTGGGTCTAAATGCCCTAATCTTGACTCTAAATTTGTTCTGGTATGCACGTCAATAACTAAGTTGCAAATCTTGTATGAACCTTGCTCCAATGACAATCAATGCTAAATTATGACATCAAATCAATAGCTTGATGACTTTTGTGACACCTAACTTAAGAAGACCCCATATATTCTCAAATGATAACAACTTTGTATGATAATGACCCAATATGGCTAGTTATGACAATGTTGATGCTTATATTGACTACGCTTGCTCACATCTCATAATTTCTCTTTTTAGGATCTTGAAACTCTAATCATATATCCATGATCTAGTCATGAAGTGTACTATATTTCTTGATAATGTCTATGCATGACCTAGTTGAAATATTGAAAACAATTTATAGGAAATGAGTACCTAGACTTAGGTGACAAATCCAACCCCATGGTAATGATTAGTGAATCTAGTCTAAATGATGCTAATTAAATTACACTCGTCTATAACTTCATGATCTCTATTATGATCTAATTTCCATGATCTAGTCAAAGTTGCTAATTATGGTTTAATATATCAAATTATTAATCTTGTGCTCTAATCAAGGTACGATTTATCCTCCTATTGACTAGGGTAGTAGTATTGAACTTTCTTGTATGTACGTATGCTTAAAATTCTTGGCTATATATAATTTCTTGAGTTGCTTGTTCCATATGATTAGTACACTCGTATTTGCTTGAAATAAGTTGAACAAACCATGAACATGAATGAACTTGTCCATTATACAAAAAATGTGTACCTACCTATATTATCAGGGTAAGAGAACAAGACATGTTGAAAGGTTTAGCTCATTGACCATGGTCTTGAGGCCCCCCACGTAGAAATAGTGATGATTTAGGGTATGAGCCTTAAATGCCCCTCATGTGCCCTTCATTTGGAAAGCATGTCAAATGGCCATAAAATTTTGTTTAGTATAATGGCAATGCATCTAAAACATGATTGATTTCTCATAAGAAAGTCTATAACATTGTTTACTTATTTCTTGATATAATACTAAGTTTTTCCAAGCATATATGTTTTTCTAAACCTATGAGTTTATGTATTTCATAGCATACTCTACACAACTTTACTGGTGTATACCTATTTTATAATTGTAGTTGGCATGTATTGTAACAGCCTCACTTTTTAGAGTCCTAGTTAAGAAAGGACGTTAAAGTTGAGAGAAATTAAATTTCAAGTTTGGGTATTCACTCTGATATGTCAAAAACATTTTTAATCATAGCATGTGTCTATCGAATCTCTCTCACTCATAATAAGATGAAATAAGCATTTGGACACAATCCAAATACAAAGTTTTCATCCCATTCTAAGAGTAGAGATGATGCAATCACACATTATCTTTTAATTTTTTAATTTTAGGTTGAGTCCATTCCATGAATACATTGTTTTCAACATTTATCTTAAATTTTAGGTACTCAAATGGAAAGAAATTTTCTCATGATTCATGATTTTATACACAACTGCCCTTTAAGATTTCATTCAAACATGATTACATGACTTCTCACATCCTTCATATTTGCATCTCATGTATCATTAGGCTTAGCAATCCCTGTAAGGTCTCCTGGGGTACATGTACGTTTGGAGTGATCCCTTGTTGACCTCTAAGGGTATCATGTACTTTATGAAGTGCCTCTCACATTGACCCTCTTAACTCCCTAAAGAGATATCTCATGATTTCATGGTCGTATGCACTTAGCATGATCACCTCCTGACCTCATTGGTCTTATGTACCTTTAATCATCCCTACTTGATCTTAGGGTTGACCTAGAGTTCTACCCTTCCTAAGGGTTTATTGAAATGTCATTGATTTATTTCATTACACATTTTTCTTGAGGTTTATGTGATAATATCCAAGCACATTATATCCTTTAATATTGTTTAACGATGATTTCCTTCATTGATTTGGGTACACATTATTTACTTTATGTCCCTTCATTGGGCCCATGGCGACCTTCCCTTGTCTGCTTGGCCCGATACTATCAGCCACTTCCGTTAGTACCTTTCCTCATGTCCCTCAAATATAGCATACATGGGTTCAAAGTATTATACTCAACATATGTACTTTCATGCTTCATATACTTCAACTTTCAATATCTAAGTGATACTCAAGGTTACCTCAATTTTTAAATTGATTTTTAAAATTACTTGTATAGGGATCTTATCTGAGGGCAAGATAAAACTAATACTTGGTAGTAAAAAAAGATAACAAAAGCATGTTTGAACAAAGATGTATATTAAAACATGTTTTTAAGCTTATTTTTCATTATATCATCCATACATTTACTTCCCAAGAGTCAAATGCATTAAGGCCTTATGATCTACAACCAAAGAATTGGATCATTATACAATGTGATCTACTACCAAAGAGTTTGATCACTATCAAGTACTTTACAACCAAAGAGTCGAAGTGATAAGATATAATGACACAGATATATTATGTTTCATGTGTTCAAGACTATAAATATAGAAAATCAAACGCAATAGCGTACGACAATAATTATTTCATCCACTAACGTATTTCGATATCTACATAATGAAACTATACTATATAGTAAGCCAACTAAGAGGTAACACCAACCTCAAAAAAGACAAATCTAATCATCACATCTTCCTCATGTGAACCACGATCTATGTTTATTATGAATATTATCCCATTTCACTTCATCATATTAGATTATAAATTTGATATAGTGTTCACCCTGAGATTAGACAACTATTTCATATTACCATAATTCATGCATATGGCTAGCCAATTATTGGTAGGGGACTATTAGACAATTTCTAAATCTCCCATCATGTCATATCCATATATCAAATTCTGAGGTTAGATCGTTTCCTGTATATGTTATATTATGGTTTTTCCAAACAACTTATATGAGTGGCTGGTTAATCATTATCAAAAAGTCCAGTTGAGGTTCCCCCAACCCATTACATGAGGGTGGTCTTATGCTCAATATCTATGACCCACTCTACTCCATGAGTATTATTTTCACTAGCTCTCTCTTCCCTTTTTGGTGAAGGGTTCTCAAGTCTACCTCATTAGCATGAAAACTCAACTTCACACAATTTATCCACTCGTAAAGTTTTCTTAATTAACTCTCTCTTTCTCTAAAAAACCACTAGTATCCAATGCAGGGAACCGCCAACCCGAGCATGTTGCTTCACAACATACTAGCATTCCTTTTCTCCTCAGGATCTTGGGACTCTCTCTCCCTCACTTTGATGGTAGGTACTCATATTATATTCACATATATGTAAGCAACCTCATTCTCTATCTCTAGGGTGTGGTATTCCCAGGGACATCTAGGGTACAAGAAGACTATATGAATCATGCATATAGTAACTCAACTCATTTACTCAGGCATGGTATAGTTTAGGACATATCACAACAAATATTTGTCATAATTTCTCATAAATTGGAGTTTAGGTTTCTGACCTTCTCCCTCTAGGTCTCACACTCTCTCTGGAGTTAATGCTATAATTGGACCTAGAACTAGAGGCCCTCCTTTATGTAAGGGATTGAGGCTCTTGCTGATTCACATCTTATCTTAACTTAGCTTGTCTTACCTCAAAGAAGCACACATACTTGCATCATCAGATCTTATGTCAAATCAAATATTTAAATCTGACTGAGTCTATCATAAACCATTTTATCTCATTATATAATACCTAGATCATATCATCTAAACTTATTTCATATATTCCTTCTATCACATATTCCAACAATGCTTAGACATCATATCTAGAACTAAATCCTCTTCTATCCTAATGTCACCCACTTTCACTTAGGTGCATGTTTACCTCCTACTCATAAGGTGTGGGGACACATTTTCCTATCAGGATTCTTAACCGGAGGATGTTAGTCTTTCTAACTACAACCTGGCCTCATGGACTTAGGGTTTTGCATCCCCCATAGGTCATTTCCCCATTCTCGGGTTGACCCACCTTAGGCTGAGACACCAACCATAAAATTTGGATTGAGGGTCTTATATTTATTTTTATGTGGCCCTTGATTACTTATGGCTTATCTTTACATATTCAAAACCCGTCACATACATAATGCATGTATTACTCCATGTACCTTGCAGCGGGTACTAGGGTACCCAAACTCATTGTATTTTCTCATTCCTCTTTCTGTTGCTTAGGATTTATCTGGGTAGGGTTGTTATTTTGCTCATACTTCTCCCATAACCCAAGATTAGGTTTTAGGGTTAGGGCTAGGGACTACACCCTGCATCTTAGGGTTTATATATCACTTTACCCACTTAGGGTACACCGACCCTAGTTCCATCTAGGGTTTACCCCTACAAGGACAAACCCATAAAGCATGTTTTCCTAACTTTGTCATTATTCACCTATTACATGTACATTAATTGACGGAGGATGTCTTAATCCTACTTCTTCTAAAAACCCTAACTTGAGATGAGGAGGGAAGTTCCTTTTAGGGTTTATTTTAGAAAGGAAATGAGATGTGGATGAACTTGGAGAATAAAAGCTTAGATGAGATATTACTAAAGGAAAACCTTAGGTTCTGGCCTGGCAGGTATCACATTGGATAAGGAAGTCCTCATATATCAACTTAATGGTGTAAAAGGAAAATATTGATAACCCAAAAAGCCATAATCCTTTCTAGACACCATTGATGTCAAGTCATGCCCTAATAATTCTCGTTAAATTTCTAAGCATTATTTGAAATTATCAACTATGGAATATTATTTGAAAAATATATGAATCTGATACCAAATATAACGACCTAACTTTTCACTATCCTCCAATTAAGAAATGACCTTAAAGGTGAGAGACATTACCTAAATTCTCAAGATCAAGATTTTGAAAAATAATAAATAATAGAAAATATTTTCCATTATTTCATAAATATTATTTACAAAAGTTATTATGATGCTCCTTAAAGGAATTACATAAACTTTCAACATGAGAGCTATTACATATGAGAATAAATATCACATATAACTAATCCTCCTCAAATAGATTTAGTGTATTTGATTGATTTCATCTGATTCACCATGTCTTGGTATCCTCATGTGTGATAGTTACCAAAAATGCTGACAAACCAAAATGTGGTCAGTATATCTCTATATTGAGTATGTGGGGGAAACAAAATATATTCATGTAGGAGCAACAAAACTAAACAACCATGGAAGCAACTATTAGTACATAACCGAATATGCATTTTCAGTTATAACTTCACGACCCATATCTTCTCACACTCTATGGTATACCCTCTCTTTAGGGCATTCTTTTTGGGGTACCCTCTCTTTAGGGTCTGGTCCCTATAGAGGACTCTTATAACCCTCCCTCACTTGGGCTTGGTTTTATATGGCCTTCCTTTCTCGGCTTTTCCTGTTAGTAATCTTCCTATCCTGAGTTGATCACCAACCATCACAATGACTTCTTCCAAAAGAAAATTGGAAATTATTTCATCCCATTTCTAGGGGGTTTCAAACTTGTGACCTTTTAGGCATACAACATCAACTTTACCACTCAAGTTCCGCTACATTGGGTAGACACATGTTATACTTCAAAAAATTGACACATGAGAGTGAATACCTAAAGTTGAAATTTAATGTTATCGTCTAGTGTTTTGAGGTGTTACCTCACCCATTTGATGGTAATGAATATAATAGTTTGGAAACTTAAGTGAAAAGGTAATCACCAAGTGAAATTGAAATCACAGATGAAAATGTGAAATTGAAATCATAGATGAAAATGTAATCACCAAGTGATGATATCCTATAATGAATAAGGTTGTGGTAATATCCTAGAATTGAATCTGGATACCAGCCTTAGTAATGGTAGAAATTTGCATATTGATGAAAGTGGTTAAAGATATCCTAGAAGAATTGCTAACCCTGAGGGTTGAAGCTAAGTTGAGTTATAATTCACCTTAACTTCACTCAGGTTGAATTTTGGGGATGAAATTGCTTTTAAGGAGGGTGGGAATGTAATATCCTCAATTTGGTGACTTAAAATTATATAAATGTAAGGCTTGAATTGATAAGTAATTTCCCTCATTTGATTATTAATGAAATGATAATCTTTGTGGCATGGGCTCAACCCATAGCCCAAAAATTAGATATAATTTGGGGAAGATATTAATGAGATTCCCTCCAAGTTTCATAGCTAAATTATGCTCATAGAAGCCTATAGAAAATCATGAAGGATGAGGGACCTGCTTGTGATAATTAAATGTTTCCCTTGTTTGAAGAGAGAGAAAAGATATCTACAAACATCCCTTTCTAACAAAACTTGGCTCACTACGATATTATGGTATATGAGAAATATATTTGAATTTTTTATCAATTAGAATAAATATGGGAGAGATATGAATTTATTAAGTTTCCACAATCAAGATTTACAAATGGGTCCCTGGGATACCAACAGTGAAATCAATATTTTCGTGCTCATGAAAAATATGCAAGATAATTTATGAGATAGATAATCCAAATATATGATTATGTAAAAAAATCCAGGTCTAAGTTATTTTTTGTACAAGATAATTTAGTTGGTAATTATGTAGATTTTCCTTTGAAACAAAGTTTAGTTGAATAAGGGAATAATGAAGGAGTTTTATTTTCCCAATGGGAGGTAATAGCATGAATATATTTTTTCCAAAATAATGGTATGTGGGGGTGGATTACTTTATGTAAACTAGACCCATCGATCTCCAATCCTTGTTCTATATAAGAAGTGGTATGAAGAGAAGATGGGCTACTGAAATCCCCGCCTTCCTTGATGTGCATCTTTCCATAGTTGTACGGTAGAAAATCTCTTTCCCTTCATCATGGAAATACTCTTCCTCATCCAAGATGGTCTTGTTGTATCTCATAACTTGGTTCTTGATACAATCATAGAAGTTTAGGATCTTCAAAAGTACTTCTCCCCTCATCCCTTTCCTTTTGAGTTCACATGGAAGAGGTCGCCATTTCACCCCATGCTTGAGGTATAGATACTTATTTTGTTTATTCATAGAAATTGCTAAGATTACCCAAATATGGCAAAATTGTATACCAAACAGATAGAGAGAATGAGTAAAATCCAAATAGAATAGTATCATGACATGGTTCTGATCCTAATTCCAAAAGTACCACTAATACATGATTAAGTGGTGATTATATACATGGAAGGCCTTGATCTAATTATTAACATGTTGAGTACATAAAAACCATTTATTTTGAGATATAAGTTGTTGAATATGATGAGAAGTCAAGATGATGATGAATATATTGAATCCCTTTATTTGATATAGAATCTAATATTGTGAGAATTCAAGAAGATGATGATAATGATAATGATAATGAATTTGGAATTCAAACCAAAGATCAGAACTTGTCATGATTTATAGCACATAATATAATATATGTGTTCATAATTCAATGAATTAGGGCTTGGTATCCTTATTGCTTATTCTAAACTCAAGACAATCCTAAGATCTAGATTAGGACCCCAATAGGGTTTAATCTAAATAATATGATAGTGACACTTTAAGATATACATACATGCAGATTAAATGTTGGTTTCTTGGATCCATCTTTGCTTGCTTGATTGGATGATATGCTTAAAGTACTTGAAGTATGATTGCATGGTCTACATGGTTCTACATTGAGGTACATGGTTAATATTATGAATACTAGCATTATTGACTGCCACTATTTGTTGATGATTTCTCAAGGATTGATGAAATAAATGGTTGGATGTTTATTTAAATTTTGTTCAATTATAATGCCACTACATGTATCACCATATATGATCATAACTTACTCAAACTCAAATTTCTATCTCTTATGAATTGGATGAACATGTGGGAGGAATAAGTCATTGCGATGATGGGAGAACAAGATGAGATAGTAAGATCACTAATAGGCCAAGCCTGGAAAGGAAGGTCGATATAGAACCAAGCCTGAGTCAAGGATGGTTATGAGAGTCCATTGTAGGGTCCAAACCCTAAGAGGAGGATACCCTAGAAAGAATGCCCTAAAGAGAGGGTATACCATAGAGAGTGAGAAAATATGGCTCGAGAAGTTATAATAGAAAATGCATGTTCAATCATGTAATAATAATTTTTGGTATGGTTTTTTATGTTGTTACACCTACATACATATATTTGATTTCCCCCATGTAATCAATATAGATATATACTGACTGCATTTTAGTTTGTCAGCATTTTAGTTAACTGTAACATATGAGGATATCAAGACATGGTGAATCATATGAAATCAATTAAAGACATCAAAGGTATGTCAAGAGGATTAGTTAGACGTAACAATGCTTCTCATATGTAATATCTCTCATGTTAAAAGTTTATGCAATTCCTTATAGAAACATCATTATAACTTTTTTAAATAATATTTATAAAATAATGGAAATTATTTGATATTACTTTTTATTTGTCAAAATCTGGATCTTAGGAATTTGGAGGATGTTGAAAAGTGAGGTCATTACAAGTACACTATGGATTTTTCTATGATTGTTGGTTTTTCTCTATTATGATAATATATTAATCTTACTCTTAGAATCATCTACTGACATGCAAATGAAACATCCATCTAGATTGATAATTAAAAGGGTCATGATCTTGATGTCATGCACTAGTTTAGTTATATGCCATGTTATGCATCTTAATTCTCTATCTTGTTGTTTGTGGTTTTATTCATGCATATGCTATGTGATCCATTCTAGGGAAGGATTCCTAGATCCACTCTCTTTTGTTTGTGTAACCATTAGGAGTGTGGATTTAGGGTAACAAATGGTATCAGAGTAATCCCATATCCTCTATGCATGTATAATAACCCAATTCCACATAACTTAGAGAGTCTTCTAACATCCCATGTCTTCTTTAAGGACTACCCTAAGCCACCAATTAGATGATGATTAGCTAGTTTCTCATCTCCTCATGTGACAAACGGTATTAGAGAAATCACATATCCTCTATGCATGTTTAATAATCCAATTCCACACACCTTAGAGAGTCTTCTAGCATCTCATATCTTCTTTAAGGACTACCCTAAGCCACCCACTAGATGATGATTAGCTATTTTCTCATCTCCTCATGTGATCTCATGATAATTAATCACACGATCTCTTAGTTATGGGTATCTTATGTATGAAAAAAAACTAAACTTTGAACTAAATTGGTAGAAGTTGAGCAAATTGATGATGATGTCATGATTTGGCCTTAATATGATAACTCGATTATGACTAATGGAAGTACTCTTGCAGTTAGATACTCATGTATGATCCCTCAAATCATGAAAACTTAACTTTACCAAATCTTGATCATATGCTTTCTATGTTTGAGGTAAACATGATAATGATCTTGATTTGATGAAATAAGGAGGAATTATAGGCTATACCTCAGAGTTGATGAGGTCCCTATTTGATTAAGTCCATGGTGCCCTCTTATTGACCAAACCTCAGACATGATTAAGCAAAATGTTTCCCCTATTTGGTACATAAGTGACTATGATCTTGGATTCTCAAAATCATGATGAAAGAATTTGATATAAAGGGTACTTTTCTCTATTGATATTTATGCCTCTTTGTAAACTCATCTTTAAATAACATGATGTACATGGATCCCAATCTTTCCCTATTATGCTCTAACCCTTGGAGTACCCAATTTGACTTCTCAAATTACAATATATACCCTTACCCTGAACTTCAGGGAGAGGGAATGTGATTATGACTTTGATCTTGCAAAAATTGAAAATATGGTTGCCCTATTATGATCTTGAAATTTTATATCATGACACTTTGAAGTACTATTTGGTAATTGATGCTCTTCCTTTTTGGATATGCTTAATGACTCACTATTAATGTGGACTAATGTTCTAGATTAGGGTGGTACTTGACTTATGACTCCCCTAACCTAGGCCACATCTTTATTATGATTACCTCTAAATTTTTGTCTTGTTAATTATTTAGTGGTTGGAAAGGTAAGCCCTTATTCACAATTTTGATTTCTTGACCTAAGTCCCTAATAGGTTAAGTCTATAATGACATTGATACTTGATCGTGAAATCTTGATTTTATTATGATCTTGAAATATGGTGATACAAATTATAGCTTGTGGTTAAGTTCCTAGAAAGACGTACGTCGAGATCATTCATCAACCTTGAAACCATGATAATGAATTCAATATTGATAAATCAATATGTTGCTTGAATAGTTCTCGAATATTGCTCAATTTTTGTATATGGATTAATGATCATACCTTTTGTATAATATGAATCTATAACCTAGCTTTGAAATATTTGGACCTGTGACCTTGATGTCCAAACTTTGACTCTCAATGTCAGCTAATGAAATCTTAACTCATGACTATTGATCTTGATATTGGTTCAACTCCTATGATCACCCTATTTGGATCATGACATCACCCTTGATTTATGATCTATGAGTTCCATGTTTCCAAATCTTGAAAATTTGATTTGATGATTGTACTTACTCGCTCAATTTATGACTTAAGGGTTAGCTCTAATGTGGACTAGGGTGGGACATTCCACTGATTCTGAGCATGAAACCATGATATTAAAATATGATGCTTGTCATACGTTGTTTAAATGAGAAACATCAATCATATATGTATAACCCAACCTAGGTCAATGTAGAAGCTAAAACCCTAAACGTTGGGATTGTAAGTCATGGTATAGTTCTGATTCAAAGAGCTCTATTCTTTTGACCTAAATGTGATCTAAAGGATAATCTCTCCAAATCCATGATTCATGTAATGATCTTTTCGACTTGATGGTCGATGTGACTATTCTTTGACTATTATGTTAGATTTCTTGATTTTGAAATAGTTTTGATGTTGAAGGAATACCAAGTGATTATAATATGAAACATGAAACCCCAAATTCCACTGATGGAATGGTTTAATTTTGGGGATAAAATTCTTTCTAAGGTGGGGAGGATATGAGAACATGGACCTTTCTATCTCCTCACATATGTTCTATACACTTAATATTCATTATTTTTCTCAATTTTTGATTCAATTACATGATTTAATATGTTTTGATGCTCTATTGGTGTGTCTTATGTACATCTTCCTTGTGACGACACTCGATTTGCTTTTAGACCTAAGGTTTAAATCCTTAACATGTCACCATATTGTATATTTATTTAAACCTAATTATTGCCACCAACTTACTCATTAATGCGTCTCATGGTGTAGAGATTCCAATTTTCTTTCCAAAGGAGTAAAAATCAACTCAATTAGACATCCAAAGCCCAAGTTATGGACAAATAAAGTTTGACTCAGATTACATTAGTTTTGATTGAGTTTAATGGAAATGACCCTCTTTGGGCCCAAAGTTGGACACAACCCACTTCACCCTTCACTTGACTTTAGTGATTGGGATCCTAACCTTTGGACCACCATGTGCCATGATCTTATGGACCATGGATTGCAGCCCATAGATCTCTTGTCCATAGATTCACATCAATTTGATGGTTGAGTACTCTTCTTCTTCCTCCGTACCATGGTCGGAGGCCATGGTATGACGCCCAACCTACCCCTTTTCACCCACTGCCATGGCATCAATTAACCATCATGTTGCCTACAAACATCTCACCTAATTTATTTCCCCTCTTTTCTTACCGTTTAACAGGATAGGGATGCGACATTAGGAGAGGGGTGCAAAGAGGCATCGAAGAATTCAACAGAGAGAAATTTCACCGAAATGAAATCTAAAGAAAGAGAGAAGAAGAGCTGCTAGTCCCCTATCTTATTTTCTCCTATGCCTTGGTCCATGGTGGCCGCCACATACCCCCCTTCTGGGTGTTTCCTCTTTGAGCTTCAAAAGCTGACATTGATGTCGCCACCAACCTTGTCGTGACATGTCAGACCTGGGCAGCCTTTTCTCGAGAGGTAGAACCCCCCGCCTAAGCTCCCCTATCAACTTGCACCCACAATCAGTGTTGATGAGGAGCAAGATCCTCTTGTAGCTACACAGATGAATGAAAAGAGACATCTGTTGTAGGATTGGGTCAATGGTCACCAGTTAGCAAACCTAGTGACTGACCATATCATGCCATCTTCCTCTCCCTTTCTTCCTAATGTTCTAGTGGATGTGTGAATCTACGTCCATAATATGTAGATGGACTATGGTGGATCAATCATAATTGACTTCCCATTTTCTGCACATTGGTATCATTTCCCTCATTTGTTTGTCATGAATATGCATCTTCTTCAAAAAAAAGTCATATCTTTGTGATGCTATCTTCGAAAACAGACTTCCAATCTGCAAAATTGATTATCTAGAAGAGATACATAACATAAAAATACTTTCAGCCCTACTTATGCCCATACTTGCACTGATATCCTTAAATACTTATCTTTAAAGTCTTATTAAGATGCTTTAACATGTTTAATGGATGATCTTTATCTTTTATGCCCCAAATCTTGATGTTAGCGTAATATCGGTAACTTAAACAATCTTATGTATTAATATTCAAATTTTATCCATTCTTGCACTCTAGAATAGTCTTATGATGATGAAATGACCTAAAATGGTTTGTATGCTAAAGTTTATGTAATGACCCCTCCCCCTATTATCCCCAATTAAGGTAGATCGAGAGGACAAGGGCCATTATCATATTTACAGGATCGAGGTTTCACAATTAACCAAAATAATTATAAATTTCATTGAATGGAAAAGAGTTTGGTAACAATATGAAAGATAAACTCTCCTTTGATGAGGTACTTGAAAAGGAAAACCTATTGTTTGCAACATGAAATAAAACTATCTATCTAAATCATTTAGAATAACTTTAGATCTTTTCTTTTGGTGTCTTCTTCTCTATATGTCCATCTTTCATCATACTTGCATATTAGTAGCAGTTTAAACTAAATCGTAATGAAACAAAAACACAGTCAGTCTATCAAAATATATAGGTATTTGGGGGGAAATGAAATATTCACATATAAGTGTAACAACATATTCAACCATAGAAGCAATCATTGTTACAGAATCAAAATTCCATATTGATGATATAACTTCATCCTAACCATGGTGCTTCCAAAGAATCTTTACCATATGAATCTTTTTATTTCATAGCTCTTTCACCTTGGAATACAAGATCCTCATAGGCAACTCAGGGTATGACAACCTTCCTTGGAGCTCTATAGGTTTGATGTTCAACACATGGGCAGGATCTGACACATTGCACTTTAGATTAGACATATGGAACACATAATGTGTCATACTATATTGTGGAGGTAAAGCTAGATGATAAGTGAACTCCCCAATCCGTTCTATAACCTCAAACAAACCCACGTATCAGGGACTCAGTTATCTTTTATTATTAGCTATAGCTTGGAGGGATCAAATTTTCAGAAACACATGATTGCCTATAACAAAGTGAAAATTTGTTCCCTTTGCATCAAAATATGACTTATGTCAATCTTGTGTTCTCTTTAGCCTCTTCTTGATCAAAGTGACCTTGTTAGCATATAATTGTAGTTCCTCTGACCTAAGCAAGGTCCTCTCACCGACATCATCCAAATAAAGTGGTGACCAACACAACCTACCATAAAGAGCTTCATACAAAAGCATCCTCATATTGGCTTGGTAATTGTTGTTATATGCAAACTCAGCTAAGGACATGTACCACCCCCATGATCCACCCCAATCTAGCACACAAGCTCTCAGTAGATCTTCTAGGGTTTGGATTGTTCTTTTTGACTGTCCATCAGTTTGAGGGGGATAATATGTGCTAAATTTCAACCTTGTACTGAGTTCTTGTTCAACTTGTTTCAAAAATTTTGAAGTCAAGATAGGGTCACAGTCAAATATGATCAAACTCAGAACACCATGCAAACAAACTATCTCTCTAATGTAAATCTCGAATGAGTATGACACCTTGGAAGTGGTCTTCAAGGAAAGGAAGTGTACAGACCTGGTTAGGCAGTCCACCACAACCCATATTGCATCATGACCTTTTCTTGTCTTAAGAAGACCCACAACAAATTCCATGGTGATCAGGTCCCATTACCACCTAGAAATCTCAATTAGTTGTAGTAATCCATTGGGTCTCTAGTGTTTATCCTTCACAATCTGGCACATGAGACAATTAGCCACATACAAGGCTATGTCCCTCTTCATTCCTAACCACTGGAAGTATCGTTGTAGGATTTTGAACATCTTAGTGGTGACAGGGTGTATAGTGTACTTTGATCCATGTGCCTCTTGAAAGATACTTGTCTTTAAGGGTGAATCCTCAAGAACCCAAACACAACTTCTATATTGCATTCCACCATCCACTCCCACTGAGAGGTGTGTTTGAGGCTTTGACATTGAAATCTTCATCTTTTCTAACTCTGGGCTGGCTAATTGGGCTGCTACAAGCTTGGTCAACAAGTCAGTCTTGATCTAAATATTGTCCAGACGAATCCTATTTGCCAAAGGTTGTGGAACCCACCTAGCAAAGTATTTTAGTCTCTTATACTAGTTAACCAAACTAGTTGCACCAACTAAGATGTTTTTTATTGAGGGCTTGGGCGACCACATTGGCCTTACCAGGATGGTAAGCTAGGGTGAAATCAAAGTCCTTCAAGTACTCCATCCAATGCATTTGTAGCAAGTTCGGGTCCTTCTAAGTCAATAGATACTTCAGGCTCGTATGGCCGGTGAGGATTTTAAAGGTAACCAGCCCCATACAGACAATGTCGTCAAATATTCAAGGCATAGACAGTTGTTGTGAGTTCTAGATCATGGATCAGATAATTAAATCCATTGGGCTTGAGCTTCTTGGAAGCAAAGGTGGTCACAAGATTATTTTGCTATAGCACGCATCCTAAGCCCATCTTTGATGTGTCAGTGAAGATGAGGAAGCCATCATGACATGATGGTATGGTCAAGAAAGGGCAGAGGTAAGCTTTTCCTTTAACTCCTAGAAGCGTGGTCCAAAAAGATCGAACCATATGAACTTCTCATCCTTTTGAGTAAGCTTAGTAAAGGGCAAAGTGGTCTTTGATTAATCCTTAATGAATTTCTAGTAATACACGACCAATCCTAGGAAGTTACAAATCTCAGATGCATTATTCATGGCTGGCCATTCTCAAACAACCGCTACTTTAGCAGGGTCCACCGAAATGATTCCTCCAAATATAAGTGCTCAAGGAACATAACTTTGGCTATCCAAAACTCACACTTTGAGAATTCCCCATAGAACTTATACTTTCTTAGGATATAAAGGACCTTAGATTTGTGATCACAGTGTTGCTCTAGGTAATCATAGTACACAGTGATTTCATTTATGAACACTATGACAATGGTGTCAAGAAAGGGCTGAATCACACTATTCATGAGGTTCATGAACTCACTTGGAGCATTGGACAACCCAAAAGGCATAGCCAAAAACTCATAGTGTCCACAACGGGTTAAGAAAGTGATTTTTGGGATATCATCACTCTTGACTTGCAACTAGTGGTATCCGGGTCTCTGGTCGATCTTTGAAAAAACTTGAGTAGTTTTGAGATGGTAAAACATGTTAGCTATAGGAGGTAGAGGATACTTATTCTTAATGGCAACATGATTTATCATTCCATAATATATGCGCATACAAAGTGATATGTCCTTCTTCATTACAAAGAGGACCAGTTCTCTCCATGGAAATGTACTAGGTCATATGTAGCCCTTATCTAGTAATTCCTACAATTGCTTCTTTAACTCAAGCAATTTTGCAGGAGGCATTATGTAAGGTTTCATGGAAATTAGGTTTTAACCGAGGGCTAACTCTATTAAGAAGTGCATTCTCTCTATAAAGGTATGCCTAGCAAATTATTTAGGAACACATCGACATAGTCCTTGAATACATCTATTTCCTCTAAGGGTTAGATCTTTTGTTCAAGCTCAGTCACTATAGCTAGGAATGCTAGATAATCTTTATCTACCATCTTCTCTGCTTCATGGCTGACACATACATGCTCGTAGTGTTATTTTACTACCTCTAATGGTAAAGGGTGCATGACATGGCCTCTCTATCCTTATTTTATTTTCCATATAGTTATTTTTGCATTATAGTTATTAAGCCAATCCATTCCTATAATGACATCAAAATAATTCATATCAAGAAAGATAAAGTTGGTAGGGAGTTCATTGTTCATATATTTAACAGGGATGACCAATGTCTTTAAGAGAGATGGGAAGATACAACCACTAGGGATAATGACTTGTAAGACATATCTGAAGTCCTTGATGTCCAAACAAAGCATATTTTCAAGATTTCTTGAGATGAAAGTATTAATAGACCCAAAGTTGCATAAATCTTTCACATTATGGCCCATTACATCAAGCATGCCTACATCATACTTATGACAATCAAACTACACACTTCATGGTAAAGGATAGAAAATAGAGTTCTAGGGGAGGTTACCTTCTATGAGTTGGTTGCCTTTAGCTTGAGTTTCTTCATTATCAATGGTGAAGACTCGAGCCTATCAGTGCTCTTGTGAAGGTGGGGTTGCTCGCTAAGGTGCTGCAGCCACTGTTTGATTCTCTATTGGGCCTGGCCCTAGAAGGAAAGGGAGGGGATATTTGGCTATGAAGTCTCCTTTTTGCTGATAGTAAAAACACACTTGCTTCTCATAGCGACATTTTCCAAGGTGCCTCTTCTTGCATGTGTGACATTTAGGATGGAAATTCTACTGATGATATTTTCTCTTTCCTCCATTCCTACCCTTGCCATTGTTACGAACTTGCCCCTAGACATCCCTTGGGAGGGTTCTAAGTAGGCATGCTAGTTTTCTCCATGTCCAAGGCAAAATTGAGGGCCTTGATGAATTTTGGGGGTTTACTCGCCATCACATGGGGTTTCAGAAGAGGGTGTAGGTGATCAACTAAATGCTCCACCCACCATCCTATGTCATCATATAAGCAAAGCATTCTAAGAGGATGTAATTTTTGAGAATATTCCACCATTGGAATATTTCCTTAATAAAGGAGCATGAACTGGTTTTCCTTCTCTTTCTTGGTTGGACTGGGAATGAATTTGTAGAAAAGATGTTATAGAAATCCATCCAGGACATTGGTTCCACAACCAGGTCTTGATCAGTGATGTAATTCTTCCACTAAAGATTTTATGCCCCCTCAAGAAGGTGAGTGGTGAGGAGTACCTTTTTGTTTGGTTGCACCTCCAGTATGCAGAAGCCATTCTCCATTACAAGGAGCTAGGCATCTTCCTTATCAATGACCTAATCATTGCATTCACCCCAAAACATATCTATATTCAACTTCACAAAGTTGAGGGTGGTGGCTCCGATACAAGGGCAGATATGTAGGGGTTTGCCATTCTTGTCTCTAGTGACATCCTTGAGGGCTAGAGCCCTAGTGGCCTTAGTGAGCTTCTTCTACTTCTCTAGCTAGAGTGCATCAGGGGTATGAAGTACCACTTTCCTGACTGTCGGTCTAGATATGACATCATTTTTGGGGTCATCTTTGGGCTCGATCTCATCCTTTGACATAGTCTCACCTTTAGGGTCATCTTTTGAGTTTGGGATGTCAAAGGGGACATGGTTGGGATCAAAATCTTCCTCAATAGATGCCTCCTTTGGCATCTTCCACTTCTTGGAGGACTCCTCCTCCATAGCCTCCTCTTCTTCTCTGAGGGCCTCCTCCTTCTATAGGAGGGCCTTCCTTCAGGGTGATTTTGAGGAGTTTCAACAAGGATGGCAGTGGTCTTGGTGCGGGCCATGCTATTTTACATAAATACATTATTAATCTCTATTTTATGGTTAGGGCATTTAAAGCATTGTAAACTTATGTCCATGACATCTTGATTACATGTATTTTAGATTTGGTGGAGGATGCCTAAATCCCTAATATCGATAACCCTAATAGCTAGAAGGGTAGAGGAAGCAATAATTAGATCCTTAGGGTCTCGTGAGTGATGCAAGGGTAGAGTAGGGATGCATTTATATGAGAAGAAAACCTAGAGGTATTTTATTTTGGGTAAAATGTTTTGACTTTTTCTAGGCAGGATGCATGGGCCCAGGAGCCCTTGTAAGATGACTAGAGGTGTGGAGGAAAGTTTTATTAGCCCTCAGGTCATGGTCCCTTCTAGAGACCATCATCTTTAGAAAATACCTTGATAATTCCCTTTGGATCTATAGAACTATTAAAATTTAATAATTATTAATGGTTAAATGGTAAGCCTAACTTTGATACTAAATATAACGACCCCTCCCCCTATTATCTCCAATTCAGGTGTATCGAGAGGGAAAGGGCCATTATCATATTTACAGGATTGGGGTTTAGTAATTAATAAAAAAACAATTATAAATTTCATTTAATGAAAAAGAGTTTGGTAACAATATAAAAGATAAACTCTCCTTTCAGGTGATCTAGGAAAAGGGAAATCCATTATTTGCAACATGAAATATAATTATCTATCTAAATCCTCTAGAATAACTTTAGATCTTTTCTTTTGGTGTCTTCTTCTCTGGATGTCCATATTTCATCATACTTACAGATTAATAGTAGTTTAATCTAAAATCTCATGAAATAAAAACACGTTCAATATATCAAAATATACTGGTGTGGGGCAAATAAAATATTCACATTTAAGTATATCAAAATATCAAACCATACAATTATTATTATAGATTCAAAATTACATTTTGATGATATAACTTCTTAATCCGTACCTATTCAATCTCTATGTATACCCACTCTCTATGGGTATTCATACTATCATACTCACTCATTGGGAGTATTATAATGATGTGCCCACTCGTTGGGGGTAACCTCTATCCACACCCACTCACTAGGGGTATTCATCACATCATACTCACTCGTTGGGAGTATTTTATTATCCAACCCGCTCTCCAGGGTAATTTTTATAACTTCCATGCATGCATTTATTCAGAGATATATTCTGGGCTTGAGCAATTTATGATTATAATAAGTGATAATCATATTGGCATTATAGATTGCATGAATTAAATAAAACAACAATTTAATTTTAGTTCACTCTAGAAACTTTGGAAAACCAAGGAAGTCGATAAGTCGAGTAGTCTTAGGTGTAACCACATTCCTTTGTTAGAGATGACTTAAAGTTCAAGTAAATAAGTGTGCATGTAATCAATTAAGAAATCACCATACAATTAATGCATAACACACAAGTATTACTATTTTGTCCACAAATTGTCATTAAGACTGACTTGGGTTTTAAGTTAGGGTTTTGGTGTCAAATTAGGGTCTCATTAGGGTTTTGGTTTTTCAAACCATAGTTACCACTTTTAAAGCTTTTTAACCAACAAACCCTAATTTGATATCATATGAATTCTTAATCTCAAGTTAAGTACAGGATAACCTTTTTATCCACAAAGATTAAAATTTCCCAATAAAATTCATTTAAGCAAATTATGATCCTTATAATTAAGAAATTAGGGTTTTCATGCTTTTAATACATTAAAATTAGCAACATTAGCCACTTTTAGAATTCATGGTAGAATTAGGTATTGAAACTAATTTAATTGAAATCCTTATATTTTTTGATCAACTTTCATATGTTACTTGCCATATTTGGATAACCCTATGATTTTCTTATCATTTTTTAGCAAATTAATCTTTTCTGACCAACCATAGCTTGCCCACTCAGTAGTTGACTGGGTTTTTGGTCGTGCCACGATGCCAGGGCAGATCCAATTGGCTCTCCCCATGGTGGCACCCGTGCCTGCATGGTGGATCATTAAGATAAGGTGACAAAGCAAGGAAAAGACTGATCGACTCTAACCTATTTGAAGGGGAGTTAGGGGTAGACGAGTCTTTTCACCAAAGATTGTCTTCTTCCTTGGCTCAACTCCTCCTTTGTGAATAGGCAGTCAACTATGTGGTTGACTTTGAGCCTTGGGCCCTCCTAGTGGCAGGCAAAGGCACTGTAAGGAGTGTGGGATCACCCCCTTACTAAAATTTTAAAGAATTAACATCCATTCGAAACACACTCAAAGGTATGTTGGAATAGGTATAAATTTTCCAAATTTAATTATAATGGTATGCAAAAGACCAAAGTGTAGCTACAGAATAAAAATAACTGACTATATTCAACTTTCTTAAAATATTACAAAAGTACATCATAATCTCCCATAAGGGTTTGCATGTATGATACAACATAAGGATCTAAGTAGACAGAAGTCTAAACTACTTCAAATCTTATCTCCAGAACAACATCTCCAAGTGCTAGGTCCATGCCTAAAGCTATGTTCTCCTGATTCAACTCAACAACTTGTCCTAACCTGGGTGGTTGGGAGAGCACCCAACAAAAGGGAAAGGAAAAAGGGTATGTGTCAAAATATTAAACTAGTACAAAAGATAATGATAACATTGAAGCATAAATATAGGGATTCATCACATGATGAGAGGGCCAAGAGGATGAGGCATATATTAAAAAATAGATTCTTTCTAAAAAACCAACAAATAATAATGAATTGCATGAATGATCAATATTGGACTACATTAACTAAGTAGGGTTGAGGCACCTACCGGACCTCAACCTATAGGTGAGGGGAGAATTAATACATTCCCATTCACCTACACATATTTTTATAAGGGGGAGAATAAGACGTTCCCCATGGTGAATTAACACATGCCCTACTATGGGTGGTTGTACATAAGTACCACTACTATAGCTAAATAGTCAAATAAGCCATCATGCATAAGAAGTAGTAAATTGGCAAGATAAATAGTCATATAATTGTAATATAGTAGTGGGGTTCCAAGACCCATGAAATAAAACATAAATACTAATTTTGAGGCAAGTACATCAAAAGATTCATGAATAGAGGAAACCGGGTTCAATAAAGCCTCATTAGGGAAAGTAAGGTTGGTTCACAAGTATCCCAACTAAAGGGTTAGATATGCACATACATATAGATGGACTACACATACATAAATATGGATTGTACATACCTCTCATACAATTTCAACTACCAACTTTCATCATTTTGTTGAGTCCAAGACCAACTTCTCCTATTCTAATGTATAACCATGTATTAGGGTATGTTATATGCATTAATGTAAAGAAAATCCCTATTTTTGAATTTTTGCACAAAACTTCAATTTAGACTCTAAAAACATCAACATTGATCTAGTTAGGTTCTTCTGATTAAGAAAACATATAATTTTGCATATTTTGGAGTTATGAAGTTTAAAGTGTATTTTTGGTGATTTTTAGGTATTTGATTTATTTTCTAAAAACTCTTTTCAACAAAACTCCAAACAAAACCTTAGAACTATTTTTTTAGAAAGAGAACATTTTTTTGGAGTTTAAAACATATTTTCTTTTTATTTTTGGACAAGGGAATAAATAGTAACGAATTCCTCAAAACTGACCAATAGGAAATTGCCACATCATCAAATCGATCGAGATAAGAAGAGAGAGAGAGAGATAGAGAGAGAAAACACCATTTGACCCAGGATTAGGATTTGGAGTTTCAAAGGTAACCAAAGAAGATCTTCTAGAGAAGGTAAAACAATAAGAAACCAAAACCCTAGAAGAACATGGTAAATAGAGACGAAGATCGTCAATTTTAAACATAGAAGAATGAGTTTTAAGCATGTAGCAAGCAATATATGAGAAGGGGATTACAAAACTCACCTCTAGGGAAGGTGGAGATGTCCAATAAGTAAGGTTCCCAAGTTTAGAGAGGTTGATTTCTCCAACAAAGCTCCTATCTCGAGCAAGAAGCACCTTCTCCACTTTAGAGGTGAAAAACCCTAACAAAAGAACATGGATATGGGGTGTTTAAGGGCTCTAGGTGGGGTTTCACCATGGAAGACTAAGGTTCCGACCTGGAGGAAGGTGGAAGGAAGACTAACAACACAAAAAAAGGGAAGGAAATGAGGATACTTACTAGTTTTTGTCAAAATCACCAAGGAGGAGCTTAATAAATCCTAAATAGAGAAATTTGGAACCCTAGGAGCCTTCTTCACCAAGGTAGACACCCTCTTTTACCTTGGGACAAAAACTTCGTGGCCACACATAGAAGGAATGATTATCTAAATTAGAAGAAAGAAAGGAGAGCAACAATTTTTGAATTGGGAGTTGGGAAGGGGTAGATATGGCTATATAAAGAAAGAGGTCAAGTATGAGGTATTTATGAGACTTTCCATGTGTCATGTATAAGGGTGTCCATGGACATGCAAGCCTTTATGGATAAGGAAGAAGTCAAGCACGAGGTGTCAAGTTACTTTCCATGTATCCAATGCTAAGGGTGTCCATGGACATGCAAGCCTTTATGGATAAGGAAGAAGTCAAGCATGAGGTGTCCATGGAGCTTTCCATGTGTCCTTAGCCTAGGGATTTCATGGCCATGCAAGAGGACAGCTCATAGATGCTTCTTGAATATTAAATTTCAGTTTATGAACACTTATAGGCCATCCCAACTGACATCCAATCAAAGAAATAACCCCATTGGTTGATAGCTTCTAAAGATAAGCTCATTTATAAAGAGGAAATCTTTAAAATGCCCTTGGAAAGAAACACCTTTAAACCAAGGTGCAACTAGGTGCCCCATGGTTTAAAAACTCGAGAATGGTAAGGGAATATTTAAAGATTATAATGCATGTGACAATTTACAAAGAAAACCTCTGAATTGGGTAAATTGCATAAGAGTCCAAAATGTGCATATAATTGCATAACTTGCACAAACACCATCCAAATTGGACCAAACTTAAACTTAATATTTTCTCTTGATTTCAAAACACCTCACAAGGTTATATTAAGGTTTAGAGTACTTAATTATGATAGTTAAGCTTGTTCAATACATTAAGTAAGGTTTGGGGCCTTACACTTCTAACATGGATTTATTTACCATTGTTCCACTTAAGCGATGATTTTACATTTTAGATCCTTAAATAAGATTTCACCGAGGTATTTGTGCATACACCCTTCCATTGGTACAATTATTGAACAAATGTCCACCAAACTACTATAAATTCCACAATTTAAGCATCAAGGCCAAACATGATATAAATGATAGGAAAATATTGGGAAAGGGCCAAAAAGAGAATATGTCAAAGTTTTGGTATGTTACAGACACCACCACCTCCATCACACATTATTAGACTCGATGATGGTACATGATTTCTCAGATATGGTCTGGTCTAGGAGAATGGTAAGGAGGTTCCCCTGGTTACACAAAGATGAGTAGGGGGAGAGAAAGCAACCTTTAGAAGGGAAATTGGAGGTGAGGAGAGATCCATCAGGTGTGACAGAGTCTCGTGGAGACGTTTGTGGTTTGGTAGAGGGATTATTGCCCTCCTTTTATAGCCATGGTTTCAAGGGTTGGGCCATCCACACTGTGATTTAGGAAAGCGTTAATTGCTTTCTAAAGCAAGCTAAACCAGAGGTTGCTAAGATCAGTATCGCCTACCGAACTCATTTGGACAATTTCTAAGATTTCTCATGAGACATAGAGAGAGAGATGAGAAATCAATTAGGAATTAACTATTCCTAATTTCCTTCTTAGACCAAAGGTGGGAGATGATCTGTGAGTCATCATTTCCTGATCCTAAAGTCCCTATGCCACGTGCATATATGTGGAGGTGGGTTTTGTTTCCTATTCTAATAGTCATGACATTTAAATGTATTGGTCAATTGAAGCTTCCACTTTCGTAAAACTGGATTAATTCATATCTTCCTCTCCTTTTATCTTTCTAATCCCAATTTAAAAAAAAGTCTTAATTACTTTTTTCTAGGTGTGAGCGAGAGTTGAGGCCAAAATTCAAAAGCTAAAGATATATTTTTCTTTGTTCCTAAGTCTTCTTTTTATTTGAAATATTTGAAGCATCAAATAAAATCTTTTCTCTTTCAAACTTGGCATGATTTCTCATTTTGATATCTTTTCTTATTAAGTACATCATGGAGCCGAATTTAATCTATGACTTGTCTTTATCCTATTCTTTTCTAGAAAACTCTACACTTAAGATATTCATTATTGTCCATTACTTTTATTAATTCATTTGTTATTGGCTTTCCTTATTTTTCTTCTTCCCCTATCTATTATTAGATTCATGAATATAGTAACCACAAAATCTATTGCAAAGGGAAATTTACAAATTAAACCCATACTTCTAAAACAAGGCATATCAAGTTTTTTAATACATTATTAACAATCAAATATTTGCATTTCAAATTTGTAAATACATGTGAAAACCCATGATGTAACTTGCTACTTCTTTAACGTTAAACCTTGATTGAATTTGCTTCTAATCCTCATGCTTGACCTAAATCAGTAATTTTTTACGTATGTTGGACTAGGATTCAACTTGTTCATGTGAGCATCCTATTTTGATTTGATGATGTACGTTGAACCATAAAACATGCCTTCTATAGATACATTGATGTTGAATCTCAACCCTTTCTCACAAGTGGGACTTTTACCTCCAAAATGATTATGTGAACCTCTAAATCAATAACTAATCAACTTTGTATACCCAAATACTTTGTAGATCATTATTTGTACCCGGGCTACCCCTCGATGAGTGTCATCTATCCATAAAGAAGATAATGACCCACTCGTCTTATATAAATCATGCTTGAGTGAGAACGAACATGGACCTAAACTCATGGACTAAAAGGGGAGATATATGTTGCATGTGGATATATCTTGTCTTGGCTATTGAAACAAAATTGATATTGTTGCTAAGTTTTTTTCATGTGCAGATTCAAACAATCTTTTTTAGATTAACAATATCAAACAATCTATTTTAAAGATTAACAATATCAAAGATTAACAATCTCAAATAATATTTGATGATAGAGGACTCAATCTTAACCTAAATATAATCTCACAATTATCTAATCAACTGTTGGTATCACCATATGTATTAGCCGACAATTGACAAATGGGACGAACCATATCCATATACGATCCTCAAAGGTTGAGCTTCTGTTCTGAGTGCCAGCTGTTGATGGGTATGTCTGGATGTATGTTCACTCAGTGGATATATAGCGGTACTTAAGTGGTGGGTAAGGATAATTACGTCCATCCACCGAGGCGATTGTAACAAGAGCCAGACTGAGGGTGACCATCCACCCATCCGTGTCTCCTCACGAATCAGCAGGTAAATGCTCCAAAACCCCCACTAAGGTGGTACGGCATTACAGCTATTAATCAGTAATATCCCACTAAGCCACTAAGTGCACATTGTGCTATAAACCAAGCTGGTTCACAAGTTGTTGGAATGAGACAGATGGAGAGATATGACATGAGCAGGAGAAGATTACCCCACAATAGCTACATACACAGTTTTTCATGTCCAACATTCCTGAGTAGGATGTGGCCCTGCATGACTGGAGTAGTGTTAATGCACACGGAGTGGGACGACAATGCCAGCTTGTAGATAGGAATATATGAGAGTGGTTTCATTTGATTAACTGATCATGCAATGGGCCGACGCCCAGTAGTACGATCGGGTCATATACGTCGGCGAGGGATCGCCGACTTGGATATAAGCTTAAGCCCAGCTGGCACTGCCTGGCCCGTGACTTGCAGGATTTCTTTGTTACGTGTGCTGCTCTTCAGAACTGCTACTTGGATGGTCAACTGGTGCTCGATTAGTCACTAGCTCCATGGGGTTTAATTGAAACACATGGCACGATAGATTGACGTCTCACATAGTGACCTGGCTCTTCTCTGTGTATATTTGAGTTTTAATCTAAACCTGATTATATATCCTGCGACATTACACCAGCTCAACATCAATCAGGGTTGCTAAGGTATCCCCTTCTCATCTCATCTCTCACGTTTGGCGGCTGCGTGTGCAATAAATCCAAAGCCATAAGTGCACAAAGGCAAACAAAACTGATGCATCGCGCTCCATGTGCCATTGTCCCTCCCGACTGACAGATCTAACAATCCCATCCTGTACACAAAGGAATAATCAGGGCTGGGCCATGGAAAGGAAGGAGATTTAATCAGTCGCAATACAATCCGGAGAGAGCTAGCTTTAAATTCCAAAGCCCCTCAACATTTGTCTCGTGCTAGGGCAATGGAAGATATGCCCCTTAACATTTGTACTCTCAAGCTCCCCCACACAGCTAGCTAGCCCACCCATCCTTAACTCCCAACCCAATCAATCAATAATGGATATCATGCACAAAGAAAGGCATCTACATATCTCATCGGTTAAACTGTATGGAGCAAGAATCTCATCATCAGCTACAGCAACATGGGTGGAAAGAGGGAAGAAGAAAGGTGGTTTGCTCTCTGGTTATAGTAGTACCCTTGTCCTTCTCCTCAAGTCTCAGTTCTCACCCTCTCGTTAGCAACAGCTGCACGGCTTTTGAAGCACCCTAGACAGACGAAAGTGTTGAAGGGTAGAAAAAAAAGGGAAAGTAGGAATGTAAACAAAAAGAAAGCTGCACTGCAGCATCAAGGAGGAGCCAGCCCCTGGAAGCAGCCAGGGGATGAATGGATCCCGATGCAGCCTCTGCAGCCTTAGCTGCTGCTTGATTTGTGGACGGATGCATGTCACAGCTCCTTTCTGCTCTCATCTCAGCCCACCACGCCATATGCTCCTTAGCTACTTCCTCCTTGTACGCGGGCTGGTTGTGAGGTCAGTCAAAAGGAGTAGTCAAGGGCTACTTTTGGAATTTTGAGTCCATATAGTGTCAATTAGGACGAAGCATGAGGTGATTTACAGTAGCATGAGCCAACGGCAACTAGCTGTGCTTCATCTCCCAGTTGCTCCCTCCTCCATTCTCGTTTTGGGGGTAGAAATTAGCCTCCAGCGTTCATGATGGTGCCGAGATGCTTCTGCCTCCCCTTTCTGCATCCATATATGCCCCACGCTAATCAGTGTAGGTGATGCAATGTGGCTTGGGGAACAGCAACAAAAGCAAACCATCCAACGCCCCTAACCCTAATCATACCTATGCACTCGTCCCTCCAATCATCTACCTTATCATATATATGGAAAGGAAGCGGTAGGTTTTGGGGGCTGAACGGCTGAGATGTTTTTAACAAGTGCTGAAAATCCCCTTTCAGCACTGGATCCCAACTGTAAAAATTGTGATAAAAACGAAAGGGCGTGCACGGAAACCTGCTGCTCTGTGGAAACGAAAGCACGCCGAATCTAACCTAGTATTCGTTTCCCTCCACCGGTTTAGGCAATCTATGTTTCTTTTCGGAGCTAGCTATATCACATGTGATCGTTAACCTTGTTGCTAACGCATCTATATGGACAGAGGAAAGCGACGATTTGATAAGCTATGAAGGAGGTGCAAAGTGATGGCAAACAAAAAGCAAACAAGGCTACTGTTTGGTGGGGGTGGACCCATATGGCGGCTCACGGAAGTCCTGGGGTAAGCTCAGCATGCATTAAGAAATGAACAGCTCCATATCGACTTGTTCCCTTCTGCTGGAAAGTCCCGAGAAAACCTAGCCAAAGACCCCACTTCTCCATTTGGGATCCTTTATTCTTCTCTGCATAGTGTGTACATACACATAAACCCCTAACAACTTCAGAATACATTACTGGCCCGTCAGGGAACCATGCACAGCCCCCACCTCAATCCCAGTAGTTGTAGTAGTACAACAGCAACTACACGGTGTGGCTAATTCCGATGAGGCCGGAGAGCAGCGTACCAACCAAGTACTGATCCCGATATACATTAGATGCGTATCAGCTTCCTGCAACGGGCTTTGGTGTGGGGCTTCTATATATATTAGCTGCCGTAAGTTGGTGCCGGCGAGCCTGCAACCACTCTTCTGAATGTTGTGCTGCGAAATGGGCAGCGTGATCAGTGTATCCTGCCAGCGATTGTCTTCGCAATATGGTTGATCGGATCAGTGGTGGTCCATCAGTGTTCATCAGTCCAGTGGTACCAGTCGAGTTGGGATTGGTGAAAAGCCATTCGGATGGGAACCACACATCTTTGACCCCTTTCTTTTGGCAAAATTTGACTCTGGTTCCCAAAAAATCATACCCCACAAAGCCTCTATCTTTAGTCTCTCTTTCTTTCTTTGATGGATTCTACCTTTTATCTCATCCGACCATGTGGTAAAAAGTTCAAAGGCTGCCAGTGGAATGGGATCGGTTCCCATTATAAGTGAAGGGTGAAACAAATGGTATCTGGTTTAAAATTTATCTCTATTTGAGGGTTGTCTTGTCTTGAAACCAAATAAAAACAATGAGGGTAGTTATGTATGCAAGTGTACGAGATCCCTCTGGTATTACTAGGGTCTGTTGGGGATGTTGTATCCTCTCGTATTACTGGGATCTGATGAGGATGTTGTATCGATACGGTTCCAGATGTGACGAAAATTTATTACAAAAATATTACCGACAAGCGTATAAACCCAAAGAAGAAATATCATATTTAATGTAGAAAATTCTTCCCAAGACAAGGAGAGAAAAATCACGGGGCAATACCCGCCAACAAGCACTATGTAATTATAATTACAACTCACTCTGTCTGGATTTAATTACCCTTAAATCTAGGTAGCCATCCCCACACGAGAACAAAGATGAGGAAGAAAAGAATCACACTCAGTGTGTACAAAACCTCCATTTTTACTTGATCTCCTCACGAGGCCATTGTCGTTGATGGGGAGTACTTGATGCTGCTGTGATCGCTGATTGGGTCGGACTGTTGCCATCATAGCAACACTGTGTCTGTAACCGCAAACCGCTACTTTGCCTCAAGACAAAGTCGTTGGCCCTCTCTTATCAACCAAGAGAATTGCTCTCAGTACACCCAATGTGTCACTGACTGTCAGCCGCCACTTCACTTCAAGACAAAGTTGTTGACACTCTCTTATTCAACCAAGTGAGCTCCTCTAGTTGTTCTTGTTCTCCAGCTCTTCTACCACAAAAGGAACCAACAAGCAACTAGAAGGATCACACTTCAACCGGTGGAATGACTCAATGGCCTCCTGATAACACCCATTTTATGGCTATCAGAGCTCATATTCCATCATTAAATTAGCCTCCAAACTCAACTTCTTCTCCTTTTTATTCTATTTATCATGAAAAATCATGTCTGTTGCGTTTCTGACAATGTCTCCCATCTTTTGAAGGGCTTTCCTATTTTTCTACAAGAAAAGAAGGACAAATGGGCTCAATAAGCCCACCAGAAAAGGATATTGGTTCCCATGTCCTTACTGCCCGACGCGCTGTAAGAAACCATCATGTGGGCTCAGCTATTCATAAAGTATGGGACAAGTCACAACCCGCTACATCTTTTACCCGTCATGGTGTCAACTCGACACGGTTGCAACCTGATACTAGACCTGTCAAACTGGGTCAAAATCCGCGGGCGCCTATGGGTCGACCCGTTTAAGTTGGGTTTGGGTGGCACAATTTGCCACCCGTTGAAAATCACCCAAACCCATACCCACCCGTTTATTAAGCGGGTTTCGCGGGTGATCCGCGGGCACCCGCGGGTGACCCAATTAATTGAAGCAAATATATTCATATACATAATATACACATACACCTATTAAAAGATGTTTCTTATTTTGTACAAGTTAATTCTTTACCTTTACAAAAAATAATTGTATTCTCTTTATTTTGTGTTTGCAATAGGAAATAACAAAAACTTGTAATATTAAGAATGCCTAATGTTACATGACAAAATTATGTATTTTTCTTGTGATATTTATCTATGAAAACTACATCAATTTTCCTAATTTATATCAACATACAACTAGCTGCTACTTTTTCATATATCAAAAACTAATTGAATAGTTTGATGTCAAACATAGTAGTTGGTTGGTTCTTTTGCACTATATTTGACATAAAAACAATAGTTACAAGCTATTTCAAATGTTGTTTTTAGTGTTAAAGAAAGAAACTGGTAACTTATTATTGATTATATACATTTTATATGGGCATCCACGGGCAACCCGCAACCCGCTGGGTCGGGTTTGGGTGTGCTTTTCTTCCACCCGTTTAGAAGTGCATCTTTTTGACCCGCACCCGCCAGACCCGCACCCGCAATGACCCAACCCAAACCCAACCCACCCACCCGTTTGATAGGTCTACCTGATACGGTCAGCAACCCAATATGATCACCCGACAGAACTGTAGCTCGATATGACTCCAGCCCGCCACAACCAAACATGGACATTATCGATGCACAATACAACTTCATCCTGTCACGCGTAGTAGCCTGATATGCTTTGATACCTGACACCATGATAGTCCGACACGGTCGCTGTCCTGTTGACTAACAACATATCAGGTGACCACCCGTGACAGCCCCATTCAAAGCTCCAGCTAAAGTCATGACTGCCCAGACACGTGGAACAATAAAGCTACAACCTTCACATACCTGCTGCCCTATAAATAGCAGCTACAAGACTATGATGGGACGAATGTTGGATCCGAGGAGTAGCTAGTGCGCTGAGTTCCTAGGAAATTGCAGAGAAATAGTGAGGTGAGCATACTCCCATCCTGAGAGGGATGGGAGGAGTTTACTTAGAGATTGTTCTGGTAGCAGCAGGCAACGCCCGCTGATCCTTGAAGCTTCTCCAAGCATGTTGGGTTTCTATTTGAGCTCAAACCCGAGACGGTCCGCCTTGACAGAACAACCCGACATGAAGAACCTGAGAGTCGGGATAGTACCAACTTGATACACAAATAAACTCGATGCAGTCCCCTTGCCCATCACGACTGCAACCTGACACAGTTGCAGCTTGACATGGCTGTATCACTTGGAAGTCATATCGTGATATGATCACCACCCGTCACGGTTGCAACTTGATACGGTCAGCAACCCGACACGATCATAACCCGATATGACTACGACTCGTTATCGGGTTAGCATTGTCCCAGGCATCAGCTGCTGTGCATATCGGTTTCCTAAATCAAGGAGATCGACACCTATCTTCCTTCCTTTTATAGCATTTACTTCCATTCAATACAACATTGTAACCTAACCGTTATATGATCATTGGAATCTTTGGAGCATTTCTCGTATCATTCTGTGTATGACTTTATTCCGTTGAATGATCTCTTTCTAGCATCTGAACTCTAGTTCCCTCCTTCCATTACACGTCTTTGACTAGCTATCGAATCACATTTCCTGTGTTTACCTCATTGAGAGAGGAGAGTCATGAACTTCTAGAGCTCAGTCTGGTTCGGGTGTATGAGAGTACCTGGGACCAGAGATGCATCCAGTTTATTTCCACGTGAGTCCGTGTCTGGACCCCTTGAGAGATATTTCCAGTACACAGTTCATTGGCACTTTCTTTGAGAGAAGAAGGTGTCGGGTGTAGACGACTGCCGCTTCTTTTGTTAAAAGTTTTCTTCTTCGTGCTTGCCCAGATAATTGTCCTTTCTCTTCAATTTTCTTCTATGCACAGCTACCCTAAAAACTACTAAACCCCAAAATACCAAACCCCTTATCTTCCTGGTAACTCCCCTTGGAGATATATTTTAGTCTAATTCTGTCAATTCTTTCCATTTATGCTTTCTTACAACAAACCTTATCTCTTGGTTTTTCGACGACTTAGACAAGTAAAACTTAGGCTCCAAAGCGCTGTTCCTCCTCATCCCTGTGTTCAACCCCGAACTGCTACTTCAACCCCGTACTAGTTGCAAGTGTCTTAAACATTCAAGTATTATAAATTATAAAAGTCCGATGACCTAGACCTGCTTCATTCTCCTTTTTGGACCCACGTTTAAGGTTGATCAACTTTTTGGTGCCATTGTCGGGGACTAGGTAACGAATACCATTCTACGAACCTAAGTTTTACTTATACTTTGTCAAAATCTTTGTATAGATGTATATAAAACTATAGATACACACTGCACATATCTACCTCGCCACCCTTATCTTTTTATATTTCTTCCTTTTAGGCACTTACATCCCTTTTCTCTCGCAAGCATGGCTGACCAGGCTCCCAAGGCTAGATCCCTTCGATCTTTTATTCAAGTGAGGAAAAATGAGGAAAGGAACCCAGTGGTGGAACAATCGCTCAATGTAGCAAATTTTGAGCTAAAGCCAGGTTTTCTCCAGTTGTTGCAACACAATCACTTTTGAGGAAACAATAGCAAAGAGAACCCTAACAATCATCTCACAACATTCAAGAGGACATGTAAGACTTTCAAGATTAATAGGGTCCCGATAACCTATATCTACACCCAGTGCTTCCCTTTTTCTCTAAAGGACAAGGCAATGGAATGGTATTCAAGCCTCCAGGATGGGAGCGTCCCAAACTGGGACCATCTCGCTAATGCCTTCAAAGCCAAGTTCTTCCCTATTAATAGGACTATAAAATGTCAGAACAAGATTTATCGATTCTCACAGAAGGTTTCAGAGAATCTACATGAGACGTGGGAGTGATTCCAAGGATATCAACGCGCATGTCCACACCACCACTTTTCTGAACCAAGCCTGATTACCACCTTTTACAATGGTCTGTGTATCAGCGAAAGGAAATCCTTGAACACTGTAGTAGTTAGAGATTTCTTGGGGCTCAATGCTCAGAGAGACAAGGATATCATTGATAACATGGCTACAAATCAACAAGACAGTGAATACAATAGAGAATCAACAAGTCACTCTACCCCTGGAAAATCAAAGGTGATGGAAGCCCTATCAGCCAAGCTAGACAAAATAGTGATCGATGTTCAAACCTTAAAGGAACATAACTATAAAAGCAAGACCTGACAAGAAATGGTCAGGAGTTGTGCCACATGCAGAGAGCCTGATCATCTTTTTGACTTCTTACCACACACAAGTGTGTAGGGGTGATCCTGATGAAGAAAGTACGAAAAATGTAAGCTATGTTCAGTACCGACGCCCCGACCACCCATGGTTCTCCTATGGGAACACCAATGTTGTGGAAAATTCACACCAGCTAATCAACAAGACCTCTTCTGGTGGTCCTCAGAATCAACAATGCCAAGCTAACTTCCAGCAACAAAGAAGTTATCAGAATACATAGTAAAATCAACAGTAGCGGCCATCAATGATGACCGAGTTATTGTCTTTTGTTAAAAAATAGAACGAATTAAATGATAAGCTACACAAGAGTTCGGTGGATAGCACAACTTTGCTCAATCTCATACAACAATAGATGGGAGGTTTCTCATCCTAGATCAGGGAGCTCCAACAACATAACAAGAAGATAGACCAATAGTTGGCAAGTCTGGCTAAGAACATCAACCATCAGGCAGGACGATTTCCTTCCAGCACCGAGGCAGATCCTAGAGGAAATGAAACTGCAAAGATGACCATCCTGAGATCAGGAACGATGTTACATTCTGCTGATGAACAAAGAGAAAAAGCCAACCGTACCACAATACTGGTAAAAGATGTAACACCTAAGGAGCCTGTAGAAGTACCTGCCAAGCAAAGGAAAGTAGCAGACAAGGGAAGTAGTGAAGAGGCCTCTAGAGAGCATCCAGATAGCTATGCACCCTACATACCTTTCTCGCACAAGCTAGTGAAGGCCCAATTAAAGAAGAGATATGAGATGTTTATAGTTGCAATAAAAAAACTGCACCTCGATATACCTTTCTTGGATGCCATTGAAGAGATGCCCACCTATGCCAAGTTTTTCAAAGATTTGATTTCAAAGAAATGGAGAGGCGAGGACATTGAAACAGTGAAGTTAGCCCAAATATCTAGCTCTTTCATGAAAACAAGCATGTCTACTAAGAAAATGGACCTTGACACTTTTGTAATCCCTTTCCAACTTGGAGATAACGTCACCCAAAAAGGACTGACTGATCTGGGGGCGAGCATCAATCTCATGCCACTCTCTCTTGCAACAAGATTGGGGCTTACTGATATAGTAAGCACCAACATGAGGATCTAACTGTCATATCATACCTTTACAAAACCAGTCAAAATGATAGAAGATGTACCCATCAGGGTTGGGTGTTTCTTTATACCATTCGATATCGTCCTCATCGACACCTTGGAGGATCCTAGCTGCCCGATGATCTTCAGGAGACCCTTCCTAGAAACTGGGAGAGTACTCATTGACGTGGAGGCAGGGATGATAACCATCAAAGTTGGAAGAGAACACATCAATTTCAACATCTATAACTGCATGAAAACCCCCTCATTCCTTAAACCGCCTTACTTTGTCAAGAGCTACCAACAATTCTGTAATGGAGTAAGAAAGGAGAAGGCTTTGATGGATCCGTTGATGTGCGCTTTGGTTAGCGACACAAAAGTTATCGATGACCCAAAAGTGAAAGAGCTCCTGGATCTTATGGATGAAACGGAGTCGGCCAAATCTGACGGTCCCGTTGAAACTGCAATGTATGTAGCACTACAGAGCAATCCCACTAAGGAGCCAGAGAATAAGACTCCACCCGAGTTAAAAAATCTGCCGAAGGGTCTGGAATATCAATTCTTAGATGAGGAGAGAATGAACCCAGTCATTATCAATTCCGATTTAACTGATGCACAAAAAGAGCAGCTGCTAGTCGAGTTGAGGTCACAGAAGAAAGCTTTGGGTTATTCCATTGAAGACCTGAGGGGTGTAAGTCCCTCTGTTTTCATGCATAGAATACATCTTGAGGAGGATGCCAAACCATGCACACAACCACAATGAAAGCTTAATGAGAAGTTGCAGGAGGTTGTCAGCAAAGAAGTTATCAAGCTTCATGACACTTGCATCATCTATTCTATCACCAATAGCACCTGGGTAAGCCCTATCCAGGTGGTGCCCAATAAAGGTGGAATCATGGTGGTCAAAGGGGACAATGGTGTTGAAGTTGCAACAAAAACTATCGCAGGATGCAGATGTGTATTGATTATAGAAATTTAAAAGCTGCCACCCAAAAAAAACATTTCCCACTCCCTTTCATCGATCAGATGCTTGAGAATTTAGCACACTACTAATATTTCTATTTGTTAGACGGGTACTTAGGATTTTATCAAATCCCCAATCCACTTGGATGACCAAGAGAAAATGATGTTCACTTGCATCTATGGAACCTACACTTTTCAAAGAATGCCTTTCAGGCTCTGCAACACACCTGCAACCTTTCAAGATGCATGAACACTATCTTCACCAATTTTTTAGAGGACAAAATGGAAGTTTTTATGGATGACTTCAGTTTCTACAGAGGCTCTTTCGAGGATTTCTTGTAGAATCTGTCCCTCATGATGAAGAGATGCGAAGAACAAAGCTTGACCCTCAACTGGGAAAAATGTCACTTTATGGTACAAGAAGGCATCGTGCTGGGACATAAGATATCAAACAGAGGAATCGAAGTCGACCAGTAAAAGGTTGAGGCTATTGCAAAACTCCCCCACCTTCATCTATGATAGGAGTTTGAAGCTTCTTGAGACACGTCGGGTATTACCAAAGATTCATTAAAGATTTCTTGAAGATAGCAAAATCTTTATCCAACCTCTTACTGAAAGACGTAAAGTTTTAGTTCACCAAAGAATGCCTCACAACGTTCTCTATCTTGAAGGATGCACTTGTCTCTTCTCCCATCATCCTGTCACCCGAATGGAATCTCCCATTCGAGTGGATGTGTGACGCCAATGATTATGCGGTAGGCACAATCCTCAGACAGAAGAAGGATAAGAAGCACCACGTAATCTATTATGCTAGCGAAACACTAGATGAAGCCCAAATCAACTATACCACAACAGAAAAAGAAATGCTAGCCATCATCTATGCATTTGATAAGTTCCGTTCATATCTCGTGGGCTCCAAGTTAATTGTCTACACAGACCACAGAGCCATCAAATATCTGATTCAAAAGAAAGATGCCAAGCCTAGGCTGCTATGTTGGGCATTACTGATTCAAGAGTTTGATCATGAAATTGTGGATAAGAAGGGTACCAAGAATGTGGTTGCTGATCATCTCTCCAGAATTAGGATGGAGGATAACCACTCACTACCAGTAAACGAGAGCTATGTCGATGAGGCGATCTACTCTGCCAGAGAAGACGGTCCATAAGGACCATGGTATGCAGATATTTGCAATTATCTAGCCTATAAACAACTTTCCCCAGAAATTACTTATAATCAAAAGAAGAAATTCTTCTCTGATTTGAAGTAGTATTACTGGGACGACCCTCTATTATTTAGGAAATGTGTCGATAACCTCTATAGGAAGTGTATACCCAAAGATGAAGCCCCGAAAATTCTGTATGAATGTCACTCCTCTTCTTATGGAGGACATCTGGGAGTAGAAAGAACAGCGACCAAGGTCCTACAATTAGGTTTTTACCAACCCTCTTTGTTTAAGGATGCTAATGCCTATGTTAAGGCCTACAATGAATGCCAGCGGACTGGAAATATTTCCCATAGGAATGAGATGCCTTTGTCCAACTAGATTGAAGTTGAGATTTTTGATGTCTAGGGAATCGATTGCATGGGACCTTTCCCCTCATCATATGGTTTTCAATATATCCTAGTTGCAGTGGACTATGTCTCAAAGTGGGTGGAAGTTGTAGCCACCACCACTTGTGATGCTAAATTTGTAATAAAGCTCTTTATAAATGTTATCTTCCCAAGATATGGGGTCCCCAGAATTGTGATTAGTGACGAAGGATCACATTTTACCGAAAAGCATTTTGAGCTGCTGCTGAAGAAGTACGAGGTTAGATATAAAGTTTCCACCCCTTATCATCCCTAGACAACTGGACATGTAGAGGTCTCAAATATATAGATCAAGCATATCCTGGATGAGACTATTGGGAAATCCCGTAAGGACTGGTCTACAAAGTTAGATGACTCCCTCTAGGCCTACAGGATGCCTTCAAGACACCAATCGGCACCACACCGTACCGTTTGATTTTTGGGAAAGCATGTCATCTCCGCTTTGAGCTAGAGCATAAATCTTTTTGGGCCATCAAACGTCTAAATTTGGACCCAACCCTGACTGGAAAGAAAATATTCTTTCAAATCCAGGAGCTCGAGGAGCTTAGGCTTCTTGCCTATGAGAATGTGAGGATCTATAAGAAAAGGACTAAAGTCTGGCATGATTATCACCTGAACAAGAAGGACGTCAAAGAAGATGACAAAGTTCTACTTCTTAAATCTTCCATTCAACTTTTTTCTAGGGAAACTGTAAACTCGCTGGTCAGGACCGTTCATGGTAGAAAAGATATACCCATCCGGAATGATGGAGCTGTTTGACAAGGATGACCCCACAAAAGTCTTCTTGGTCAATGGATACCGTGTGAAAAGATTCTATGAAGATGAAGCTTTTACAAGATGCTCTGAATTGGCCCTGATTGATGCTGAAGCCGCACCTGAAGAAGAAGTCTGAGAAGGATTGAAGATGTCGAGCTAACGACAAAAACCATAGCACTCCTTGGGAGGCATCCCAAGTTTACTTTCCTAGAATAGGATTGTTATTTCCTTTCCTTATGAAAAACATTCTCAACACTATTGTTGTAATAAGGCATGAGTCTGTGCACGCACCACGCGTACTAGATCTCTTGTTTTCTAGGCCACCGAATTTATTTTCTTTGCCTTGATCTATAATACTAGTTGAGACTGGAAATCTATGACTTAGTCCAGTGATGTCTTACAAATCAAGAGCTTTCTACTTCCTTACTCAAGTAATCACCTTAGTCCTAGATGATCATGGCGAGGTTGCACATAAAAGAGGCTCCATATAAGTTTTTACACATACCGAACAATGTATCACGTTGCCCACGAGCGTGCCATGCACAGAGGCATATCAGGGACTTCCCCTGTGTCGTGCTATCGCCTAGTTCTTGCATGATATCAGATTCTTAGTCAGGTGCTCAGCCCGATATGAATGTTGCGCGATATCGGCCAATCATGTCGGGCAATAGGATATACCACCCTTTTCACGTATCACTTATATGTGTGTTGGGTTGTAAACCTTCTTGTGCCCAACTACCCATATCGTGTAAAAGGGTATCAGGTTCCACATATCAGGTAACATGTCACTCTCTCGGCCTCGTGATGTGACATGTTCAGTCCAATTTTGCCTTGCTTAGGAAGGAGATTTGCGTAGTTACGCGACACATGTCCCGTCTTTCTTCTTGCACCGCTCTTTGTGGATGGCTATATAAGCCTTGTGATGTTAACCGTGATGGGTTACTAGCTTTCACTCTCATATAGTGCAAGCTCTCATATCGCCCAGAGAAACCTCCTCTCTTGCATCGGGTTCCCAACTACTCTCCTTCGTGTGATGCATTCGAACTTATTTTCCCTGATAAGGTAAAACCCGATATCGTGCAACATTGGTCGTATCGCATTTCTTTGTATCACGTTGCTATATCGTGGACCACCTCACTGTGTCAGTTCTTGGCTGATTGGTTTACATCTACATCATGCCCAGGCATGATGTGCTACACGATATCGGGTTTTGGCTACTTCAAATCACCAATATCGGGCAAGCCATGCATATCGAGTTTTGATAGTATCGCGTCAAGCGTGTCAGGTAGGACCACACAAGCTTTCCGCGTGTTCCTCCGTATTGTGTTTCCATAATGTGCACATGCATAGTTGGCTTAATGCTAACAAGAACCACTCTTGTTATAAGTGAAGGGTGAAACAAATGGTATCTGGTTTAAAATTTATCTCTATTTGAGGGTTGTCTTGTCTTGAAACCAAATAAAAACAATGAGGGTAGTTATGTATGCAAGTGTACGAGATCCCTCTGGTATTACTAGGGTCTGTTGGGGATGTTGTATCCTCTCGTATTACTGGGATCTGATGAGGATGTTGTATCGATACGGTTCCAGATGTGACGAAAATTTATTACAAAAATATTACCGACAAGCGTATAAACCCAAAGAAGAAATATCATATTTAATGTAGAAAATTCTTCCCAAGACAAGGAGAGAAAAATCACGGGGCAATACCCGCCAACAAGCACTATGTAATTATAATTACAACTCACTCTGTCTGGATTTAATTACCCTTAAATCTAGGTAGCCATCCCCACACGAGAACAAAGATGAGGAAGAAAAGAATCACACTCAGTGTGTACAAAACCTCCATTTTTACTTGATCTCCTCACGAGGCCATTGTCGTTGATGGGGAGTACTTGATGCTGCTGTGATCGCTGATTGGGTCGGACTGTTGCCATCATAGCAACACTGTGTCTGTAACCGCAAACCGCTACTTTGCCTCAAGACAAAGTCGTTGGCCCTCTCTTATCAACCAAGAGAATTGCTCTCAGTACACCCAATGTGTCACTGACTGTCAGCCGCCACTTCACTTCAAGACAAAGTTGTTGACACTCTCTTATTCAACCAAGTGAGCTCCTCTAGTTGTTCTTGTTCTCCATCTCTTCTACCACAAAAGGAACCAACAAGCAACTAGAAGGATCACACTTCAACCGGTGGAATGACTCAATGGCCTCCTGATAACACCCATTTTATGGCTATCAGAGCTCATATTCCATCATTAAATTAGCCTCCAAACTCAACTTCTTCTCCTTTTTATTCTATTTATCATGAAAAATCATGTCTGTTGCGTTTCTGACAATGTCTCCCATCTTTTGAAGGGCTTTCCTATTTTTCTACAAGAAAAGAAGGACAAATGGGCTCAATAAGCCCACCAGAAAAGGATATTGGTTCCCATGTCCTTACTGCCCGACGCGCTGTAAGAAACCATCATGTGGGCTCAGCTATTCATAAAGTATGGGACAAGTCACAACCCGCTACATCTTTTACCCGTCATGGTGTCAACTCGACACGGTTGCAACCTGATACTAGACCTGTCAAACTGGGTCAAAATCCGCGGGCGCCTATGGGTCGACCCGTTTAAGTTGGGTTTGGGTGGCACAATTTGCCACCCGTTGAAAATCACCCAAACCCATACCCACCCGTTTATTAAGCGGGTTTCGCGGGTGATCCGCGGGCACCAGCGGGTGACCCAATTAATTGAAGCAAATATATTCATATACATAATATACACATACACCTATTAAAAGATGTTTCTTATTTTGTACAAGTTAATTCTTTACCTTTACAAAAAATAATTGTATTCTCTTTATTTTGTGTTTGCAATAGGAAATAACAAAAACTTGTAATATTAAGAATGCCTAATGTTACATGACAAAATTATGTATTTTTCTTGTGATATTTATCTATGAAAACTACATCAATTTTCCTAATTTATATCAACATACAACTAGCTGCTACTTTTTCATATATCAAAAACTAATTGAATAGTTTGATGTCAAACATAGTAGTTGGTTGGTTCTTTTGCACTATATTTGACATAAAAACAATAGTTACAAGCTATTTCAAATGTTGTTTTTAGTGTTAAAGAAAGAAACTGGTAACTTATTATTGATTATATACATTTTATATGGGCATCCACGGGCAACCCGCAACCCGCTGGGTCGGGTTTGGGTGTGCTTTTCTTCCACCCGTTTAGAAGTGTATCTTTTTGACCCGCACCCGCCAGACCCGCACCCGCAATGACCCAACCCAAACCCAACCCACCCACCCGTTTGATAGGTCTACCTGATACGGTCAGCAACCCAATATGATCACCCGACAGAACTGTAGCTCGATATGACTCCAGCCCGCCACAACCAAACATGGACATTATCGATGCACAATACAACTTCATCCTGTCACGCGTAGTAGCCTGATATGCTTTGATACCTGACACCATGATAGTCCGACACGATCGCTGTCCTGTTGACTAACAACATATCGGGTGACCACCCGTGACAGCCCCATTCAAAGCTCCAGCTAAAGTCATGACTGCCCAGACACGTGGAACAATAAAGCTACAACCTTCACATACCTGCTGCCCTATAAATAGCAGCTACAAGACTATGATGGGACGAATGTTGGATCCGAGGAGTAGCTAGTGCGCTGAGTTCCTAGGAAATTGCAGAGAAATAGTGAGGTGAGCATACTCCCATCCTGAGAGGGATGGGAGGAGTTTACTTAGAGATTGTTCTGGTAGCAGCAGGCAACGCCTGCTGATCCTTGAAGCTTCTCCAAGCATGTTGGGTTTCTATTTGAGCTCAAACCCGAGACGGTCCGCCTTGACAGAACAACCCGACATGAAGAACCTGAGAGTCGGGATAGTACCAACTTGATACACAAATAAACTCGATGCAGTCCCCTTGCCCATCACGACTGCAACCTGACACAGTTGCAGCTTGACATGGCTGTATCACTTGGAAGTCATATCGTGATATGATCACCACCCGTCACGGTTGCAACTTGATACGGTCAGCAACCCGACACGATCGTAACCCGATATGACTACGACTTGTTATCGGGTTAGCATTGTCCCAGGCATCAGCTGCTGTGCATATCGGTTTCCTAAATCAAGGAGATCGACACCTATCTTCCTTCCTTTTATAGCATTTACTTCCATTCAATACAACATTGTAACCTAACCGTTATATGATCATTGGAATCTTTGGAGCATTTCTCGTATCATTCTGTGTATGACTTTATTCCGTTGAATGATCTCTTTCTAGCATCTGAACTCTAGTTCCCTCCTTCCATTACACGTCTTTGACTAGCTATCGAATCACATTTCCTGTGTTTACCTCATTGAGAGAGGAGAGTCATGAACTTCTAGAGCTCAGTCTGGTTCGGGTGTATGAGAGTACCTGGGACCAGAGATGCATCCAGTTTATTTCCACGTGAGTCCGTGTCTGGACCCCTTGAGAGATATTTCCAGTACACAGTTCATTGGCACTTTCTTTGAGAGAAGAAGGTGTCGGGTGTAGACGACTGCCGCTTCTTTTGTTAAAAGTTTTCTTCTTCGTGCTTGCCCAGATAATTGTCCTTTCTCTTCAATTTTCTTCTATGCACAGCTACCCTAAAAACTACTAAACCCCAAAATACCAAACCCCTTATCTTCCTGGTAACTCCCCTTGGAGATATATTTTAGTCTAATTCTGTCAATTCTTTCCATTTATGCTTTCTTACAACAAACCTTATCTCTTGGTTTTTCGACGACTTAGACAAGTAAAACTTAGGCTCCAAAGCGCTGTTCCTCCTCATCCCTGTGTTCAACCCCGAACTGCTACTTCAACCCCGTACTAGTTGCAAGTGTCTTAAACATTCAAGTATTATAAATTATAAAAGTCCGATGACCTAGACCTGCTTCATTCTCCTTTTTGGACCCACGTTTAAGGTTGATCAACTTTTTGGTGCCATTGTCGGGGACTAGGTAACGAATACCATTCTACGAACCTAAGTTTTACTTATACTTTGTCAAAATCTTTGTATAGATGTATATAAAACTATAGATACACACTGCACATATCTACCTCGCCACCCTTATCTTTTTATATTTCTTCCTTTTAGGCACTTACATCCCTTTTCTCTCGCAAGCATGGCTGACCAGGCTCCCAAGGCTAGATCCCTTCGATCTTTTATTCAAGTGAGGAAAAATGAGGAAAGGAACCCAGTGGTGGAACAATCGCTCAATGTAGCAAATTTTGAGCTAAAGCCAGGTTTTCTCCAGTTGTTGCAACACAATCACTTTTGAGGAAACAATAGCAAAGAGAACCCTAACAATCATCTCACAACATTCAAGAGGACATGTAAGACTTTCAAGATTAATAGGGTCCCGATAACCTATATCTACACCCAGTGCTTCCCTTTTTCTCTAAAGGACAAGGCAATGGAATGGTATTCAAGCCTCCAGGATGGGAGCGTCCCAAACTGGGACCATCTCGCTAATGCCTTCAAAGCCAAGTTCTTCCCTATTAATAGGACTATAAAATGTCAGAACAAGATTTATCGATTCTCACAGAAGGTTTCAGAGAATCTACATGAGACGTGGGAGTGATTCCAAGGATATCAACGCGCATGTCCACACCACCACTTTTCTGAACCAAGCCTGATTACCACCTTTTACAATGGTCTGTGTATCAGCGAAAGGAAATCCTTGAACACTGTAGTAGTTAGAGATTTCTTGGGGCTCAATGCTCAGAGAGACAAGGATATCATTGATAACATGGCTACAAATCAACAAGACAGTGAATACAATAGAGAATCAACAAGTCACTCTACCCCTGGAAAATCAAAGGTGATGGAAGCCCTATCAGCCAAGCTAGACAAAATAGTGATCGATGTTCAAACCTTAAAGGAACATAACTATAAAAGCAAGACCTGACAAGAAATGGTCAGGAGTTGTGCCACATGCAGAGAGCCTGATCATCTTTTTGACTTCTTACCACACACAAGTGTGTAGGGGTGATCCTGATGAAGAAAGTACGAAAAATGTAAGCTATGTTCAGTACCGACGCCCCGACCACCCATGGTTCTCCTATGGGAACACCAATGTTGTGGAAAATTCACACCAGCTAATCAACAAGACCTCTTCTGGTGGTCCTCAGAATCAACAATGCCAAGCTAACTTCCAGCAACAAAGAAGTTATCAGAATACATAGTAAAATCAACAGTAGCGGCCATCAATGATGACCGAGTTATTGTCTTTTGTTAAAAAATAGAACGAATTAAATGATAAGCTACACAAGAGTTCGGTGGATAGCACAACTTTGCTCAATCTCATACAACAATAGATGGGAGGTTTCTCATCCTAGATCAGGGAGCTCCAACAACATAACAAGAAGATAGACCAATAGTTGGCAAGTCTGGCTAAGAACATCAACCATCAGGCAGGACGATTTCCTTCCAGCACCGAGGCAGATCCTAGAGGAAATGAAACTGCAAAGATGACCATCCTGAGATCAGGAACGATGTTACATTCTGCTGATGAACAAAGAGAAAAAGCCAACCGTACCACAATACTGGTAAAAGATGTAACACCTAAGGAGCCTGTAGAAGTACCTGCCAAGCAAAGGAAAGTAGCAGACAAGGGAAGTAGTGAAGAGGCCTCTAGAGAGCATCCAGATAGCTATGCACCCTACATACCTTTCTCGCACAAGCTAGTGAAGGCCCAATTAAAGAAGAGATATGAGATGTTTATAGTTGCAATAAAAAAACTGCACCTCGATATACCTTTCTTGGATGCCATTGAAGAGATGCCCACCTATGCCAAGTTTTTCAAAGATTTGATTTCAAAGAAATGGAGAGGCGAGGACATTGAAACAGTGAAGTTAGCCCAAACATCTAGCTCTTTCATGAAAACAAGCATGTCTACTAAGAAAATGGACCTTGACACTTTTGTAATCCCTTTCCAACTTGGAGATAACGTCACCCAAAAAGGACTGACTGATCTGGGGGCGAGCATCAATCTCATGCCACTCTCTCTTGCAACAAGATTGGGGCTTACTGATATAGTAAGCACCAACATGAGGATCTAACTGTCATATCATACCTTTACAAAACCAGTCGAAATGATAGAAGATGTACCCATCAGGGTTGGGTGTTTCTTTATACCATTCGATATCGTCCTCATCGACACCTTGGAGGATCCTAGCTGCCCGATGATCTTCAGGAGACCCTTCCTAGAAACTGGGAGAGTACTCATTGACGTGGAGGCAGGGATGATAACCATCAAAGTTGGAAGAGAACACATCAATTTCAACATCTATAACTGCATGAAAACCCCCTCATTCCTTAAACCGCCTTACTTTGTCAAGAGCTACCAACAATTCTGTAATGGAGTAAGAAAGGAGAAGGCTTTGATGGATCCGTTGATGTGCGCTTTGGTTAGCGACACAAAAGTTATCGATGACCCAAAAGTGAAAGAGCTCCTGGATCTTATGGATGAAACGGAGTCGGCCAAATCTGACGGTCCCGTTGAAACTGCAATGTATGTAGCACTACAGAGCAATCCCACTAAGGAGCCAGAGAATAAGACTCCACCCGAGTTAAAAAATCTGCCGAAGGGTCTGGAATATCAATTCTTAGATGAGGAGAGAATGAACCCAGTCATTATCAATTCCGATTTAACTGATGCACAAAAAGAGCAGCTGCTAGTCGAGTTGAGGTCACAGAAGAAAGCTTTGGGTTATTCCATTGAAGACCTGAGGGGTGTAAGTCCCTCTGTTTTCATGCATAGAATACATCTTGAGGAGGATGCCAAACCATGCACACAACCACAATGAAAGCTTAATGAGAAGTTGCAGGAGGTTGTCAGCAAAGAAGTTATCAAGCTTCATGACACTTGCATCATCTATTCTATCACCAATAGCACCTGGGTAAGCCCTATCCAGGTGGTGCCCAATAAAGGTGGAATCATGGTGGTCAAAGGGGACAATGGTGTTGAAGTTGCAACAAAAACTATCGCAGGATGCAGATGTGTATTGATTATAGAAATTTAAAAGCTGCCACCCAAAAAAAACATTTCCCACTCCCTTTCATCGATCAGATGCTTGAGAATTTAGCACACTACTAATATTTCTATTTGTTAGACGGGTACTTAGGATTTTATCAAATCCCCAATCCACTTGGATGACCAAGAGAAAATGATGTTCACTTGCATCTATGGAACCTACACTTTTCAAAGAATGCCTTTCAGGCTCTGCAACACACCTGCAACCTTTCAAGATGCATGAACACTATCTTCACCAATTTTTTAGAGGACAAAATGGAAGTTTTTATGGATGACTTCAGTTTCTACAGAGGCTCTTTCGAGGATTTCTTGTAGAATCTGTCCCTCATGATGAAGAGATGCGAAGAACAAAGCTTGACCCTCAACTGGGAAAAATGTCACTTTATGGTACAAGAAGGCATCGTGCTGGGACATAAGATATCAAACAGAGGAATTGAAGTCGACCAGTAAAAGGTTGAGGCTATTGCAAAACTCCCCCACCTTCATCTATGATAGGAGTTTGAAGCTTCTTGAGACACGTCGGGTATTACCAAAGATTCATTAAAGATTTCTTGAAGATAGCAAAATCTTTATCCAACCTCTTACTGAAAGACGTAAAGTTTTAGTTCACCAAAGAATGCCTCACAACGTTCTCTATCTTGAAGGATGCACTTGTCTCTTCTCCCATCATCCTGTCACCCGAATGGAATCTCCCATTCGAGTGGATGTGTGACGCCAATGATTATGCGGTAGGCACAATCCTCAGACAGAAGAAGGATAAGAAGCACCACGTAATCTATTATGCTAGCGAAACACTAGATGAAGCCCAAATCAACTATACCACAACAGAAAAAGAAATGCTAGCCATCATCTATGCATTTGATAAGTTCCGTTCATATCTCGTGGGCTCCAAGTTAATTGTCTACACAGACCACAGAGCCATCAAATATCTGATTCAAAAGAAAGATGCCAAGCCTAGGCTGCTATGTTGGGCATTACTGATTCAAGAGTTTGATCATGAAATTGTGGATAAGAAGGGTACCAAGAATGTGGTTGCTGATCATCTCTCCAGAATTAGGATGGAGGATAACCACTCACTACCAGTAAACGAGAGCTATGTCGATGAGGCGATCTACTCTGCCAGAGAAGACGGTCCATAAGGACCATGGTATGCAGATATTTGCAATTATCTAGCCTATAAACAACTTTCCCCAGAAATTACTTATAATCAAAAGAAGAAATTCTTCTCTGATTTGAAGTAGTATTACTGGGACGACCCTCTATTATTTAGGAAATGTGTCGATAACCTCTATAGGAAGTGTATACCCAAAGATGAAGCCCCGAAAATTCTGTATGAATGTCACTCCTCTTCTTATGGAGGACATCTGGGAGTAGAAAGAACAGCGACCAAGGTCCTACAATTAGGTTTTTACCAACCCTCTTTGTTTAAGGATGCTAATGCCTATGTTAAGGCCTACAATGAATGCCAGCGGACTGGAAATATTTCCCATAGGAATGAGATGCCTTTGTCCAACTAGATTGAAGTTGAGATTTTTGATGTCTAGGGAATCGATTGCATGGGACCTTTCCCCTCATCATATGGTTTTCAATATATCCTAGTTGCAGTGGACTATGTCTCAAAGTGGGTGGAAGTTGTAGCCACCACCACTTGTGATGCTAAATTTGTAATAAAGCTCTTTATAAATGTTATCTTCCCAAGATATGGGGTCCCCAGAATTGTGATTAGTGACGAAGGATCACATTTTACCGAAAAGCATTTTGAGCTGCTGCTGAAGAAGTACGAGGTTAGATATAAAGTTTCCACCCCTTATCATCCCTAGACAACTGGACATGTAGAGGTCTCAAATAGATAGATCAAGCAGATCCTGGATGAGACTATTGGGAAATCCCGTAAGGACTGGTCTACAAAGTTAGATGACTCCCTCTAGGCCTACAGGATGCCTTCAAGACACCAATCGGCACCACACCGTACCGTTTGATTTTTGGGAAAGCATGTCATCTCCGCTTTGAGCTAGAGCATAAATCTTTTTGGGCCATCAAACGTCTAAATTTGGACCCAACCCTGACTGGAAAGAAAATATTCTTTCAAATCCAGGAGCTCGAGGAGCTTAGGCTTCTTGCCTATGAGAATGTGAGGATCTATAAGAAAAGGACTAAAGTCTGGCATGATTATCACCTGAACAAGAAGGACGTCAAAGAAGATGACAAAGTTCTACTTCTTAAATCTTCCATTCAACTTTTTTCTAGGGAAACTGTAAACTCGCTGGTCAGGACCGTTCATGGTAGAAAAGATATACCCATCCGGAATGATGGAGCTGTTTGACAAGGATGACCCCACAAAAGTCTTCTTGGTCAATGGATACCGTGTGAAAAGATTCTATGAAGATGAAGCTTTTACAAGATGCTCTGAATTGGCCCTGATTGATGCTGAAGCCGCACCTGAAGAAGAATTCTGAGAAGGATTGAAGATGTCGAGCTAACGACAAAAACCATAGCACTCCTTGGGAGGCATCCCAAGTTTACTTTCCTAGAATAGGATTGTTATTTCCTTTCCTTATGAAAAACATTCTCAACACTATTGTTGTAATAAGGCATGAGTCTGTGCACGCACCACGCGTACTAGATCTCTTGTTTTCTAGGCCACCGAATTTATTTTCTTTGCCTTGATCTATAATACTAGTTGAGACTGGAAATCTATGACTTAGTCCAGTGATGTCTTACAAATCAAGAGCTTTCTACTTCCTTACTCAAGTAATCACCTTAGTCCTAGATGATCATGGCGAGGTTGCACATAAAAGAGGCTCCATATAAGTTTTTACACATACCGAACAATGTATCACGTTGCCCACGAGCGTGCCATGCACAGAGGCATATCAGGGACTTCCCCTGTGTCGTGCTATCGCCTAGTTCTTGCATGATATCAGATTCTTAGTCAGGTGCTCAGCCCGATATGAATGTTGCGCGATATCGGCCAATCATGTTGGGCAATAGGATATACCACCCTTTTCACGTATCACTTATATGTGTGTTGGGTTGTAAACCTTCTTGTGCCCAACTACCCGTATCGTGTAAAAGGGTATCAGGTTCCACATATCAGGTAACATGTCACTCTCTCGGCCTCGTGATGTGACATGTTCAGTCCAATTTTGCCTTGCTTAGGAAGGAGATTTGCGTAGTTACGCGACACATGTCCCGTCTTTCTTCTTGCACCGCTCTTTGTGGATGGCTATATAAGCCTTGTGATGTTAACCGTGATGGGTTACTAGCTTTCACTCTCATATAGTGCAAGCTCTCATATCGCCCAGAGAAACCTCCTCTCTTGCATCGGGTTCCCAACTACTCTCCTTCGTGTGATGCATTCGAACTTATTTTCCCTGATAAGGTAAAACCCGATATCGTGCAACATTGGTCGTATCGCATTTCTTCGTATCACGTTGCTATATCGTGGACCACCTCACTGTGTCAGTTCTTGGCTGATTTGTTTACATCTACATCATGCCCAGGCATGATGTGCTACACGATATCGGGTTTTGGCTACTTCAAATCACCAATATCGGGCAAGCCATGCATATCGAGTTTTGATAGTATCGCGTCAAGCGTGTCAGGTAGGACCACACAAGCTTTCCGCGTGTTCCTCCGTATTGTGTTTCCATAATGTGCACATGCATAGTTGGCTTAATGCTAACAAGAACCACTCTTTCTTTTACAAACCAATACCAGTTTCCCAAGCCGTATTGGGCTGACTGTTTCATACCGGGTTTCACCTCTTTCGCCTTTGCTTGTCAAGTTGGCCTACTTTTAAGCACCTAACCCGATACACGATACAAAATGTCACTTAATGTTTGATTTCTTTATTTTTCAGATAATGACATGCACCAAGGAGACTGTTGTCCAGGTCAACCAACACGAAAACATGATCCCCTCTGAAGACACCACATGGGCCACTATAGGGAAGAAGTGCCCTAACCCAACAACAAACCAACCCTCCACTGTTGACAAGAGGCCTCGCCTTGAAGAAGATATGAAGGTTCAGGCCGCACCAACAGAACCCAAGGTCTTGACCCACTCCTCAGGGTGCTTCACTCCAAGAGATATGTAGCATCAATGCTGATACACTGAATTGGCGGTGAAGATCTACCGCCCAACGAGGTTTTGCCATGAAACCTCTTTCTGGCAGATTGGGTTTTTTGAGAGGCTGAAGAATGTCCTTGGTGCCTCCGGGCTTTACGACATCTACTTTGATTTCTACAACTCCTACACAGAGTTGACCAAAGAATTCATCTCCTCCCTCCGATGAGTGCTGAACAATCCCAAAGAGAGCAAGAGATTCGGTGGAGGCGATCGACTACATGCCCAATTATACAACACGGAGTACGAGATCACCGAGAAACTTCTCAATAAGAACTTCTCCAAGAACGAAGATGAGAAGAAACTGCTTGATGAGGGTGCCAAGATAAAAGAGTGATAGCTTTGACCCGGTGAAGCTGTGGAAGGATCTCATAGGGGAGTCTTCCTTCAAGCCTGGTAGCAAAGTGGCTACAGTCCACTCCTATTTCTGGAGGATCATCCACAAGATAGTGGACAACCTCCTCTTTAGCAAATTTGAGACCAGCAACCTTTATACTAAAGAGCTGCACATGATCTGGTACATAATGGCCGGAAAGCCGATAAATTTAGGGTGCTTCCTCATCAATAGGTTCCATCCAATCAAGGACGCCACAAAATAATACAATATGGGAGGCATTTCCAACTTGGTCACGGTAGGGCTTGAATACCCAAAGGTACCTCAGAGCCTATCACGAACTCAGGGTGAGGACAAGATAGATATCAAGTTCCTCATAAGAGCTAGTATTCTAAAGAAAGAAGGATCTCGACTCTTCTATAGGTTCGCAAGAACTGACACTCTGCTCCCGCTACCAAGTTATGTCAACTACGATGCACAGAATTTGGTATTTACACTAGCTGAGATCGAGGCTCTGGAGGTCAATGCAATCTACACAGCCCCGCCCACCATTTACAAGAAGACAATTACAAAGAATAAGGGGGCCTCCAAGGCTACTTGCCAAAAAAGGTCCCCAGTATTCAGCACCAACGACCACCCTAAAGTAGCTACGCCAACTGAAGTAGCTGTGCCAACAAGCATAGATGTGTCAGTAGAAATAGTCGTGGTCACAACGATAGCTGCACCCACTGTAACAGTTGTGCCAGTCACATCGGCGATGGCTGAACCTTCCACAACGCACCCTGACACCTCTCACAACAGTGAGGATGCCCTCATCCAACTCCTGAATAGCGAGCTCCGATCCACTCAACAAACTCCCACTCAGCCGGCAATGATGGATATTTCTTCCTTGGAAGACAAGGCCGAGAGTCATGCGGATGATCACCATCCCCAAACGCTGCTACTCCCCCCCGTCCCCATGCTAAAGCAGAATCTACCACAACAAAGGCATACACCCCCCAGAAGCCACGCATGCACGCACCGTCGTGCTAGAATCGCCTCCATCTGAAGGTGTGCATTCCATAGGCCATGCTACTAGAATAGGGAGTCACTACAAAAGCCATCACCATTCTCCTACTCCTATTTCTTTGGGACATGCCTTTGGATATAAGTTCGATAGCACGAGGGAGGTAACCCGTAATCATACCGCTACTTTTTACTCCCTCACCCGCAAATTTTAGGCTTTCCAACAATGACTACGAGCGCAAGAGCATCAACTGCTATCTCTGGTCGGTCTACCCAACTGGCTAGATGCAATGAATCGAACAATGGAGGTCGCTCTCCAGCGCTTGGATGCTATCGAGCATAGGCTCGATAAAAGGAGTAGACATCGCGGCTCAAGGTGGTCCCGAAGATCACCATCACCACCACCGTCTTCAACATCGCCATCATCTTCTTGTTCGTCTTCACCGTCCTAAAACTCTAGTGGGTCGTCTAAAGTTTTAGAAACACCCGTGGAGGAGGTGACCAAGAAGATCACCGGCGGGTCCCGCAAAGAGAAAGGAATCAACCACGACATTGACAACATAGCTTGTAGCAACCCCACGATAGGGGTAATGGGTGAAGCTCACGAAGTCAAGAAATGATAAACCTAGAGTGGGGCCTATATCAGATCCCAGAGATCCTAGAGGGTTTCGACCTACACACTGACACCTTTCTAGATCTACATGAGTGGATGCATCTGATAGGGAGAGAGCCAGTGATGGCTGATACGATGGCTCCCCTATACCCACTCGAGCCAACCGAGGCCACAAAAGACCTCTCCGATAGTCTCACAGACAAACCCTATGAAGGAGAAGAAGGTGACCTATACATCTCGCTGGAAGCACATCCCCCTCAAGAGAATAACTTAGCAGCTGAGCGATTTTCTGAGCTGTCTGAAATACCATTGTTAGAAATGCCTGACTTCGATAGACATGCCATAGGCTATCTGACTACCCACGTTCAACGCCTTCTGAAAATGGTGCTTAGATGATAGATGGATGAGAAGACCATCATATAGAACAACATCTACTTCTCCCTACAACGTCGAGCACTTAAAGGAATATTCCGCTAAGAGGCCATAGTAGGAAAGATCCTCTTTCACATCATAGACGGCGCAATGATCGAAAATAACACGCTGAATACAGGTCGACAACTAATTACATAACCACTCCCACCCTAGTCAGGCGATGCTAGCAGGAGCATACGAATCACAACCGGTGGTCGACATGTTGAAGCATATTGAAGAATACAACCTCAGACTAGTGCTAGCCCCCCATAAGCACAAGCAATGTTGGTTCCTTTGCGCCACAGACCTCCACTCGCACGACATCACACTCTTCAACTACTGTGTAGGGAAGATTCCTTACCTGAATCATGACTTCATTCATCCTAAAGACAAGCTCCTAAAGCTCTTACCACTCTGTCTTCACTGGGTCATCAAACAAAGCATCAAACACCACAACGACATTTGGAATTTCTATGCAATAAGAAACTTCCCTGTCTAGTAAGACTCAGGAAGTGGTAACAATGCCTTCATCATGTTTCATGCCATGGATCTTTTAAACATCTTTAGATACATGTTGCATGACACAAAATGGATCTATGGATAGGGCAACTGCATTTTAGTTCACTTGATAGGCTAAGTGCATTACAACACCTTTTAGCATAAATCTAGTTACAAGCATGAATTATAGATAAATGCTACATAGACAGGTTTAACATATTTTTTTCAAGAAATCTTGTATAAATTGAAAGACATCTTGTTACACTCATCCTGGGATTCAATCCCCTTAATACTTTACTAAAAATCTCATTCCTTCAATATTATCATTATCATGACCATATGTTTTGGGTATCGATCCCTCAGTTCATTATTGAACAGTGTCACCTTTCACTAGGTAGCAATCATCTCTAGGTCATCAGACCCATATATATTCTGTTTGAACCTGAATGATCACATCTAATGCACCTGGTATTACTACTGATTTTTCATTTTTGAGTCAAGTATTTGCTTGCAAACTATAAAAAAATATCCGAAGCAACATTTCTATTTTTACTATAAATATAATGGATTTTTCTTAGTCCGTGCTTTGTTATCGCCTATCTTATTATCTAATTCCAGTTTCTACTGGCAGCAACTACTAGATGCAGCTTTACATATAAGAACTCTAATACAAAATGACATACTATTCCATTTTTTCATGTTTCAATTAACTGACATTGGATGTTCAACACTTAGAGAGAAAAAATCTAACTAATATGTATGTGTTTCTCTTCCCAAATGTAGCTTTGTAGGTCAAGTCTTCATAGTTGATACTAACATGGGAATATTTGATCCTTGCCTTACATAGGCGTGAGCAACAACTATTTATAATTCCCACTGATTTCTCAACAACCCAACCTATCAGGAAACTTTGAAAATACAAATATCATATGTTCATCTAGTCAAATGTGCTATCAGTGATGTCGAACCATTATTGACAACTTGATCAAGCTTTCTCAAAAGAAATATATCCACATCAAGCCTAATTAGGCTTGATCCTGTAAAACCTTTTCCTTGAACCCAACTATAGATGGTTGAATTCTATTGAATTCCATAATATTTTTTAAAGACAGGCGCTACTTCTTAGATCTCGAGCTTCCCGAGGACTTCCTGGAAGTAGAATCAGATGCCTACTCTTTGCAACTAGGCAACCAATTAAAGGAAGAGACCATGCTCTCTCATGTCTAATACCGTGGCAGGCCAGGAAAACAACTGTGGGACCTTCACATCCTACATGACAAGGATGGATCACCTGTTTCACCCTCAACGATCGACAATTTTGACTGTTCAGCCTGAAACTCTCTATCTCAGGAATTAGTCAATCACATCCTGATACATCTTGTTGATTCTAATGTTGTAGACGTCATCTATGAAAAAGACTCTATAGTGATCCCCAATGATGATCTCAGAGAGTTAGTCCAAATAGGTGGGTGCTTAGATATGACAGTGGCACTAGTATACATTCCTATTTTACAAGAAAAGATTGACCAGCTCTACATTGACCATCCCATGTTGTTCAACGATCTCTATCTAGCTGAATAAACAAGGCCACGCCAGTTGTTCAACAACAAATCCAGGAGAAGCTGACGTGCATCATCTTTCTACCAATGATGTACAAAAATCGCTGGACACTCATTATGCTCTACACCCACGCTCACGTCAGAATCTTTTATAACAGTTCATATGCCCATACTGACTGGCCTACTGAGTATGCTATCACGCCACAAACACCTATTGAATGTCTAGCAAGAAAATTCTACCATGAGGTGGTTGTCATGGTAATACCATATACTGAAGATCCTGGGGCAACCTGACACAATTTCCATTTCTGCCTCCACAGTCCACAACAAGCCCCTTTATCAAATGACTATGGAATATACATGCTCCACTGGATATACAATGCATCAGCACTAAAACAAGGACCTGAAATGCTTCATGACCTGGACTACCACAGCCAGTGAGGACAATATGTCATGAAGCTCCTATCTGTTGTAGGCGCATACATCCAATGAACCCTCACTAACCTATAACTACTCTTTCCTATTCATCTCATGTAACGACCCCGCCTCCCGGTAACCCCTAATTAAGGAAGACCAAAAGGTCAGAGTCATTATCCCAATTAATCAGATCAATGGTTCGACAAGTAATCAATAATAATGACTAAATTATACCAAAACTATATTGAAAGCTGGAATAAAATAAAACTTTGCATACCTTTTTCAAAAACTTAGATATCTAACTTCTATCCACATCTGGACTCTATTCTAACTAATCATCCTTGCACTTTATTTCTTAATTTCACAATATGCCACTTTACTGTTTGTCCTTTTCAATTTGTACCTAAAACGCCGATAAACAAAATGTTGGTCAGAATAAATGAATATGCTGGTATATGTGGGGACAACCGAAATTGTGCAACTAACTGTAACAACATATTGCAAGAAATTATGATTTAGCAAGCCAACTTTACATTTTAAACATAACTACACAATCCATACATACCCTATCCTCTGCGTTGTCCCTGCAGTGGACCTGGATACTACCTCTCATATGGTATATCCCAATTAAACCCCGCATGATCCTACCTAACAGGTAGATCAATACCTAGGGTTGATGAGTCGCATGGCACTACCCATAGGTAGCCCAATCCCTAACTCATGATATGCTAAAGAGTCACATGGCACTACCCATAGGTAGCCCAATCCCTAACTCTTGATAACCTGATGGTCCTACTTAACAAGTAGACCCTGTACTAGGTTACCCTTTTCATCATTAGAAAAGCCACAGAGGAGGACCAGGATCTAAGCTATTCATGTATATATACTTATGGTGATAATCATAGTCACTTTATAGCTGCATGAAATAAAAGTCATCCAAGCAGTTATTTTCAGGCAATTGATAAAACATTCGAGAATCACCGTGAAACTAAAGCGATTAACCATAAGAATAACCACATACCTGATCCAGAGTAACTTTGATGTCCAAGCATTAATATTCAAGAACAATCAAGCAATCAACAATATCTTGAAATTAATGCATAACATCCAAGTGTCATTGTTTTATTCAAAACATTCTCAAGATTGACTTGGATTCCACCTTAGGATTTCTAGGCCAACTTTAGGGTTTTATTAGGGTTTTAGCCTCCATAAAACTTTTATCACTTTTAATGCCCCTTTTAGATCACAAACCCTAATTTCAACATCATAGGCATACTTGAATGTCAATTAAGTCTAATATATACTTTTTACACTAAAACTACCATCTTTATCCTTTTAAGTTATGACACGACCATTAAGGACAATTATCATCTTTGGTTTTTTCATATTAACAACTCATAATTCATTATGGTCTAATTCACATATGAACCCTATTTCTCATGAGTTACACATTAATCCATTAGAAAACCCTAATTACCAAATTAAGGATATTTATCTACAATTACAACCTTTTATACTCAAAATAGCTTAGAATAATCATATCTTAGCTTTATTCATGGATTTGAACAATTAAAGCCATCAAGGGTCATAATTACCAAAGTTAGGGCTTTAAGGCCCATTAAAGCATATTCATATACATGGAATCCTTAATTAATCAAATTACACATAAAGATCATCCTTTTAGATCTAATGTGTCCTTTTTATAATCAATAGGTTAATATAAACTTTAAACATCTATATAACCCTTCCCAAATCATTAATCATCATCGATTAGGGTTTCTTAATCATTAATACATTAAAGTTGATAACTTCAACTACTTTTCAAATTTCAAGAGGAATTAGGATCCAAGTCTATTTTTAATGGATTCCTCACAATTTTCTGAGCAAAAAGCACGACTCATTTGTATTTTTCGACCAAAGGAGTGATTTTTAACGAATTAAACAAGATTCCATCATTTTTGGAAATATCAGACAGAGAGGCAACTTACTTTTTGCTTTTTGGAAAAACATCGACCGTCAGATCTTTGGTCTTCATTGACCGAGCTCGATCCTATGGTCCTCCTTGCACGCGCCCACTCGCAGGTTAGAAATAACCCAGTGAACCACAACTGTTGATCCGCACCCTTGGTCAACTGCTGACCCCAATCCAACGTAGGCTGGAGCTTGTGTTCTCTTGATCGGGTCACCTGCTTCCGTGGCGGCACCGTGATGGAAGCTCGCCGGAGAAGATTGGTTTCTTTGACTCAGGGCATGAGGAAGCAAGAGGAAACATCGTTCGAGTTCGTGACGGTGAGAGGAGTTGAGAGGGGTTAGTATATATAGGATCTTGGGATGATTTCTAGGGTTTGCCTACCCCCTCTGTCGCCTACCTTTTTAGGCAATTGGGCATTTCTTCTATAAGCCACGGAAGCACAAGAAAGTAGGGGTTAAGGGGTTCAGAATCCCACCCCGAAACTAACTAGGGTCTTTCCAGGCTCACACATGCTATGGATCGCGAAAGAAATAGAGATGAAATATCCCTTGTTCAAGCTGCGATTTCCTTTTTGTACTCAAGGTAGGAGATGCACAGCTGACGTCAGATCTGGATCCGAAGGCTGTCGTCGTCCCAAGCTATTTGCATTTAAATCGATAAATGTGTGACATTTATTATAATCACAACACTTTAGAGAAATTTGTAAAAGCCATAACTCCCAAACCGAGTTTCCAATTAATTCCAAAATTTGAGGGAAACTTAATAATGACTTAATATACCTCTATGCAAATTTTGGGATCATTGTCTAAAAGAAAACGTCACTTTTCTTTAAGTGCAATATATTACTCAATTAGGCTTATTTCTCACATCTTTTCGCTTTCTTATTTTCTTATTTCCCATTATTTCTATTCCTTGCAATACAAGAAAGCAAGTGGGGTTCGAAATATCACCCATTATGGCCAAAACCTCTATTCTCTCTTTATTTCTTGCATTATCTCCTTTATTTCAAATATTCTAGGTTAATTATTTATTTCTTGTTTTTCTTTTGATTTATCTCTCTCTTTTGAAACCTTGGACCCATAAGAAATCTTTTTTGAAGGATACTTATTATCCTTCTAGATGCATCTACATTCTTCATTTCTCATTATCTTACTTATTTCTTTATTAAAAGATTTCTTTTTAAGGATTTCTCTTTATCTTTTATTTCCTTTTTCCTCTTTTTCTATTTCTTCTATTAGAACTCACATATAAATGAAATTTATTCAATTGTGTCCATTAGTGCCACTTTCTAGAGATTTCCAAATATTTTTCATAAATATTTTGCTTAATATCCATTATCTTGTATCTTTCTCCATTATTTAGACTTTTCTTTTCATTTATATTCATGATTGGATTAATCTAATAATAGGAATCACGTAATTCCTATCAAATGGGAGATTTGCAAAGAAATCCATCCTTTGAAGCAAAACATACAAACTTTTCAATGAAGTACATATTCATAAAATCATTACATTTCAATTATGAAAACATGTGCAAAGTTGGGGTTGTAACATCTCACCACTTTGGGATAGAGTGTGGGATGAGTTTGGGGGGGGGGGACTTTATAGCATCAGTAAGGGAGGTATTCTAAAAATGTTCCTCCTTTCCTTTCCTTCATTTCCTTCAGCATACTCCATGTATACACTATATATAAATGTTTGATAGTAAGCAATATATACACACCCTGCCTATTTTTAAAACTTCCAATTTGTTCTCTCTATGCCTAAGGCTGTGTACATTCTGCTATGCTCTTTTGAAAACATAGTCTTAAACAACAAAGACTATAACATTTTTGCATCAACTTTGAAAAATAATTTCCTTTCGGCTAAGAGATGTGCATGAGAAGGAAAGAGCTGTCCAAATAGCAAACTCCCCTTTTTCCCCACCCAACATAATCCCAAAAGAGAGAAAATCCTTATGAGAGTGAATAAAAGCATAAGAGTTATGTAAAAAAAAACACACTTGTCTTCCCAAAGGTACCCATCTTTAGGCATGGTAGATCGGGGGCAGTGGTATGTAGGATGTGAAATCACTGCTCTAAAGCAAAATGGCTTGGACTATAGGGACCACTTGCCCGTTAACAAACCCATACATGGATGGCCCGATGAGAAGAAAGAAAAACCCAAAAGCCTTAAGCCTTCCTAAATACCCCACTTTCTACCTCAATGATTCAAAAGTTTGGTGTGAAAGCTAACTTCAAATAACATGCACCAAAAATCTCACAAAAGCTGGGAGAGATTTCCGTTCAATTAAGGCAAGGGAAAAGTAAATTTTCTTGTGGTCAGATGTAATTTTCCTCAGGACATTCCAAAAATCGATTTAACCTTTACTCGAAGACCACTCCTGGAAGTTAAAAGTACTGCAAATGGAAGTTTTAAAATTAGTTAGTTGATTGAGGACAATCAAATTGCTAAGTTTGAGGGAGGTTGATAACACCCATTTTAGGGCTGTCAGAGCTCATGTTCCATCATTAAATTAGCCTCCAAACTCGACTTCCTCTCCTTTTTGTTCTATTTATCATGAAAAACCATGTCTGTTGTGTTTTTGACAATGTTTCCCATATATTGAAGGGCTTTCCTATTTTTCTACAAGAAAAGAAGGACAAATGGGCTCAATAAGACCACCAATAAAGGATGTCGGTTCCCATATCCTTACTACTTGACGCGCTATAAGAAACTTTCACGTGGGCTTAGCTATTCGCAAAATATGGGACAAGTCACAACCCGCTACGACTTTTACTCGTCATGGTGTCAACTCAGTATGGTTGCAACCCGATACGGTCAGCAACCTGACATGATCACATGGCGGTACCGTAGCCTGATATGACTCTAGACCACCACAACCAAACATGGACATTACCACTGCGTGATACAACTTCATCCCATCATGCGTCGTATCTGACCGGCCTAAATCGCACGTCCTAAATTTGGAGACGGATTTGAGGTAGTCGAGCTTTTACATTTATAAACCCGAATCCTTCTAGGCCCCCACAACTTTGTTTACGGGGTCGAAGTAGATATACGGGGTCGAACACAGGGACAAGGGGGGTAGTGTTGAGAACCCAGAATCGACACGCTACACTCCGACAGGTAAAAGAGATTATAAATTCCCCAGAAGGGAAGCGTAAAGATGTCACAAACAAAACAAGAAAACTATCTCCAAGTAGAGTTACTAGAAAGATTTAAGGTTTTAAGCATTTAGCAGTTTTTAGGGGTTTTCAAGCAACAGAAACCGAAAGATAACACTAGAGCTAGAGCAAGGTACGAAGGATAAAACTACTGCAAAACAAGCGGCACCAGTAACACCCTGCACCCCTCCTCTCAGAGCGGGCACCTCTAACTAAGCATCAGCACCACTCTCGAGGTTGCTGGGCTCAAAGTTAGAATGGAATGTTACTAAAACAACTCCGTTCCAGGCACTCTCGTACTCCAGAATCGGACCAAACACTAGAGCCACAACACAACTCTCGAAGTTGTTGCGACGGGAAAACACGATTCGGTAGCTAAGCGAAACGCGATCCAAAACATGCAAGCTAGGGTTCGGATATCAAACATAGCACTCATCCAACATATTGCACCAAGCATAGAGCAGCAAGTAATTAAGCATTTCCATTTCTATAAACACTAAAGGTCTTAATTACAATGCAAAATAAAGAAATTTAAATAACAAAATTAACGATATGTGTCGCCTTCTTGATGTAGAAGGATGACAGGCTGCAGTAACCATCCCGCCCGATATCGAACAGGGGCCTAGCCCGATACAGCCGTGTCGGGTGGCACGCTTTCTCAAATGGCACACCGCGATGGGCGATTGCATCGCTCAAGGATGTGGCCGATACGCTCAAGTCGGGCGGTACACCCTCTCAGGCGACACGCCTGATGGGCGGAGCGTATCGGGTTCGTTATCGTGTCGGGCATGGAGCTGCGTATCCTATTGCCGGGCACTGGTGTCGGGCACTCATGTCGTGTATCTACATCGGCCGATATCGGCTCCCAGTGTCGCCCGGTACGGTCCTAGGTGAACCAGTCCCCTCCCTCTCGGGATGAGGAAGAGCTCACCTAGTGTCGCTCGGTACAAACACCGGAGCATGTTACGCCTGCTCTCGCAGTCTCCTCCGAAGATCACTCGACTATCCGAAACCTGAAGTGACCAAGCTTGTCCGAACTGTCTAAACTGTCTTTTTGGCTCCCTGTAGCTGCTATTTATAGGCAGCTGGTCGTGAGAAGATATGGTGCTCGAAGTGCCACGCGTCCTCCTTTCCGCCGTTCAGTTGGCGGTCGGATGACGCGAGTATCGCCCGGTACAAGGAGGTCGGCTGTCGGGCGTCGTGGCGAGAGGCGCCTGCTGGTGGGTGGTCGATATCACGCGGCACATGGAGTAGTTGCAGCGTGCTTGACTCCCTGTCGGGTAAAGAGGTGTGTCGTCCATCGGCACCCTCTAGCGCAACATCCTTGCGTCGTGCTTCGTCGTATCGCATAGCCCTGCCGGGCAGCGTGCGAATCGGGCGTCAGGGGGGGCCGAAACAGATTTGGACTTCTTTGCGGGCCGGAACGGCCTTATTGGTGCTAAATGGGCCAAAATGGGAGGAAACTCTGCAAAAGATAGAAATATTGGACTGAGAGCATTGCTTGGCTAATTATTGCAAAAATGCATATAAAAGAGAGGAAGATGTCAGAAAAGGGCAATTTTGATAACAGGAAAACAGTCTAAAACATCAAAAAAATTGGTGTCATCAACTCCCCCAAACTTAGCTTTTTGATTGTCCTCAATCAATATTTAAACTTTATTTGGCGATGCTTCTTCTTGCATAGTATGCTTCTCAGGCCAAGATGTAAAACAAGTATCGTAATGCCTTTAGAGATAATGCTGCCTCATTACGAACAAAAGACTTAGTCTTTCTTGCCTTATTGTTTAAGTAAGATTATTCTCTACAGCTTCGGCGAGACGTTGTTGTATGATTCCGAAGTTAGCACTACTACAGAAATAGCATTCAGTGTCGCTTTTCTGGGCATCGGTTGTTTACGGAAACCGACGCCGATACTATTAGACGTCGGTTATTTATACAAACCGACGTCTATATTTGAAGACCAGCCAGACACGGGTACCGCTTTATATTCAACGTCGACTGTTTATAAAAAACCGACACCTAAAATCACCCGCGAAATCCAAATTTTGAGCAAAAACATTTTAGGTCATCTTTAGCGTCGGTTTTATAGGTATTCACTGACGCCTATTTAAAATGAAAATTTGCACGAAAATGTCCCACTTTCAGCATCGGTTGTGCCAGATAACCGATGCTGATTATGGTTCCCGCCAAAAAAATTAGGGTAAAGGTTTTCTAAACGGGCGTCGGTTTTTTACAGACAACCGACGCTAAAGCGTTAGAGGCGTCGGTTTTCTAAATAACCGATGCTGATTACCAAATTAATAGACCCGATCACCCAGCTCTTCCCCCTTTCTTCCTGTTTCTTCTTGCTGCTCGCCGCTCGCTCTCTGCCCGACGACTCCAACTGCTGCTCTCTGCCGCTCGCTCTCCGCTGCTGCTCTCCGCCGCTCGCTCTCCGCCGCTGCTCTCCGCCGACGTCTCTGCCACTACTGCCACTGCTCAACGCTGCTGCCAGAGAACTGCCTCTCCGCCGCCGCATCTCTGCCTGACGACCCCCGCGTCTCCGCCGCTGCTGCCACTGCCCTACGCCGCTGCCGCCTCCACTGCCTACACCGCCGCCTCCACTGCTCAATGTCGCCGCCTCCACTGCTCTTCTTCCTTAACGGAGCTCGCTACCGACAGAGCTACTCCTCTTCTTCCTCCACGAGCTCGCTACTTACAGGTTTGATTTTACTCTGTTATAGGATCCTTCAATGTGTGTTCTTTATAAGGTCAGATTGGTTTATGAGTTGTTGGTCAATCATTTGGTTATGCGTTTTTATACCTAGTTACACAGCTCATTTTTGCTTCAATCATATTCAACATGTTGTTGTTTTTTATTGCAATTTGGTTCATTTTGTCATTTATATTTGCTTGTAATTTTTCAAAGGAGAACGGTTTGTACAATAAATCCTAGTAGATTTGGATTTGGTTCTGATTCTAATTCTGATTTTTGCTTTGACCTTGCCCTGAAAGTTGTTCATGTTCTTCTGATAAGTTGTATTGTGGGTGAACCTAGATGACCGACCTCAAAGATGGACCTTCAACTCAAATTTGTTCATGTTCTTCAACTCAAATTTCACAATGTTAATCCTGGGACAAATGACCAACTTCCTTGTTCATTGGCTCATATGGTAGCCAAGGACTGCAAAGATGGACCTTCATCATCCTAAGATGGGGGGCTATGAGGGTTATGAACTTCTAATTTGTGCATATATTTGTCATACATTTGTGCTTGCATATATGAACAAATCTTTTGCTTGCATATATTTGTCATATCTATTATTGTGTTTGTTGGCCTAGAAACCCGTCGAAGATTTACTCATTAGGAGTAAATCTTGGATAGTCCCCAGTTTGGGACTGTTCTTGAACACCTAATCTCACTTAGGATGTAAGTGTATAATGTGTATTGGGTTTTTGAGAAAATTTCGGTAGCATTTCCCCGTTTGTTCTCTAAGTACATATGTACTTAGAGAACATCGGGGAAATGCTGCCGAAATTTTCTTGAAAACCAAATACACATTATACACTTACTAGTGAGATTAGGTGTTCAAGGATGGGATAGGTGGTACACATTTATTATATATAAGAATGACATCAAATGTATTTGTTGGCCTAGAAACCCATCCAAGATTGACTCATTAGGAGTAAATCTTGGATAGTCCCCGGTTTGGGACTGTTCTTGAACACCTAATCTCACTTAGGATGTAAGTGTATAATGTGTATTGGGTTTTCGAGAAAATTTCGGTAGCATTTCCCCGTTTGTTCTCTAATTACATATGTACTTAGAGAACAGCGGGGAAATGCTGCCGAAATTTTCTTGAAAACCAAATACACATTATACACTTACTAGTGAGATTAGGTGTTCAAGGATGGGATAGGTGGTACACATTTATTATATATAAGAATGACATCACATTATACGCTTAGGATGTAAGTGTATACCCTAATCTTTTCCTAATATATACTTGTTTCCTAATATATACTTGTTTTCTCTGATCATAGAATGGATAGATCATGGATGTCCATTCATAATCGTTGCACCCCAGAGTTTATATCTGGTCTTGATCAGTTTATTCGATTTGCCGAGGAACATAGGAAACAACCTATAGATAGGTTCTACTGTCCATGTAGGCATTGCGGTAACAACTTGAAAGTCAACACTGGTGAGGAAATCAAAAGTCATGTCATGTGAAACGGGATTGTACAAGGCTATACAGAATGGCACTGGCATGGAGAGATTTCAAAATCGAAACCAGTAGATGTCGATAGCAGTTCTTGGGTGGAAGAAGAAATTGCCTCTGATGATGTAAATGTGAACGAACCAGTTCCAGCAGACATCGTTGATGCGATGCTGGATAGTTGTAGGGTAGAGCACACCGATCCACCTCCTATCTTTACAAACATTGTGCATGATGCTGAGATACCGTTATACACAGGTTGTGCTAAGTTTACGAAGCTTAGCGCTGTGTTGAGATTGTATAAGTTGAAAGCTAACAATAGATGGAGCGACAAAAGCTTCACTTCATTGTTGACTTTGTTGAAAGAAATGCTTCCTGAAGGAAACAAGCTTCCAATCTCAACATACCAGGTAAAGAAAATGTTGTGCCCAATGGGAATGGAGGCCAAGAAGATACACGCATGCCCGAATGATTGTGTATTATTTCAAAAGGACTATGTAGATTTGAAAGATTGTCCAAAATGTGGTGCGTCACGGTATAAATTGACGACTTCGGGGGAGTCCAAAACTGGTTCTCCTGCCAAGGTGTTGTGGTATCTACCTATAATATCACAGTTTCAACGCTTGTTTGCAAATCCGAAAGATGCGAAGAATTTGAGGTGGCATGCAGATGTTAAGAAAAATAATGATGGGATCCTACGACATGCGTCTGATTCCCCACAGTGGAAGAAGATTGATCTATTGTACCCTAAATTTGGTGAAGAAGATAGGAATCTAAGACTTGGGCTTTGTACAGATGGGATGAATCCGTACGGGACATTGAGCAGCCAACATAGCACTTGGCCAGTCATGCTTGTTATATACAATCTTCCTCCCTGGATGTGTATGAAAAATAAGTACGTTATGCTTGTTATATACAATCTATTGTACTTGGCCAGTTGGAACAAGCTCACTTGTATATTTTACACAATATGGACGAAGTGAGTGTTTATATCGAGGAACATACCAATTTCATAAAGAGACAACATCCTCGAGCAAGTTCAATGTGGCTTGCTAGAGAGCATAATAAGACTTTTACTAAGTGGTTTGAAGATAAAGTCTTACATCAACTATCTCAAACACCAAATGATATTACAGAAACTATTAAATGCCTCGCCTTTAAACCAAAACCGAATGTTATGTCTTATGAAGGGTTTGACATTAATGGATTCACATATTACACAAAGCGCCAAGATGATAAGAGTGTCATCCAAAATAGTGGGGTCACTCTTCAAGCGTTGACTATGTACTTTGCAAGTGCAAAGGATAAGAGTCCACGTGAAGCTAAAATGTCATATTACGGTGTCATTGAGGACATTTGGGAGTTTGACTACATAGATTTCAAAATTCCGCTCTTTAAATGTAATTGGGTTGATAACACCAAAGGAGTTATAGTGGATGAATTGGGTTTCACTTTGGTGAACTTTGAAAAGATTGGCGAGAAGGGTGAACCATTCATATTGGCATCACAGGCGAAACAAATATTCTATATCGATGATCCTGCGAATGATAAATGGTCGGTTGTTCTTCATGGTAAAAGACAGTTCATTGAAGATCCTATAGATGAAGAAGAGTACTATGATAAGTATGATGACTCCAGTCCATTCTCAGTTGGGTTGCCCACTCCACAAAATATTGAAGCTAATGATGACTTATATGTGCGCGGCGATCACAATGAAGGATTGTTAATTGAAAAAAGATCACAATTTTAGAGACATGTATGTTTATACAAATGCTAAATGTTTGTCTTTTTCTAGTTAATACAAATGCTAAATGTTTGTCTTTTTCTAGTTAATACAAATGCTAAATTTTTGCCTTTTTCTAGTTAATACAAATGCTAAATGTTTGCCTTTTTAATGACATTTTCAGATGGCTGACCATGATGAGCATGATGTCCATGATGAGCATGAAGTCCATGATGAGCATGCTGTCCATGACGAGCATGGCGAGGATACTAATGTAAGTTCTAAAAACATATCCTGTATTTCTATACAATTCATTATCTTCTAGTTATGTCATATATCCTATATTTTTATATTGGGCTAATTTAGTGTGTTTATTTTTGTCAAATTTTAGGTTGATGATGCACCTGTACCCACTGAAGCACTGGAGCAACTTGATGCGCAGCACCAAAAAGTTAACAAGAAAAGGGGCATCACTCTGTTGAAGGAGTTATTAGCGCTAAGTGGTAGTGGATCCAAATTGGTGGTGGAGTTTGATAATGGAGGAAATCCAATTGGAGTGAACCGCAATAATTTTGTAAACTATCTTGGGTGTACCACTCGGAGTCATTGCGGTGTTAAGTATGATAATTGGCATAAAGTTCCTGAAGGGAAAAAAGACTTGATATGGAAGGATTTATGCGTGAGTTATTATTATTTGCAATTCTATTTTGTACATTACAAATTCTATTATTTGCAATTCTATTTTGGATACTAGTTAATAACATTTCTATTTTACAAAATCTGTTTGCATTGGATGAGAAGTTGCATCGTAAAAGTGTGATGCAACGTGCTGGGAAGATGCTTAGGAATTATAGGAAAAATCTGAACAGAGAATACATAAAAGAGGGTGATAAGAAGAAGAAGTCAGCCCTTGAACAATGGAACTTCTTGGACAAAGAAGATTGGGACAATTTTGTTGGTTCAAGAAAATCTGAAGAATTCAAGGTATTAGGCGTCACTCCCAATTTAATTAATATACATTGTATTCACCTATTCAAGATTAACATTTAGTGCTACTAACCAAATCATTATTGTGCATACTAACTAGGCCCTCAGTGACGCACAAAAATCAAGGCGTGCACTGAATGTGCATGACCACACTATGGGTCCAAAAGGCTATGCAAGTGTTCGCCAAAGACTACAGGCGGAGTCTGCGGCTACTCAGCAGTCTGCTCAGGAGTCTGCTCCTACTCAGGAGTCTGCCACACCCATGCCTCGCCATGTTATCTGGATAGCTGGCAGGCAAAATAAGAAGGGTGAAATAAAGAAGCCTGTAACTGCTGAGGCGGCTGCAAAAATGGTAAAATACAACTCTTAGAGAAATCGTTTGAATATTGATTATTTGTGGTGTTAACTTACCAATTTCTGTTTATGGTGATTAGCGGGAGCTGCACGAGCAGAGGCAACAAGGCACGTTCATCCCTCAGGGCACAAGGGATGAATTGACAGTTGCTCTGGGTAACCCAGATCATCCTGGACGTGTTAGAGGTGCCGGCGCTGGTGTTGGCATCAAAGCATTCTTTGGGCCATCCCAACGCAAACCCAGAGCGGGACTTTCTCAAGAAGAGGTAACCTATTCTTTTTTTAGAATGTTACTGCAAAAAGAAATTCATTAATAAGAAGTTAATGTTTCTTTTATCCATGTATAGGAGAATAAGAGAGTTGAGGATTTAGTTTCTAAGAAGGTCAAGGAAGAGTTGCTGCGGTGGCAGGCATCTCAGGCTTCCAATATGCCTATGGCGACCCACTCTTCTCCTGATGCACAGATTGCGACTAATCCTGGAGACCCATCGCCTAGCACGTCTACTGTAAGTATTGTTTATGACATTGTAGCTAATCTTTTCAAGATGATATGTTTTCAAGATGATATGTATATATGTATAATATTCTTTATGTAAATTTGTAGGCATTGAAGCCATGCCGCTTAAGAATGCAAGACTATGTTGTTGCAGAAGCGCATGCTTACCCGTCCCTTCCTGGGGAAAGGTTTCACGGGACTCCAATGCCACAAGGCTACGTTCGTGTGAGCCCGTTACGTGTGTTACCCGATTGGAGGGGAGCTGCGTTGCCATATCCCCACCCAGATATTGATACACTTGCTGAGGCAGAAGGCGGGGTCATATTGTGGCCCAAAGCAGATGTCGTCTACACGACTGAAATTGTAAGATAAATTTACATTGATTTAGACTGTTAATGTGTATATATGATGTCAACTGATCTGAAATTATATATACAGGTTAAAAAGAAGACAGTAGGAGAACCTAGGCCTCCACCTCCACTTCCCGCATTACCCGATTGGGTTCCAACTGACCTAACATACCCATTAGGTCCTGCTTGTAGGGGAATGGCATGTTGGCTACGGGCACATAATATACATTGCCCTATAATTATTTCTTTAGATGTAGATTATGCAGGTCAATCATACGATAGCTATTTATTTATACAAGATATTATTGAGTTGTTTATGTATGATTGGCTGAATACATCAATGATAGAGACATGGATAAGGTGAGATCTTGTTTATACATCCATATACCTTGTGTAAGATCCGGTGATCTGGTTTCTTATATATTAATGCATACACCTATATGTTTTGCAGCTACTTAGTCGAAGATCATTGCAAACAATTTGCATTTGATCATGTGGGATTTTTAATTCCATCATTGATTAGTATGGTAGCTAAAGACCCCGATACTGTTCAACAATATTGTATAGATGCTTTTACAATTTTTGGTCAGCAAAAGAAGACGATAATAATAGCTCCATTTAATGTCAAGTAAGTTTACTTTATTTATAATTTGGACTTAAGAAAATTCCATTTTTATTTTGCATTTTGAGTTATTAATTGTTAACTTCTTATCTCTAGCGGTAGACATTGGGAGTTACTAGTTATTGTCCCCGGGACATTCACTGTTTATTATCTAGATCCTGCGGGGAGTACATTGAACCCTAAAATTGGACACGTAATGAGAATGCCATTATTCTGGTGAGAAATATTTCATTTTTATATCCGTTAACATCTTTTATTACATTACTATTTACTTATGCAATTTACTGTGTTATATTAATATGTAGGGGTTTAGATGCATTCAAAAAGGCTGGAGGAACGGTCCCAAGGAAAAAGAACCAGCCAATAAATTGGCAGAACGTACAAGTAAGTTCCCGACTCCAATGTATATATTATTGATGTGAATTGTGCTTAGTTGTATTATTTTGTATGTTTCAATTTATAGTGTGCTACACAAGACAATGGCTGGGCATGCGCATACTATGTGATGCGATTTATGCAGATGATTATCCGATATGTCGCATTGGACATCGATACCATACATGAGGTATTATACATAGTCTCATTAGTTAGTATGAAATATATCAATCTTATTTTTATATTATTACTTATATATATACATCATTCTCTTTGCAGGTGTTTAAAACGGACCACACTATAGGCAAACGCTTAAAAAATGTACATGCTCCATATACGAGGGAATCATTAAATGAAGTAAGAGAAGAATGGGCAGAAGCCATACAAGCAGTGGCAACTGTAAGATATAATTGGGATGTTGATAGCGATAATTAATGATACTTTGTAAATGAATATTTCTGAATGTTAATACATGTATTTGAATGTTTCTATATGTGTGAATGTGAGAATTGAATTGATGTCTGAATGTATGTACTTGTGTGAAATTTTCTTATTACTTTTGCAGGTTTGCGGCCTGTTTGTAGGCTGATATCAATGGATGTCGTAAACCTGTAGTTCAGAAAACTGAACTGCAGGTTCTCATCCTGCTGACCAGCCACAGCAGGCCTGGAAACTGATATTAAAAAAAAATGTAAAATAGGCGTCGGTTATTTATAGATAACCGATAGCAAAGACCTACAGCGTCGGTTATTTATAGATAACCGACGCCTTATGTGGCCAAAGCAGCCCCAGAAATGGCGTCATCTAGGGCACTTTCGGCGTCGGTTATTTACTAAGGGACCGATGCCTATATACCATGTAGCGTCGGTCTTTTGGTATATAACCGACGCCAAAAGTGTTCGCGCCACACGTTATGCGTCGGTTATCTACTAAACGACCGACGCTACATGGTATATAGGCGTCAGTCCCTTAGTAAATAACCGACGCAGAAAGTGCCCTAGCTGACGCCGTTTTATGTGGCGCGAACCCTTTTGGCGTCGGTTATCTACTAAAAGACCGACGCTTATAGGTAAAATAGGCGTCGGTTAAACAACCGACGCCGAAGTGTTCGACCTTTAGCGGCGCCCACATAGGCGTCGGTCGAAAACCGATGCCAAATGGGGTTAAACGACCGACGCCAAAGGCCATTTCTGTAGTAGTGTAGCTTCCACACCAAACAACTTTATTTTCGGGGCAGAAAGTTGTGTATAGGGTAAGCTAAGGCTTTTTGGGTTTTCTTCTTGTTTCCCATCGGTCCATCCAGGTAAGGGTCCGTTAACGGGCAAGTGGTCCCTGCAGTCCAAGCCAGTTGGCTTTAGAGCAGTGATTTCACATCCTACGTACCACTGCCCCGGATCTACCATGCCTAAAGATGGGTACTTTTGGAAAACAAGTGTGTGTATATATATTTTTTTTCTTTTCCTTTTATTGGGCACAACTCTCATGCTTTTATTCACTCTCATAAGGTTTCTCTCTCTTTTTAGGATTTTTGTCGGGTAAGGGAAACAAAGAGATACTTGCTGTTTGGGCAGCTTTTTCCTTCTCCATACTCTGTCTCTTAGCTGTTTGCGAGATTATTATATTTTTCGAAAATTTTGTCGTGGAAAAACGTAATCTTCTGTTCGTTTGAAGCAGCATTATGAGAAAGATATAACAAAACTTGCATCACATTAAACATACAGAAAACAAACTTTGCAAGCACTTGCATCAGGTTTTTACTACTGTAACTACTTTGTACATATGCATGGGAACAAAATAAGCAAAATATTCAAAAAAAAATTATATGAGCAAGGGTGCGAGTACATTATATAGGGGAAAAGCAAAATGGCACAAGAGAATTTTTATACCTCCTTCACTGGTACATGGGTACCCCCCAAACTTATCTAATACTCTGTCCCAGAGTAGTGAATAAGAGGGTGAGTTCATGTTAGTCCAGTGAAGGTTATTTAGCAGGTTCGCTTGTGCCTTGTAGAAGCTGCAATATGCTTCTTTGCTGCCGCCTCCTTCTTTTTCATTTGGAAACAGCTTCGACAAGTGTGGGCACTTGTGGCTGCTTCCCCTTTATTAAGTAGCTGGAACCAGGATGCCCAGGTTCCCTCTGGAGGTCGTCGGCAAAGCACTTCTCCAAGCACAACCTCCGCTTTATTTCCCAACTCAGCCGGAACACGCGCAATGGCTCTTGGTAGACAGAGAGCTCTTGTGCTGTCCCGGTAGTCACCGGGGCTGTACTCGTGCTGTCTCTGTAGTTGGCCCCAGGCTACTATAGAAGACAGACTATGATAAGGAAGTGCCCCTCTTCGGGGTGCTGACGTTTCTGACCGACAGTTGTTGCTTCAGCTGCGGCCTGCCTTCTGCCTGTTATCAAGTTCATTAACCATTATAAATCGTTAGATAGAAAAAGTTAAAGAAGCTCGATAATACTAGACTTATTTCAAAATCCGGGTATCGTCCGTCAAAAGAAAGCATAAGTCAATGCAAGATTGGGCGATACGAGGAGGGCTGTACAGCGCAACATACCTCCCGATACGAGTATATCGGGCGATAAGGTCACCATAGAGCAACTGCCTGTTAGGACGTCACAAAGGAAAAACGTGTCACCCGATATGGCGTATCGGGCAAATACCATCGGTCGTTATGTTGTGCAAAACCACGCCGGGCGATACAAGATTCGACAAGGCTCGTAATCCCGATAGGCAGCGCGCGATAGGAAAAGCTCGTGTCGGGCGATAAGCCTTTCGGGGGATAAGCGTGTCGGTCGATACCTTTGCTCATAGGAGCCATCGCCCGATACCACAGTGAATGCAAATGGCCGACACGGGAGCAAAAGGGCGGACTACTGCATGCGTTATAGGTGGCTAAAATGAGTAAAGCGTGACAGCCCGATACGATAAAACCTTCGTTCTTATTTATAGCCAGCTTGGCCGGGGGCGAATCAGACATCTCTGGGGCGCACGTCGGCCAACGGGTCAGGCGGTTCCTGAGACGATGGTGACATCAGTCTCATTAAGGGCATTTATTCTTATGCACGATAGGGTGCACGCCACCCAAGAATGCCAACCGTTACGGCCGTTGCGATGCCCTCGAGGCTAAAGCCCGGGTATGGGCGGTCCTGCGCGCCAGCTGATCAGCTGCCCGACACGGGTAAAACAGGCAGGCGAAAAACTAAAACCTAAAAGCAGAAACAACGATTAAAGGGTAAAACATCATCGGCCAAGGGTTAAGCCTTTGACCTCAGAAAATACTACAGCGGTGGCCCACAAAACAGGAGAGTCGGTGCGTTTGGCGCGTGCACCGACTCAGACCTTATTACATGCCATAAAGTTTGTTTTTGCAAAGAATAGGAAAAATGCATCCTACTCTATGAAAGAAAGAAAAACTCGGGCTACCTCCTGAGGAGCGTTGAAGTTTGTGTCGCCAGCTCGACCGATGTGGAATCATCTTGTTCAACCCTTGACTGTGCCCATATCTTGCAGGTCGATCTCTGCTCTTCTGAAAAAGGCCTCATCTTCATAGAATCTTTTCACCCTGTGCCCATTCACTTGAAATACTTTGGTCGAATCGTCCTTGTCGTAAAGATCCATCATTCCGGATGGGTATATTTTTGACACGGTAAACGGTCCTGACCATCTCGTTTGTAACTTCCCAGGGAAGAGACGAATAGAGGACTTGTATAACAAGACTTTATCCCCCTCGCTTACATATTTTCTCCTGAGGTGGGCATCATGCCACGATTTTGTTCTCTGTTTGTAGATTTTTGCATTTTCGTAGGCATTCAATCTCAGCTCTTCGAGCTCTTGAAGCTGCAAAAACCTCTTTTCTCCTGCTTTGTCGAGGTCCATATTTAGGAACTTGATTGCCCAAAGGGACTTATGTTCCATTTCCAAAGGCAGGTGGCAAGACTTTCCGTAGATAAGCCGGTAGGGGGTGGTTCCAATGGGCGTCTTGTAAGCAGTTCGGTAGGCCCAAAGCGCGTCGTCAAGCTTCATGGACCAATATTTCCTTGTTCGGCTGACAATTTTCTCTAAGATCTGCTTGATTTGTCTGTTGGAAACCTCTACCTGCCCTGACGTCTGTGGGTGGTAGGGTGTAGCGATCTTGTGCCTTACTCCGTACTTGCGCAGGAGTGCTTTGAACTGCCTTTCCCCGAAGTGTGACCCTCCGTCGCTTATAACCGTGCGCGGGACACCGAAATGAGGAAAGATGGTCTTCTCGAAGAGCTTGATAACTGACTTGGCATTGTAGGTTTGGGTGGCTACCACTTCCACCCACTTCGATACATAATCCACTTCCACGAGTATGTACTGATACCCCCGGGATGGAGGGAACGGTCCCATGTAGTCGATCCCCCATACGTCAAATATTTGTACTTCTATCCAGCTTGCTATTGACATCTCATTCCTCCGTCCTATGTTCCCCATAAATTGGCACTCCTTGCAAGTCTTCACAAATTGTGCAACATCTTTAAATAATGAGGGCCAGTAGAAACCTGACTGTAGCACCTTCACTGCTGTTCTTTCGCTACCCAGGTGACCACCGTAGGGGGAGGCGTGGCATTGATTCAGGATGTCTGCGGTTTCTTCTTCTGGGATGCATCTCCTGTATAAGTTATCAGCGCACCTTCTGAATAGGAGAGGATCATCCCAGTAATAGTTCTTGGCGTCCACGAATAGCTTCTTTTTCTAGTTGTACGTGATGTCAGGAGGCAGTTCTCCACAAGCAAGATAATTGCAGATGTCCGCAAACCAGGGTAGACTTTCTTCTTGAGCTTCGGCCAACATGAGGGCCTCGTCAGCATAGTCGTCGTTGATAGGTGGCCCTCCCCGTCTCTCAGCCATGATCCTTGATAGGTGGTCGGCGACCACATTTTCCGTGCCCTTCTTGTCGATAATTTCATGGTCAAACTCTTGGAGCTATAGTGCCCACCTCAACAGCCTGGGCTTCACGTCTTTCTTTTGCATCAAGTATTTTATTGCCCCATGATCTGTGTATACTTTGACCTTTTCTCCGACGAGATACGACCTGAACTTATCAAACGCGAAAACGATCGCGAGCATCTCCTTCTCAGTTGTTGTGTAGTTTACTTGAGCCTCATCCAACGTGCGACTAGCGTAGCAAATCACATGGTGCCTTTTGTCTTTCTTTTTCCCCAGGACTGCCCCAACCGCGTAGTCGCTTGCATCGCACATCAACTCAAAAGGTAAACCCCATTCTGGCACTTGAAGGATAGGTGGTGATATTAAAGCATTTTTAAGGGCCTGAAAAGCACTTAGACAATCGTTAGAGAAAACAAATTCAGCATCTTTTACCAGAAGATTGGACAATGGTTTGGAAATCTTCGAGAAGTCCTTGATGAATCTTCGGTAATATCCCGCGTGCCCGAGGAAGCTTCGCACCCCCATCACGGATCTTGGTGGAGGAAGCTTGGAAATTGCTTCAACCTTGCTTGCGTCCACTTCGATCCCACGCTTCGAGATCTTATGCCCGAGGACGATGCCCTCCCGCACCATGAAATGGCATTTTTCCCAGTTTAGAACTAGGCTGTTCTCCTCGCACCTTTGAAGAACCAACGACAGATTCTTCAGACAGCTATCAAAGTCCTTCCCATAGACGGAAAAATCGTCCATGAAAACTTCTACTGTGTCTTCTAGAAAATCCGAGAACATCGATATCATGCATCGCTGAAAGGTGGCGGGGGCGTTGCAGAGTCTGAAGGGCATCCTTCGGAAGGCATAAGTGCCGTAAAGGTAGGTGAATGTTGTTTTCTCTTGATCATCGGGAAAGATGGGTACCTGGTAAAAACCTGAAAAGCCATCAAGAAAACAAAAGAAATCGTGATGCGCTAACCTTTCGAGAACTTGATCAATAAAAGGTAGCGGAAAATGATCCTTCTTTGTAGCCTGATTTAGCTTTCGATAATCGATACACATCCACCATCTGGTGACGGTTCTTACCGCCACCTCGTCGCCCTTCTCGCCCCTAACCACCGTCATTCCATCTTTCTTGGGTACTATGTGGATAGGACTTACCCAATTGCTATCGCTGATTGGGTAAATAATCCCCGCATCCCTAAGCCTTATTACCTCTTTCTTGACGACCTCCTTGAGCATCTGGTTCAGCTTCCTCTGGGGTTGAGCCAGAGGCTTGGCTGATTCATCTAAGCTGATGTGGTTCATGCACAGGGCGGGGCTAAGGCCCTTGATATCCTCTACTGAATATCCTATAGCCCCCCTGTGGAGCCTTAACTCCTCAAGGAGTCGATCCAGCTGATTGCTTGAAAGGTTGGAATTTACAATGACAGAGTTCCTATGCTCTTCGTCCAAGAACTCGTACTTCAGGCCTTCAGGCAACACTTTTAACTCTAGCTTCGGTCTGGGTACCTCCTCTCGAGGCTCACCTTCGAGGGAGGCATACCTTGCAGACTCCACCACCTCATCTTCTTCTCGCAAATCTTTGTCAGAAAGGTCGAAAAGGTGGAGATACCTCGTGACTTTAGGATCTTCGAGGTCGGGATCCTGACTACTTATAACCCTTGCGAGGGGGTCCACTGTCTGGATATCCTCCTCTATTTCCTCGCAGAATTTATTGTAGCTATCTGCGAAACATGCTGATTCAGACAGGGAAGGGCTTCTCATGATATCCTTCAACTTGAAGTCAATATGGTCGTTTCCGACCCTCAAAGTGATCATCCCCTCGGAGACATCAATCAACGCTCTTCCGGTTGCCAAGAAAGGACGTCCAAAGATGATCGGGCACCGGGGGTCTTCAGCTATGTCGATGATGACTATATCGCAAGGGATGAAGAAATCACCAACCCTTATCGGCACATCTTCGACAATGCCAACGGGTCTCTTAAAGGTGTAGTCTGCCAGTTGAATCTGCATGTTGGTTCCAACCATGTCGGTCAAGCCCACTCTTCGTGCAAAACTGAGGGGCATGAGGTTGATGCTTGCTCCCAAGTCTGCTAGACCCTTTCTCTTGACATTGTCTCCGATGGCAAACGGGATTGTGAAAGCTCCGGGATCCCTCCTCTTATTAGGCAGGTCGGGCTTTACAAAGGCAGAGGAAGAAGAAGCTAGGTGAACTGTCTCTATCCTTCCTCCCCTTCTTTTCTTGGTGACAAGGTCCTTGAGGAACTTGGCGTATGTGGGCATCTCCTCCAAAGCATTCAGGAAAGGGACTTCAAGATGCAGTTTCCTGATCGAGTCCATGAACCTCTCATGACGCTTCTTCAGATTTGCCTTTATTAGCTTATACGGGAACGGCGGCCTTGGGGTGTAAGGATTCCTCCCACCAGGTAGCTCGTCAAAAGGCTTCTGTGCAGGCTCTTGAGCTTTTGCTTGTCCACCTTTGCCCTCTGCTGGGATGGTGCTCTCAGACCTCGGTTCAGGCTCCGGTTCGGCTTCAGCTGCGCGCTCCACCGTCTTCCCAGACCTTAGTACCACCATTCTGGTAGTTTCTGGGTAGGAGAGTGTTTCTCCCGCAGGGTTCTTCATCAGTGCAGCCATCTGGGCCAATCGTTGATCGACTTCCCATTGGCGCATCTGCAGACTCGCCATCTGGTGTTGCATGGAATTCTGAGCTCCGGGGCCGTGAAGCGTACCCTGTACCAGTTTGCTGATAATGGTATCCTGTCTCTTTATGTAGGCAGAAAGCTGACCAACCAAGCTAGGCTGGCTCGTCCTCCCACCTCGGCCCTGACATTCACCTTCAGGAAGAGACTGCTCACAACGAGACATGATATCAAAACTCGGTGGAGCAGGTCAGCTTTCAGGGTTCCTGCAAGAGCATATAAAAATCAAGTTAGAAAATTGAATTATTTAGTCTAGGCTAAGAATAAATAGTAAGGAGAAAGAAAAAGAAAAAGGGTGCTGTCAAGCTCGTTTCCAAGCTTGAGTCACATGAGTGTAGTTAGTAAATTCGGATTCATCTATAGTACTATTTTTGCCGTGTCCCGGGCAACGGTGCCAAAAAGTTGACCGGCCTAAATCGCGCATCCTAAATTTGGAGGCAGATTTGAGGTAGTCTAGCTTTTACATTTATAAACCCAAATCCTTCTAGGCCCCCGCAACTTTGTTTACGGGGTCGAAGTAGATATACGGGGTCGAACACAGGGACAAGGGGGGTAGTGTTGAGAACCCAGAATCGACACGCTACACTCCGGCAGGTAAAAGAGATTATAAATTCCCCAGAAGGGAAGCGTAAAGATGTCACAAACAAAACAAGAAAACTATCTCCAAGTGGAGTTACTAGAATTATTTAAGGTTTTAAGCATTTAGCAGTTTTTAGGGGTTTTCAAGCAACAGAAACCGAAAGATAACACTAGATCTAGAGCAAGGTACGAAGGATAAAACTACTGCAAAACAAGTGGCACCAGTAACACCCTGCACCCCTCCTCTCAGAGCGGGCACCTCTAACCAAGCCTCGACACCACTCTCAAGGTTGCTGGGCTCAAAGTTAGAATGGAATGTTACTGAAACAACTCCGTTCTAGGCACTCTCATACTCTAGAATCGGACCAAACACTAGAGCCACAACAAAACTCTCAAAGTTGTTGCGACGGGAAAACACGATTCGGTATCTAAGCGAAACGCGATCCAAAACATGCAAGCTAGGGTTTGGATATCAAACATAGCAGTCTTCCAACATATTGCACCAAGCATAGAGCAGCAAGTAATTAAGCATTTCCATTTCTATAAACACTAAAGATCTTAATTACAATGCAAAAGTAAAGAAATTTAAATAACAGAATTAAAGATATGTGTCGCCTTCTTGATGTAGAAGGACGACAGGCTGCAGTAACCATCCCGCCCGATATCGGACAGGGGCCTAGCCCGATACAGCCATGTCGGGCGGAACGCTTTCTCAAAGGCACACCACGATGGGCGACTACATCGCTCAAGGACCTAGCTGATACGCTCAAGTCGGGCGGTACACCCTCCCGGGCGACACGCCTGACGGGCGGAGCGTATTGGGTTTGTTATCGTGTCGGGCATGGAGCTGCGTATCCTATTGTCGGGCACTGGTGTCGGGCACTCGTGTCGGGCACTCGTGTCTCGTATCTACATCGGCCGATATCAGCTCCCAGTGTCACTCAGTACGGTCCTAGGGGAACCAGTCCCCTCCCTCTCGGGATGAGGAAGAGCTCACCTAGTGTCACCCGGTACAAACACCGGAGCATAATACGCCTGCTCTCGCAGTCTCCTCTGAAGATCACTCGACTATCCGAAACCTGAAGTGACCAAGCTTGTCCGAACTGTCTAAACTGTCTTTTCGGCTCCCTGTAGCTGCTATTTATAGGCAGCTGGTCGTGAGAAAATATGGTGCTCGAAGCGCCACGCGTCCTCCTTTCCGCCGTTCAGTTGGCAGTCGGCTGACGCGGGTATCACCCGATACAAGGAGGTCGGTTGTCGGGCGTCGTGGCGAGAGGCGCCTGCTGGTGGGTGGCCGATATCGCGTGGCACATGGAGTAGTTGCGGCGTGCTCGGCTCCCTGTCGGGTAAAGAGGCGTGTCGTCCATCGGCACCCTCTAGCACGACATCCTTGCATCGCGCTTCGTCGTATCGCGCAACCCTGCCAGGCAGCGTGCGAATCGGGCGTCAGGGGGGGGGGCGAAACAGACTTGGACTTCTTTGCGGGCCGAAACGGCCTTATTGGTGCTAAATGGGCCAAAATGGGAGGAAACTCTGCAAAAGATAGAAATATTGGACTGAGAGCATTGCTTGGCTAATTATTGCAAAAATGCATATAAAAGAGAGGAAGATGTCAAAAAAGGGCAGTTTTGATAACAGGAAAACAATCTAAAACATCACAAAAATTGGTGTCATCAATATCCCAATATGCTTTGATACCCGACACTACGACAACCCGACACGATCATTGTCGTATTGACTAACAACATATCAGGCAACAACCTGTGACAGTCCCATTCAAAGCTCCAGTTAAAGTCATGATTGCCCAAACACATGGACCAATAAAGCTAAAACCTTCACCTACATGTTTCCTTATAAATAGAAGCTACATGCCTAAGATGGGATGGCTGTTAGATCTAAGGAGGAGCTAGTGTGTCGAGTTCCCAGGAAATTGCGGAGCAATAGTGAGGTGAGCATACTGTACTTAGAGATCGTTCTGGTAGTAGCAGGAAACACCTGCTGATCCTTGAAGCTTATTTGAGCATGTTGGGTTTCTGTCTGAACTCAAACCCAAGACGATCTGCCTTGACAGAATAACCTGACATTGATTCAGCCCTATTTTAGGGCTTCATCTTGTGTCATATCGCATTTCAATCACATCTATACTTGTTAGATTACATGTTATTTCCCCCAATATGCTTATTTCTATCAAATGCACTTATGGAGGCTTTTCGCACGTTTTATAGGTACTTTGTCCATTACTTGATGGCATGGAAAGAAGATGGTCAAATCTAGGGTTTCCTCAGGCTTGGAGGAGCCCAAAATGAGGCCAAAACCACTGCCAACCTACCCGAAGTGGTCAAAGAATGTTTTGAAGCAATACCCTCCATGGATGATCAAGTTCAGTGCTCAAGTTCATGGGAGGGACACCAAAACGGTCGTGGTACTCCACCACGGCCGTGGTGGACATGCCCCAATCACAAAAAATCATTGTAACTTCCAGAATTTGATGAATATGGCCAAAATGGTCGTGGTGAGTGTTATGCCCGTGGTAAAAGGTCCCCACCATGACCGTGGTTACCCCCCATGACCATGGCCATCCATGTACATATCCATGTGATCTCCACCATTTTAATTGACATGACCATTGTACACCACCATGGCTGTGCTCACCCCTACCCACCACGGCCGTGGTGACCCACCACGGTCGTACTACTCACAAAACCTATCCTTTTTTCATTACTTCACCTATTTTGCCCCTACTTGACCTAGTGCTCCCCCCACATCTATATATACCTAGGTGGCAGCTGGGGCACAAGGTAGGCCACCCATAGCTACCTTCTACCCCCTCCTAGCTCCCCAAATTTCCATCCACTCCATTCCACTCCATATCCACCTCAAATCCACTCCATTTCACCATTTCCACCACATAACTCCCATATCTAAGCCTTCCATCCACTTCCCTCCATCATTACACACCATTTCATCCAAGGAGAAGAAGGAGGACGCCCCTACAACAGATGGAGATAGGAGATCCCTCATCTACAATGAGCTCCATGGCCACTTCTACCCCTTTCTCCTTTCTTTTTGTATTTTCCATGTCTATGAGTAGCTAGGCCCCTTGGGTGGGCTGTTTGGGGGAAATTATGTTACTTTGATACCATGTTGGGGGAAAATGACATGTAAATGTTGTAATTCCATTTGTTAAGGATTATATTCTATTTCTATCTCATTCTCCATGAATTTCTTGTTGGTTTGTGTGTGAAATCACCTAGGAATTTAGGCAAATTGCTTATATGTTTGAATTTTGGGATTTGCCCCTAGGTCCAATTCTTAGATCCCTAGGTTGCCTACCATCTTCCTACATCCTAATCAATATCCCTAAACCTAAGTGAGATATCTAAGTTGCTAGATTAGATAAATCTAGTGTAATTAGCATGGAGCCTTCTCAAGGCTAGAATGTGGGGGAATTGGGGTCCAAAACCCTAATTTCACCTCCCCATTACTACCCTTGGCCCCTAATTGCCCTAGGAATGTATAATCTAGAAACCTAGACTTGATTAGACTCTACTTGAATCGAACCTAATCCCTAACCCAATTGAGCCTCGTATGGGTAGTAGGGGGTGTTAGGGACTAGTTCCCCTACACACAACCTAGCATATCCATGGCCAGTTAGTAGCTTAGGTTAATTCATTAAATATAACTTGTTGTTTGGTTTGGATGATCTAAATGGAATCATAATGTTCATATGTCACCCCCCAAGCTTAGGTTATGCCATTTGGGTTGTCCAATGCACCCAGTGTCATCATGAATCTTATGAATAGTGTGTTTCAACCCTTCCTTGACTCATTTGTCATAGTGTTCATAGACGACATCTTGGTCTATTCTGATGACTTAGATCAACACCACGACCACCTAAGTAGAGTCCTTGGTATCTTGAGAAAGCAGATTTTTTATGGGAAATTCTCCAAATGTGAGTTTTGGATAGACCGAGTCATGTTCCTCAGACACATCATCTCAGGAGGAACGATCGCCGTAGATCCAGCTAAAGTGTCAGCAGTTTGAGACTGGCCTACACCAAAGAACCCCTCCGAGATTCAAATCTTCTTGGGGTTAGCAGGATACTATCGGCGCTTCATCGTAGATTTCTCAAAGACCACCTTGCCTTTGACTATGCTGACTTGGAAGGATGTGAAGTTCGTGTGGTTTGATGTATGTGGGGCTCATTTCTAGGAGCTAAAGGAGAAGATGACCACTACCCCAGATTTGACTCTACCATCAGGCAATGAGGGTTTCATGATTTTCACCAACGCATCAAAAATGGGACTTGGCTGTGTGTTGGAACAAAATCAGCATGTGGTTGCATATGCCTCCCGACAACTCAAGCCCAACGAGGTGAATTACCTGACGCATGACTTAGGACTGGCTTCTATCATCCATGCATTGAAGATTTGGTGACATTACCTGTATGGTGCTACTTTTAAGATCCTCACTGACCATAAGATCCTGAAGTACCTCTTGACACAGAGAGACTTAAACCTACGACAGTGATGATGGATGGAGTACATGAAGGATTACGACTTCACCATCGCTTATCATCCAGGAAAGGAGAATGTCGTAGCTGATGCTTTGAGTCAGAAACAGCTCAGGTGTGCAACTATTTTGTCCAGTCAGTGGAAGAGTTTAGAAGAGCTGGTGGAGTGGACCCCACAACCGTTAGAGGATCGAGTTTGATTGGCCAAAATCCAGATACAGTCAGAATTGTTGGGTGAAATTGTAGCAGCACAGTTGGCCAATGGGGAACTTGACAAGATGAAAGGCTTGATGAAGAAGCCACAAATCCGTCTTTCATTGGGAATAGACGGAGGGATCAGATTTGAGAATCGCATATGGGTTCCTGAATATTCACCGTTGAAGGAACATATCCTATAAGAGGCTCATGGTTCCAAGTACATGGTGCACTCGGGAACTACCAAGATGTTTAAAGACATGTAGAGGTATTTCTGGTGGCCAGGAATGAAGAAAGACATTGTGACATATGTGGCCTGTTGTCTTACGTGCCAAATGGTAAAGGCTGAACACCAATGAACCGGTGGACTTTTACAGTCTATAAAGATTCCAGAATGGAAATGGGAGCAGATCACCATGGATTTCATGGTGAGTCTACCCCAGACCAATAGAGGTCATGATGCAATATGGGTAGTGGTAGATCGCCTTACCAAGTCAGCACACTTCCTTGCTCTAAACACCATTGCCAAGGTGTCAGAATTAGATGAGCTATATATTAGAGAGATAGTGTGTTTGCATGGGATACCTGGTTCCATCATCTCCGATATAGACCGAAAGTTTACTTCTAAGTTGTGGAAGTAAGTTCAAGAGGAACTTGGTACAAGGTTGAAGTTCAATACCACTTATCACCCCCGGCCCAGACAGATGATCAGTTCGAAAGGACAATAAAGACCTTAGAGGATCTGCTGAGAGCTTGTGTGCTCAATTGGGGTGGATCATGGGAGCAATACTTACCTTTAGCTGAGTTTGCCTACAATAATAGCTACCAAGCCAGTATCGAGATGCCTCTTTATGAAGCTCTTTATGGGAGACCGTGTCGGTCACCACTTCACTGGGATGATATTGGTGAATGGACCATGTTGAGGTCAGATGAACCCAAGTGTATGTTGATAAAGTCACTTTGATCATGCAAAGGCTGAAGAGAGCCCAGGATCGACAGAAGTCATATGCTGATGTGAGGCAGACTGATGTACATTTCATTATGGGAGAGCATGTTTTTTTTGAAAATCCGATCGCTCCGAGATATAGCCAAGAACATAGGAAAGTTGAGTCCCCGATATGTGGGTCCGTTTGAAGTATTAGAATTGATTGGTGAAGCAGCATATCATTTGGTGTTACCCCCTCAATATAGTATGATGAATGATGTGTTTCACGTGTCCAATCTGAAGCAATATGTGCAAAATCTGAGCCATGTGTTAAGCATTGAACCCATTCAGCTTCAAGGGAAGCTAACTTATCCCGAGTTACCTTTGTGGATTCTAGATACCAAGGTGAAAGAGCTCAGAAATAAGAATATAGAGATGGTAAAGGTTCTTTGGAAGCACCATGGATAGGATGAAGCCACATGGGAGCTGAAGACGGACATGGAAAAAGCATATCCTCATTTGTTTGTTTGTTTGTTGAATTTTGAGGGCAAAATTCCTATAAGGAGGGGAGGATGTTATAACCTCATTTTTCTAAACCATGTAATGAGATTTGTAAATCTCCTTTTACTGATAAATAAAATCAATGGTTGAGTTATTTGTTTAATTGAATGATTTTCATTTGTTTTCTTAGTGGGCTTTATTGGCTATTGAGCCAAATGGAAATGTAAAGAAAAAGAAAGGAAAAAGGAATTCAATTGAAAAAAAATATGAAAATGGATAAAAGATAAGTAAAAGGCTAAGGAATATTCCCAAGATGGGATTTCAAGCCATTAAGGTTCCTTGAAGTTCAAGGAACTCAGGATAATAATATAATGGCAAGGGAAAGAAAAAATAGGTGAAAAAGGTATATACTTAAGTGATAACTTGCAACTAAAGAAAAGGACCTGATTTCTTTATATAATAATCCCAAATTTGGTATGATAAAAGATTAAGTCTTTAATGAAATTCCCTCAAAATTTGGGATAAAAAGGAGCTACGGATTAGGAGTTATGAATTTCTCAAATTATCCTAAAATATATGGAATTATCTTGAATATAGGAATTTATTTTCCTTTTGGTTGAGAATAAGGGATGAGGGCCGTTGGATCTTGATCTAACAGATTCCGCTCATCATCTAGTTCCTGAAGAACTCAGACTCCAGGCCAATTTGGGGGACGTTTCCCCTTTGATTTCCTTGCAATCCAAGGCATGTGCAAGCCTAGATTTTGTCCCATTGAGTCCGGGAGAGGATCCTGAACCCTCTCGACCCTATTTTGTCGAGCTTTCGTTGGGTCTAGAAGAAACGCCCAATTCACCCAAAGGTGAGGGCGGAAACCGATGGAGAAACCCCTAAAGGGACCCTTCCTAACCCTATAAATAGACCCCCACTCGACTCTCCAACTCACAACGAACCCAACCGGCCGCTTACCCTCTGCTCTCGTGCCCTACGTCCATGGATTGACCTTGCTCCGGTGAGAGCACCACCGCGGGGTTGAGTGAAGGAAAGGAGGAGGACAAGAAGCAGTGGCCGTTAGATCGGGTTCCACCGTGATCCTGCATGGAGATCCAATGATTAGAGGAGTGGCTCGCTAATTTAGCTCACGCACAATGAGGAGAATCAGATTCAAAGGGCAGATCAACGGACTACTGATCAAACGGTCGACAATTTTTGGTAATTTCTTCTCTCTGACCGAAATTCCAAAAAAGGGGTTTTCTTGCAAAATTCATAGAAATTGCTAAGAATCTCGGATTAATAAACTTTATATATGAAAGTTGATCAGAAAAATATGAGGAACACGATAAAAATGGTTTGGTAACCTAATTCTATCTTGTTTTGCAAAAGTATATTAATTTGATTAAAAGGTAATTAGAAACCCTAATTGAGTATAAAGGATGAATCTTTGAGGTTTATTAGGTTAATTTGAGAAGTATTAACCTGTTGAATATTAAAGTAGAGTTTCAATCTATTTTACATGAAAAGTTGAATAATTTAGGGTTTTAATCTATGTATGAAGGATAATACATTTAGAAACCCTAATTTAGGGTAAAAGGGAGAAAAACCATGTTTATTTTAGATTATGGAAATATATTACTAAATAATGATCCTAAGCCTATTAGGAGTGATAAGATGAGAAATTTAAGGTTTTTATGTAGTTTTGTTGAATTAGGGTTTATAATACTAAAAGTGGAGGCAAAACCCTAATTGCAAAGGAAACCCTAAAATTGGAATAGAAATCCTAAGAAACAAGATGGGTTTGGATAAATCTTGATAAAAGTAAATTTGTATATTTATTTCAGGATTTTTGTGCATACTTGCTTGCTTGGTTGGGTTTTCTCTACTTGATTGTTTCTGTCTCAAAAATTTGCAATCACAAGTATGTGGTTACGCTTATAAATATCTCGAACTAGTTTTATGAGGATTTCTAAAGTTTTCATCGGTTGCTTGAATTAAACCGTTGGATGAATTTAATTAATGCATACTATAATGTGGATATGACTATCACCTAAGATATATGCCTACTAGCTCAGATCCTAGTCCCCTCTATAGCTTGATAGGTTGACCTAGTACATGGCTACCTATGGGGTAGGTCCATCAGGTCATTGGATGACTTAGTACATGTTACCTACAGGGTAGGTCCATCAAGTCACCATGAGTCAGAGATTGGGCTACCTTTGGGTAGGGTCATGCAACTCCACAACCCTAAGTAGTGGCAACCTGTGAGGTAGGACCATGGGGGTAAGGATCTACCATATGAGAGAGGTGGTATCCAAGTCCACTGTAGGGACAACACAGAGATAGGGGATAGGTATGGATTGAGTAGTACTGCTTAAAACGAAACCTTGATTGTTAAATGATATTTGGTTACTTACATTGTTACCATAGTTGCACAATTTTTGTATTCTCCCACATACCAGTATAATTCGTTATACTGACTCACGTTTTGTTTGTCAGAGATTTAGGTACAAAATTAAAAAGGATAAATAGTAAAGTGGTACATTGTGAATACATGAATTAAAGTATAAGGGAGATTAGTTAGAGTAGATTCCAATTGTGGATAGAAGTTTAGAAATCCAAGATTTTAAGAAGGTATGAATGTTTTATTTTATTACAGCTATTGAAGTATAGTCTTGGTAGAATTTTCATAATTATTATTGATTATTTGTTGAACCTTTGATCTAGAAATTGGGATAATAGCTCTTACCTCTTGGTCTCCCTTAATTGGAGGTTACCAGGAGGCGGGATCGTTACACTTGTGGTGGTTTGTGGGGCCAATCGTTATTCCTGAAACTTTACTAGAGGCTTGGGTAGTGGGCCTGAGTGTCACAAATGGTATCAGAGTCAATTCCCCTCCACTAGGTGGGGCCCACTTGGATTTGGAGCATGCTGTAACATACTGAAACTTAATGATATTTTTGAAATACTTTTTTTTCTTATTCATTTTCCTCTAATATTAATCTTATGTCACTTTTTGACCTGAACTAGTTGATACATGTCTTAAGATTAAGATAGATCTCCTATAATAAATATTATATGCTTCTAAACACATGGCGATTTATTTCGAAGAATGTTGCAAGAAGAACTATGTTAAAATGATTATTATTTTTTATATAATGCACTTAAAGTACCTAAATAGATAATAATGAAATACTTCCATACTTCAAACAACCATAATTGTATTTATTAAAAATAATATTATATGAAACCTTGTCATATTACTTAACTTAATAAATAGACATCCTTTTTCAGTAAAAATAATTATTTTTACCTTAAAATGTGTAATTTATTTAAGTGTGATTAAGATGTAAACCCTCGCTCAAAATGGAAGATATAACTCTTTTACCAACTTCACTTCACATCCAGAATGACCATTTTATTCCTAGTATAATTAAGTACCTTACTTTATACAAAACATAAATTTAATATTTTATTCAGATTACACAATGTCTAATATACCCCCTATAAAATTTGTGGCCATACTGTTGGCAGATGATTAAAAATGCAAGAAATGACCAACTAATGACATTTTTATTAATCATGACATTTAAAATTATTAGAAGTGATCAAGACTCCTATGGAATAATTTATATAGATAGAAAACTATATATTTTAGATGTGGGAAGAATATTAGGGAATCAATTGACTCTTACATTCATATAAAGTGCTAAAATGACAAAAATACTCCTTGCCTATTTTGTGCCCTTAACTTATCCGAAATATAAATTGAACATTTTTCTAAAATTTTCCTACCTCTGATACACCTACCCTCCAATTTTGGTTTTAATATGACTTCATTTTCCCATTATTTAATCATTTGAATTTCTAACCTGCATAAGACCTAATAATTACATTTTAATGCCATTAGTTCTTTGTTTCTGCCCGTAACGTCATCTCCTCCACCCCAACGCTTCGCCAGGCGTCTCCTGCGCTAGAAACGGCCGCATGACCCCTTCTCCTTCCATTCCCACCTCTTCCTCTCGCCTCGTCTCCTACTCTTCCTCCTCTTCTTATTTCTTCTCGCCAGCCACGCCTATCTCCCCTACCCTGCGCCCAGCGGCCACGGCAGCGAGTTCCCGCCACCACCTACAGTTGGCAGAGGATGCGCAAGCATGTCAATTGGTGGCCTTCCCTCTCTCCACCTCAGCCTCGACAGCCAATGTTACTCCACCATGGAAAACATGCTGCTTGTTTACCTCGCCGACCACCTTACTCGTGGTTACCAAAGAAAACTTGGCGACCGTGGACCTTGCAATGTGTCAGCCGTAAGAGCCTATCAGATCCTCCCTCTTTCCTCGCACTACAACTTGGACGGTGAGCCACAACTAGCCTTAGACTCCTTTGCACGTATGCCTTCTTCTTCCTTTGCAATTCACTGCCATGAAGTCGTCTATACCAGTGTCTTTATCCTACAGTTTACTGAGGACTCCGACTACCTTCAGGCGTCGCCTCAATGCTGGGCTGATTCATCTCACACCATGGAGCAAATAACGTTAGGTTCAACTCACTGCTTCACGTGGTCTCTAGTAAAAGAACATTGCTACCTTTCTCAATGTTGTGACAACCATGGCAACTCTAAGGAACTTGAGTTATACGGATGGACTCAGCTCTTGTTCCTATTGCTAGCGACAGAGGAGGCAGACGCGCCCCTCACCACCGCGGACACCGCCTTGACTCCATGTGACCCCTGGTCTCCTCGACCCACAACACTATCGAGTCCATCCCCGACCGAACTCCAGTAGACACAAAGGGACCATGAACCAGAAAGCTGAGAATCAAGGGCTTGTTCAGATCGACAATGTGTAAGTTTATATGCCCACTACAATTTCTGAGATTTGACTTGACAAGTCAATATATAGTAACATGTTAAATAATATTTAGAACACTCAGGAACCCGTATGTACTCTGTAGGTCTGAAATAATATATCAAACAATTGAATTACATAATCATGGCAGCTGCTATATGTAATCAGTTGTAACCATCCTCAATGATACCTATTCGCTTCCTGAGTACAGGCACTACGAATAGGCATGTTAACATATGTTTTTGTACTCGTATAACTATTGGATAGTGACCTACACATTTAGTGCGTTCATGGAAATCGTTTAAAACTGATCTAAAGATCTGGATGGCTAGATAGTGATGCTAGGAGATAGATAAGATCGAACTGATCCTAGAAATTACATAGGACTGTGATCTCATGGTTTAAACATATACAAATACATGTATATATGTATGGCTACCACAATACCTACATGTAGCTTCGGTAGGCTTACAATACTTACTCTAACATATATCAAACACCCATTCAAATGATAATTTGAGTATTTCTAATGAACAAAAAAAATAAGATTATAATGATAACCTGAATTACACGACCTATGACCTTGGTGGTTTACAGTTCAGTACTATTATCTATATACACATGTGTTATACTAAGCTTATTCTTGTTATATGCTAAAATCCTAGATAATCCTAGTAAGAATATTTTGATAAATAATGTATATATTGTAGTATACATACTTTACCCTATCGAACAAATAGAAATATACACTGGTACAGAAATGGGTTATAACGTCACTACCTGTAGGGTCAGTTTTTCCAAATAACAGACCTTATATGTCTAAAAAAAATGCGGGCACCACTTAAGACATCTTGGGTCGATTTTCTTAAGAAAACCGACCTTGTAGTGTAACTCTATAGGGTCGGTTTTCTAAAAAACCGACCTTATATGTCTATAAAATATGCGGGCACCACTTAAGACCTCTTGGGTCGCTTTTCTTAAAAAAAACTGACATCGTAGTGTAACTCTATAGGGTCGGTTTTCCAAATAACTGACCTTATATGTCTATAAAAAACGCGGGCACCACTTAAGACCTCTTGGGTCACTTTTCTTAAAATAATCGACCTTGTAGTGTATCTCTATAGGGTCGATTTTCATAAAATAAGCGACCTTATAGACAATTGGATTACAAAGCCAATTACAGTTTCCCGCAGCAAAAATTTGCTTGATTTTGGCTTCGCGCCTCGATCTATAGGGTCGGTTTTTCCAAATAACCGACCTTATATGTCTACAAAAAACACGGGTAATTAGACATCTTGAATCCAGTTTGCCTTCACACATGTATAAGCACCTCTAGGGTCGATTTTTTTCCTTATAACCGACCCTAGAAGTCCTTTCGGTCGACAATATTGTCGACCGAGATAAATCTTGGATCCAATTAAGTTCACGCATGTATAAGCACCTCTAGCGTCGGTTTTTTTCCAAAAAACCGACCCTAGAAGTCCCTTCGGTCGACAATATTGTCGACCGAGATAAATCTTGGATTCAGTTAAGTTCACGCATGTATAAGCACCTCTAGCGTCAGTTTTTTTCCAAATAACCGACCCTAGAAGTCCCTTCGGTCGACAATATTGTTGACCGAGATAAATCTTGGATGCAGTTAAGTTCACGCATGTATAAGCACCTCTAGCGTCAGTTTTTTCCAAATAACCGACCCTAGAAGTCCCTTCGGTCGACAATATTGTCGACCGAGATAAATCTTGGATCCAGTTAAATTCACGCATGTATAAGCACCTCTAGCATCAATTTTTTTTCCAAATAACCGACCCTAGATGTCCTTTCGGTCGACAATATTGTCTAATGAGATAAATCTTGGATCCAGTTAAGTTCATGCATGTATAAGCACCTCTAGCGTCAGTTTTTTCCAAATAACCAATCCTATAAGTCCCTTTGGTCGACAATATTGTCGACCGAGATAAATCTTGGATTCAATTAAGTTCACACATGTATAAGCACCTCTAGCGTCAGTTTTTTCCAAATAACCGACCCTAGAAGTCCCTTCGTCGACTGAGATAAATCTTGGATCCAGTTAAGTTCACACATGTATAAGCACCTCTAGTGTCGGTTTTTTCCAAATAACCGACCCTAGAAGTCCCTTCGGTCGACAATATTGTCGACCAAGATGCATTTTGGATCCAGTTAAGTTCACGCATGTATAAGCACCTCTAGCGTCGATTTTTTCCAAATAACCGACCCTAGAAGTCCCTTCGGTCGACAATATTGTCGACCAAGATAAATCTTGGATCCAGTTAAGTTCACGCATGTATAAGCACCTCTAGCGTCAGTTTTTTCCAAATAACCGACCCTAAAGCTCCTCTCGGTCGACAAATTTGTCGACTGATAACCTCTCAGTCGACAAATTCGTCGACCGAGAAGGAGCCAAATTTCACGTGTATAAGCACCTCTAATGTCGGTTTTTTCTTATAACCGACCCTAGAGCTCCCTCGGCCGACTAATTTGCCGACCGATAACCTCTCGGTCGACAAATTCGTCGACCGGGAAGGAGCCAAATTTCACCTCTAGGATCGATTTTTTCTTATAACCGACCCTAAAGGGCTCCTCGGTCGACAATATTGTCGACCGACATGAATTTTAGATCCATTTTAGTACTTTTCAAAACTTTATAAAGCATTGGGATCTCAACCCCTTGTCTCATTGTTGGGAATTCACATCCCTCAATACCACCATCATCACATTTGCTGGATCTGGGTATTCAAACCCTTAGTTCATCACTAAACATGGTTATCACTTATCAGGTAACTATTACCTTCAGGTCATCTGACCAAGGTATTCAGGATATTTGTTACACAAGCATCTCACATGGTTAGTATACTTGATAACAACCATATCAATTTCATATCAACATCATGCAATACAAAGATAACATAACTATTCCCTTATTAGGGTTAGAGTTTCCCATCTTTATCAATTAAGGTTTCACATCACATCATCCCATATTAAGGTTACACATAACATTATCATATTATGGTTTTACTCAACATCACCCTATATTAGAGTTTCACATAACATTATCCCATATTAGGGTTTCACATAACATTATCCCATATTAGGGTTTCACACGACATCACCCTATATTAGGGTTTCACATAACATCATCCCATATTAGCGTTTTATAAGCACCTTAGAGCTCCCTCGGTCGACAAATTCGTCGACCGAAAAGAGCCAGATTTTATGTGTATAAGTACCTCTAGGGTTGGTTTTTTCCTTATAACCGACCCTAAAGTGCTCTTCGGTCGACAATATTGTCGACCGACATGAATTTTGGATCCAATTTAGTTCACGCATGTATAAGCACCTTTAGAGATCTCCTCGGTCGACGAATTTGTCGACCGTTAACCACTCGGTTGACAAATTCATCGACCAAGAAGGAGCCATATTTCACATGTATAAGCACCTCTAGGGTCGGTTTTTTTCTTATAACCGACCCTAAAGGACTTCTCGGTCGACGAATTTGTCGACCGACATGAATTTTGAATCCAGTTTAGTTCACGCATGTATAAGCACCTCTAGCGTCGGGTTTTTACTTTTAACCGACCTTAGAGCTCCCCTCGGTCGACCAATTTGTCGACCGAAAATGTGTTTGCGTGTTTTAAATAACCAAACACGGGCACCACTTATCTTTAGCATCGATTTGTTTCTTTTAACCGACGCTACAGGTCGAGTCTCTCCTCTAAAATGGCCGAAACCTAGTCTTTCTCCCCCGCAAAACAAAATTTTCGTTCTGTTTTTCTCTCCCGCGGTGCAGATACCTTTTCCGCCGTAAAGCCCTTGCCACCTCTTCGCGCCGCCAAAGCCCTTGCCTCCTCTCCGCGAAAAGAGCTCATCATCACCGCCTCTCCACACTTCCACGAAGGTCGCCGCCTCTCTGTGAAGGTCGTCTCATCCTCTACGATGGTTGCCACTGTTTCCAAGTAAGGTCGCCGCCGTTTCCAAGGAAGGTTGCCGCCGTTTCCAAGTAAGGTTCCCAAGTTCATTTCCGGGTTCAGATCCACCTTTCTTAGTCTTGGTAAGTGAGATCTGTCTCTTTTTCTTTGTTTCTCTTGTTGTTCTATCTTCCCCTCTCTTCTTCTTGGCTGAATCCATGACGTTCCATGGTGGAGCTTGAGATAATGGTTGAAAACATCTTCCACTCTCTTTTTCTTACCTTTTCATCATAGGGTTTGCTTCCTTTTTGGAGAAGGAACCAGCTTGGTGAAGAGGAGTGCCCAAGCTTGGGTTTCTTCCCCATTTTTCTTCAATCTACCTTGCTGTTTGGAGTTTCTACATCATCTCTAAGGTGAGTTATATAGCTTTATCCATGATTATTGTTCACTCTTATGTTACATGTACATGATTTTTCCTTAAAAATATTGATCCAAGTATAAAGATGTACCTTTACCTAGGGTGTGAGCTTGTATGATAGTTTTTTGTATCATCTTAGATGAATCCTACATCTTGTGCATGATTTTTTTGAAGGAAGTGGTAATCATAGACTTTGTTTGCATATGGATAACTTTTAATCTCTAAAAAATGTATATTTATAGGATTTCAAACTAATTTTTCCTCCTTATATTTCAAGCAATCTATCATTTTGTAAATTATGATGTGATTATGAATCATTTTTGTCATGAATGTGTGGTTTTGAATGGTGATGGTTGAGCATCAATGCTCCCCTCTCCCAGAATATATGAATATTCATTTCTATTTCAGTTTGAACGTTTCAGTGTACCCCTTGGTCGAAAATTTTGTTGACTGAAATATTTTCGGTCGACAATTTTTTGACTGAGGGGTACACTGAAATGTTTATTTAAATTTTTAGCGTCGGTTATTCCAAAAAACCGACCCTGTAAACTCTCTCGGTCGACAAATTTGTCGACCGATAACCTTTCGGTCGACAAATTCGTCGACCGAGAAGGAGCCAGATTTCACGTGTATAAGCACCTTTAAGGTCGGTTTTTCCTTATAACTGACCTTAGAGCTCCCTCGGTCGAGGAATTTGTCGACCGATAACCTCTCGGTCGACAAATGCGTCGACCGAGAAGGAAGCACTAAAGTGGTTATTCAATATTTAGCGTCGTTTATTCTAAAAAAACTGACGTTGTAAACTACCTCTCGGTCGACAAATTCTTCGAACGAGAAGGAGCACTGAAGTGGTTATTCAATATTTAGCGTCGATTATTCTAAAAAAACCAACGCTGTAAACTCTTTCGGTCGAGAAAATTGTCGACCGAAAATGTGTTCGGTCAACAATATTCTCGACCGAGAGTGTTTACAGGGTCGGTTTTTTTTGGAATAACCGACCTTACTGGCTCCTTTTTTCTCTCCTGGGTCAGATTTTTTACAACCTTTTGCGTAGGTGTTTACTCTGTAAGGTCGGTTTTTTCTGGTCAAATAAATCGACGCTATAGAGCAAAGTCTATAGTGACGGCCACTTAGGCATCGGTTAAAAAGTGACGCCGCATGCTTAAAAAAACCGACGCTACAGACCATTCATGTACTAGTGATATTAGAGCAAGGAAAGAGTTTTGGGATACAATGATGATAGAATTGGATTATGAAACATTGATCACTTTTACCCTAGTTGGAATCCTATGCAATTATAATGAATGGAAGATATGGGATAATAATCCAATGTTGTAAATGTAATCCTAAATAAATCAAATTAAACAACTTTTTATTTCAAGTCAAATAGTAATGAATATTCTTATACTTTGTAGTTCTCTCTTCACTAGTCATTGAAGATTTTTCAATTATGAATTTCCCCCCTAGAAATAGGGATAACTATGAAGATAAGGTATGTGCTCTTCCCATTTAATATTGAGCATTAAACTAACTAAATTTGTCCTATAATGAGGCATTCTTGTTAATTGACCTTTTTAATGGTCCATGATGAAAACTCATTATTCTCTGAGATTGACAAATATCTTGTTTCCTTGGGTCTATCGCCCCACCTTCATTATTGATTGGATATGAAATTGTGATTAATAACTTAAACCATTTCTTGCCACACTATTTAAGCATGGTTGATAATTTAGCTAGATATCTTATGTATGGTGCATCAGCACAACCACTAGGGCACACCTTTCTGCCAGGGGTGTGTCTTTCCACCTCTTTTATATATATACAGGGTGAACCTTTCTACCCATTAGACTAAATATCCAGTGGTGTCTTGATCGTACATTATCTATTTAGTCTAAATATATCAACATGTGATTATATTTGGTTGTTGTCGTATTGTGAATAGTGGCAAGGCCTTTTTCATCCCAATTATTGAAATTTGAAATATAAATGCCTCATTGACTTAAAATTGAATTCTTTTGAACTTACCTAAATTCATATGACCTCTAGTACCTCTTGATGGAAAACCTTGTTTGCACTTAAACTCCTTATCAATGCCCAAACTATTTTATATTGCACATATACCCATTTTTACTGACGCATACCCCTTTGTTTCCTATTTTCTGGGTGTTTCCAAAACTACCCAGGTTTAGGTGCTTTGAAGGATGTGGACATTAGAAGGTGGTATACATAAGCTGGATTAAGGATAGCTTGGCATAGCCAGGTTGCCCTCTGCAGCTGGGGCTCTTGTGAAATAAGTATAGTTTTATCTTTTTATGTACTACCCTTAGGGTGAGAAAGTTGTGTGCATGTGAACATTTTATAACATTGTAAATAGTTATATTTTCCGCTACTTAATCTTTCATGGCTAGTATATTATTCCATTGAGTGGGCCCATTATCAGATCTCACTCATTACACATGCCGGTCTTTGAGCCGTACGATCTTGGCATGTTGGAAAGGGCTATCCTAGTTGATGGAGCCACCCTTGCACTGGTAGCCGTGGTCAGGAGATGGGTGTACGTATACCATTTGGGTCTGCAGTGAAATGAGGATAGATTATGGGGCCATATAGTTAAGCCTTGACAAGGACATCAAGAGTCTAAGTGAGGGAGATTGTAACATCCCAGGATTTGAGACCTCATATAAAATGATCTTAATAGGAATGATTGGACTACCCATATCACCAAGGTGTACCTCCTTTTATGGGAGCCCATCACTAAAGAATTATGTGGTTAAGCGTGCTCAACCCAGAGTAGTACTGGGTTGGGTGACCAGTCATGGCTTACATGTGAGTAAGGACAAAGCGTGCAATTAAGGCTTGTGTTGGTCTATGAGACGAGTCGTCATTCTTGAAACTTTACCAGAGACTTGGACAGAGGCCACAAGCGTCACATTATTACTCTTCAAGGTGACCTAGATCTCATAACTATCACAATGTGCCTTTAAAAGTCCCATTACAACACCAAAAATTTAGGATCATTAAAGAATCCAATATGTCCTTAGTGAATAAGTTTTGAATTCATGAGAATTTTCCTAACCACGTTCATCCCATGATGATATAAGGAATTATTTAATAGCATTCCTACTACAACTACAAATCTGTAGAATGTACACTTGAGAAACTTAGATACCTTGGAATCTACCCCAATTAATATGTATATCCATAAAACTAGACCGCTTACCAAACAATGTATGTCATAGAAATATTAGCAAGTATATTCTTTGACATATCTTCATGATGAAATATCACAAGGGATTCATTATATTTGTTTTGGGTGAGAAAAACAATGGAGTTTACCATCATCATGATTGATATACTTGTAATGGAAATAATATCATAATCATCAAGATGCAAATAGGAACCACCTTCTTGTATAAGCATGTCATTAATGAAAGTCAACAAACTAGCTCATTTCTTATAAAAACATTGAGAAAATGGGTTTTGACATAAATAGTATCATGATACCACTATAACAGTTTGTGAGGACAGTCATAATGAAGATTAATCATATCAATATGTTGACTTACAAACAATATAATTATTTGTGGAATCCCATCACTGTATTAGGTCATACATATTCTATCCCATGTTTTGACCTAATGTTATGATTTCTTGAGCACCAAGTCAAATCTAAAATATAGATGAGCTCTAAAAATCTATTTATTGATGATCATCACCTTAGAGTGGAATCATTCCAAGAGTGGTTATCGATATGACCAAGATAGGATGTCATCCCTCCCTTCTATGTTCTAATCATTTGTTTCCACTTTCCAACTCCGTACTTTTAGTACATATCCTATTACACCACATATTCCACCTATGTCTACCATCTAACATTAATTCCCAAATGTAGTATATGTTCAAGGAGATTTTGATTAATTATTTTGGACTGAAGGATCAAGATGGAGATATTATGTTCTAAACAAACATGGGTAAATGTCATGTGGAATATGTTCAAGAAATCATTTTCACCTTCTTGACTTTGTCTTATGTTTCTTATATGTGTATCATAACTCTTTTCTTAGTTTAACATGTATTTCCCATTCTACTTTGTCTATGATCATAGTATCTAGATCCATATCAACACAATTACTAATCTCCTTGAGGCATCCATGTGTACATACTACCATTTTTTGGTTGAATATGAATTTGAAGTCACTAGCTTGAAAATAACCCATGGTGACTTTTAATTGGCTTGTTGAATCCCCAAATAATTTGAACTCCCCTACAAGAGCCTACACACAAGTTGTAGAAAGCCTTATGTTGTCCATAAATGGGTCTCAACTTGGAGTGATGTCACATATGATGCACACCTTTCTAATGAAGTAAATGGAATCACTTGGTATCAATTGAGATAGGTTTATACAATTTGTTCTTGCAAAAGTAAATCTATTGACAACATCCTCTACTTCACATTCTTTCTAATACATGGCTACAGAAGAAAAGATCATACTCACGAATATTGTTGTAAAATAAATGAAGGCTCTATAATATATTTGATAAGAGGAATCCCCCTCCTATATATAGGGGATGGGGAAGCGTACAAACTTTACACTAAACCCTATTGGGCCAAGATGAAATTGGGGCCATATACATTTAGACTCAAATAACTTAACTAACTAAAATAACCAGACTATCTAATAAATATAACTCTAATGTGAAAAGTAAGGATCTAGGATTATGTATTCCACCCCACTATGTTATCTTTGGAATTCCTTTATATGATTAAAGTCCTTACTTCAGATTGTAAATTTCCTTATCCGAGGGAAAACTATGTCCAATGGCCATGCATTTGCATACACAAATATTAGCAAGTGACACTGACAACTATATGGAAACACAATTTTACTTGAGAAATAATGTTGGCATGACTTTGATTATTAATTTATTGCATATATTAACATCAATCCACTAGGTTCATTAATTTTATTTCCATTTTCAAGAAACATATGGCTGGCGAAGGATCAACTTGAACTAAATGCACCCATAGTGTCGATCTGGTCTGTGAAGACTCAATTCAATGCCTCCAAAGTTCCCATAATGAAAGTTAAGGTTCACATTAAGAACCCATAATGCTCATATGGCGTGTTAAGGATCACATTGAAACTTAGCAAGGCATAATTAAAAAACATTATCATATCTTCAACTTGAAATCCCCCCTAACATTAACTTAATTAGACAATGATTTGTTCCTTCATCACAACTAACAATTTAACATTTTATAAATATTGTAATTTTTTGATGATCATGAATCATAATTGTACTCTAATGATGTGACTAGGATACCATATTGAATGGAGGCTACGATAAAGATAAAATAAAAATTATACATATACCTTCATCAATATCATCATTGATATTAATGTGTATCAAACTAAAATATAAGAAATGTATAATTTATCCAAAAACATGCAATCAAATACTAGTAATTTTACATCAACAACATTGCAATCCTACCTTCAATTGAGAAACAGTTAAGTTAAAAATCTTAATTTTGGTCAATTTTCGAGATACATGTACATAATAGGTCTTGCATTGGTTACCATTTTAATATTAATATTATAGATTTATCTTAGGTATTTGGATTGGAATTTTCCTAGGGGAAACATACTTGTCATTTTTTAATCTTTGTGCTTATTTTTTCATAATTTTATGATGAACTAATAGCTAGTAGTGAATTTTGAAAATGTTGGCCAAACAGAAAACTCTGGAAAAGATTTATTGCCTTTTCTTAAATCTATATGTTTTTAGTAAGCAAGTCCTATAATGAGGTGGACTAATAGACAATATCCAAGTGCAAGAGATCCCTCAAAACAATGCACAACTTCATCTAAAGACCCTGAAAAAATGACATACCCTTTATATAGTGTGACACTATAAATAAGTGTGTGGCTAAAATGAAAGCCCATCCTAAAAAATTACAATGAAAACAAAAATCATAGCTTTTCAAAGTTCTAAGATCATGTAATTATAGGTTACAATAGATCATGTCGTTGTACTTTTAAAGTTCAAGAGCCATGCAATGTAAGGTTTCATTCACATGTTCAGTTATCTCAAATCTTGTTCAATGTCACTAAAGGCAAACCATGTCTTCTTATTCATGTACTTTGATGTATGACATATTACATATACACAAAAGAAACAAATGATGAACTACAACCTGTTCCCAGACAGAGAAGGTTTAAGGACATTCTAATCTACATTATTCTATTGACATACTCTTTGCTAGAAACTCTTTGTTGGATGACATTATACCTAAAAACATGTAAAACAATCTCATGAGACTAGTAAATAGCCACAATGAGTGAACACCTCCCACTTGATCTAAGCAGCATGCATCAACATCAAATAAGTATATTTAACTTAAAAAACTTCTATATATTTATAAGTCTAATAGATAAGTCCAGCATTTAGTAAACCTAGTTTATGATAATAATCTAATTACTATTTAAGGAATTCATTTAGTCAAATACCAAACCTTTTAACCATCAGTGAAAGCATATTCGTGAAAACATTAGCAAATAATTTTAGAGTTTCAACCCTATTACAGAGAGAACCAAACAATATCTAGACCTATTTAGAATTGATACATAACAATAACATCATATGTGTGACAACCCACCAGCCGAACCAGAACAATATCATGCGATCCTAAAGTTTAAGTACACATATGACATGTCTACCAAACATGAGTATTTAAATGACAACTAAATCGAAATAATAATAATAATAGATATTAAACCCTAGAATAAACCATTTTGTCAAGGTTTAAGATCAGATTACATACCAGAATGTAAGAATTAGGCATTAGATTATCTTTATAAAAGAATGATTAGCTTCCAAAACAAGAAACATATTCAACAAGAGTAGATATATCAATGAGCAGTAAAATAACTATAACAAACATTCAACTCATATTCTACACAACTTCTTATCCTTTATTCATTTGCCCTAAAACTACTCGCTCATACCTCACCCAGAAAAAGCCTCTACAACATCATTACTTAGGATTTAGCTGACCACCTTAGGATATCTACAATAGACCATGCTCACTACAGGGCTACTTAAAGAGGCTCAAGTCTTCATTTCAGTTACATGAGATAGGAACAAAAAAAACAGAGTATCACATGTCATCATATTTCTCATGTTCTACAGTTTACATTTCGACAAAGTCTATTCCTTATGGATATAGACTTTCACAATATAGGATTCAGAGCCACAATCACGCCATGTGACTCACTCCTTCATCTTAGTGGTATAACCTTCAAGGTCTCGATCCACACTCTAGAAATCCTTCTCGTAACCCTCTAATTTATCACAAGGATATCTATTTCATTTCCCCAGTATGGTCCTCAGAGAAATTCATGGTATTCATGTCACTTGACTAGATTTATCAATCATTTTACTTATTACTTAATTCTCTTACGCATATTTATAAGAAGTTAATTTATCATTTATCATGCTTGTGTATTCTTAGATAACTAAAATGGCATGAACTAGATTAGATTTAAAAAGAAAAACAATCATTGTATCAAGAATCAAACAATTTATGATCTACAACATACATCTAAGTTTCCCATTTTCACATCGATTTGTATGATTCATCATCCATTATATATAGGATCATTATTAATCTCATTCTCATTTATATACCCTAATTAAGTTTTATTGATTGCAAATCAATACATGTTATTGAAATTCCAACATACTTCTTATTGGTTCATTTCATATCACATTTTCATCAAATATTCACATTCTTAGGGTCCACAACAATCTAAGGATATAAACCTCTTGTATGATATGTCATGCTAAGAATAGGTTTAATATATGACATAAAATTATTCCATCATATTCCATTAGGTATAGATTAAGTCTCAATGCATAAATGTGCATAACACACTAAATACTTATCTTTTACTATTTATCATTCTTCAATTTATGGTTCTATTCAACACATATTTGACATCATTTGAAACCCCTAAAAATAAACCATTTTCTAAATACAAGTATTCTAGTATAAAACTATACAATTTCATTAGAACAAATAAATCTCAATGCATAAATGTGTGTAACACTCTAAACACTCCTCTTTTACTATTTACCATTCTTCAGTTAGGGTTACTTTTTAACACATATATGACTTCATTTGAAATCCCTTGAAATAGACCATTTTCAAAATACAAGTGTTCTAGTAGACAATTACACAATGCAAGTGTTGATTCATATGAATAAATATATATCCTTGAACTTCATCCTTTAATTGAAATAAACTATATAGCAATATTTAATATTATCACATAACTAATCAAATTAGGGATACAATTAGGCCGATTGATCCACCAAGAAAAACTACTTGGTTTTCTCCTATTTCAAATAAATAACTCTTAACTTATTGCATTTCATGTTCATTGCATTATTGGAATCAATCATTCTTAATTCACTTAATGTATAATGCTTCCTACCATTTAAATTCCATTACAATCCATTTTTGGTATATTTCTTTAAAATATTGAGAACACAAATGTAATCACAATAAATATATTAAAGACTTCATCATACTCATTTCATTAATTTGACTTATCATCACAATCCATGACTTATCATCACAATCCAGTTCACCCTTGTCCATTTCCTTTCTTACATTCACATACACGTGTCATATAATTTGACTTAAAGTGGCATTTTTTTATTTAAAAACCCCTTCCATTTGTTACAAGACTACTGATTTTAGGAAGTAGAAGAGGTCATAGTTACTTATTCTTACTTCTTAATCTCTAGTCATCTTCTCAATCCATTATTGACTTGTATAAAAAGATATGCATTTATGTATGGTTTTCTCATTATCCCTTAATTTATACTATAATATATGCATTAAGCTTAGATGATCTTAGTAAGACTTACAACCTTCAATTGAAGTAATACCACCTATAGTTGAGTAGTTCTTTATATTTATAAGTTTATATACAATAACAATCTGTATCTCTCATACTCATCCCAATACTAAATTTTAAAGTTTTCAAGAAGCCTGCTTAGTTCAATACATCTAAATTCATCATGATAAGCACCTTATCATTCAATATATGAGCAAGGGTGTACATGCATTCATGAAGGCTATTTATAACAAATGAAACCCTAGTTTCCATTCCTACACAATCCATCCATTATTTACAAGGATTTATTAGATCATCTGAGTAAATATCACAACACTATCCCTTGACATGCACTACCTTCATTTTAAAATCCCATATTAGTCCTCATGCACATCCCGTATCAAACTTTATTAAGATTCAACAATAAACTTAAGTAATGCTCATGTATTCAATTCAAACATGATCCTATACATGTCCACTAAATGTTTGAACATATTATGTATTAAGTTGATTTTTAAGCAATAATCGTATAGAATAACAAAATCCTGCACCCATTTAAATTTTCATACAATTGGAATTAAAAGTATTAGGAACTGGAAAAAAACAAATCAATCATAAATTATCTAAATCAATAGCATTCAATCGCCAAAATTCTTCCTAATTGATTGCCCAATTGCATACAAATACAAGTTGGGATGAGCATCAGATGGGGTAACCCAATCCAACTCATGTGTCAGTCAGCATAACCCGACCCAGGAACGATATGTATAATGTGAATGGGTGAGCCTAAAAATTTGACCCAAATTTTATGTGAATTGTGTAAGATCATTTTGGTAAATTTGGATTCTAAGACAATTCGCTCAGAGTAATGTTAAAAGGATATGAGTCTAATTGCATTTCAAAGACAAATCTAAGTCCTAGATTCAGATTAAGTCATCAATTTAGGTAAATAATTTAATATTAAGCATAGTGTTAATATAAGGCTTAATAAAGACACTATGATGATCAACGCCTTAATTTCATAATAAGGAGATAATGAACCATTTGGAGGGTCAAGGCATATGTCGTTGGCCTTGGAACACATGTCTAGCCCAATTTGACTAATTAGGGTTACTTATGGGTCTTTAATACACATGAGGTAATGAGGTCTCGAGCTCATAATAAATAATCAAGAGATAATTTTATTTGATGATAACCATAATATACAATTATGTGAGAAATTCTAGAAAATACCAGGTTACAGTGTGACCTAGGTAATTAATGAATTAATTATCTAAGTCTTGCTTAGAACTCAAGTTTAAGACAAATAACATGATAATTAGGGTTTGTCTTTTATCCTAATGGGAGAAAATCAGAATAATAAAATTATCCTAAATTTTAGGATAAATTCTATGTCATGTGTGTGGTAGGGAATCATCCTAAGGTTTTGGGCTTTTATATACATGAAAAGAAAATGAAAAAAGAAGAAGGGGAAGAATCATATTCCAGCATGACTTTGGGTCGTTGGGTACAAGGGTAAAGGGAGAGTTCTCCCTGACATGAGAAAAACTAAGAATCTTAGACTCCATTCCGCATCGAGGAACCTCAATCCCCCCCTCATCAGTTGATAAAGTTAGCATTTCTCCTCATCATTATCATTAGGATGCATTATCAAACCAACAAATCCCCTAAATTGACATTATCTCCTCAAGATTGTAATTATCCAAATTGTTGGTAGAAGGAGGGTTCTAAACACCTACATTATACCTTGCATGGTCTTTGACCCTAATCCATATAAGATATTGAACCTTGCATGAGTGTGTTGATAACCAAACACAACATTTGAAGGCATGCACCCACCTTGACACTTGGTGTTTACAAGCCTTCCCTCTACGAGTGAAAGAGGGTTACACCAATGGTATCAGTGCACACCAAGAACATGGAGGGCTCCTTGGATATCTGTGTGATCAGTAAAATCATCACTGAGATGAGGAAGTGAGGTATCTCGTTCTTCTTTATAGTTTGAGTCCTTATTTCATGTCCATCACCATGTCCATGGTACCGCCAACCACAACCACCTCAAGTAGCGACGAGTATCTAGCAAAATATGCCACGATTGGATGGAATTGGTGGAGTTCTCACATGAGTATTCCACACCTAGAGGTGGAAGTCAACTCTCTGGTCAACCTAGCCATGGTGGACTCACCCCCTCATGAATAAGAAGTGGACATTACTTTCTTACTCCATATGGGATGATGCTATAATGTAAGGGGAAACTCATACTTTCTTTTTGCTATCTGCCTCAACCACACTGGAGTAGGTTACCATAGTGGCATGATCTCATTGGCTCAGGCCCTGACCCCTGGTGGGTGGGGATAAGGATTTCAGTACCTACATGTCAATCAAGGATTGGTCAGAATATATCAATCTTGTGAATATTCTAGTAAATTTTTGGTAACTTAGAATATATCGATATTACATGTCATTTTGTGCAAAAAATACATAGATTTTGATAAAAATATTGCTAAAGAATGATTTAGATCCTAGTTCAAAGGTTATTGTTAATGCATGGACATAGAACGACTATTACATTGAAACCTTAATTTTGATAATTGGGGTGTTAGACTTGTCTTTAACTAATTAATCTTTGATTATCTATGATTAGACTTTGTCTAGATTTACATGATTAATATTCATGATAATAAGAAGTATTAGTAGGATGTTATGGCCAAAAAGTACATGGATGCATACATGTAATATTATGTTCATGCAAACCCTAATTTGGGTAATTAGAATGCAAATCTTATTAAGCATGTTTATCCTGATATGTAACTTGATCATACTGAATGCTAATGGAAATTAATGATGTTTATGAGTTAGGATTACAACAATAATCTTTAGTGTTTCTAAGCCAAGAATTGTATACATGTGGAATTAGAGTTAACAAACCAATGCTTATAACTTGCTATGATTCTAATCCATGTTATCTGATGCAATTTCTAATAATGAGTTAACATGATCAATATGATGCCTTAGGGTTACCCCTAAAGTCAATATAGGGTGTGTAATCCTTTTCACTCATGTTATGGTAATATTAGGGTTTTGAGCCTAATGTGCAACTCTAAGATAACCCTAGATTCTGATCTAAGCCTCGTTAGGTCTAACTAGAATGACTTGAATGTATGGTGACACTTTAGGGCTTAAATATATGCATATTGAATGTTGGTTGATTGCTTGGATCTACATATACTTGAAGTGTAACTGCATGGTTCTCCAATAAGGTATGTGGTTATCTTATGAGTACTTGCTTCATCAATAGTCAGTGTTTGTCAAGGATTTCTAGAAGGTTGGTGAAATAAATTGTTGGATGTTTATTTACTTCCATTCAACTATAATGCCACTATGAGAATCACATTAGCAAACTATGATATTTTAAATCTGGAGTTTCATTGATCAAGTGGTAATGAAAATAAGTCTAATGATGGATAGTGGTTACACCCGAGATGGTATACCATGAATGGGTTAGAATATCTAATGAAATTACAATTTCATATGTGTTGCTGTTGAATATATGTGTACATGTGATGTTTTAGGTGAACCCACATACCAATATAGAAATATGTTGATCATGTTTTTCCTGTAAGCATTTTAGGTAGTTGATACACATCATATAAGGATGTGAACATAAAGATGAAAGGTAATGAGGATATTAAATTTATGCCAAGGAGTATTAGTTAGATAGTACCTCTCTTTTTCTTAGCTATTTAAAAGCCAGCTCTTGAAATATTCATGTAAATCCATAGAGGAGATCATTATACCACCTTGTAAACATTATTTGTCAAATTAATGGAAAGTATTTACTATTGTTTATTATTTGTTAAAGTCTAGTCCTAGAAATTTAGAGTAATGGCTCCTGACTTTACAGTCTCTATTGACTGGGAGACAATCAAAAGTGGGGGTCATTACATGTTGGGTCTGGGTCAAGGTAAATCCAAGCCCAAAAACCCGGATGTCTAGATTAATTACATTTACTTGTATGTATAATCACGTGGTTATATAGAATATATGTCTTTTTTATAATATACTTTTGACTGGAGATCTTCAATATTACATTCATCTAAAATATGTCTAATTGGTTATATTAATATGACTAACACCATCTATATAATGGCATTGGTAGTTCATTCATTAAAATAAGTTCTTCCTAATGGCTATTGTAGATATTTATAAATAGTTGGATGCTTTTTAATTATATCTCATATGTAAATGAGGTATGACATTGACTTTTATAGATGTCTAATCTAGAAAATTTCTTTTAATCTATATTTTCAAGGAAATTTAGGAGGCAATCTTATTCAACCAGTTGTCCTTGTGTAGTGATAACTTGAGCATTACATACAGTTTCTACAGAAAACATAAATTTGGTCGAACTTCTACCATTACAGAAAGGAAAGGGGAGGGAGTGACCCACCAAGTCAAGGGGATGATCCATATAGATAAGATCTTCCTTAGAGGTTTTTAGATGTTTTTTTTATCTAGAGAGTCAACAAGGGCAATGAACTCTTAGTTTGCCTTCACAACTGCACATTCTCACAATCACCAATATACTTCTTGATCAAAGTAATCCAGGCCTTGAAAGAAGGAACTTGCTCAACATTACCCTCAATAGAAGAGATGCAAATAGCACTATCTGAGTAAATTGTAGTAGACGAGTATCTATTCTCATTACTCATGCGGGATGCTAGATGCTGGCCCTTATCGTACTGGCCACACCTCCACACAATTCACCATTACAATTGAGGGAGACTATTGAAGTTGTTGTTATGCTATTTTTAACAGTTGCATCAGTCATCATGATAACTCCCTATTTCGGCAGAACGACCTCCGCTAAGTTCCTACTCGAATCTCACAAAGAACCGTCTATGGGTTGCTTTCTCCCCTCAGAAATGATTGGTGCATGGCATTTATTTGGTTGACTAGCTTTTGCATGTGCAATGCACGTGTTACTTTTTTAAATTACTAATTTTTTAAAAATTAAAAAAATATATATGTTGTAACATGTGGAATTTTGAATATGTAGAGAAAAGTATGCAAAAAAAACAAATAATAGCACCAATAAGTGTAATCAATGTAAAAATAGTATCCCCAAAAGAGAAACACATAAATGGTATTGCTTTTTTGGATTGATAATTATATTATTTGTGAAAAGTTAGACAGAACATTCTATCCATGTGTTTCCATGTAATCATTAAAGGTGGATAACCAAACTATATGAATTCTCAAACCTTTTCTCATATTAGAACTATTTCTATTGCATTAGAATTTAGCTTAAGTTTCTCATCTAAAGTAAATTCTAGGTACACTCACTAATATTGGTAGGTTTTTATACAAGAAATACACGTGTCAGGTCATGTATGTATTTTTTGTTTGGTAAATGCGTATAAAATTATGCTTTTAAGGATGTACTAACAAATATTGATGGTCAAAAAATATATTCAAAATATTATGTTAATTACAGTTCTTAGTTCTCAAATGTTGAGATAAAAATATTGATGATTGTGGTGTTATGGATATTCTATACAACCACAATCCCAAATGTTGCCAATCAACCTTGATTATCATTAGTTATCAACTTGGAGATGCATGCCTATGTGATACATCTAGGTAAATTTTATAATTATATGATGGCATATAACCAACACCTAGGATCAATACTTGCCTTAGACAATTTGGTATTTATATTTTAATTAATTGGAACTATTACAAACATTAATGATTAACTTATTATTTTCATAACAAACTCATTCTAACCTCAATGTTATTGTCAAATGCCCTATCATATTCAACTATTGATTTCAAACAATCTCACTTTGAAACCCGAAGACTACGCCCATCTATAAAAAATTTTGACTTCATTTTTCACAAAACATAGACATTTTTTCCAATATGATAATCCTCCACTTCATAATATTTTAATTCAATTTGTGGCAAATTCTATACTTTTGAACAAAAATCCTAGACAATCCTTCTTTAATGTTGTGATATTCTTTATCTATGTGATATATACCATTTAACATGAATTCTTTATCTATTTGATATTCACTAAAGCATTAAAAAAATTCCATAACGATTTAAAAAATAAAAATAACTTACAAATCTTGAAATAAAAACATTTCTCATCAAAGATAAAATCTACAAATATTACCTTACTTATGAAATATATTATATTATAAATTATTTATTGTTGTTTTGGGCTGAATAAGGATGTGACTAAATAATATTACATTGTAGTATTCATTCTCTTTTACCAACTCATTATATCTTGTATTAATTGTGTCGATCTTTTAGTCATTTAATGGTTGCAAGAACCTCCTAATTTAGGCATTATGGTTTATCACTTTATTAGAATGTCATTGAACTTCATAGAGTGTCCATGTACCTTGTTAAATGTTAATACTACTCATCAATTCTGGGGATGCAGTTGCATCCTATATTAGGAAATTTTCATCTATTGCGTTGCTAACACTTTTAACTTGAACAATTGAAAATTGATATCGGTAATGTTTAAACATAAATGATAGTGAAATTTATGTGTCATTTACAAAGAATCAACTAAATTCACAATTTGTAAATAAAAAACATGTAGATTCTGCATGCATAGATGATTTATGGAAAGTTTTCACATAGCCAAGATATTCCCTAAAATATCCAATATATATTGCTCATATAATCTCATTGACAAGCCCTTTTTCACATGAGTTTTTATATTGTAAGACTCTCAATGCTAATATTTGTGTATTGATCTAGTGAAATTTCTTTGCATGAGCTAAATTTCAGCAATAAGTCTTGTTTTGGAACATTTTACAATTTAACATTTCTTTATTTGCAAGTGATTTACACGTGTCATGACTCTAGAAAATCATATAAAGATAGTGGTCAAACATTGTTTTTGTTAAATAGCTCCTTGTATTTAGAGAATTTCAAACTAAGACAATATCTTCCTAACAAGAAATTCTTTACAACCTAGCATTTTAGGATTTTGTGATAAATTAATGTATAGCTTTTTTCCTTATGTATAATCTTGTAGTATTCAAAGTAATATTTGGAAGTGCATTTAGTACCCAAGATAGAACTAAAAGAATCTCTTTTCAATGGAGTCTAACTAATTTGTTTAAATCATTTTACACATCCACACATGTAGTGTAGGTCATATAATAAGAAATTTTCTTTTATACAAATTTGGTGATTTTATGTACTATGGGTCAAAATTTATGTAAATAGTAGTCATAAAAATGACCATCTTTGTAATTTATCAATTATTAAAAGGCAATCAAACGCATAATCTAGTATAAATCCAAGTCGAACCATGATTGTAGTAGTTGTGTAACAAAATGGTTAGGCATGATTTTGCAAGAATCACATAAGTTATAATCAATCCTATAGGATAGATGTACATAAGAAAAAGACATTGATATCCACAATATTCACACAAATGAGAGACTAATAATGATAGAGCTATATCCTAACAAATGCAAATGCTTTTTCAGAAACTATATAAATATTAGTTGATTAAGTAATAGACCGATGTATCCAAACTATCAACAATTATAAAAAGTAAAACCTGATAACAAAGAAAATTTAACAAATAAAAAGATGGAGAATGTCTAATGACAACATACCCTGGATGTGCATTCTAAGCATGGGTATTTGAAATGATGTTGTGGCGTTCATTTTCCATTGTGTAGCTATCTTGTGACACAATATACTGTCAAGCCATGTCATAAAATAGGTGTGTCAAAAAATTAGTTTCTTAAATAATTGGATTCATGCAAATAGCCTGTTCCAAAACCGATCTACATTGAAGTTTTCATAGAGTAAACCTAAATGCGACCTGGTTTAATAGTATAAGACTAGGAGTCAAGCTTGTAATTATTCATAATATATAATAACTTATACTCTATTTAGAACTTAAATTTTCTATATTCATCTTTTTGTTCGTTCCAGATTGAAAATATCACTTCTCAAAAGTCACCTGATTACAATCCAGTCATCAACACTGAAATCCAGAACATACCTGAATTTACAAAATCTAAATCCAGAATTGTGTTTTTCCTAAGTCGGGACAAGAATGAGTTTGGATAGAATTTGACAGCCTTCACATGAAGCATAAGAAACATCTATTTAAGGTGGTATGTTAGGGAATCTGAATCATACGTTGGTAGGTCATATGCCCCCGACATTTGTTGTTCCCAGTTGTATAAAGAACAGGCTGGTCCTAACTACATCTAATGCCATGTGACAACTCAGTTTAATCTTGATCTTTTGATTGTACCTGCCCCAACAAGTGAACGTTGATCACACAAGGAGTAGCTTACTTCGTTTTGAATTAGGAGCAGCAAATTCGCTCTCAATCACATGACAAACCATGGTGGCGTTCACCAGGGATGGAAATAGAACATAATGAAAATTGCCAATGCTAGATTTGTGTAATGGGATACCAAAAGCGAAGTAAGGAATGCGTATTTTCGTTAGTAACAAGGTATGAGAACCCAGCAACTATTGCATCTACTGGTGGACAAATTTGATCACGTCACGAGTTGTGAGCAATGCACTACCCATCTTGGCCGCAAAGGCTTTCACATCTGTGTGCGACCACTATGGCTTAACATATCAAACTTGTAGTACGAAGGTGCAGCATAAAAGTTTTACAATTAATCACTTATTTATGACCGTGTATTTAGAAGAGTACTTACCGTCATGATGCTTGCATGCCTCTCCTTTCCGTCATGATGCATCGATTTCTCCTACGGATCTATCGTGGTTGTTTATCTATTACTAGGTCGGATCCGAAGGACCTGCTCCTGGTCTGTTGGCAACTAGGCAAAGGGGGAGATACATGAATCCTGCTCTTCTACCGGAATTTCTTATCGTCTGAAGAGGATGTGTCCATCCAATCAGCCAACATAAACAGGAGTCAGCAGACAAATACACGTTGAGAACTCCTACATGCCTCTCCTTCCCATAATCAGAACAATGTGGACTTCATCATTGTCGTATGTAGCCGTTGAGAACTCCTGCATGCGAGTCCCAGCGGCGTGAACTGCTATATGATCTTTACTGAGATCGAAGGGGCAACTGAATAGTCCTATGGAACTGGTGAGGGAATATACCCTAGAACTTAGTCAATATGAAAAAGTAGAATAATAAAAAGTTACGAGAAAGGATATAAATACGTGTGAGAAGCACGTGGTGAGGACGGACAGAGTATGAAGGAGATCGTACTTAGAATGGTAATAGTAGATTTGTCTAACGGTGGTAGTGTTAACATTCTCAAAGATCGTCGTGTTCCTCGTTTTCCAGATGGCCCAGCATGTTAATTATCGCGAACTTAGCTTTATGGTCGTCTTTCCCCTGTAGGTTCCTCTGTATCCAGGCCCCGACCTTCCCTACACCAGAAGTGGTATGAAGTCGTGGAAGATTCAGTTCATTCCAAACTTCCATGGCATAAAGACATGTATACAGAGCATGCATGGCATCCTCCTCCTCACTGCCGCATCTCGGACAGATGCCATTGTCAGTGAAGGTCCGTTGTTTCCTTTAAATGTTCATCTGGTGTTGAACGTCCACCCATGTCAGTCGTGTAGCTCTTATATTTCCCCTTCAACCCATTCTTCCACAACGCTGAAATATTCAAGTACTTCCAGGTACTCTTCTACAATAGCGCTTTGTTCCAGTCTGCTAGCGATTTAACGCTTAGCCCTTCCTCCTCCATTATGGTAGTAACATTTCTCCAAGATACTAGTGAGACCAGATTGGTCTTTTAGTTGCTTCCCCAAATAAATTTGCACGTTTCTGTCTAGATTCTCACTGACACCAGTTGGGATCTTCGTTGCTTGCATTACGTAAGTAGGCAGAGTGTTCAGGACAAACTTTATCAAGCAAATACGACCAGCAAGGGACAACGTCCGGGCCTCCCAACCATTGATCTCCGCCTCCATGTTGCTCGCAATGTACGAGTAAGTGGACTTCTTAACTTTACTATGCTGAATCAGGACCCTGAGGTACATACCTAGATCCTTTGTTTCTGGTATACCGCTTGCAGAGCAAATGTTGGACCGAGTATGTTGGTCAACTGAAGATGAAAAAAAGATCCTTGATTTTTCAGCTGATATATGTTGTCCAAATGCATTCTCAAAGGTCTGGAAACACTGATTGATGATAGCCATTTGATCCAGAGAGGCTTTAGAAAAAATGATTAAGTCATCTGTGAAACATATATGAGAAATAATTGGTCCTTGTTGAGCGACTTTAACCGGTTTCCACTTTATTGTCATCGACATACTTATTGATCAGCTGTGTAAGATGTTCTATACACAAGACGAAGATGTAATGGTTTCATCTATTTGATTTATATAACAAGTCACTAGCGTAGTAATTTTAAGGATGATAGATATAGATTACTTGCATCAGTGGGCACACATTATCAAAACTATGTTGATCAATTTTCATACATATATGCTGAAAATATCTACATTTTTGAATGTTATCTAGACTGGCCCAAACCCAACCCAAAACCCAACTCTGCTATGTTGTTTGGGTATGGGCCAAGTCTTACTACCATTATCCAGTCCTAAATGCAGCTCAAAACCCATTTAATTATATGGGTTTGGACATGGGCTTACCAAAACCTGGGGTGACCGACCTAATGCTCATCCCTAAATATAAGCAAGGATCTTGTTTATTTTATTTAGATTGAATTAGGCTTTCAACGTGATTACATATCTCAACACATATATATACATTCACCTCAGGTATCAAGCACTTTAAAACATTGCCCAAGGATTCAATACATTTTTTGCTCTTTTCAATTTAGGAATCCTATAAAAGGAGAATTGCAGAGAAAGAAATATAAAAATGGGTGACATGATATATTTTATCCAAATCATAGGCAGGATGGAATTAAAATATAAGAGAGAATATTAACAATGAAAATCTATCAAGAAGATCAAATTACTTAATTTCATCAACTCTAGGAAGATAAAACCCTAGATTATCATCTCCACCTCTTTCTCCTTCCAAACCCTAACTCTCTTTCTCTCTCATGAATTGAGTATCTTTGGATTGAATGATGGATTGTAGGAGCTACTAGGATGTTAGGTTAGAGATATAGATCAATTGATGTTTTTACAACAACCACAAATAAAATCTTCATGCACATTTTATTCTAGCTAAAATCGTTACCAGCTATGTTGTTCCCATCATGCAACTCCGTGGATGAAGGGGTCTGTGGTCAATCAAATATACTTCCAAATTTATGAAAATTTAAACATATTATCTGAAATGTAGTTTCCAAGACATAGTTCAAATTTTAGACTGATATGATAGACCAATAAATAACTAAAACTCAAACATTAGACTACTATATTTAGCCTATATATATGGTCAGTTGAGTTTGTTCTGACATATTGAATCAATTCCATAAAGATTCAAAATAAAAATTTGAGGTCAAAAATATGGAATAAATAAGTATTTCCATGACTCTACCAACCGATCAATTCGATTATGTTCCATAAAATATTCTTATTATCAAGTTTTTTATATATATTAATTTTAGTCTTAGTATTTTGATTCTTGGTACCACAATTATAGAAAAAGGAAAAAAAAAGAAAATAGACTATTTTATTTGGGTTTAAAGCTCTACGAGCTCTACGTTTGGAGGATTTGCGAATTCCTCTCCCAGAAAATGGATTATCCCCAGAAAAAATTTGCAGTTCAATACTTTTCTAGGTGAAACTCAACGGATGAAAAGATCCAAAGAACATTAAAAGATTCTAATTTTTTTTAGCAAAAACACATATTTAGGGTTATTCAAACTATATATAAAATTTTAATGAAATTAGGGTTACTAGTATAATTACACAATTGTATTAATTAAAATTTGTATTCATACACTATGAAAATCCTAAATTTGGTTAAGTAGGGTTTTTACTTATCAAACATTGATTACTCAAAATAAAATCATACTTCAATTTTTCCCATTAGGCTTAAAACATAATAAATAAAATATCATGAATACTCAAGGTAAAATAATGGTCAATCTAGTTAAGCATGTAATCATCCAAGCAAACACTAGTTAGCTAATAAAAATGAAGTCAAGTCATTACAAATTTCCCCTCATTTTAGGATTTTGTCTCCAAATACAAGATAATATATGGAAGAATATCATAATATCTAATTATGCATCTCTCTCAGTATCTTCTTAAAATTATTTCCAAGATATCTTACTTTGCTATTCCACAATTTTCTTAGATTGTTCACATTGAAACTCTAGATTCACTGATACGGGATGCCTAACTTGTCTCATGTCATCATCACATGCCCTCTTTATTATTATGGTTGTTACTTAATAGATCTCCTCAATAAATTATTCCCAAAGAGAGGTTCACATCTTGTTTCATTATCCTTATGAAATATTTTTATGTATCTCATTAATCAACATTATAATTCATTCGTTATTAAAAAAATTATCACAAGGAACATGTCCCAAGAAGAGCCACTTTTGTGACTTATCCTAGCATGATAAACCTTGAGGCATGAGAGGGTGTGGTGCAGTCACCCCCTACAACACCCAATCAACTTGGAGTGTTGTTCGTAAAGTGTCTTCACATGATTCAAACTTGGGTTGTTCATTATTAATCACATACAATAGTTGTTTGACAAGGAAGTTTCTTTTGGTATCACATAATTCTCATTTTTCATATCTTCTTACAAAATTTAGATTTTATTATCAAATTCAAATTTGACTTAATTATTCTCAAAATTATGTAGGTTTATATATATATTGCATGTAAAATATTCAACTCGTCTAGTTTCATTTTTTAAAGATATATATTCCTTTTTTCTTTCTCCAGTTTATGCTCTTTATTATTGTAACAACCCTGACCTGGGTTATACTTTAACCCTAGGTGTTTTGATTAAGAAATGTGATTAAATGCTTAATCTCATCTTATGAAAAGTAATTAGGCCTCAAGAGGAACTTATGTTGCAATTCTAGTCCTTTTTTAACATTGTTGAAATCAATGTTTTGTTTGTATTGGACTAAAGTGCAAATTACCCAAGTTGAGGGGTTTAAGTGCAAATTGTGCATGATAATATGTTCCTCATGTGTTGAAGCATCATGAGAATGAATATGATGCAAAGTTATGGCTTATGGTAGCCTGAGTACTAAGAAAGAGCTGATAAAGCAAGGTTTGTGCATTAAAACATAGTTTTGGTGTAAAGTGCAATTTACCCAAAACCTAGGGTTCAATATGTAAATTACCACTTCAATAAGGTCCCTAATGTTTCTTGTAATCAAGTAGAGCAAAGAAAATGAGAGGGGAGCCTCATTTGAATTAAGTTGGAGGAGAGAGAATCTTGATATTAAAATAATCAAGATTTAATCCTAATTGAAACCCTAATTCGATTTAGGGCAAAAATAAATGTATTAATTAAAGGGCCTTCAACCAAAATTAAAATGGTTGGATTCAGATGTATGCGTGACGTCCTTGAGCTTTGCAAGGACAACGAAAATATCCAAGGGAGTGGATAACTCACACACAATTTTATAAGAAAAAGAAATATTCACTCACATATGGATATTAATATAATATGATTTAAGGTGCTTGATTTACTTTTCTTTAAATCATGGATAATTGAGAGGGATAAAAGGCAAACAATATATCCTCATCCCTAAGGAAGATAAGGGGGAAGAGGCGGCCACATTTTTGGGATTAAATGAATTTTTATAAGGCACTTTCTCTCTCCTTGAATTTCTTATAAAAAGACCCTTTACAAGTCAAATGGAAGGCCTTTTCGACCCCACTTCTTCTCCTTGATTGGGAAACGACCAAGGGAGCTTGGGAGGATCAGGAGGAAGACCCCCAACCTGTTGGTAAGGTTCTTGATCCATTTCACCTTGATTCCATGGTGGAAATCGAAAATAAATTATGGATTTCTTCCTATTTCGATCTCCTCTTCAATTCTAACCATTCCTTTTCAATCAAACCTTGAGGACAAGCCTTGGAATGGTGAAAGGAGTTGCATACACCATTGTTGCCGTGAACATGGAGCTTTGGAGCTCAATTGGAGGTTGGTTTTATAACTTGAACCCTTTTTCATTGTTATTCAACCATTAATGTTGCAATTTCATTGATTCCTTCTTTATCTTGATTAATTGCTGGTTGAAATTGATTAATTCATGAAATCATAAGTTGTTAGAACTTCAGGGACGAAGTTAGATGATGATGACATCATATTGGATACTTTTCCCAAAGAAATCTTGTTCCAATCGGTTTCAACATGTTTGCTCATGCGGTTTCACCAAACCATTTGAGAGCAAATGGTTTGAAACCGTTTGAGAGCAAATGGTTTCAAAACCATTTTAGAGGGTTGAACAAGGGTTGACCATTTTCTATTCCTGTTCCTAATGATGTTGGTTAATAACTCACCAAATTTTATGGATTAGCTCCAAAGGAATCATGAGTTGAAGGCTATTCAATTAGGCAAAGCCTAACTGGATTAAGTGCTGATTTTCAACTTGATTTATTTGCCTTTTTGGGCAAACGGTTTGAAAACCGTTTGAGAGGGTTGACCGTGTGATATTCCTGTTCCTAATGATGTTGGTTAATAACCCACCAAAGTTTATGGATTAATTCCAAAGGAATCGTGAGTTGAAGGCTAATCAATTAGGCAAACCTAATTGGATTAAGTGCTGATTTTCAACTTGATTAATTTGACCTTTTGGGCAAACGGTTTCAAAACAGTTTGAAAGAGTTGACCAAGGGTTGAACGTTTGCTAATCCTGTTCCTAATTATGTTGGTTGATGACCCACCAAATTTTATGGATTAATTCCAAAGGAATCATGAGTTGAAGGCTAATCAATTAGGTAAACCCTAATTGGATTAAGTGCTGATTTTCAACTTGACTGATTTGACTTTTTGGGTTAATTAGCCCAAACGGTTTCAAAACCGTTTGGGGACTACCCAAACGGTCTCAAAACCGTTTGGGGGAAACCCAAGACCGTTTGGAGGTCTAGGGTTGGATATGGTTAAGTGATTGAAGGACAAAAGATATGGTGTTAACCCTAATAGGCTAAGTGCTGATTTTGCATTGGAATGAGTTGATGTTTTGGGCTGATTGACCCAAATGGTTTCAAAACCATTTGGGAATCACCCAAACGGTCTCAAGACCGTTTGGGGATCACCCAAGATCGTTTGTAGGTCTAGGGTTAAGCATGGTTGACCAATTGAAGGTCTAAAGGTACCAAATCACTTTGCAATTAAGTGTTGATTTGATGATCAACTCAATAGCTCAAACCCTAATGATTTTTCACTAGAATCCAAGGGTTGGATGAGCCAAACGGTCTCAAGACCATTTGGAGCTCATCCAAACGGTCTCAATACCATTTGGAGGTCACCCAAGATCGTTTTGAGGTTTAGGGGTGAGTATGGTTAAGCAATTGATGATCCAATGATACTAAGTTAAAGTGTAATCAATTGCTGATTTGGTGATCAATCCAATGATCCAAACCCTAATTGGTTGACTTGGATTTTGATGATGTGATGGGAAAACGGTCCCAAGACCGTTTGGTGGTCATCCAAACGACCTCAAGACCGTTTGGTGTCAGGTCATGTTCAATTTGGATGATGGTTCAATGGTTTCAAAGTAACTAATCTTGCATTGATTAGTGTTGAAGGATCATCGATTCCAAACCCTAATTAAATTGATTCAAACCCTAATTAAGGACTAATTGAGGGTCAATTGAGGGTCAAATCAGTTGAAGGTTGACCTATTTAACTCAATTTAAGTATGAGGATAGGTCCAATTGATGATTGGTTCCATGAATTCAATGATTGAAGGAATCAATATTGAGAACCCTAAACCGATTGGTGTAGTCGAGACCATCTTTGGTCCATGCGGTTTTGAGGAGGTTTGGACCAAACGGTCTCAAGACCGTTTGAGTCCAAATGGTCTCAAGACCATTTGGGACCAAACGATCCCAAACCGTTTGTGCCCATGCAGTTTCAAAAGTCAAACTTGGGAAAATGGTCTTCACCTACTTGCTTGGGCTAACGGTCTCAAGCACCACCTTTACCAAATGGTTTCAAACTGTTTGAACCTTGAAAGACCAAGACCGTTTGGGGCTCAAGTAGTCAAAGTTGATTGAGGACTCAATTGGTTAATCCACTTAGACACTTGTTGTAATTGAGGACTCAATTGATCAATTCAATTGGATACCTTATGTAATGGAGGTCCAAGGTGATTGAATCTCTTGAGAATAGAGATGATGAATGATTCATTGATCCAATGATGATTAGTAATGATGATCATTGAAGGTACAAAGGTTGAAACCCTAATAGTACCTAAGTGATTAGTGCCAATTAAGGGATGAACCCTAATTTCTTATAGGATCAATGACTTGGTACACTATATTAATTATAGTAGTATGTACTTGAAGGAAGGGTTGATATGACCTAATCAAGTTGAGATAATGATAGCATGAATTCATATATGAATATGATTCATGTGGTGATTAAGGGTATGATCCTTAAAGTAGAGAGATCATGAAACCCTAATCATGAACATAAACCCTAATTGACAGGGTTATTGTGTTCTAACCCTAATTGAGGGCAATTCTAAATAAAACCCTAATTGAGGGTGTATCCTTGTGAAACCCTAGTTGAAGGTGTATCTATGTGAAGCCTAATCCTAATAATGGAATAGTAGCTGATACCCTAAAAAGGGAAGTATCTAATGTGGCTGTTTATAGGCAACTTTATAATAAAACAATGCCTTAAACTAAGATAAGTCCATATCATGTGAGATAGTTGGACAATTCTAATGTGTGGCCTATGCATTATATGCTAAGGGTGAGTATTTGGTAATGGAATGCAATAAGAGGGGAAATACTTTAATACAGGATAAAGTTGGTTAACTCAAGAGGGTCTGAAATGATGAGAAAATGATACATCAAGATATGATGGTTAACACATTTAGAACTTTAGGGTTTATATACCTTGATATACTCCAAATCCAAAATAATTGGGTAAGAAATATATGAAGTGTGATATGCAACTATTACAATGAAATGTAATGAGTTGTTGCACTTGATGAGTGTTAATTAATGCACCTTGAAAATGGGGTTAAGCCCAAATGATGAGTATGATGTAGTCATACCATGATGAGGATGAGAAATGAACTCATACCTTGAACTAATGATCATTAATGTTATATGATGAGACTAATGATCTTGAATAAATATTTATGATATCTTTGAATAATTTGTTGCCTAGTGAGAGGTGACAAGATGTGAATGGCCTTGTGAGCCATGTGAATAAGTTGTTTCCTAGTGAGAGGTGACAAGATGTGCAGTGGCCTGATGAGCCATGAGTGATGCTTGGGTAACAAGTATCATGTATACCTTGGTCAGATGACCTGAAGGTGATAGTTACCTAATAAATGGCAATGATGCTCAATGATGAGTGAAGGGTTTAAATACCCAGAGCCATATGATTATGGTGATGAGAATGTGAAGGGATGATAATTCCTAGTATTGAAATGAGGGACTGAGTTCCTAGGGTCTTTGAAAGACTGATAAGTATCTGATGAAAGTAATACATGTCTCTTTACAACATTGTTGTAATAAGTCTTGTTTGAGAACTTGGCTGATGCTAAAAGAATATGAGAATGTACTTAATAAATTAAGTGAAATCTATTCATGTAGTGCTCTGACCATAGATCCATCATCGTCAAGAATAGGTGATGGTGAAACGGGTGCCCGCGGCAAAACCCGGAGTGCATATTTTGAATATGTGGGGGTAAATGGGTGAAAACATCCTTACGTCCTCTTGAAGAGATTGTTGGAAGGTAAACAAGAAACCTCTCAATCCTTCATGAATATGTCGGGATGGATGTATCACGAATCTTCCGATGATTGGGTTAGATGGTGTACACATCTCCCAATGATACTTAATGTCAGATCGAGGAGATAAATAAGAAATCTCTCGATTGGCAATGAGAGTGCAGTTGACATTGTAACTCTGTAGCAAAGGTGCCAGTATACCCTGGATAGCAAGTTAGCAAAGACATGAGATGTCCTGTATGTGGTCTCGTACTGATCGAGATGAATGAGGTCTTGGAGTCCGGCTCTTCCATTGACCTATGTATGGTACCGATTTCGACTCCTAGCAGTGGTCGGTTGGAGTATGAGCGGTATACCTCATCTCCTCAGAGCATAAGTGTGATTGTAAAATGTAATCAGTCATATAGCATGTTTGCTTAAGGATTGAATACAGAGATTCATTGGCTGATGTTGCATTTCTTTGTGCATTCCTTAGTGGATAAATGTTAATTATGTTTCTTTATATTCTCTGCAAGGTAGACAGATGAATTACTTATCTACCATGGGTAGATGCAATGACCTCCTTGAGAATGGACATTATCTTATTCTATTCTATGAGGAATAATTCTGCCTGATAATGTAAAAGTAACCCCTGCTCAGTTTTAATTTAATAAACTGCAATAACAATGTTTTTGGCGGAGAGTTATATCTCTCGCTGGGGCAATTTTCAATTGTCTCACCCCCGTGGGAAACATTTTTTAGGTATGCATGTGAGGCAAAGCAGAAATCCTAGAACAAGGAAAGAGCAACAACAACAGCAACAGTAGGGACAACAATAAGATCTTCGGTGGAGATATTGTCTATCTAGTCATACAGATAGTAGTCCTATGTGTCGTCTCTGTACTCTCAGGTCCTCAGAGTTTTTAGTCAGTGTCTTATGAATCAATATGAGGTTTTGGCTTGATGCCTCGAGATTCGTATACTATCTGTATATAATGTTTATAAGACAGTTGATGTTGTAATCTTTGAGAAGGAATGGTACAGGTTGTGTACTTGTGATCCAGGATGAATTTGAAATACTTTGGTTCTTGGTTAAAGAGTTTTCCTGTGAATGGATCCCTTTGAAAATGTTTTAATTTTAAGTGATTTTCAGTAATCCGCTGCAAATAATTTGCTTCCACATTAGTTAATCATGTTTTCGCGAGGCGGTCACCACAATTACCATCATGCATCTTTTTATACTCCCAAATTTTCTTCCTACAGATGTTTGGTCAGAGCATCTAGAAGAAATATAGTCAACAGTTCCATACTAACTTATCCTAATATTTAGACACTTAACCAGAGTATCCTAATACTATATCCCATCAGTAAGCATATCATTTAGGTTATGTTAGACATCCATATCATCATTTAGTAATAGATCATATTCTTTATGTTGACATCTAATCTAAGCTTTGATACCATGTTGTTTAGATCCACCTTTTGATTAGCATAAATACCAACCACTAGGGAGAAATTGTAACATCCCAAATTTTTAAATAAAATAAGTTTAGAGTCAAAATTCAAACTTAGTTTTTATAGCAAATTATGCCAAATATTGAACACTTCATATGAAATTTAATATAGGAAGAAAATGAAACAAGTTTCCTTTATGTTCTTTATGACTAAATGATTTCAATACACATAAAAGTATAAATAACATTATTATTTATCTTTTTCTCTCTCTATTATAATCCTTCATTTATACATAAAAAGTTAATGAATAGTCCCTAGAGTGGATAAGCATATCATATCTCAAGATTTGACTCAAAATCTAACTCACTAAGGAAAGGATAATTCATTTTATTCATATACATTAAAATAATGACCAATATGAGTTTTATAGACAAAAGGTAGCCAAAACCTAAATTAAAAATATAATCATAATCTAGACTCCTCATTTAACCTATGTTTAAAATTTGAAATCAATAGGACTTCGGTTGACCCTCCAAATCGATTAGGAAAGTTAACATGTAGTTTGGATCAGACATTAATCGAATATTCAGATTATTTGCTAATTTAACCTAAGTCAATAATATTTAAATGTCACACATATTTATTTGGGTTTCTCACCTAAAGTCTCCTATAACACAGAGCTTGAGTTATCTGTATAGGATGCAAACTCCCCTTCTGTCATTGGATGCCCATTGTAGGGTTGTGGACTCATCACCTACCTTGAGTAGGAGACTGAGAATATGCAATCAAGGCCAAGATTCCTTCTCCAACCCTGATCTTACTCTAGAGAGTCTGAATTCCCAAAAATTTTTTACCATCACAATCCTTGATGCCACCCAAACCCAACCATCATATGGGACTTCGTGCCCTATTAACGAAACGTCCATTAAGGCTGGGACTCTCCTCGCCGCCATAGGTTAACCGAAAACCTTCCAGATCTCACACCTACATATCCAGGAGCAACTAACGAAACTCAACACTTTCTCCTCTCATTCGAATTTGATCATTTGTGCTCTAATCCACCCTGATAGATCTAGTTTTCATCTCCGGAGAACTCCATCATGACTCAACCCACCTCCGCCTTCTTTCGTTCAATTGATGTTTGGGTAAGCATCAAGGACCTCCCTTTGTGATTTTCCTTGCAATGACATCATTTGTTGTGTCCTATGGCCGAGTTTAGGGACCATACCAGTGTTCACCAACTTGGCCATCCAGTGTCCCTTCAACCACAAAAATAGTGTCTTTGACTTATCCTCGCTCCATTAATCATTTCTGCAGTCTTTGTGGCTACTCACACGCTGACAGATTTAAACCCCATTTCTCATACTTGGAAGTCACCTTTTAAACTCTATTTTGTAGATTTTGCCATGGCCGTTTTGACAATTTTGATACCATGGTACCCACGACCTAGGTTCTTCTTGACCGGAAGAAGTCAATGAATGCAATGGGATTATCTTCTAGTTTGGATCACCAGTGGTTTGTGAGTTTGATTCGTGCCCCAAGTTTCTGAAGTACTGCTTCATCCCGCAATGCGGAACAAAATCCCTACATGTGATTTTTCGCTCTACCCTTTTTCTCATCTTTATTTTGAAAGATGGTGCATGGGAAAAAGTATGATTTCACATGTTTTTGTTGTCTCAACTACAGGTGTAGGTAAGGAAAGCTAGGCCAGCTGGTCATTTTGCTTTCTGCCACCTTGGTAGAGTTTCATGCCATGGTTATGTACATGTGTATTTATGGAATTTCCTAATTGGTTGGTTTTTGGGAATTCAAGTAATTAAACTAATGATAAAAAAAATAAGTGCAAATACTCGTTGGAAAGGTTTGTTTACATGGAATCCATTTTTAGGGTTTTCAAACCATGTTTCCTTTTCTATACTGATGTTTTCATAGGGAACCCTAAAACCCAATTTTTTTAAGTAGCATGTTAATTAGTTCAGTATTGTTCAAACAAAGCTTTTCAAATTCAAAGATCTAAATGATCTAATTAGTGACCCTAACCCTAATTCGGTACAGTAAGACCATGTTTTTCTAAAACTCATTAGGGTTTAGTAAGTGATTAAAAATAATAATTAATAAGAATCATGTTAATTTCAGGAGACTTAGGATTGACACAAGATCAGAGACACTAACTTAGGATCTCCTTTGCTCCAAGGTAAGAAAATTCATGAACATTGAGTATTTAGTATTGGTTTTCAACGCCTTATGATCATTATGATGATCAAGATGAATTATATGCTTAGTTACATATTTCAAGTTGAATCCTAACTGCATGAAAGATCTCCTCAAGTTATTAATTGATTTTTATGCTTCAATAACTCTTTCAAGAATTAATGTCACATTCATATGGAGTCGGTTCAATTTATTATTTCAAGTTGAAAATAAATCATGTAATTGGTTGTATTATTTTGTCCTCATCATGTTAATGTTAATCGCTCGAGCCTTATGAGTTCAAATGGAACATAGTGGCACTTATGTGCAAATTATTAGTTCAAATGGAACATAGTGGCACTTATGTTCAGATCATGAGTTTGAATGGAGAATAATGGAACTAATGTGCAAATCATGAGCTCAATTGGAGCATTAATAATGACACTTAGGTGCAAATCATAAGTTCAAGTGGAACATTAGTTGAGCCTATGGGCCTTATGACATAGTTGTTGCATAAGACTAGAAACACCATAATAAACTACCAAGATCATATTATGAGAATCCAAATTTATGATTCAATTAGTTTCATGTTTCCTTATTGATAGGTTATTATTTTATTATAACAATACTCAATGATGCTTGCTCTAACATGTTTTCCATTTTGAATGCATGGTTGGTGACGTGATGTCCACAGGAGGAAAGATTAAGGGAGATTAACCAATGAGCATACATCTCAAGAAAAAATTAAGAGTATAGCCCTAGTGGCATGCTAACTATCCCATGGCATTTAATTCAATTTTCAATTACTATGAAGATTATGTATTAGTTTAGCTTAGTTTAAAGTTTAATTTTTATGTTGTGGAACTTGAGACATGAGATTTGCATTAATTTCCTAATTTGGTTGAATGAAATTATCTTTTTATGCAATGATTATCATTTTGTGACATCCGAATGTGAACTAAGATTCCCTTGGTAATGTATATGTTTTAGAAAATTTGATTCGTTATAAAAATCCTAATCCTAAACCTAGATTAAGAACAAAACACCTCATTCTCAAAAAACATGAGAAACATGGTATACATGTAGAGCTCCAGGTCTTGAGGCCTTCGATAAAATGATCTTAATAGAAATGATTGGATAACCCATATCACAAAGGTGCACCCTCTTTCCTAGGATTCCATCACTAAAGAAATTTGTGGTTAACCATATTCAACCCAGAGTTGTTCTAGGACTCCTAAACTATTGGGAAGTTGATCTCAGGATGTGAGTGATTGAGGATAAAGTCCGTAGTGGAAGCTAGTGGTGGTCTATGGGGCTAGTCACCATTCCTAAAACTCTACTAGAGGATCAAGAAGTGGGCCCATGGATCACGGATGATATTCGAATCAAAACCTCTCTAGTAGGTGGGACCCACATGGGCAAGTGGCATACCAATCTTCACCCATACAGTCCATGCATGTTAGAAAGGGATATATATGGTGATGTAACCACCCTTGTAGTGGTAGACATGGTCAAGATCTAGGTGCACATGGGTCACACTCAAATGGGGAATTATTGAGGCCTTATAGTTGAACCTTGTTAAGGACGACAAGAGTCCAAGTGGGGGAGATGATAAGGTCCTAGATCTTGTGGCCTTAGATAAAATTATCTTGAGTGGAATTATTTGACTTCCCATATCATCAAGGAACACCTCCTTTCCCATTACTAAAGAACTATGTGGTTAAACAGGCTCAGGCCTAAATCCTATGAAAATGGGTAACCGATCATGAAGTTGAATCTAGGATGTGTGTAAGTGAGGATAAAGAGTGCTCCCAAGGCTAGTGGTGGTCTTTGGGGCCAGAAAACATTCCCAAAACTCTAATAGAGCCTTGGGTAGTGGTCCCAGACATTACAATATGAGAAACACATGTAAAGTTTTCCTTTTCTTCAAAATTTAAAGAAACAAATTACACATCAAAACATTCACCTAGACAAATATCACAAATATGTTTCAGCCAGTAATTCCAAAGAAGGTCTTCTTACACACATGTACTTTGATGTACAATAGATTACATATATATATTTAAGAAAAAAATCAAACAACAATACATATCTGAAAGGAGAGAGTACGAGGACATCCTAATCTAGATACCATTTTACATCTTCTTCTTCACAAACTCTCTGTTGGATGGAATTACACCTAAAAACATTTGAAGCAACCTCATGAAACTCGTAAAGAGAGCCAATGAGTGGATACCTCCCACTTGAGCTAAGTATCATGCATCAACATCCTATTAAATATATCAAACTTATAAGAAACTCATAGATATTTCTATGTAAAGAATATGATTACAATAGTTAGTAATTCTAGTTTATAAACATAAACTAATTCTCTCTAAGGAAATTAATTAATTAAATCCCTACAACTTTAACCTTCATTGAGAGCATATCTATGATCCAATCAAAAATATTAATCATTTTAGACTTTCAAACCTATTACAGAGGTGACCATTCAAGATCTAAACCTATTTAGGCTCAAGACATAACAATAACATCATTTTTTCCACACCTTACCAGCCAGACTAGAAACATATCTTGCATACCTAAAGCTAAAGTCTACATAAGAAATTTCTACCAAACAAGTCTATTCAATCCTAGAATAAATTAGTATTCAAAGTTTAAGATCAAATTCCGTACCAATCAGATAAGAATAAGACATTAGATTATCTTTATAAAAGAATGATTACTTTTCACAACAAGAAATATTCAACAATAGTAGATATATTAACTACCAATAAAAGAAATATAAAAAACATTCAATTAATATTCTACACGACTTGTCATTTTTTATTCATTTGTCCTAAAACTAATTAGCTAGTACCTCACCGACTAGAAATCACCATGTCAGTTTCTTGTGTTAGTGAATCTTCATCATTGCTTAGGATTTAGTTGATTACTCTAAGATATCTACAAGACAGCCTAGTCCATTGTAGAGTTTCCTAAGGAGGCTCAAGTCCTCATCTTCGGTACACAAGATAGGAACGAACAAAATAGAGTATCACATATCATCATGTTTGTGATGTTTTACAATTTGCATTTCAACAAAGTATATTTCTTATGGACATAGTCTTTCAAAATAGAGGATTTAGAGTCAGAAGCATGCCATGTGACTTACTCCTAAATCCTAGAGGTCTAAAATTATGTTCTCGATGCACTTTCCAAAAATCCTTCTCATGATCTTGTAACTAATTCAAGGAGATATGTTTCATTTCCTCGGTATGGACCTTGGGAGAAACTCACATTGTTCAGGTCACCTAACTAGATTTATTTGTCCTTTACTTAATCCTCTTACTCATCTTAATAAAAAGTTTACTCATCATATATCATGTGTGTACATTCTCGTGCAACTAGAATGGCATGAATTAGATTAGGGTATCAAGAAAAACAATCATTATATTAAGAACCACAACAATCTATGATTAAAAAAATGCATGTTTCTTTCCTATTGTCACATCATTTCCTATGATATATTATCAGTGAGCTATCAGACTCAAAAATAACATAATTCTCATGTATTTACCCTAGTCAGGGTCAGTCAATTGCAAATAAATACATGTTATTTCAATCCCTACATATTTCTTATTAGTTCATTCAATATCACACTTTTCATCAAATGTTCACAAAGACATTGGGACCCACAAAAATATAAGCATATAAACCTCTTCTTTATTTGTCATGCTCAACATAGGTTTTATATATGAAATATACGTATTCCATTCTATTTCAGTAGATATAACAAAATATCAATGCATACATGTGGTTAACACACAATACTCCACTTTTACTATTTACCGTTCTTCAATTAGGCTTACTATTCAACAATTATTTGACCACCTTTCAAATCCATCGGAAATGACCTCTCTAAGAATACAAGTATTCTAGCATACAATTACAATCCAAGAATGCATTCTTATAAACCAATCTACATCCTTGAACTCCATCTTATATTTGAATTAGACTATATTTATAGACATCCCTTGATTCCCATTTTAGAGCATTATTCATATTATCACATAGCCCATCATATTAGGGTTACAATTAGGTTTTTACATCCATGAAGATAACTACTTGGTTTTCTAATTAGGTTCTTAGATCCACCAAGAAAACTAATTCATTTTCTACCCATTATAGATTCATTACTCTTAACTTCTTTCATTTCATGGTAATTACATTATTGAAATAAATCACTCGTAAATCACTTAATGTACAATGCTTCTCTATCTTTGAAATCCATTATAGTGTAGTTTTGGTGTTTTTTTTTGAACTTTCATCAACCTAAATGTATTTAGAATAAGTAGATTCAAGACATCATCATAAACCTTTTATTAATATTTATTGCATTACTTATCATCCCAATATATTTCATGCTTGTCCATTTTCTTTCCTACAATTAGATACATGTGCCATGTTATTTGACTTCTAGTGGAATATTGATAACTAAAAAAGATCCTTCCATTTCTATAAGTCTAATCACATTAGGAATTAAAACAGATCAGGGATACTTCTTCTTACTACTTAATCTCTAGTCATTCTCAATTCATCATCATGTGACTTATATAAAAGACTTGCATTCATGTGAGGTTTACCCAATATTCCTTAATTTAAACTATAATACATGCATTAGGATTAGATCATATTCATGAGAATTATCACCTTCATTTAGAGTAATATTACCTACAGTTAGCATTTATTTATATTAAGTAATATACAAGTTAGATCTTTATCATTCATACTCATTCTAATAATAAATTTTAGGGCTTTCAAGAAATTAGACTAGTTCAATACATCTTAACTAATCTTGAAAAGCACCTTATCAATGAATATTTGAATGAAGGTGTACATGTGTTCCTTAAGGCTATTCATAATACATGTAAACCCTAGTTTCCATTCCTACACAATCCAAACATTGTTTACATGTATCCATTGATTCAGCGGCTCATTCTAGTCAATCATTGACTGGCCTAAATCACGCGTCCAAAAGAGCAGATTTAAAGTAGTCAAATTTTTAAAGAGATAACCCGACTCTCAGGCCCCCGCAACGATAACGAGGTCCGATGTAGCGATCGGGGTCGAACACAGGGACAAGGTTGGTAGTGCCAAGAATGCAGAATCAACACTTCTATACTCTGGTAGAAAGAGAAGAGGATTAAAAGGTGTTCCCCAAGGAATGACAACCTGAAGTCAAAAACAAAAGGGCCAAAGAAAAGAAAAGAAAAGAAAACAAACCAAAATGAGGATAAGGAAAACTCAGACCGGGGCTCACTTAACTAAGATGTTCCCATAACCAACATATTATCCCTCCTCCCTGCATGCACATATAAAAAATATGAGCAACCATGCAAAGCCTCATTCCACTCTCTCTCGAGGTGAGGAAAGAACCAGACTTAAAAGAAGTCTCTCTCTCTCTCTCGAGAAGAAGAAGAAGAAATCTCAAAAGCCTTACGGCAAAACATATGGGTTAAAGCACCGGGAATCTAACACTCTCATGCATTCATGTTGCTCTACGTCACGGATAGAAGTGATATTACTCTCTCGAGATATCAACGATCAAACATCGTAAGACGATAGCTAAACATACAAGCGAAGCGTTTAAAGCAAGCACATAGAGGTAACTTTCATATGGGCAAGGATATACATACATGAAAGGATAGATATGTCGCAATAAGGAAACATTGTAAAGAAAAACTATTTCCAACTGGAGTTACAAGAAAGATGATGGTTTTAGCAGTTTTTAGGGGTTTTGTGCAACAACATCCAAGGAGATAAAACTATTGTCCAGGCCAGGCACGGAGGAAGAAAACTTAGGAATAACAAGCGTCAGCAGAAAAACACCATGCACCCCTTCTCTCAAAGAGGGTACCTCCAACCGAATGCCAACACCCTCTCTCAAGGGTAATGGACATAGGTTGGAGTGGGGTGGCAACCTGAAGAAGCTCCAACCCTGGGTACTCTCATACTCCTGGGTCAGATCGAGCTCTAGAGTTACAACGTCCTTCTCTCGGAGGAGTTGAAACGGGAAACACATTTCGATAGCTAGACGAAACATGTTCCAAACATACAAGCTAAAACTCAGATGCTAAATAAGAAATCATCCAACAAAAGGAATCCAAACACAGAACAACATGCATTAAACTCCACAGATTCTGTAAGCATAGATATTGTGTAAAAGGGGTTTGGTTACAATGCATAATGAATGTAAATGCTAAAAGGGAAGATATGTATCGCCTCCTTGATGTAGGAGGGCGATATACAACAGCGACCCCTAAGGCACAACTAACCCGGTACCGGGTGGAATCTCTACCCGATATGCCCATGTTGGGCGATAGACCACGATGGGAAGGCGTATCGGTCAGGGCTTCCTACCCGATACGGTCATGTCGGGCGACACGCCATGATGATGATCCGTATCAGGTTCGGTGTTGTGTCGGGTTAGAAGGAACTTAGGTTCTCAGTTTCCATGTATCGAGTGTAAAGGGCGAGCCATCTCGAGTTGAAGCCCATCTAGGGACACGACACGCTAGGTGGCCTTCTTAGTCGTATCGGTCTGTTGCGGCTACCGGAATGGGTTCTAAGTGAACCACTCCCACCCTCTTGGGTTGGGGGGTGTGCTCACCTAGTGTCACCCGACACGCCTTGGTTGTCGACACACTAGCACCTGAAGCTATCCAAAGTTAGCTTTCTCCAGGTTTTCTGACCCGTCCCATCAGAGTCCTATAGTTACTATTTATAGGCAGCAGTTGGAGGAGGTTGCGGTTCTCCAGGCGCCATGTATCTTTGATCGGCTCTGCACATGTGTCTTTGGGGATGATTGATGTGTGCGTGTCGCCCGACACAGTAGGTCGTCGTGACGTATCGGGCTACAAGTGTATCGGGTGGCCACGGTGGGCAGACGCTTCCCGACGAGTGGCTCGTATCACGTGATATGCCATAATGGGATAATTAGTAGTGACAGGCAGAGCTCTCTATCGGGTAAGTGGCGAACCACCCGTCGGGGCCTCCTTGCACGACACGCCCGTGTCGCGTTGCTGCTATATCGGGCTGAAGCTTCGATGGGTGAGTGGCGTGTCGGGTTGCTGGTAGAAGGGCCGATGTAGGTGAGCACCGTTCATGGGCTGGGATGGGCCTTTAGCGGTCTTTTAGGTATAAAACAGGGAAAAATTTATACAAAAGATGGAAAAATAGTTAAGGGCATATCGTAGTTTACTTTTGTGCAAAACATGATAAAAATTGAGAGGAAAAATAGTTTAGAGGGCAGTTTTGACAAGGAAATAAGTGTTATAAACAACCATAAATGAGTGTTATCAACTCCCCCAAACTTAGCATTTTGATTGTCCTCAATCAAACTGTTCCTATTTTTAAAGTTCGTTCGCGATACTACTTCATGACCAGACATTGTCCTCGTATAAGGGGTTTAAGCATGCTTTTTAAAACGTTCATTGGGAAAATTACATCTACTCACAAGCAACGGGCTTTATTGTTTTTCGTTGCCTTATTTACGCAAAAATGTTCTCTTCATCTACGACGAGACTTTGGTGTATGGTTTCGAAGTTAGCTTTCACACCGAACAACTTTTTGGAGCAAGAAGTTGGGTTTTTAGGAAGGCTAAAGGCTTTTTGGTTTTTTCTTTTTTCCCATTGGTCCATCCAGGTATGGGTCCGTTAGCGGGCAAGTGGTCCCTACAGTCCAAGCCAGTTGGCTTTAGAGCAGTGATTTCACATCCTACGTACCACTGCCCCAGATCTACCATGCCTAAAGATGGATACTTTTGGAAGAACAAGTGTGTTGTTTGTTGTTTTTTTTTCATTAGGCACAACTCTCATGCTTTTATTCACTCTCATAAGGCTTTTTTTCATTTTGGAATTTTGGTGGATAAGGGGGGAAAAGAGTTTTGCTGTTCTGGCAACTTTTTCCTTCATATGCACAACTCTTAGTTGTTGTGAGATTATTTTTGTTTCAAAATTGGCATAGAAAAAGTCGTAGCCTTTTTGTCGTTTGAGATTGCATTTACAGAATGATCTTAACAAAAGTGTGCACCACCTTAGACACAAATAGAACAAGATGGGAGAAGTAGTATTTGATATTTACTATAGAATGCATATGTACAATTGTAAAGAGGCAAGGAGTTGTATATGCATTGTTTTGTATCAGACTTGTATATGTATATGTACACATGATATGTATAAGAGAATGAAGAAAGGCAAAATGTAAGAACTTTTAGTACCTCCCTCATTGATATATAGTACCCCCCCAAACTTAACCCACACTCTGTCCCAGAGTTGTGAGATAAATAAGGTAGGATAGTGATAAGTCAATGAGGGTTTAGATGGTGAGCGCGCCTCCTTCATATATAAGCTCCCACACATATTCTATGCGTTTGCTGTGGTAGTCGATGTGGTGGAGCTTGTCAGACGTTTGTTGTAGCGCCACCGAGCTAGAGATCCATTCTAGCACGTAGATGCCACAGTCAGTTGATTGTGGAACTTGTTGTGGACTGCTGTGGCAGAATTGAAGCTCGTGCCATGCATTTGCCATGTTTTCTAGGAATGTCTGGATCAGTGTTGCCACCTCGGTGTAGTATTTTCTGGCTAAGCGCTCGAGGGGTGTCAACGCGGTTGATGTACATTGCACCAAATGATCTTTATTGTTGTCTGAGCTGTTGTAGAAGATTGTTGCTCGTGGGTGAGTGTACACCATCAGGAGCGTCCAGTGATTGTAGTGCAAGATCAAAAAGAAGATGATACGCGACATGCTGCTTTGTATCTTTGCCAGAAATGACTGCTTCGCTCCTGACTCGTCAACTAGGCAGATATCGTTGAACAACATAGGATGGACGATATATGCGTGTTCAAACTTTCTTTGTAGTACTTGGATGTAGGTTGCCGCTACTGACATTGCCAGACATTGTCCTTCCTTTATCATGTCATGAAGATCATCCACTGGGACAATGGCATCTTTTGCCTCATAGATGACGTCTGCGGGGGTAGAATCAACCAACTTCTGTAGAATTTTATTGACCTATTCCTGGGCTAATGAAGAACATGCGGAACGGTCGAAGTTGCTGACTATTTCTTATGAAGCATCAGGCAAAGCGGGGTCTTCAGTTGTAAGAATATCACACAGAATTTCCATCTGCTTGCCTGCCCCGTAAACGTCCTCGGCTATTTCAGCTTCTCCCTCTTGAGGCTGCTGGGTTGGGAGGATTTTTTGTCTTGATCGCTGTCCAACAACTTATCTGGTATGTCTATCTCTTGGGAATAGTGCCCGTCCTTGATCAGCAGTAGAGCATACGTGCCCCTGAATTGATAGAAATTTTGGTCCTTGAGATGCCTTAGGTATCCGAAGATGTGTAGCATCTCAATGGCACACAGGACGACGAAGGCGTTGTTTCCACTTCCCTCTTCTTCTTGAATGGGGAAGGCGATGAGTGTAAAGAAATTCTAGACGCCTCTATGGCATTGGATTCCATACTTGATTGCGCGGTGGAGACGCAGTGGGAGAAGCCTCAGATATCTATCTTCGGGGTGAACGAAGGTGTTTCCTGAGCGTGGGACATCCTTGTTGCAGCAGCTGAGGAGTTGGACGTCATGATTCTGGAGGTCTGCCACATAAAGGAACATGTTCCTTTGATGCTTGTAGGGGGCCAACACTAGGTTGGGCTTGTGCTCTTCGATGTACTCTGGCATGCTGGCCACCTGTGTAGAGTTGTATAGCCCCTTTTCAATCTTCTCGCCAAAGCTGGGGTGTCATTGTAAATGAGCTGCTGGCTTGTCCTGATGCCTGCGTTCTCGATAATGGCACCTTGTAGGACCCTGAAGAGTTTCTTTCTGACGACGGCCGGTGAGCGGAACATGCTCCTCAAAACTCCCCATCATACGGAGAAGTAGTCGTCGCTCCAGACGACGTCTTCCTCATCTTCCTGCGATCTCGGGACCTTGTTCAACAATTTCTGGTCTCTGATCATCAGGTATCCGATGTCTCTTCTATTGAAGTCTGCCATCTCGAAGGAGGGGATTTCAGACGACGCAGAAAATGCGTCTGCCATCGAACTCTTTCCTCTGGGGGGGGTGTCTGTTCTTAGCAGTATAGATGTCCCCCCCTTTTCCCTCTGATTATTCAGAAAAAATCCTACCCGATATTGATTGATTTGTCATTGTCTTCAGCTTCATCGAGGGAGGCTGAGGGAGTAGCTTCTTCTATGTCGTGGGAACTCTCCTGTCCTGCTGGAGCCCTGTCGGCCGACTTGTGTGTCGCCCCTTCCTCAGGCATTGTGGAGGGCCCGCTGGAGGAGGAAGGGGACGACGTCTTGGAGGAGGACGTTGATGAGGAAGGTGGAAAGCCGGAGCGAGGAGGTGATGGAGACCTCCTTGGCTGCCTTGAATGGGGGTGGCCATCTCTCCAGTCCAACCTTTCTTCTATTGCATCTAGGTGTTGGAGCTCCAACTGCATTGTTTTGTTGAGGGCTTCTAGTTGGCCGGGAAGGCCAACTAAGGTCAGCAGTTGCTGCTCCTAGTTTTTCAGCCACTCTTGGAAAATAGTAAACTTGCGGGTGAGGGAAGTGAAAGTAACGGAGTGGTTGCATGTTACCTCCCATAAGTAGTCAAATTCTTGATCCAAGATCTGCCCCATTGATGGAGGGACTGTGGACGATCTGCCCCTCAGTCTCCTAACGTCCCTCACGTGAGAAGTTTGGCTCAATGAGTGTGCGTCTCCACTCGTGTCTGAATCTATGCAGATTGTGGATGATGGAATCGTTTCAGAGCGGGGAGTTGGTGCCTTCGTGGCTGCCTCTGCCTTGCTTGCTTCTGGTGGTGGGGAGGGGCGCGGAGAAAGCGGGTGTTGGTCCACCAATTGGTTGTCGGAAACCTCCTCCACAACCACCACTGGCGATGTTGGCAGTGGCGTGGGCTGCAAATATCTGAGCTCTGCCTCAAGGAGCTCAGTGAACGTACCGTTGCTGGTGTCCAGCTGCATCGCTTCTTATGCCATTGAAGGTACAACAGAAGTTTTGGGAGCTGCGGCTATCTCTTCCGCGGCAGCTTCCCTCGGGGCTATTGTCATTGTTTCAGCCTCGGTTGTTTCGGCGACCTCCATGATCACCATTGTTTCCTCGGCGACCACAGTAGTTGTTGTTGTGGTAGTCGTGGCCAGCTCGAGAGTGGGGGCGACAACAGTCGCTGCCTTGTCTTGCCAGGCGTCAAGAGGGATATGTCTTCCTGTCGCAACTGTCCTCTCTTGTACCCTCGTGGTGGCAGCATAAGCGGCTTCAACCATCACAACTTCAATCTCTATTGTGGTGAAGACCAGCTTTTATGCATCGCAGCTGGCACAACGTGGGGGCGGCAGGAGGGTGTTTGTTCTTGTGAACTTATAGAAGTAACAGTGCCCCTCCTTCTTGATGATGCTAGCCCTCATTAGGAATTTGAGGTCAATCTTGTCATCACCTCTCGTCCTTGAGAGGCTACGCGGCTCCCTGGGGTATCCTAACCCTACCGCAATAAGATTCACCAGTCTGCCCATGTTGTAGTCCTTAGTGGCGTCCTTTACTGAATGAAGATGATTGAGGAGGAATCGCCCCAAGTTGATCGTGCATCCTTCCATCATGTGCCACATGAGGTGGAGCTCTTCAGTGTAGAGGTTGCTTGACTTGTACTTGCTGAAGAGTAGGAACACAATGATCTTGTGCACTATCCTCCAGAAATAGGAGTGCACTGCCGCCACCTTACTTCCCGACTTGAACGTTGACTCACCAGTCAGCTTCCTCCAGAGTGCGACCGGGTTGAACCCGTCGCCTTCGATGATTCTGACACCGTTGTTTAGTTCTTTTTCTGCTTCGCTGGAGGAGAAGATCTCATTGAGTAACTTTATAGATATGTTGTGCTCAACGTTATACAGCCGTCCTTGTAGTCTGTCCACTCTGCCAAATCTTTCGATGTCTTCTGGTCTATTCTGCACCTGGAAGACGGACGACATGAACTCCCTTATGAGTTCTGTGTAGTAGGCGGAGTGGCTGAAGCAGATTTTTCTCAGCCCACCAGTTGCTAGGACATTTTGCAGCTTGTCGAAAATGCCTATCTGGTGGAAGGACGACTGGTGGCAGAATCGGCTTGGCCTGTAGACCTTGGCTGCCAATTCTATGTAATGCCTCCTGTGCTCATCATCTTTGGGCATGAACCGGCCTGGTGAGTGATCTAGAGGCTCCGGCTCAGCCGTCATGGTTGAGACTGTTGTTGGGGCTGTTGCATCTTCCATCCTGCCGCTTCTCGGCCTCGGATGGCCCTGCTGCATCGAGGATCAGGCGCTTCTGCCCGACTGTGGTGGCTTCCGCTGTGGCCTCAAGGTTGGTCCTCCGGCCTTGGTCATCTACTTGTACGACGGTTTGCTTGGTGCGGGTCATTTCTGTTATCATCAAACAAGTGTATGGTAAATAACTAGATTACTAAAATGTGTCACACTACCTGATATCGGGCGGCAGACCAAGGGAGTCACGATGCCCGATATAAGGTAGGTGATGTTTGAAAAACTAGTTAAAACAAACAAATCTAGATACAAGCAATTCGATATCGGGCACCAAAAGAAAATGTGTCGTGCTGCCCGATATCGGGTTTGACCGATAGGGTAGATCAATATTGGGTCTGACCGATAGGGTAGATCGATATCGGGATGCTACACTAAATAGACCTCGCTTGATACGCGTGTTCGATAAGGGTTCAAGCATGATACTTGTGTCGCACGACAAGGGTCAAAGCTGGTATGGTCTTAAGGAGGAAAAATGCAAGGATATCGCAAGATAGGCCCGCCCGATATGAGCGTTGCTCGATATGTTCTCATGAGAAAAGGTGTCGCCCGACACGGGTAAAACGTGAGGCGATACAAGCTAAAACTTTATTAAGACTGGGCATTAAGGGTCTCGCCCGATACCAGGCATTGGTCGGGAACACGATAGATGTGTGTCGTGTGACGAAGTCAAAAGAGACAGGAAGCCCGACAAGAAAAACTCGATATGAGATGTTGCCCAGTACAAGCGTGTGTCGCACGATACAGAAAGAACTAAAGTCTTGTGCCCGACATGGGTTGCGTGAAACGATAGGCGTGTCGGGGAACCCGTGTGATACGTGTACCGAGTTATACCTTTGTCGTCTGAAGGTCATGACGGGCGACACAGGAGCAAACAGAAGGTTGGTCGACACGAGAGATGGAGCGAGAGTAAAATGTGTGATATGGGTGTAGGTGAAAAATAAATGACAATGCTCGACACGGTAAAACTATACTTGCTATATATAGCCATGTCATGCTGGGGTAAATCAGGTAAAAACAAGGCACATGTCATCTAGAGAGACAAATCATTCCCGATGCGCAGTCTAATCCGTCTCTTCAAGGGTCAAAATGGCTTCCTAAGCAAGTCTCACGTCGTGTGGTGTGCGTGTCGCACGATACGTTGCCGACACAAGAATGCTTGCCAGATATGAAACATGCAGTTGCATGACACGGGGCTTCCTACCCGACACAGCTGTCGTGTCGCGCGTAAGTTTTTCCTGATACAAATAAAAAAGCGAGATTTGCTAAAGAAGCGAGGTAAAAAAAAATTATGAAGAATATTCTATACAAAAATATAAAAAGGAGTAAAACTTAGATTGAAAGTATAGGCAAATATAGAGGTAAAGAGAGCGTTGATGAGTAGAGCATCACTGGCAAGAAAGAATACTCTCTGCCTCAAATAGTATTACCCATCAAAGCTTCATAAAACTAAACTGGTGGCCCATAAAACAAGAGAGTCTACGCATGTGGCGCATGCACTGACTTGGGCCTTATTATAATGATAATGTTCATAATGTTTTTCTGAATCAAAGGTAAATAACATCCTATGCTAGGAAAAGTAAAATTTTGGGCTGCCTCCCGAAGAGCGATGTAGTTTCCATCGTCAGCTCGACAATCTTCAAACTCCTTTCACTTCGATCCTTTGGTTGTTGCTTCGGCGTCCTACAGTGTTATCTCCGATCTTCTTACGAATGCTTCATCTGCATAGAATCTTTTCAACCTGTGCCCATTGACCTTGAAAATCCCAGTCTTTTCTCCTTGAATTTCCATCATTCCTGATGGATAAATATTTACCATAGAGAAGGGGTCTGACCATCTGGTTCTGAGCTTCCCAGGGAAAAGACGAATGCTAGAGTTGAAGAGAAAGACCTTGTCACCTTCCCTAATATCCTTACTTCTTAGGTGGGCATCATGCCACACCTTAGTCCTTTGTTTCTAAATCCTTGCATTTTCATAAGCATGTAATCTTAGCTTCTCAAGCTCTTGCAACTATAGAAATCTCTTTTGTTCGACCTTTTCCATATCCCTATTTAGAAACTTAATCGCCCAGAGGGCTTTGTGGTCAAGCTCTAAAGGTAAATGTCACGACTTTTCATAGATTAACATGTAAGGTGTCGTGCCTATGGGCGTCTTGTATGCTTTTCTATAGGCCCAGAGAGCATCATCGAGTTTCATGGACCAATCCTTTCGCGTGCGACTGACGGTCTTTTCCAAGATTTGTTTAATCTGTCTATTTGATACCTCCACCTGCCCAGAAGTCTGGGGGTGGTAGGGTGTGGCAACTTTATGCTTGACCTGGTACTCCTTCAGTAGTGCCTCAAATTGATTTTCTCTAAAGTGTGATCCGCCGTCCCTTATCACTGGTTTGGTATCCTTCTTTTGCATCAGGTAGCGTATGGCCCCATGGTCGGTATATAATTTCACTTTTGCTCCTATAAGATATGATTTGAACTTGTCAAATGCGAAAACGATCGCTAACATCTCTTTCTCTGTGGTGGTGTAGTTTACTTGTGCCTCATCTAGAGTACGACTTGCATAACAAATAACATGATGTTTCTTGTCTTTAGTCTGCCCTAGGACAACTCCCATAGCGTAGTCGCTAGCATCGTACATAAGTTCAAAGGGAAGCTCCCAATCTGGAGCTTGGAGAATAGGAGGGGTCACTAGGGCCTCTTTTAGCATTTGGAAAGCCTTCAAGCAGTCATCAGTAAAGTCAAATTCTGCATCCTTCATCAGCATGTTCGAGAGAGGTTTTGATATCTTTGAGAAATCCTTGATGAATCTTCTATAATAACCAGCGTGACCAAGAAAACTTTGTACTCCTATCATGGACCTTGGAGGAGGTAGTCTAGAAATAGACTCAACCTTGCTTATATCTACTTCAATATCTTTTTTGGAGACCTTATGGCCAAGCACTATGCCTTCTTGTACCATAAAATGACATTTCCCCCAGTTAAGAACTAAGTTCTTTTCCTCACATCGCTGCAAAACTAACGATAAGTTTTTCAAGAAGGCATCAAAATCCTTTCCAAAAATGGAAAAATCGTCCATAAAAACGTCTACAATGTCCTCCAGAAAGTCTGAGAACATTGAGATCGTGCAATGCTGGAACGTCGTAGGAGCATTGAATAGCCCGAACGACATCCTTCTAAAAGCATAAGTACCATATAAGAAGGTGAAGGTGGTCTTCTCCTAGTCATCCGGCAAAATAGGAACTTGATAAAATCCGAAATAACCGTTTAGAAAGTAGAAATACTCATGATGTGCAAGTCTTTCTAACACTTGGTCGAAGAAGGGGAGGGGGTAGTGATCTTTCTTGGTGGCTTGATTTAGCTTTCGATAGTCGACACACATCCTCCATCTAGTAATGGTTTGGACGGATACTTCATCACCTTTATCCCCCTTTACAACTGTCATGCCTCCCTTCTTGGGCACCACGTGAATCAGGCTCACCCAATTGTTGTCTCTAATCAGGTATATAATGCCCACATCTCTGAGCTTGATAACTTCTTTCTTTATGACTTCTTTCAACATCTGGTTCAACTTCCTCAAGGGTTGAACAAGGGGCTTTGCAGATTCCTCGAGATTTATTCAATGCATACACAGGACAGGGCTTAGCCCCTTAATGTCATCCAATGAATATCTGATAGCTGTTTTGTGGAGCCTTTGCTCTTCAAGGAGTCTTTCTAGCTGTTCTTTTATCAGATTGGCGTTGACTATGACAAGATTTCTTTCCTCAACATCTAGGAACACATACCTCAGTCCCTCCAGCACCTGCTTCAGCTCTGGATTAGGTTTTGGTACGTTCTCTTCTGTCATGGTCACTTCAAAAGAAGCATACTTCACCGTCTCTATAACCTCTTTATCTGCTTCATCTCGGCTCAGGTAGATGAGGACCTCAACTACCTCAATATTGTTGACCTCTAGATCCTCTTCGTTCAACACCCTCATAACAGGGTCTACCATTGCTGCATCCTCTTCTACTTCCTTGCAGTATTGATTGTAGCTGTCTACGAAGTAAGAAGATTCAAGTGGCGATGGTCCTTTCATTGAGTCTCTCAGCTTGAAATCTATGTGATCGTTCCCTACCCTCAGGGTTATCACGCCTTCAACGACGTCAATAAGTGCTCTTCCGGTCGCCAAGAAAGGACGATCGAATATGATGGGGCACTTAGGATCCTCAATAGTGTCGATTATAACAATGTCACAAGGGATGAAGAACCTTCCTACTCTGATCGACACATATTCCACCACTCCTACTGACCTTTTGAAAGTGTGGTCTGCCAACTCTATCCTCATGTTAGTCCCAACCATATCAGTCAGTCCTAATCGTTTGGCGAGGCTCAGAGGCATGAGGCTGATACTAGCCCCTAAATAGGCGAGACCCTTTCTTTCAACGTTATCTCCTACTGTGAAGGGTATGGTGAAGGCCCCAGGATCCTTTTTATTGGTTGGTAACTCAACTTTTATGAGGGATGTGGACATGTTGGCTAGGTATACATTTTCGATCCTCCCTCCTCGTCTTTTCTTCGTGACTAGATCCTTGAAGAATTTATTATAGGTCGGCATTTCTTCCAGGGCGTCTAGAAAAGGTACCTCCAAATGGAGCTTCTTCACTAATTCCATGAACTTTTCATATCTCTTCTTTAGGAGAGACTTTACAAGCTTGTATGGAAAAGGTAATCTTGGCGAGTACTGACTTCTCTTGGCATAAAATTCCTCTTCAGGTCCTGACTCCCTAACCGGTGGGTGCTGGCTTTCTCCTCTAATCGGATCTTCTGCCACCTTCTCAGACTCGGGTTCTTCAGTTCTTGTCTCCTCCTGGCATTCTATTGTCCATCCTGACCTGAGGGTTGCCATCTTAGTTGACTCCGTGCTAGAAGGGATCTTCCCCAAAGGGTTCTTTATGAGCTCATCCAACTGAGCAAGCTGTTGGTCTATCTGACGTTGGTGCGTTTGCATGTCTGCCATTTGGGTTTGCATAGAATTCAAAATGCCAGAATTGGATAATGTGCTTTGCACAAGTTGATTGTTTACTGTGTTTTGTCTTTTGACGAAGTCAAAAAGTTGCCCATTAAGTCTGGTTGACCACTACTCTTGGTATGACTTTGTGCTTGCCCTTGCCCTTGGCTTTGTCTTATGTTAGCAGCTTGACATGGTTGATACATTACCTGACCTTGATAATTGGTTTTCTTTGTTTGGAATGTGTTGGTCTTAGCGTACTGTCCCTACCCATTTCTCTTCTCGAAGCCAGATGGTGGCTTGGGTGGGTTGCTCAACTGATGCAAGTTCTCTGTGGCATCCTTATTTCCATAACTGAAGCCCGGATGGTCTGGCCTCTTGAAGTTGATGTAGGATACATTTGCAACTTCATCATCCTATGAATCACTTTCACTTGACTCTTCAGGCCGAGTATACACACAATTATCTACTCCATGGCCTCCTTCTCCATAGGTGACACATTTCATTACCTTCTCTGTTTGCTTCTTGCCATTTTCCCCTGACTCCTTTAGCTGTCTGACATCCGTAGCTATCTTCTATATCTGGGATGTAATCGCCTCTAGAGCCTTAGACTCAATTAATGGTCCTTCATTGGCGGCTTTCTTCGCATAACCTCTGTCGGTCCTATCATATTCAGTCCCGGCTTGAAGCTCGGCCATGTTCTCAATGATCTTTTTAGATCTACTAGGCTTCTTCCCAAGAATGTCGCTCCCAACAGCTGCATTTAGCGATACTCTCTCTTCAGGAGTTAGGCCATTGTAGAACGTTGTTATCAGAAAGCCTTTCTTGTAATTGTGGTGAGGGAAATCTCTCTGATACTCATGGTATCTCTCCCAGGCTTCATGTAGATTCTCTCCTAGTTTTTGCATAAAAGATGTGATCTTTTGCCTGCTCCTGAGAGTCTTTTCAGTAGGATAGAACTTGTTTATGAAAGCCTCTTCTAAGGCATTCCATCCATTCAAGGATTGATGTGATAGTCTAAGGTACCATGATAGTGCCTTGTCCTCCAAAGAGAAAATGAAACCCTTGCAGTAGATCACTTCTTGCGGTACCCCCCTCATTTTGATGGTGTCACATATATTTTTAAAAGCATCGAGATGATGATAAGGGTTGTCATTCTTGGAACTCCAACAAAAACTCTTATTCTGGATCATAGAAATCACAACGGTTTTTAGCTCAAAGTTTGCAGCTTCAAATCTCAGAATTACCACGGGGCATCTAGAGTTGTTGGCTTTTGTGGCTGCCAACTCTCGAAGAGTCTTTTCTTCTTCTTCAGAATCTTCACTGCCGCTGTCTCTACGATTTTTGTCTTGATTGTGATGATTCCTTCTATGCCTGTGGCGATGACGATGTCCTTCTTGGTGGTGGTCATTCTCAGGTTGTTCTTGTTCTTCATAATGATGATCGTCATTGTAACACTCATGTCTATCTTCATCACTTCTTGGAAGAGGTGGGTGTGGTCCAACTCTCAGATTCCACTCAATTGCGGAAAGGGGTGGCTCCACGCGAGGTGACATGATGAACAAAGTTAAATTTCGATAAAATGCTTCCCCCAGGCACCTGAACAAAATCATATGATCAAGTTAGAAAACTACGCTTGATAACCTTGAGGCATAGGAGTATAGTAAGCGGACTCAGGTTCTTAACCAATACCGTTTTGCCTTGTCCCCGACAACGATGCCAAAAAGTTGAACGACCTAAATCATGCGTCCAAAAGAGTGGATTTAAAGTAGTTGGACTTTTAAAGAAATAACCCGACTCTCAGGCCCCCGCAACGATAACGGGGTCCAATGTAGTGATCGGGGTCGAACACAGGGATGAGGTTGGTAGTGCCAAGAATGCAGAATCAACACTTCTATACTCTGATAGAAAGAGAAGAGGATTAAAATGTGTTCCCCAAGGAACGACAACCTGAAGTAAAAAACAAAAGGGCCAAAGAAAAGAAAACAAACCAAAACAAGGATAAGGAAAACTCGGACTGGGGCTCACTTAACTAAGACGTTCCCATAACCAACATATTATCCCTCCTCCCTGCATGCACATATCAAAAATACGAGCAACCGTGCAAAGCCTCATTCCACTCTCTCTCGAGGTGAGGAAAGAACCGGACTTAAAAGAAGTCTCTCTCTCTAGAGAAGACAACTCAAAATCCTTATGGAAAAACATATGGGTTAAAGCACCATCAATCTAACACTCTCGTACATTCATGCTGCTCTACGTCACAGATAGAAGCGATATTACTCTCTCGAGATACCGATGATCAAACATCGCAAGACGATAGCTAAACATACAAGTGAAGCATTTAAAGCAAGTGCATAGAGGTAACTTTCATATGGGCAAGGATAGATATGCCGCAACAAGGAAACATTGTAAAGAAAAACTATCTCCAACTGGAGTTATAAGAAAGGTGATGGTTTTAGGGTTGTAGCAATTTTTAGGGGTTTTGCGCAAAAACATCCAAGGAGATAAAACTATTGTCCAGGCTAGGCACAGAGGAAGAAAACTTAGGAATAACAAGAGGCAACAGAAAAACACCATGCACCCCTTCTCTCAAAGAGGGTACCTCCAACTGAATGTCAACACCCTCTCTCAATGGTAATGGACATAGGTTGGAGTGGGGGAGAAACCCAAAGTAGCTCCAACCCTGGGTACTCTCGTACTCCTGGGTCAGAGCGAGCTCTAGAGTGACAACATCCTTCTCTCGGAGGAGTTGAAACGGGAAACACATTTCGATAGCTGGTCAAAACATGTTCCAAACATACAAGCTAGAACTCAGATGCTAAATAAGAAATCATCCAACAAAAGGAATCCAAACAAAGAACAACATGTATTAAACTCCACAGATTCTGTAAGCATAGATATTGTGTAAAAGGGGTTCGGTTACAATGCATAATGAATGTAAATGCTAAAAAGGGAAGATAGGTATCACCTCCTTAATGTAGGAGGGCGATAGACAACAACGACCCCTAAGGCACAACTAACCTGGTATCGAGCGGAAGCTCTGCCCGATATGCCCATGTCGGGCGGCCACCCTGTTGGGCGACAAACCACGATGGGCAGGCATATCGATCAGGGCTTCTTACCCGATACAGTCATGTCGGGCAGCCACTCTGTCAGGCGAAACACCATGACGATGATCCGTATCGGGTTCGGTGTTGTGTCGGGTTAGAAGAAACTTAGGTTCTCGGGTTCCTTGTATCGGGTGTAAAGGGTGAGCTGTCTCGGGTTGAAGCCCATCTAGGGACCCAACACGTTGGGTGGCCTTCTTGGTCATATCGGTCTGCTGCGGCTACCGGGACGGGTTCTAAGTGAACCACTCCCGCCCCTCTCGGGTTGGGGATGTGCTCACCTAGTGTCTCCCGACACGCCTTGGATGTCGACACACTAGCACCTGAAGCTTTCCAAAGTTAGCTTTTGCCAGGTTTTCCTACCCGTCCCATCGGAGTCCTATAGCTTCTATTTATAGGCAGCAGTTGGAGGAGGTTGCGGTTCTTCGGGCGCCACGTATCCTTGATCGGCTCCGCACACATGGCTTTGGATATGATCAACGTGTGTGTGTCGCCTGGCACAGCAGGACGTAGCGACGTGTCGGGCTGAAAGCGTATCAGGTGGCCACAGTGGGCAGATGCTTCCCGACTAGTGGCTCGTATCACGCGACATGCCATAACGGGATGATTAGTCGTGGTGGGCAGAGCTCTCTATCGGGTAAGTGGCGTACCGCCCGTCAGGGCCTCCTTGCGCGACACGCACGTGTCGCATTGCTGCTATATCGGGTTGAAGCTTCGATGGGTGAGTGGCGTGTCAGGTTGCTGGTAGAAGGGTCGATGTAGGTGAGCACCGTTCATGGGCCGGGACGGGCCTTTAGCGGTCTTTTAGGTATAAAACAGGAAAAAATCTATACAAAAGATGGAAAAAGAGTTAAGGGCATAGCGTAGTTTACTTTTGTACAAAACATGACAAAAATTGAGAGGAAAAACAGTTTAGAGGGTAGTTTTGATAAGGAAATAAGTGCTATAAACATCCATAAAATGAGTGTTATCAATCATGCAACACTAGACCTAGACACGGAATACCGCCACTTCAAAATCTCATATTGATCCTAATGTAAATGACATATTTAATTTCCGTAAGATTTAGCAATACAATTGAGTAATTTCTACATATTCAATTCAAATAAGATTCTATACATGTCCATCAAGATTTCGATCATATCATTTATTAAGCTAATATTTAAGCATTCTTAGTATTAAACCACACCATCCTCTATCCGTAGGATTTTTCATTGAACTTGAATCAGTAGGTCAAGAAATAGAAATATACAAATCAATGAGAAAGAATCTAAATCAATAACATTCAATTCTCCAAAGTCTTCCCAAACGATCACCCAATTGCATACAAATATAAGCAAGGATCTTGTTTATTTTTGTTGTGATAGAAGTAGGCTTTCAACATGTTTACAAAGCTCAAAAAGGATATAAACACTCACCTTGGGAACCAAACACTTCAAAATAATTTTCCATGCTCTTGCAATTTTAGAAATCTAACCAAGGACCAAGGATTCAATACAAGTATTTCTCTTTCAACTCAGTAACCCTAGAAAAGGAGAATCAAAGGAAAAGCAAGAGAAAAAGAGTGATTTGATATTTTTTTATTTATATCATATGGAGGACGAAATTTATACTTAAAAGAGAAGATTCACCATGGAAACCTAACTAAAGAAGCAAAATGTACTTAATTTCATCAATTAAAAGAAGATAAAATCCTAAATCATCATTTTCACCTCTTTTTCCTACCAAACCTTAACACACTCTCTCTATAATGAGTTGTGTATCTTTGGATAGAAGGACAGATTATGGGAGCTGCTAGGGTGTTAGGTTAGAGATATATACAATTGTGGTACTTATACCAATTACAAACAAGTCCTTCAACACATTTTTATTTCAACATAATTAGTCATCACTAAGTTGTTCCTGTCATGCAACTTAGCCAATGAAGGGGTTTGTGGTTAATCAAATATACTCCAAATATAAGATGTTACCTGAAATGTTGTTTCAAAGATATATTTAAAATTTCATCCCAAAATGATAAACAAATGTATAACTACAAATCAAATATCATATTGTTATATTCCATCCTAAATGCACGATAGGCTATGTTGGTCATGAGTGAAAGTAGGTCGACCAACAGATCCAAAGAAAACTAAGAAAATTCTAATATTTTAGGAGAATACTTATATTTGGGTTATGCAAACTATATTCAAATTTCAAAGAAATTAGAGTTACAAATAAAATATTATAAATTGTTTATTACATCATTGTATTTATTAAAACATGTATTCATTTACGATCAAAATTCTAATTTTGTCCGACTAAGGTTTTCACATCTCATACCCTAATTATTCAAAATATAAACATACTTCGAATTTCATCATTACTCAAGCTTAAAAATGATCAGTCTAGTTAAGTGTGTAACAATCCAGACAACCTAATTAGCTAGCTAAGATGAAGTTGGGTTATTACAATCACCACCATCATTATGATGTAAACCTAAATCTCAACCTTGTTGGGATTGTTTACATGATCCTTCTTTCCCATTTGATCATATTCTCATCAAGGAGTTAAGGCTCTAAATTTCTCCTTATGAGCTTTTTCTAAATTTAATGTCTGCCACTTCTTAATTTAAGTGTGCTTGACTCAATAGCTTTACTTAAAGTTGGCACATTTGTCAATATGTGGTATACGTGTCCATGCCATTTCGATGACTCTCATTGAACTTGTCGGCAACACTCATCACTCCTTGTTTATTCCTTATAAAGTTACTCCTCAAGTGATCTTATCTTCCCACAAATCCATTGCATAGGCGTTTAGTCAAATCCATCCAAGTCGCAACACACTGTGGTATATTCAAACTTACTAACATATGACCTATATTTGAAAAAAAAAATGAATTGCCGTGTTTTGATTCTATAATTGACGTAAACAATTGCTGCACCGCACTACGAGGTTTAAATAAAACCCAATGCCGTAATATTCGGTGACTCTGTAGTCGAAAACCATTACCATTATCTATTGTCACCTTGTTGTCTCTACCCTATGGCATTTGCTGTTGGCTGTGATAACAGTAGTAAAACGTTTACTGCCGCTGTGGTCATTTATTATCCATTATCTTTTTCAACGGTGTCTTGTCAGTTGAGTAGCAATCGGATTTAATTCGGAGTACCTGTGATGGGTGGTCTCGAATGCATAATAGAGACAACAATGGAATCGGTGCGGTTCCACAGCGCCCACAAGCCGGTCCAAGGGTCCAGTCCACCCCACTCCACCCTGTCCGAATCCACTTGTGGCCCTGGACATCGACGCATGCTACGGATGGCTGCTGGGTCACCGTGCGATTCGATGAAATCGCGACAAGGATAGAAGGGAGGACGGCGACTGTACGGCGCACCCGCCATTGGCTGACGCTGACGGTGACGCACGACCGCTCCAGTTTAAATGCACTGGACCAAGGGGGCACCGTTGGCCATGATATGAGACTTACCAACTGGTGGGGTGTTACGGATGGATGGGCGTCAGCTCCCGGTACGAAACAGGTCAATGCTGTTAGCATGCTAGAGAGCTGTTAAACTTGTAAGCGTTCATTTCCTTTTTAAAGAAGTCTTTACTTCATATAAAGAAAAGGACAAGCACGAAATTTAAATTTTGTTAAGGAAAATGATATACAGGCCGGATCTTAGCTCACAAACGAGACCCGGTTTGTTTTTAACCTGGAGACGACCCGAAGAGTCTTCCGCAAGCGTTGCCTTTTCCGGGACTTGCCCACTTGCCACTCCCTATTGTCCCGCTCTTTCGTGCGCTAGGTGACGATGGTTCTCCCGTTTGATCTCTCACCGAAATCCCCCCCCCCCACCCCCCCTCTTTCGCTGGAGAAGACGGATGCAGCTCCCTGACGATATCACCGCAGCGATCGGCGGGAAGAGCGACTGAGCAGTGGTGGGATGACGAAATCACCGCAAAGAACAACTCCAACGACAGCATCGACGGAAACTTGCGATGCGGCGGGAGAGAAGCACGGCTCGCCGGAACAAACTGAAGATGCTACGGCAGCATCGGCGCAAAAAACAACTCCGGCGGCGGAGAAGTAGGATTCGACAGAACAAACCGGAGATCGGCCGGCGATTACTACAAAAGAAAAAAATGTTAGTCTATTGTTCTGTTGCACAAGATGTTTATCGCCAGGCTATTACCGCAAGTAACCCTAATCCGTTTTTGAGCCTAGCGCAATTTCTATTTGCTAATTTCTTGATCGTTTAGTAATGAGTTCTATCCCCTCTTGTACATGTAACGTTTGCTCATGAACAAGCGTTTGTTCTTCCACTAACCAAGCTCAATAACACACAGCAAACCAAGCCACGAATAGACACATGTATGAGTTGTAAGCAACAAAACAACGGAGCAGGAACATAACCACATCCAAATTACGCTATGTCTGGTAAGAAATCCCATTGGTAATCACACATAAGTATCGAGATGTTATCCAACAGATGTAGAAAAAAATTATTTGTTACCAACATAATGTGATCCAAGGAAACCCTAATGGTAATCCCTTTGGTCATCAGACATAAAAATCAAATTTTTATCCAACATACAAAACCACTTGATAACAAACTCTTTTGATAACAACTCTTCCCTCAGTTTGTTATCCAACGAAAAACATTTGTTATAGTGACTTTGCTATTAGATTTGTTTGTTCTCTTAATACTAAATTCCCCTTTAACCGTTTTCTATAGTGGTTTTGCTAACAACCACTTGATAACAAACTCTTTTGATAACAACTCTTCACTCAGTCTGTTGTCCAACGAAAATAATTTGTTGCAGTGGCTTTCTATGTTGTTTTGTTTGTTCCCTTAGTACTAAATCTCCCTTTAACCGTTTGCTGAAGTGGTTTTGCTAACAACCTTTTCTGTTCTTATAGTATTAAATTTCCTATATAACAACTGTACATACGATTTGTTATCCTATCCCTGCCATTTTTTCTCCAAGATTGGTTTTAGGTAGTGGTGCATTGTAGCACAACCCCAACAATTTGGTTTTGCATTCACAATGGACTACACCTACTGTGTTTGTAAAACAGAACACAATTGTTCCAACATACTACAAATCGTGCACTCACACATAGCAATGGGTTGTGTCACATAGTTGTAGACATCAACTCTATTCACACATAGCAACTGTATCCCAATGCTAACACCAGCAACTCTACTGACCGTGCATTCCCACATAGAAAACTTGCGACAACCCCAATTAATCAACATTCATTACTGCAATGTATCCCATAAACGAACATCCTTTATGTCAACCAACCCAATAATCCTATTTATACTTTTACTATTCATCCTGATATGTATTCATATGTTAAAATTTGATTTTCTATTCATCCTGATTATACTTTTGTGTAGTCACAATAATCACATTACCATGTACTAGTTCGTCTTCATGTTCATTGTTGTTTACCCAGATCTTATATTTCATTTATGTTTTAATATACTCAGGCTTTCGAAGTCATTGACGTAGATCTGAATGAAGTCCCCCATCAGAACTATTCTCATTGCAATGTTTCTATTGATGTCGATGATGATGTATTGGTATCAGAACCAACTCATGCTATAATGGATGAATGTCAGGATGCCTTATTACCAGAAACAGCTAGTGGCCATTCAACAACATCTTACTCATAACCAGGAACACCATCTTCTCTACATGTTCCCATTACCCTATCAGAAGTTGGAGTGCCTCTGGTTGAACCGAACAAGAAAGACAATTCTACGAGCTATATGCAGATGTAACTGGGTTTGGTATCAAAACAACCCATTCTTCTAAGGAACGAAATGATAATTAAATTAGCTGCAAGGATCACATTCACCTGTGTCAAGGGAGGAAGGCCACCAAACAAATGTAAGGATACATTATACAGATACAAACCGGCTGCACGAACAGCATGCCCCATCCATGTTAAGTTAAAACACACTTTCTCAGGAGAATATTAGATCTCCCACGTACAACTCAGTCACAATCACCTGATGTTGCAGCAAGATATGATGTGGTTATTACCATCCAAGAGGCGAATATCGTTTTCCATACAACAGTGCATTGACCTGAATGATGCAACTGGTATCAGTGCAACCAAAACTATGACTTCTTTAGTAACTGAAGTCAGAGGTTATGATGGTTTTACATTCAATCAGAAGGACCTTAACAACTACCTCCTGAATTCTCAGAAGCTACGTCTAGGAGAAGGCGATGCAATTGCTATACAATCATACTTTGTACAGATGCAAAAGAGTGATCCAAAGTTCTTCTACTCGTTAGACTTGAATGGTGAAGGTGTTCTCAGATACATGTTTTGGGCTGACGTAAGATCTCGAATGGCATACAAATATTTTGGTGATGTTGTTACCTTCGATACAACATACTTGAAAAACATGCATGAGATGTCATTTGCACCATTTGTTGGTGTTAATGATCACGACCAGTCCACTCTTTTGGGGTGTGGGCTACTGTGCAAAGAAACAACAGAGAACTATATATGATTGTTTACAATGTGGCTGCAATGCATGGGTAACCCATCACCTCTGCTTTTTGTTCCTTACACAACGATATCCATGATATTATTTTACTCCAGTACATGTTGAATCGACTTGTTACTCATTGGCTTCTGACTGTGGGTTCCATTTAACATCCTTTTTTCCAGTGCATTGACTTCTGGATATATTGTATTTGTTACACAATGATATTAATTATTTTATGGTTAATGCAGTATATGTTGGTTCGAATTAGTTACCTATATACTTTTTTAGGTGCATTCCCTTTTAGTATATTTGTTGCGGATTAGTTGTATTAAAAAATAACCTGTAACAATAGCATCATTTAGGAACTTATAATTTAGTTTACACGAAACAACATCATAAATAACCTGTTACAACACATACTGATTTTCAACTTGCACTAGTTAAAACATAACATATACTGATTTGTATTAATGAATAGTTTAGTGTCTGGTTCGCATTCCCTTTTAGTATATCTTATGCGGGTCAGTTGTATTCGATATTTGTTCACATTATACTGTGTGTTAGTATATGTATATTCTTATGACTTATGCTGAGATATTCACTCATTAAAACATGCCTCACACTTGACGACCTGCAATACCCCCCTCCCGAGTTGTGATGCACTGCAATCCATTTCTTACACGAAAATTTAGTGACAAAATTAGCACTCCACAAGAGCTCGCCAAAAGGTATTGTAACTAACCAAGATCAATCAATAATTATCGGGATCCGACAAGTGTTTCCCGATGTTAGGCACATGCTCTGTCTATGGCACATAATGAGAAAATTAGCCAAAAAATTGGGAAAAGATTCCATTACATCCAACCTTATCCAAAATGTAGTATATGAGAGCCCATCAATAGATGTGTTTGAACATAAATGGGAAGCTGCAATTCAGACTTGCAAGGTAAATCAAGATGGTTGGCTTGCGAGGATGTATAAAATATGACACATGTGGGTTCCTGCGTGCGCTGATGACTTCTTTTGGGTAGTCATGACAACAACCCAACATAGTGAATCAAGTAATTCATTCTTTGATTGTTACGTTAACTCCAAGACATCTTTGAAATAGTTTTTTAACCAATACAAAGTTGCACAAGAAGTAAGGATCGAGATAGAGAGGAAATCTGATTATGATGATCTAGATAAACTTGTTCAGCTAAGGTCCGAGTTTCAGATTGAAATCGATGCAAGATTAGTGTACACATAAAATATATTCAAGAAATTTCAAATCAAACTACAACATATGATGTATTGTGACACACTTTTGTTAAACAAGGTCGATTCCTTGTCTATGTTTTCAGTTTAGGAACAACAAAGGGTTTTCTTACCGGATGTTGAATCTATTTTACTTGAAAACAAGTTCGCTATCACTCATAACTCTGTTCAGAACAATTTGTTATGCAGTTGTCGGTCATTTGAGTGTAAGGGGATTTCGTGCAGGCACTCATTGTGCGTCCTTACTCGTAACTGCAGGATAGATAAACTGCCAATGCAGTATGTGCTTGACAGATGGAGGAAGGACATTGTATAGGATTATAGAAACAACACAAACAATATTTGGTTATTCACAAAATCTGCTGAAAGAGTTGATGTTGTCACAAACATTTTTCAATGTTTCATAGAGATGTCACGTGTTTCTCTGTATTATAGTATGAGGTTGTTAAGCATGCACTAATCACAACAATTCAGACCTATAAAAGGCACAACTGATTGAATCTAGTGTGAGCTCTATTGTTTTTCCACCAAATTTATATTAATGATTTTTCTTTTAATTTAGTACATCATGAATCAACCTATTACATACTTGGTACTATATTTGAATTTCCTTTTAACTTCCTTTTCGTCAGTGCATTGGTTTGAACTTTTTTTTAGTTGCATAATGATATTCATTATTCTCTATTACTGCAGTACATGCTGATTCGAATTAGTTACATGTTTATTGATATGTGTGCATTCCCTTTTAGTATATTTGGTGTGGGTCAGTTCTACCACTATACGTATATTTTGATGAGTTATTCACACATTATAACGAGGACTAGTATACATATATTATGATGAGTTATGTAGAGTAATTAACACATTATAACGTGCCTTATTGATACAAAAAGGTAGAACTACACGAATCTAGTGTGAGTTCATTTAAGAAATATATTTCCTTTGGTCGTGCACATAATTGTTTATAGTATTTTATATCTTTGAACATTTGTTTCAAATGATTGGAATACAGTCGATTCATTGAACTTGTACCAATAATATTGACATTTCAATGCAGGCACAAATGACCAAACCAATAGTTGTTCCTGCTATCAAGGATCATGTCACAGCCAGAAAGGTTAGAAGACCACCATCCTTGTGAAAAAAAGGGATGGCAAGAAATGAACTAAAAAAACACCACAACCAGAAAGTGCAGTAAGAAAAATCCAACTCAACCATCTATATTGGATTGAAAAATCCCAGTACCCCAATTCCCAAATGATCAATAGTAAGGGTGGACACCCCACAACAACATGAATGATATCTACAACCCTGCAAATAGAGGTTTCAGTACATATAATAGTATCCATGCTGAACATATTATTGGCTAAAGCTACATCACATCATCTCCCACACCACCATGTCAATATATGCAGTCTAGAGTCGGCAGTAACCAAAGGACACTACTAAAGAAATGGCTTATAACATCACTTTTAAAGGCGTCAGTTGTATAAATATACCGACGCCTAAAACATAAAGCGTCGGTTAAATAAAAAACTGACATCAATCTGTGAAGGCAACTAGACACGAGTATCACTTTTATTTAGTGTCGGTTCCTTAATAAGAAACCGACACCTAAAATTAACCGCCAAATCCAAATTTTCCAGTGAAAAAAATTACCTCCAAAATTTAACATACAACATCGGTTGTTAAAATAGAAACCGACGATTAAATGTTTTCCGCGAGACAGAAATTTGACCAATTTTTATCGTCAGTTGTCTTACAATAATCGACGCCGTTGTATTTTCTCGCGCTTAACTGTGAAAATGTTCACCTCCCTTTAGCGTCGATTTGTATACGGAAACTGACGACTATGGTCTTAATTCGAGAATGTTTATTTTTGTCAGCATATAAAGATAGACGTCGATTTTTCTAATTGGAACTGATGACTGTAAATGAACAATGGTGTCAGTTTTTTGTTGATAACCGATGCCTATAGTTTTTAGGGTCGATTGTTTTTAATAACTGATGCCTATTGTTAACTTAACAACACCCGGGCGAGCCAGACTCTTCCCCTTCTGTTTCATTCATTCCGCATGATTGAGGGTTTTAGGTCAGGCCGACGATTCCTCTGCTCACCGCCGCTCGCTGCTCCTCTACCTCCGCCTCTGCCACCGTTTGGTGCTCTGGTTGCCGTCGTCACCGCCGCCAGTCGCCGCTCACCACGCCCCTCTACCACTGCCGCTTGTTGTGGTTCTCTGACCGCTGCTCTCCAGGCCGGCCGCAACTCTCCTAGGCCTGCTCCCTGCGCGCTCTGCTCCCTGCTCTCCAGGTCACTACTCTGACCACAGCTCCTATGCGCCTGTTTGCCGCTGGCACCATCATGAAGGTACCCTGCTCCTGCTCTTCTTCCTCCTCTTCTTCCTCCGCCCTCAAGCAGGTACCATGCTCCTACTCGACTAGTACCATTGGCTAGTCAGATTCACGTTAATATTGCCAATAATGTAGGAAAAGAATGCTAGCTCCAATTATTGATATATTGTATATGGTTTTGATCAGAAAAATGTGTAGATTATGAATAAAATATACTTAAAGCTCTATTATTCTTCTTGTTACAAATGTATAGTTAGTACACAAATATTAGATGACATTCAAGAAAACCCTGGTTTAATCATGTTAATTATGATTCTTTTATATATTCTGATGTCAGTATATAATAATGCAATCCCAACATCTTAAATTGAATTAGAATGATTTCAATGAATTATAGGGTTTTAAAGTAGTTGATAATCATTTACATGCGGAAATAGGGTTATTAAACCAATGGTTATAACATAGTATGATCTTAATCTGATCTGGATGTTCATAATAACATAGTATGTTAAATATGATGATTAGGGCTACATATAATGTCTAGTAAAGATTCCTATCCCTTTTGTCATTAGGGTACTTTTTATACATGTTTGAGTAAATTAGGGTTCTAATCTACCCCCTTTTGTCCTATATCTGATGCTAATTGTGCATATGGACTATAGTCTCATCTATCCTATTTTGGAAATCAGTAGTGCATTGATGTAATATCAACTAAGGGCCCAAGGTCAGCCCCACCCCTCCCCCCTTTTCTATATTATCAATGAGCTTCATCTTACTCTTACCTAATAATTTTTTTTCTTAATGTCTTATACATCACTATATTTAAGGTTAGTTTGTCTACTAGAGTGTGGGGATTAACCATGTTTCCTGTAGTTTATAACATTGCATTGTGAATTATTGCATGTTTGAAACTATTGATTTCATGATTTATTATTTAATAATGCTCTGTAGATTAGGATTAACCATGTTGCCTGTAGTTTATACACATTTATTATATATAAGAATGACAACACTTGTATTTGTTGGCCTAGAAACCCATCCAAGATTTACTCATTAGGAGTAAATCTTGGATAGTCCCTGGTTTGGGACTGTTCTTGAACACCTAATCTCACTTAGGATGTAAGTGTATAATGTGTATTGGGTTTTCAATAAATGTGAGTTTATAATCTCACTTAGGATGTAAGTGTATAATGTAAGTTTACAATGTGAATGTGGACTTTACAATGTGAATTACTTTACAATGTGAATGTGAACTTTACAATGTGAATTACTTTACAATGTGAATGTGTACTTTACAATGTGAACTTTACAATTAGTGTTACTTTACAATGTGAAATTTATAATTTGAATGTGAACTTTCAGATGGCTGAGCATTCCTATGATGACCGTGATGATGATCACCGTGAGGGTGAGGATGTGCTTGCGCTGCCTGACAATGTAAGTTTTAAGAATATATCCCTGAGGTTTCTATCTATATGTTCATTTATAATTATATCATGTAAGTGTGTTTTTTTATCAAATATTAGGTTGCTGATGTACCCCCTGAAGAAATTACAACACTTGATGAGCAGCAAAAGAAAATTGAGAAAGTGAGGGGCATCACAATGATGAACAAGTTAATACAACAATGGGGCAATGCACCCAAATTGGTTATGGATTTCGATCATGCAGGAAATCCATATGGAGTGAACCGCAACTCATTTGTTTCATATCTTGGGGTTCTTACTCGCAGCCATTGCAGTCCTATCCTAGAATCCTAGCATAAAGTTCCTAAGGGGAAGAAAGACCACATATGGAAGGAACTATGTGTGAGTTATTATTATTTGTAATTCTATTTGTGTAGATTACTAATTTTAGGATACTAGTTAATAGAAATTCTATTTAATTTGCAGAGCACATTTGATCTGGATAAAAAAATGCATCGTAAATGTGTGATGCAACACTGTGGGAGGGTCCTAAGGAACTATAGGATCAGTCTCACTTGAGATTACATACGTGATGCTGATAAGAGGTTCTTGATTAATTTCTAATTCTAGACATTGATCACTATTTCACTAACTCTACACTAATAATTTTTGTTTGTATTCTCTTTAAAAAATAAATTTAGGTAGAAGGAAGCCACAAAGCAATGGAACTACCTGTACCCCAAAGACTGGGAGGCGTTTGTTACCTAGAGAAAAATAGATGAATTCAAGGTATTAAGCACCACTACCAATTTAATTAATATACATTTTTATGTATTCACCTATTCAAGATTAACCTTTAGTGTTACTAACCAAATCAATGTGCTAACTAACTAGGCCCTTAGTGCGGCGCAAAGAGCAAGGCATGCACTGAATTTGCACGACCACACAATGGGTCCAAGAGGATATGTAGGCATTCACCAAAGACTATAGGTTGAGTCTGCTCAGCCTATTGCTACTCATGAGACTGTAGAGTCCTCTACTACTGCTCCCGCACCTCTGCCTCACCATGCTATGTGGATAGCTAGGAGGAAAAATAAGAAGGGATACATACCCAAGTCCGCAACTGCTGAGGTGGCTGCAAAAATGGTAAAAATCAACTCTTAGAGCAATCGATCGATATTGATTATTTTTTTGTTTACTTACTAATTTTTGTTGATGGTGATTAGCAGGAGCTGCATGAGCAGAGAAAGGAAGGCAAGTTCATCCCTTAGGGCACAATGGATGAACTGACAGTTGCTCTGGGTAACCCAGAGCATCTTGGACGTGTTCGGGGTACAAGCGCTGGTGTGGGCATCAAAGCATTCTTTGGGCCATCACAGTGCAAATATGTCCCAAAAGTAGGACTTTCACAAGCTGAGGTAACCTATTTTTATTTTAGAATGTTATTACAAAAGGGAATTCAATAATCAGAAGCTAGTGTTTCTTTTATCCATGTCTAGGTAGATTTGTTAATTGAGAAGAGAATCCAAGAAGCAATGGCGAAGTGGCAGACGTCTCAGCCTGCCACTCAAACAGTACATGTGGCAGGCTGCTCTTCTCCTACTGTAGAAGTGGTTGGGAGTAATCCTATAGACCCACCACCTAGCACATCCTCTGTAAGTATTTTTATGACATAATAGCTAGTATGTTCAAGATGATATGTTTGTGTATATATACATATAACATTTTTTACGTAAATTTATAGGGGTTGAAGCCATACCGACTAAAAAGTCAAGAATATATCATTGCAGAGGCGTCAGCTTATCCACCCCTTAAAGGGTGCATATTTCATGGGTATCCAGTACCAGATGGTGTGGTACGTGTGAGCCTGATACATGTATTCCCTAACTGGGCAGATCTTGCACTGCCTCATGCACACCCAGATGCTGAAACACTTGGTGAGGCAGTAGGCGGAGTGATACTGTGGCCCGAAGCAGATGTCCTTGGTGCGATCCCGCTAGTGGTGCTAACACACTACTCGATTGAATAGATGCGCCCCACGAGGTCGGAATGCACGAGATATGGGGGTTTGCTTTCAAAATTTATAGGACCTAAACTAGCTACCTACGTCTACTAAAACACTACACTCGCAAGCGCACGGGGTCGTGTCGTAGTATAGGAAGGTGGCAAGTATAGGGTCGATCCACAGGGAAAAGAGGGGGAACTAGAGCTAGGTTAGTTTGGCTAGGTTCCTACTGCGGAGACTAGGGTTAAGGGTTTAAAGGTGGTTTTGATTGTTAACTAAGGATGAACAAGAGAGCAGTTAAAGGCAGGAATGAAATCTATGTTAACCCTAGACTAGATTAAGGCTAAGCAAGCAAGGAAAGACTAATCTAGGTATGAAAAGGAAAATTACACTAAGGCAAGCAAGAGAAAAGCAAAAGAGAAATTAAAGAACTAAACTAGCATAAACAAGGCAAGAGCAAGGCAAGAAGCTAACTAAGCAAGAAAAGAACTAACTAAGCTAAGCAAGCACAAAACTAGGGTTTTAAGCAGTAAAGAAATGTGTGGGCTGTTTAGGGGTACGAACTTATAACTTAAGTTGGGGGGTGACATATGAACATTATGATTCCATTTAGATTATCCAAACCAAACAACAAGTTAGAGTCTAATGAATTAACCTAAGCTACTAACTGGCCATGGATATGCTAGGTTGTGTATAGGGGAACTAGTCCCTAACACCCCTACTACCCTTACGAGGCTCAATTGGGTTAGGGATTAGGTTTAATCCAATTAGAGTCTAATCAAGTCTAGGTTTCTACATTAGACATTCCTAGGGCAATTAGGGGCCGAGGGTAGTAATGGGGGTGAAATTAGGGTTTTGGGCCCCAGTTCCCCCACATTCTAGCCTTGAGAAGGCTCCATGCTAGTTGCACTAGAATTATCCAATCTAGCTACTTAGATCTCTCACTTAGGCTTAGGGAGATTGATTAAGATGTAGGAAGATGGGAGGCAGCCTAGGGATCCAAGAATTGGACCTAGGGGCAAATCCCAAAATTCACACATATAAGCAATTTGCCTAAATTCCTAAGTGATTTCACACACAAACCAATAAGCAATCCATGGAGAATGAGATGCAAATAGAACATAATCATTAACAAATGGAATTACAAAGTTTACATGTCATTTTCCCCCAACATGGTATCAAAGTAACATATTTGACCCCAAACAACCCACCCAAAGAGCCTAGCTACTGATATACATGGAAAATACAAAAAGGGAGAAGAAGAAGATGGAAGTGGCCATGGAGCTCAAAGTAGTGGTTGTCAATCCTCCCTCCAGCAGTAGCAGGTCGTCCTCCTTCTTCTTCTTGGATGGAATGGAGTGGGATGATGGTGGGAAGTGGATGGAAGGCTTAGATATGGGGGGTTATGTGGTGGAAATGGTGAAATGGAGTGGATTTTAGGTGGATTTGGAGTGGAATGGAGTGGGTGGCGATTTGGGGAGCTAGGATGGGGTAGAAGGTAGTCAGCCTCGTGCCCCATCCACCACCTAGGTATATATAGGAGTCTAGGGGGTCTAGGGTTAAGTTAGGGGCAAAATGGGGAAAGCAGTGAAAATTGGGTGGATTTTGTGAGTAGCACGACCGTGGTGGGTCACCACGGTCGTGGTGGGTAGGGTAGACCATGACCATGGTGGATGGGCACGGTCGTGGGTTTATTAGAATGTGGAGATCACAGGGATAGGTTCATGGATGGCAACGGCCGTGGCGAGATCACCACGGTCGTGGTGGGGACCTATGGCCACGGTCGTGTTGATCCCCACGGTCGTTTTGGCCATTTTCATCAATTTCTGGGAGTTTTACTGATTTTTTGTACTTGGGGCATGTCCACCACGGCCGTGGGGGATCACCACAGTCGTGGTGGTGTCTCTCCCATGCATTTGAGCCTTGAACTTGATCATCCATGGAGGGTATTGCTTCAAAACTTTCTTTGACCACTTGGGGTAGGTTGGAAGTGGTTTTGGCCTCATTTTGAGCTCCTCCAAGCCTAAGGAAACCCTAGACTGGACCATCCTCTTTCCATGCCATCAATTAGTGGACAAAGTACCTATAAAACATGCAAAAAGCCTCCATAAGTGCATTTGATATGAATAAGCATATTGGGGGAAATAACATGTAATCTAACAAGTATAGATGTGGCTGAAATGCAAAATGACACAAGATAAAGCCCTAAAATAGGGATGAATCACTACCCCAAACTTGAAACATACTTGTCCTCAAGTATGCTCCAACTCAATCTCTCTACAAACTTTTCACATTCAAGACATGACAAATGCAATGTAAAAGGTGATTATTGCTGAATGGGCTCAAAGATGACTAAGTACATGCATTCCACCTCTCTCCTCTCCTACTTTCACAAACCAATCATGAAAAGAGCACAAAGCATATGAACCTCAAATATAGTGCTTAGAATACACAAGATATCCATATTTCTTTCATGTAGTTCCGGGTAGACCGTTTCATAATGGTGTTAATCCAAGATGACTAGGAGTGTTATTTCACCTTCATACTTTTAATCTTATGCTTCAAATCATGCCAAATGACCCACGTGGTTGCGGAAAAGGGCAAAATGAGCTAGGTTTGATGTTTCCTAGCTCGATGGGTATGAAAGTGGAAGAAAGGGTTGTGGTAAGCTTTTTGGAGTGTTTTACACATTCATCTTTTCTTTATTTGAATGCTCTTAAACAGGAGCATCCTTTTATTTTGTTTTTTCTTTTCTTTTCTTTCCTGCCCTTGGTGTAGATAGGGAATATGGTGGATAGAGTGAAGCGGGGAGGTAGAGATGTGGCCACCCCAAACTTTTGGAGGTGGCCACGGCTGATATGTGCACTTTGGCATCCTTTAATGAGGAGGAGGGGTAAGAAGATGGTGAGAGAAAAGTCGAGTCAAAGAGGGGTCATAGGTATGATTCTCCACATAAGATATCCTGCATGAAAATTAATCCAATACTTCATCCTAGATATCACACCACATGAATGAACAAGATGAAATTGATATATCAAACAAGTGATTCCACAAGCACTAAGCGTTCAAAGCTTGCTCAACTACACAATTCAGCCAAATCAATCACAATCCTAAGAGAGGTGATGCACATGTAAAGAGTCAATAATTGATACCATTTAGAAATAAACAATGATAAGTCACTTGCATTTGTCAAAGGTCATCATTTTTACTCAAAATAGTAGAGATTGGGTCAAAACACACTTTTTAGACCACAAATCTCAAATTTGGGCAAAATTGGCCAAAATGGTGCCAAGTTGCATCCAATCACATCTAAACCTATATTATTGAACTTAAAGCAATAAACAAGCAAATACTAGCTAAAACATGCAAAAATTACCAAAAATCTACATGATATGCAATGCATGGCAAAAGAGAAATTTTTTTGAAAATTACGCAAAAATGACAAGAAAGCAAACTACATGGCATTAAGAGATGCAGTGAAAAGAACAGTAACAATAAAACTGAACTGAATGGCAAAGGTGGCACAAAATGACTAAAAGAGAGAGATAGGGTGGTGCATACCGCCCTACCACCCCAAACTTTTGAATCATGTTGTCCTCAACATGAAATTAGAGCTTAGGGATAGTAGGGTGAAGATCATGGATGGTGCGGAGCGTCAGAATGTAGGTCACCCTGCTATGGCTGGTGCTCGACCCTCACCACGGTCGTGGTCTATCGCCACGGTCGTGGTCGATCACCACGGACGTGGCCAATCCTCTTCAACACGGCCGTGGCGGGTGGCCACGGTCGTGGCCAATCTTCTAAAAACACTGTAACTTCGGCCAACTTGATGCAATAATTCCCACGGCCGTGGTGTGAGACCACAGTCGTGGCCTTGTCTTCTCACCACGGTCGTGGCGTATTGCCACGGTCGTGGCTGATCTTGCAAAACCCTGTAGCTTTGGCCAAATTGATGCATTAATTTGCACGGTCGTGGCAGGAGGCCATGGTCGTGGTTGGCCAAGTACACCACGGTCGTGGTCGAGCTCCACGGCCGTGTTGGGGTTGTTTCTTCAGTTTTCAAACTTCAAAACTTGAACTTCATTTTTATTTGTTATTCGGCCGCATATTTGCTTTAAAGACAATGGCCTGCTTCTATACCCTCTCTCTCTATTGTCTAGCACCTGCCTCATCATCAAAACTCAAAAGAAAACTATCAAGCACAAGGGTGTGTGTGTGTTTGTGTAAAATAAAGCAAAAGTATCAAAAATGTGAGGTTGGGTTAAAAATTCCCAAACCTAGGTGGGTTGCCTCCCACAAGCACTGAGTTTCTTGCCTTCAGCTAGGCTTCTTGGTGATTCTTCATTCATTCATCCGTTTGGCATTCTCATGTGTCCATTCTTGCAAAACATGCATCCTTCCTTTGTACTCCATCTGTTTTCCTCCTCCCTTTGATCACAATAATCATCATTAACTTCTTCACCTTGATTTCCTTCTCTCAAATGCCCATTTGGACTTGTGAAGTGATCATGTCCAATATCCCTATCTCGGACTCGCCAGGTTGGGGTCTTGTACATGTTGATGTTGATCTTCATGTCCATAAATGAGACTGTCATGGTGCCACTGCGTACATGAATGTCGGCATCAGCTGTAGATAAGAATGGCCTCCCCAAGATGATGGGAATCTTCCTATCCTCCGGCTCCATATCGAGTACAATGAAATCTGTCGGGAACACTGCACCTTTTTCTTTGTCTATCATCACCAAGACATCATCCACTCTACCCCTGGGCACTTTTATGGATCTATCTGCCAACTGGAGAGTGCAATGTGTCGGCTTCAACTTGCCTAAGCCCAGCTCAACATAGACATGATATGGCATCAGATTCACACTAGATCCCAAATCAAGTAAGGACCTGTCTATGCGATGTCCCCCTATGTAACTAGGTATGAGTGGGGCTCCTGGGTCTTTTCTCTTTACGGGGAGGGCATGTTGTATGATGGAGCTCACTTGTTTAGTCAATCTCACTTTCTTTGGAATCCTCCCCGTTGACCTTCTTTTCACAGTGCATAGGTTCTTGAGGAACTTGGCATATGATGGGATTTGCTTGATAGCATCCAATAGTGGAATGTTCACCTTCACTTGGCGAAACACCTCAAGAATATCAACATTGTGCTTTTGCCTCCTTTTCAATTCTGGTGGCTCATCTAGTGCTTCTACAAATGGAGGATCACTAGTTTTTGCCTCACTTACATGAACACAAGGTGGAACACTAGGGATGGTAGGACCTGCAGAAGGGATATGTGGCGGATCACATGGAATCCCAAACTCAACATGCGGTATCACAACATCATCTTCAGCAATATCAATCACGGTATCACCACTTGGTTGCCTTTGCTTTGCTTTATCAACCTTTCTTTGACTTGCGGGCTGCTCAAGAGTTTTCCCACTCCTTAGAACTGTCACAACACTACCTTGCTCATGATGGGGAGAGGGAGCATGTTGTGGCTGTGGAGGAGGTGGGGGTGACACTTGGGGTTGAAACTGAGGTGGAGAAGAGGGTTTTGGGGGAGGAGAGAATTGGGGTTGGAAAGTGAAGTTTTGGGAAAATTGAGGTGGTGAAGGTGGTGGAGGAGTGTAAGGCTGGGGATAGCCTTGGAAGGAGTGAATGGGATGCACTTGCATGGGGGGTGGACTGTAGAAAACTTGTGAAGAGGGTATGGGTCCACTTGCTTCATTGTGGCTCACGATGGGTCTTGAAGACAATTTTTCCTCTTGGAGAGCGATTATAGAAGATATTTCTCTATTCTCTCTTCTAACCTTGCAACATCCCTTTGAACATCATCAAACACTCTCAATCTAGAAAGAACCTCTTCCTCAAACCTTGAGCTGTATGTGGGACTTTGTGGTTCCTGGTAGCTATAGGAGTGAGGTGTCTTCTTTTCTTCCCCATAGAACTCAATAGAATTGACCGGGTAGCAAGGAGCATTTGTCACCTGGTTCTTCATGAGGCTCACCATGTCACCAAGAATCTTCATCACTTGCGGGCTTGATTCATCATGAGTAGGGGGTGTCACACCAAAGGCATACCCTCTTTCATTCATCATGCTAGAAGCTTGAATTCTTGATCCTTCAGCCAACTTCTCAAACAAAGGCCATATCTCCTCAGGTGGCCTAGCCATGAAAACTCCTCCACAAGAAGAGTCCACTGTGTCTTGGTCCTTTAGAGACAAACCAGAGTAGAATGATTGAACTAGCTACCACAAAGGGATCTCATGGTGAGGACACTCTCTCAACAGCTTCTTGAATCTCTCCCATGCGTCATGAAACTGCTCACTGCCCATTTGGCTAAAACTTGTCACGGCACGCCGCATTTGTGTCAACCTTGCTATAGAGTAGAATTGTCTCAAGAAGGCATTCTTCATCGTTTCCCAACTCATAATGTCCCTTCTTGAGTCATACCAGTCTTTAGCTCTATCTTTGAGGGAGAAAGAGAACAGGGTCAACCGGATTGTATCATCACTAGCCGTCGGCGTCCTGAAGGTGGAGCATACTTCAAGAAAGGAGTCCAAGTGCTTGTAGGGGTTCTCATTCTCTAAGCCGTAGAAGACGGGCAGGAGCCCAAGAAGACATGGAGGAATAGAGAATTGCTCCCCTGGCATTTGATCAACCCTGCTAGCAATTGGCGATTTGTAGTTGCTAGGCATGAAGTAATCTTGAAGCGGCTTGTGAGGTGCACTTTGGTCTTCCATCTTGTTTCCTCCTGAATGGCTTGTCACATGCACACAACACAACCAAACAAAAGAAAGCAAGTTAGTAAACCAATATACACAAGAAATGCAAAGAAAAATGAATAAAGAATAGCAATGATGAGGGCAGTAGGAAAAGTCAAAGCAAAACTAACTAGCTAGGCCGAGAGCCTCTAAGCCCCGACAACGGCGCCAGAAAACTTGGTGCGATCCCGCTAGTGGTGCTAACACACTACTCGATTGAATAGATGCGCCCCACGAGGTCGGAATGCATGAGATATGGGGGTTTGATTTCAAAATTTATAGGACCTAAACTAGCTACCTACGTCTACTAAAACACTACACCCGCAAGCGCACGGGGTCGTGTCGTAGTATAGGAAGGTGGCAAGTATAGGGTCGATCCACAGGGAAAAGAGGGGGCACTAGATCTAGGTTAGTTTGGCTAGGTTCCTACTGCGGAGACTAGGGTTAAGGGTTTAAAGGTGGTTTTGATTGTTAACTAAGGATGAACAAGAGAGAAGTTAAAGGCAGGAATGAAATCTACGTTAACCCTAGACTAGATTAAGGCTAAGCAAGCAAGGAAAGACTAAGCTAGGTATGAAAAGACAAATTACACTAAGGCAAGCAAGAGAAAAGCAAAAGAGCAATTAAAGAACTAAACTAGCATAAACAAGGCAAGAGCAAGGCAAGAAGCTAACTAAGCAAGAAAAGAACTAACTAAGCTAAGCAAGCACAAAACTAGGGTTTTAAGCAGTAAAGAAATGTGTGGGCTGTTTAGGGGTATGAACTTATCACTTAAGTTGGGGGTTGACATATGAACATTATGATTCCATTTAGATTATCCAAACCAAACAACAAGTTAGAGTCTAATGAATTAACCTAAGCTACTAACTAGCCATGGATATGCTAGGTTGTGTATAGGGGAACTAGTCCCTAACACCCCCTACTACCCTTACGAGGATCAATTGGGTTAGGGATTAGGTTTAATCCAATTAGAGTCTAATCAAGTATAGGTTTCTACATTAGACATTCCTAGGGCAATTAGGGGCCGAGGGTAGTAATGGGGGTGAAATTAGGGTTTTGGGCCCCAGTTCCCCCACATTCTAGCCTTGAGAAGGCTCCATGCTAGTTGCACTAGAACTATCCAATCTAGCTACTTAGATCTCTCACTTAGGCTTAGGGAGATTGATTAAGATGTAGGAAGATGGGAGGCAGCCTAGGGATCCAAGAATTGGACCTAGGGGCAAATCCCAAAATTCACACATATAAGCAATTTGCCTAAATTCCTAAGTGATTTCACACACAAACCAATAAGCAATCCATGGAGAATGAGATGCAAATAGAACATAATCATTAACAAATGGAATTACAAAGTTTACATGTCATTTTCCCCCAACATGGTATCAAAGTAACATATTTGACCCCAAACAGCCCACCCAAAGAGCCTAGCTACTGATATACATGGAAAATACAAAAAGGGAGAAGAAGAAGATGGAAGTGGCCATGGAGCTCGAAGTAGTGGTTGTCAATCCTCCCTCCAGCAGTAGAAGGTCATCCTCCTTCTTCTTCTTGGATGGAATGGAGTGGGATGATGGTGGGAAGTGGATGGAAGGCTTAGATATGGTGGGTTATGTGGTGGAAATGGTGAAATGGAGTGGATTTTAGGTGGATTTGAAGTGGAATGGAGTGGGTGGCGATTTGGGGAGCTAGGATGGGGTAGAAGGTAGCCAGCCTCGTGCCCCAGCCGCCACCTAGGTATATATAGGAGTCTAGGGGGTCTAGGGTTAAGTTAGGGGCAAAATGGGGAAAGCAAAGAAAACTGGGTGGATTTTGTGAGTAGCACGGCCGTGGTGGGTCACCACGGTCGTGGTGGGTAGGGTAGACTATGGCCGTGGTGGATGGGCACGGTCATGGGTTTATTAGAATGTGGAGATCACATGGATAGGTTCATGGATGGCCACGGCCGTGGGGAGGTCACCACGGTCGTGGTGGGGACCTATGGCCACGGTCGTGTTGATCCCCACGGTTGTTTTGGCCATTTTCATCAATTTCTGAGAGTTTTACTGATTTTTTGTACTTGGGGCATGTCCACCACGGCTGTGGGGGCTCACCACGGTCATGGTGGTTTCTCTCCCATGCATTTGAGCCTTGAACTTGATCATCCATGGAGGGTATTGCTTCAAAACTTTCTTTGACCACTTGGGGTAGGTTGGAAGTGGTTTTGGCCTCATTTTGAGCTCCTCCAAGCCTGAGGAAACCCTAGACTGGACCATCCTCTTTCCATGCCATCAATTAGTGGACAAAGTACCTATAAAACATGCAAAAAGCCTCCATAAGTGCATTTGATATGAATAAGCATATTGAGGGAAATAACATGTAATCTAACAAGTATAGATGTGGCTGAAATGCAAAATGACACAAGATAAAGCCCTAAAATAGGGCTGAATCAGTCCTCTATACTGATATTGGATGATAAATTTCCATTACTTTAATTTGTTAGTGTGTATATATGAGTCAATTGATCTGAAATTATATATACAGGTCAAAAAAACGAGACCCGCTACATCTCAGCGTCCACCTCCTCGACTACCAAGTTGGCTTCCAAGGGACCTACATGCCTCGATAGGTCCTAATTGTGGGGGTGTGGCAGTATGGATCGACGAATATGATACAAATTGCCCTATAATTGTTACTATTCCTGAGGATGCACCAGGTAAAGCATACGATAAAAATCTATTTATATAAGTTTAGCATATGTATTAGTGTATATGTAATACAAGTTCTGCATACGTACATATTAATGCAGGTCAATCATACGAAAACAAGATATTTATACAAGATATTGTGGAGTTGTTTAGTTATCAATGGCTGAACACATCTATGATAGAGTTGTGGATATGGTGAGATCTTGTTTATACATCCATATACCTTATTTTATATATGGTGATATGGTTTCTTATATATTAATGCATACGTAATACATGTTTTGTAGCCACTTACACAAGATATGTAGAGATTTTGGGTTTTCCTATGTGAGATTTTTGGTTCCATCTTTGATTAGTCTTGTAGATACAAACCCTTCTTTAGTTACTTCATACTGTTGTGATGCTTTTGAATATTTTGTTAAAAATAAGAAGACGGTGATAATATCTCCATTCAATGTCGAGTAAGTTTACTTTGCTTATAATTTGGACTTAAGAAAATTGCATTTTTATTGTGGATTCTGAGTTATTAATTTTTAACTTTCACTACTACAGAACCTACCTTTAGTGTCGGATATTTAAGGCCTTTAGTGTCGGTTTCTAGGCGACACCTATGTGGGCGACACTAAAAGCTCACCCATTACATGTCGGTTCCAAAACCGACGCCCAAACTCTTCCCGCACCACCGAAATCGCGCCTGTTTGCTGTGGCGCGAAGGTATAGGCGTCAGTTATTAGATAAGAAACCGACACCATATACCTTCGCGCCACAGAAAGGGCACCATCTTGGCCACTATCAGCGTCGGTTATTAGATAATAAACCGACACCATATACCTTCGCGTCACAGGGAACAGACGTCGGTTATTTATATAAAACCGACACTATAACTTTGTGTGTCGGTGTTATACAAATAACCGACGCCTATTGTTTTTTTTTCTGTCAGTCTGCAGACCTGCTGTGGCTGGTCGCAGGATGAGAAACCTGTAGTTAACTGTAGGTTTTACGACATCCATTGATATCAGCCAACAACAGGCCACAAACTTGCAAATTTAACAACAAAAATATTCACACATGCATTTAGCAATACAACCTGCAGTTCCATTTTATTTTCACACATTTAGAAACATTCATGTAGCTAGCAATCTATAGTTCCATTCATTCACATTCACACATGTAGAAACATTCATATAGCAACCAACACTTTCATTCATTTTTACTCAGACACATGTAGAAACATCTAGACATGTAGAAACATTCACACATATATTATAATTCAGAAATTCATTTACAAAATATCATTCTTTAGTCATTATTCGCTATCAACATCCCAATTATATTTTAAAACCCCCACTATTTGTATGGTTGTTTCCCATTCTTCTCTTAGTTCATTTAATTCTCCCATCGTATAGGGAGCATGTACATCTGGTAAGTCCGTTCCTGTAGTGGGGTCAGCTTTAAACACCTGTAAAGAGAATGATGTATATATATAATTAATGAGCTATAAATAAGATTGATATATTTAATATTATCTAATGAGACTATATAATACCTGAGCAATACAATCGATGTCCATACAACATGACAGACTAACACATATATAGTACATAACAACAACATCGTCGAATTTACATACAACACTAGCTTAGTACATATATAGTGGGACTAAGGTGACGATCCCACCTGCTAAAATAGGGTCCTCCTGCAGGTTACTGACAACTACATGTTACGACTGGGATCGTCACCTTAGTCCCACTATATATGTACTAAGCTAGTGTTGTATGTAAATTCCGAGCTGCTGTTGTTATGCACTATATATGTGTTAGTCTGTCATGTTGTTATATGAATCTGAAGCACTTGTGTGTGCTGCACTTTATGTATTGTATCTATATCCTGCTTCTCTTTATTGGGGCTTCTTTTGCTGTTTCATGGCTTGCTGCCTATATATCTATATAACCTTTGGCGAACGCCTGCTTATCCTCTTGGACCCATTGTGTGGTCGTAACATGTAGTTGTCGTTGAGCATCGCTGATAGCCTAGTTAGTTAGCTTATTGATTTGGTTAGTAACAATAAAGGTTAATCTTGAATAGGTGAATACATAATAACATATATTAATTAAATTGGGAGTGGCGCTTAATACCTTGAATTAATCTATTTTTCTTTGGGTAACAAACTCATCCCAGTCTTTGGGGTCCAAGTAGTTCCATTGCTGTGTGGCTTCCTTCTTCCTATATTTATTTTTCAAAGAGAATACAAACAAAAATTATTAGTGTAGAGTTAGTGAAATACTGATCAATGTCTAGAATTGGAATCAATTAAGAACCTATTCTCAGCATTGCGTATGTAATCTCGGGTGAGATTGGTCCTATAGTTCTTTAGCACCCTCCCATAATGTTTAGCATTTATATTAACTAGAAGATAATGAAACATCAAATCAGAAAATGATATTGATATTAAAAAAGTAAACATTTAGCTTCAATAAAAAAATATAAACATGCATGCCTCTAAAATTGTGATCTTTTATCAATTAACAATCCTTCATTGTGATCTCCGCGCACATATAAGTCATCATTAGCTTCAATATTTTGTGGAGTTGGCAACCCAACTGAGAATGGACTGGAGTCATCATATTTATCATAGTACTCTTCTTCATCTATAGGATCTTCAATGAATTGTCTTTTACCATGAAGAACAACCGACCATTTATCATTTGCAGGATCATCGATATAAAATACTTGTTTCGCCTGTGATGCCAATATGAATGGTTCATCCTTCTCGCCAATCTTTTCAAAGTTCACTAAAGTGAAACCCAATTCATCCACTATAACTCCTTTGGTGTTATCAACCCAATTACATTTGAAGAGCGGAATTTTGAAATCTATGTAGTCAAATTCCCATATCTCTTCAATGACACCGTAATATGACATTTTAGCTTCACGTGGACTCTTATCCTTTGCACTTGCAAAAAACATAGTCGATGCTTGAAGGGTGACCCCACTATTTTGGATGACACTCTTATCATCTTGGCACTTTGTGTAATATGTGAATCCATTAATGTTATACCCTTCATAAGACATAACAGTCAACTTTGGTTTAAAGGCGAGGCATTTGATAGTTTCAGTAATATCATCTGGTGTTTGAGATAGTTGATGTAAGACTTTATCTTCAACCCCTTAATAAAAGTCTTGTTATGCTCTCTAGCAAGCCACATTGTATTGGCTCGAGGATATTGTCTTTTGATGAAATTGGTATGTTCCTCGATATAAACGTTCACTTCGTCCATGTTGTGTAAAATATACAAATGACCTTGTTCCAACTGCTCACGGCTGATTACTTTCACACGTGATCCCAAAATTCCTTTGCCAAATAGCTCGTCAATATTCTTGTCATTATCAGGAGTGTCATTACCACTGAGAAAGTCATTGTAGAAATCCATAACCTCTCTCGCCACATAACCTTCAATAATGCTCCCTTCAGGCCGATAACAGTTTCGAACATCACCTTTAAAAACACTCATGTATCGTTCAAAGGGATACATCCAATGCAAGAAAACCGGTCCCAAGATTTTCACTTCCCTAGTCAAGTGGACAACAAGATGTACCATGATATCAAAGAATGAAGGAGGGAAATACATCTCAAGCTGACATAGGGTAACAACCACTTCTCTTTGCAAATTATCGAGAGTCTCAGGGTCAATAACTTTGCTGCAGAGACTGTTGAAAAAGAAACAAAGTCTGGTGATTGCAAACCTTACATGCTTCGGCAAAAAAGATCGAATTGCCACGGGCAATATTTGTTGCATTAGAATGTGACAATCATGAGATTTAAGACCTATCAACTTCAGATCTTTCATTGATACCAATCTACGGATGTTGGATGAGTAACCATGTGGCACCTTAACATTTACAAAGCATTCACAAAAAGCTTTCTTCTCCTTTCTAGACAACATGTAACAAGCGGGAGGTAAGTATGTTCTTTTATTACCCATTTCACGTAATTCTGTTAATTCTGACCTTATTCCCATTTCACGTAGGTCCAGTCTGGATTTTATCCCATCTTTAGTCTTACCTGGTATATTTAATAGAGTACCAATGATGCTATCACAGACATTTTTCTCAACGTGCATTACATCGATACAATGTCTGACTGTCAAAGAACTCCAATAAGGAAGATCCCAAAATATTGACTTCTTGAACGAAGAATTGTCACTCTGTGTAGTACATTGTGATCTCTTACCAAATTCATTGACAAATTCTTTTACTCTTTCATAAACAACCTCCCCTGGTATAGGTTTAGGTGCACTGTGTTCCTCATTCAATCCATTGAATGCTTTGCACTTCCTACGATACAGATGAAATTTTGGAAGAAACCTTCGATGACCGAGATATACATTCTTACCGCCATGTTTTAGTCTTGTTGAATCAGTGTTCTCTTCACATATAGGACACGCTTTAGCTCCTTTGACACTATATCCAGACAAATTCCCATATGCTGGAAAGTCATTAATAGTGCAAAACAACATAGCATGCAAACGAAATGTCTCTCTTCATGAAGCATCATAGGTCATCACACCTTCACCCTAGAGTTTCTTTAAGTCATCAATCAGAGGTTCAAGATAAACATCGATGTCATTTCGAGGTTGTTTAGGGACCGATATCAACAACGACAACATTACGTACTTATTTTTCATACACAGTCAGGGAGGAAGATTGTATATAACAAGCATGACTGGCCAAGTGCTATGTTGGCTGCTCAATGTCCCGTACGGATTCATCCCGTCTGTACAAAGACCAAGTCTTAGATTCCTGACTTCTTCACCAAATTCAGGGTACAATACATCAATCTTCTTCCACTGTGGGGAATCAGACGCATGTCGTAGGATCCCATCATTATTTTTCTTAACATCTGCATGCCACCTCAAATTCTTCGCATCTATCAGATTGGCAAACAAGTGTTGAAACCGTGATATTATAGGTAGATACCACATCACCTTGGCAGGAGAACCAGTTTTGGACTCCCTCAAAGTCGTCAATTTATACCGTGACGCACCACATTTTGGACAATCTTTCAAATCCGCATAGTCCTTTTGAAATAATACACAATCATTAGGGCATGCGTGTATCTTCTTGGCATCCATTCCCATTGGGCACAACAATTTCTTTACCTGGTATGTTGAGATTGGCAGCTCATTTCCTTCAGGAAGCATTTCTTTCAACAAAGACAGCAATGACGTGAAGCTTTTGTCGCTTCATCTATTATTAGCTTTCAACTTATACAATCTCAACACAGCGTTAAGCTTCGTAAACTTAGTACAACCTGTGTATAACGGCATCTCAGCATCATGCACAATGTTTCTAAAAATGGGAGGTGGATCGGTGTGCTCTATCCCACAACTATCCAGCATCACATCAACGATGTCTACTGGAACTAGTTCATTCACATCTACGTCATCGTAGGCAATTTCTTCTTCCACACAAGCACTGCTATCGACATCCACTGGTTTCGGGTTTGAAATCTCTCCATGCCAGTGCCATTCTGTATAGCCTTGTATAATCCCGTTGCACATGACATGAGTTTTAATTTCGTCACTAGTGTTGACTTTCAAGTTGTTACCGCAATGCCTACATGGACAGTAGAACCTATCTCCAGGTTGTTTCCTATGTTCCTCGGCAAATCTAATGAACTGGTCAAGACCAGAAATAAACTCTGGGGTGCAACGATTACGAATGGACATCCATGATCTATCCATTCTATGATCAAAGAGAAAACAAGTATATATTAGGACAAGATTAGGGTCTAGGGTTAACAAATACATGTGATGTCATTATTATATATAACAAATGTGTACCACCTATCCGTTCTTGAACACCTAATCTCACTAGTAAGTGTATAATGTGTATTGGGTTTTCAAGAAAATTTCGGCAGCATTTCCCCACTGTTCTCCAAGTACATATGTACTTAGAGAACAAACGGGGAAATGCTGCCGAAATTTTCTTGAAAACCCAATACACATTATAAACTAACATCCTAAGCCAGATTAGGTGTTCAAAAACAGTCCCAAACCGGGGACTATCCAAGATTTACTCCTAATGAGTAAATCTTGGACGGGTTTCTAGGCCAACAAATAATGTGTTGGATGGGTTTCATGTAGCAACTTTTAGTTCCATTCATTAATCTCTTTTTACATCCACACACAGGGGTGTACCCCTAAACAGTAACTAAACAAAGGGGTTGGTGTACCCCTAAACATGCACATAATTAAAAAAACTATTAATACAGACAAGTCTAGATAGACAGACAACTAAATACTACACCAACATGGTCCCGCATCAGTAACTTCGAGGACTTATCATTGTGGCGATCTTCTCCTAAAGTTCAGAATAGAAAGCAGCTATGAGTATTGATTGCTTGACAATTATATTTGTTAATTGGACTTACCGTGGTCTTTTTGATGATGAAGCTGTGTCACGAAGCTCCTCACTGTATTTAGACGAATCTGAACTGACAGGGGCCTCAGATTCAGATTCGTCCGAGCTGATATGCGACGATGTGCGCTCATACCACAGTAGATGATCGGGGGTCTCACAGTTGCTGTTGGTTATCCAAACTTGGATGGAATTATGGCCAACTCGACGGAGAAAAAGCCTGTTGCAATGGACCACATGCATCTCTCCAATCCAATCATGCCAACCGGATTTTGATACAAGATTTCCCTCCAAATCATACTTAACCTCGATAACATGTGAATAATTGCCAAAAGTTAGGGTCACTTTACCAGGCATGTAGTGTCTTCCTTTTAGAAAACGCCAATGTTTGGGTATGACCAATTGGTTTAAGGAACGATCATCTAGGATGAAGTCCAATTGTTCTTCAATAGGAAACGTTAACATTGACATAGAGGCCCAGTTCATAGTGACTGTTATGGGTGGACAGAGACTGCATAATATTAGTATTAACAAAGTGTAAGTACATATAACGATGTTATATATTTTCAGAAAAAGTTGTATAACATCAGTTAACCTTTTATTGCTTGTCATAACCAACTTTATTGTGGTAGACATGATAGCTTGAAAAGAAGTCTACATATGTACTTAGAGAACAAATGAGGAAATGCTACCAAAATTTTCTCGAAAACCCAATACACATTATACACTTACATCCTAAGTGAGATTAGGTGTTCAAGAACAGTCCCAAACCGGGGACTATCCAAGATTTACTCCTAATGAGTAAATCTTGGACGGGTTTCTAGGTGCTTACTAAAATACAACCATTATATGGAACTAATCCTACATTATACACATACTTTTCCTGAGTAAGATAATGTGCACTTCATGGAATTATTAAGATCTGAATATATATAAGTTGTTTCTACCTACATTGATGGGATTTTATAACATTCGAGTCTTCCATTTAAGGCATTAGATGCATATATTGTAGTCCATTGTGTTGAGATAAGAATCCCATGTGATACACACGATTGAGAATCTTTCACGATACTAGGAAAATTACATGTATTGTATAGACAATAGAGGATTCAACTCAGTAGAAGCACAAAATCAGTACCTAAACCCTAAACACAAATAAGTAAATAACTTAAAAAAAATGCCCAGCAGCTACTTGGGCGTGCCTTGACACCGCCCAAGCAGCCGCCGGAGCAGAGGAAGAAGGAAGAAGGCAGGGCAGGCAGGCATACCTTGAGGGCAGAGGAGAGCAGCGGCCGGAGCATAGCAGCCACCGGCGGAGGCGGCGGCAAAGAGAGGAGAAGCGCCGACGAGGACACGGAGCAGCGGCGACGAGGGCACGGAGCAGGAGCACGGACGACCGCCGGTGAGCACAGACGGCAGGAGCAGGAGCAGGAGCACAGCCGCCGGTGAGCACGGAGCAGCGGCGACGGCAGGAGCAGGAGCACGACAGCGGCGGCGGAGGAGCAACGACCGGCGGGGGCGAGCAAGAAATCACCGGACCTAACTGAAATCGAGAATGAAAAAGGGAAAGGGGAAGAGAAGCTCACGCTGGTGAGCTATTAAGTTGACAATAAGCGTCAGTTATTCTAAAAAATCGACAAATAAACCAACTGTGTCGGTTCTATACCAAAAACCGGCACCTATACTAGATTATAGTTGTCGGTTTTTAACTAAAGGACAACCGACAACTATTCCTGTCTCACGAATACCCTTTAGTCATTGGTTATTTATTTATGAACCGACGACATATGTCAAATTTTGGAGGTAATTTTTTCGCTGGAATTTTGGTTTTGGCGGTTGATTTTAGGTGTCGGTTTTTTATTAATTAACCGACACTTAATAAAAGCGGTACCCGTGTCTGGTCGACCTTCACAGATTGTATGTCGGTTTATGTTATAAACCGACACTGTAGAGTTTAGGTGTCCGTTTATGTATACAACCGACACCTTGAAAAGTGACTTTATAAGCCATTTTTGTAGTAGTGTTTCATACCTGTAGTGGTAGGCATTTTGAGTTACTAGTTATTGTCCCCAAGACGTTCATTGTCTATTATCTAGATCCTGTGGGGAATGAGTTGGAATTATATGGACATGCAATTAAAAGGCCATTATTCTCATGAGAAATATTTCATGTTTTTATATCCGTTAACATATGTTACTACATTACTATTTAATTATGCAATTTAATGGGTTACATTACCATATGTAGGGATTTACAAGAGTACAAAAAAGCTGGAGGAAAGGTCTCCAAGAAAAAGGATCTGTCACTAATTTGGGACAATGTGAAAGTAATTTCCTGACTCCAATGTATATATTATTTATGTGAACTATTCTTATTTGTATTTTTGAATATTTTGTATGTTTCAATTTATAGTGTGCTATACAAGACAACAGATGGGCATGTGCCTACTATGTTATGCTATTTATGGACCTAATCATCAAACATGCCATAATGGAAATCGATAAGATACAAAAGGTATTATACATAGTCTCATTAGATAATATGAAATATATCAATCTTATTATATATTATTATATATATATATATATATATATATATATATATATATATATATATACGTCATTCTCTTTGCAGGTCTTTAAAACTGCTGACTTCAACACAGGTGGAAAGTGTTTTGATGTACATGCTCCCTATACGAGAGATGAATTAGATGCTGTAAGAGAAGAATGGAAAAAATCCCTACAAAGAGTGAGAATTTTTAGATTTAATTTTATTAACAATGATGACAATGATGAATAAAGAATAGATTTGTTCTCATAATTATTTTTGTGTGAATGTGAATGAATTTTTATGAATTGCCACATGTGTGTGAAGATGATCAATACATAAATGTTTCTACATGTGTCTGAATGTAAAAAGAGATAAAATGAAGGGAACTACATATTGCTACTGGTTTCTACATGTGTGTGATGAAAAAATAATATGAATTAAATGTGCTTATACATGTGTGTGAATTACATATATATAATATTGTCTATCTATTAATTTTGTAGGTTTGTGGCCTGTTGTTGGCTGATATCAATGGATGTCGTAAACCTGTAGTTCAGAACTAAACTGTAGGTTCTCATCATGCTGACCAGCCATATAGTAGGCCTGCAAACTGATTAAAAAAATCTTAACATAGGCGTCAGTTATTTGATCAAAACCATCACCAAAAACATACGGCGGTGGTTTTTGATAAAAAATTGATGTCTATGTAGCCAGGAACCACGACTGTACTGGGAAGCATGGCCGTGGTGGCAGGCAGGGGATATGGTGTCAGTTATTAGCACAAAAATGACGCCGGTTCAGCTGATATGACCAGGAAACATGGTCGTGCTGGGAAGCACAACCGTAGTGGCAAGGAATATGTCGTCGGTTATGGCATCGGTTATTAGCACAAAATTGATGTCGATTCAGCTGATATGGCGAAGAAACATGGCCGTGATGGGAAGCACAACCGTGGTGGCAGGGGAGATGGCGTCGGTTATCTTACAAAACCGATGCCTATAGGCCCTTTAATGGCCCATTTTCGGTGGCAGGAAGTGTTCTGACATCGGTTCTTTTAATAACCGACGTCTGTAACAATTCTACAATGTTGGTGTTCTTAAAAAACCGATGCCTATAGTCCCTTTTCATGGCGCATTTTCGGTGGCGAGACGTTTTTTGGCGTCAGTTGGGAACTGACGCCGAAGGGGTCTACCTTTAGCGGTGCCCACTTGGGTGTCGCTTGTAAACTGACACTAAAGCCCTTAATTAACTGACGCTAAAGTTCTGTTTTGTAGTAGTGGGAATTTTTACACAAATGCAAACACAACAAATATCGACAACAACCACTACCAAAATGTGACAGCTAGCTCGAGCATTGGAAAAACTTACAACAGACCATCTCCTCTTGCTGCAGCATGGTTACGATTCACTACCCACAGAGACTAGCTTTATGTTCATACTAATATACATCTTTTTGTCTTCTTTTTTGACAAAACACATGTACATCTTTGTAGTGCAAATGTCTACACAAAGAATACATCTGTACAGGCATGTGAACCCATAAATTTTGTCCCACTATTTAGACCACAGAGGTGGAATATATGTTTCTTTCTACATCCAACACAAGGTATCCAGGTGTTTCACTAATTATTGCGTGCAAAATACCACGTCAATATTGATGCATCATACATGTTATAGCACTCCGAATAACTGCATTTCACTCGCATTACAAGACAATTAAACAAATAAAAATCATTCTTTACATCCTCCCAATAGCCTACAACAACTGGGATAATGTTTTGTGCGCTTTTGTATTTATGTCAGAATATCTTGTTAAATACATCTCCCTTTTAACAACCACATTCATCGACTAATCATTTTTTATTTTTTCCGCCTAAAGTTCAATCTTCATCTAATGTTCATTTCCTTCCGGTCCTTGTTAATGGCCCGCTATATACTAGGAATCCATAACAACTGATCGTGGTTAAAAACTAACTTCACCACTTGGTTACACACTCCATACTCACTTCGGAACAACTACCATCACTTAGAATTTTCATACCAAATAAAGCCAATCTCATACGCTCGAAATGTCATGCTACAGTCTCGCTTCACCACACTTGTCATATGCATCACACATGTAACAACCGGTATCTGATACTTTATTAACAGGATATCTCATAACAAATAAAACCAAACCCACACTGATAGTCTCTCCACACTCCAACTGGAATGTGTTGTTGTACATAACACATACTGGTTGTCTACAAACAACATTTACTAGTTATTTTGTATCAAATAAAATCAACCATCTCTAGGGTTGCTCCTGCTTCTCTCTAGAACCCCTCCAGCGGCCATCGCTGGGGGGAGGGAGCGGTGCCTCGCTACTTTCCTCCCCCTGGCTCCATCAGTTTTTGGTCCTATCCTGAATAGAAGTAATCCAGGAGGTGGAGAACTAGCGGTGCGGTGCTCCCAGTCAACGTCTTTGTGTCGCCTCACGGATGGGGTATGGTGGGGATGGGATGCGCTGCGTCGGAGGCTGATCCAGGGTGAAGCGGTGCTTTTGACCCCTAGTCGACTCCACCCCGTTCAAGAGTGACGGGTGGAGAGGAGTTGTGCCTTTGGTTCTTCCCTGTGTTGCTGCTCCGTTCAGGCGATGATGAGGGGTCTCCGATCTACTTGTCAGATACCTGTGAACCCCCTTCCCTGAGCTGATTCCTGGAGCTACTCCAATGAAATGGTGAACAATGACATCGACCCAAATGTATCTCGGCGATGGAAATGGTGGAAGAGCCCTGTTAAGCATTCAGGCGTGTGTCTTCTCCACCAGTGGCGCCCTCAAGTCCGGTGGCTCGCAGGCAGCCTGGGTCGGTTCTTGCTGTTCGAGGGTGGCCTTTTCCTTTTTGTCTATGACGGTGGGTGGCTCATCGATGGGGGTATGGGTTTTCTCCTACGCCATCCCTACTGCAGAGCATCTTCATCGATAAATTAGATCTTCCCTCATGGGCTATGGCGGCGCCCTCCAGGCTCGATGGGGTTCCTCCCCCAGGCTCTGGCGGCATCCTCCTCACCCTGCATGCTTCTTTTAAGGGTCTTCTGGGTGGCTGATCGATTCCTCGAGCTGGCTTCCTTTGATTTTTCTTCTGCTGCTTGTTGGCCGCCATTCAGTTGCTCGACGAAATGCTCTTGTGCAAATAGGGGCTTCGAGCTCTTGAGTGGCGGGATTTTTTTGCTGCGAGGTAGAGCACCCTCAACATGTTCGTTCCTTATGCTCTTCGGATCATGCTCCTGGTCAAGCATTCAGCAAGGAGCTGCTAGGGTCGGTTCCTTCAGCCCGACTTCCCTTCCTTTTCTGGGTGTTGGAACACCCCTAAGGTGTTGACGAGCAACCTCTTCGTAAGAAGTTGGTTGCAGTTCCTATTGCAGGACATCAACAGATTGCTTGCGTGGTTTCAGATGTTTGTTGATCCTCTAATTGTTGGCATATGACCACATATTTTGGGTGTTGCTATTAGACAGTTGGTTCCATGCCTAGAACGAAAGGATTATTTCAAACTTCTTAGGCTTGCAGCTCTCTGTCGGTGGAATGTGATGGTTCTGTTGACCTAAGAAGATCTGAAGCTAGTGATGCTATTCCAGGCAGGATACTTGGTGGATGTCATATTGTAATATGTAGTTACTCTTTGTGGCTGGGCTTATGGCATGTATCTGCAGGTTGTAATAAATCATTCTCCTAGGTGGAATGCCTGGTCTTTAGTCTTGTTAGTTTGATTCTCTTCTCAGAGGTTTGTTATCCTCTGGTCTAGTGTAATACCCCATGCGTGGGGTTTATGGTCCTTGGTCGAGCTTTTAGCTCCTTGTGATGTAATGGGGTACTCTCTGCCCAAAGTTTTTGGTATTACAGTAACACACTTTTTGATCGACCAAAAAAAAATAAAATCAACCACATCTGCTCCTAACACATAATTGGTTCACTAATGGCTGAGTGCACTCTGAATAATTGCATTCCACCAACATCGCACTGCCTAACTGTTCTATTACAGACTAAACAAAATCACATACGAATGTGAACCATAAGACAATTACACAAATTAAAAAATATTCTTTAGATCCTTCCAATACTGATCGTTTTTGTATTTATGTCAAAATATATTGTTAAATACTCCTCCCCTTTTAATAACCACATTCATCAGTTAATCCTTTTTTTGTTTTTACCATTTAAGTTCAATCCTCATCTAAAGTTTATTTCCATCTACTCCTTGTTAACACCCCGCTATATAATATGTTTCAACTTCCTTTGCCATCCACAACAACTGATATTGGTTAACAACAATTCGCGCAATCACATGTAACAGTTGAGTTCTACTACCAACCACCTTCACATGTTATCCCATAACAAGTTGGGTTCTTCTACCAACTGACTTCACATGTTATCTGATAACAAGTACAACCACTCCCACACCGCTACTAACGCCACATGCCAACCTTGACTTGGCCCAACAGGAATGTGTCATTATACGTAACACATACTTGTTGTCTGCAAACAACATTCACCAATTATTTCCTATTAAACAAAATCAACCACAACTGCTCCTAACGCCTTTCTACAAACATTCCCCCCAGATTCAATGTGGTGTCATCCGTAACATCTGCTCATTGTTACACAACCACCTTTCGTAGTCATGTCGTATCAAATAAAATCAAGGAATCTTACTAGGTGGATAAATAGTGATAACAAGTGGACAACCAGCAATGCTCATGTCGTATCAAATAAAAGAACACAATCATTTAGATGCAATACTTCATTTTCCCATTCCATCAAATATAACTGAAAAAAGATCAATGTTTTGTTAACTAAATACTGAATTTTCACAATATACTGAATTAAGTTTATGGCCACTGCCACATTTTAGGACCTTAACATGTTTTTGACAAAATCAACCCCCACACCCAGTTATATGTTGCATTAACTTTAGTAAACATTTCAATAAACCCATATGCCCTGATATACATACAACACCACCGTGGAAGCAACAAAATTATGTTTCAGTAAATCAGTTCACCACTTCCATTTCAGAACGCCCCTTCATTTGTATACTCCTTCATTTATAGTATAAGTATAACATTGATGTTGTGTAGGTGATGCACTGGTTCAGGGTATGATTCTTATATCCTCTACCCTTCACATATGCATTCCATCCACCACATAACATTCACACCGTAATCGTTTGTTTCTATAGGTTGTTGCACTGCCTTGTTATCAAACAAGATCTTCCAGCCTTCTTCAGATACACTGCTTATCTTTCTCACAAGGCTTTTGATCACCGTTCCCTATATTTGCACAAAATCATATGACGAACAGTTTGTAGCCACCAGTTTGATCACAAAAATGGTTTATAACAAGATATGCACAACTTATACTTACCAAGGTAACTGCATCACTGTCATATGGATGGCTCATCGCTAGCCTATTATATCTCCTCACTGGGCATAGGCTGTTGTAGTGAAGTATCTTCTTGTATTCCTGTGAAGGCACTAGCAAGTGTCAATGATGTGAACTAATAATCGAAAGAAGTATTACATTTGCGGACTTGATGTCTTCCCTTTTCTCGTAACAATATTTCCACATCAGGGGTGCATTCTTTGTCTTAATTGCGTGTGTCATTGTGGTGTTGAAATGAACACCTTCTGTCCCCACGTGTTTCCATATTCCTTTCGCATGACTTCCCTCCAACCATCTATTATCTATTATAGTCAAAATGCAGAGCCAAGTCATTTATGGTGGTCAACAAATCAACATGTATAACAATTAATGCGCCAACTATATGTAACATTTTGTCTATAAAAAAATTCACATTCCTTCTACAAAGTGTTTACTACTTACAATTTAGTAAAATTAGTGTAGTAAAGTAAAGATATAAAATTAACTTCAACAAATAACTGCATACTGTTAGTCCAAGTCTAGACGTGCAACAAATGGAAAATTGGAAATCATTTACCTGATTTATACAACTGGAACTAACAATTAGCAGAAACATTTTTACCCATTGAATTCTATTTGCATATATGCAGTACTACCCTTTAGAACATCACACATAACAACACACTCTCACCACTCAAACACTCATTGCAGGAAACCATCACAAATCGGTTTATTCATAGCAGGAAACACTCATTGTAGGAAAGACTCAAAGGACCATCACTACAACTGTATCCTCACACTAGATGCACATAGCTGACACTCTATTACAATTGTACGCAATCCTTTTAAGGTTTATTCATAGCAATATATGCCTTAATTGTATTTAACACATCAACAACACATTCAAGTTCTTAATCTATATACTATAGGTTTTGAGGGCAACACTATGCGAACAATGTATGTCACATGCCATAATACTTGTTATACTTAAGGGCACAAACTGGAATGACAACCTTAACTGATGCCATACCTGGTTCATGATGTTACCACCCTTTTTAAACAAATCTTTGAAATCTTGACGCAAGATACATGCATTCTCAGGCCTAAAAATAACATCACCCCCAATCTTGTCCTTGCTAGTAAGCTAAAAAGTAACAAACACTCCTCAATTATGCTTGATAGAAATTGAAAGGTACAGTCTCATTATACAAATCCACTATTTTAGATACCTTCTTTAGTAACAAAATATTTTTTTTGCTATTATACCTGGTTGCTTCATAATCCCAGTTTGCCATCTCACCGATCTTGATCTTTTTGGTAGGAGACATTAACTTTATCTTACATTCTCGGTGTTCATCTTTGACTCTCCTAACTAATGAACTCAGGCTATTACCAGCCGTTATCAAGTTCTTTTCTTGCTTCGATGGTTTCTCTATGCTACCCTTGCATGTAACCCTATTGACCATGTCTTTTACAAGGCTCTTACATCAAACAACACAACATAAGCATACACACAACGAATATACGACCACATTGTAAGTCATTGTAGGTGCACCTTTTCATCGGCCCTATGTCCATCAACAAAAATCCATTCTGGCTTTGCCACCACCTTTGCCTTACCTTTGTTTGTTATAGCCATAGAGATTAAAGTCTGCACACTCACTTCACTCATGATCTTTTCAATGTGGTCTTCAATGACTGTCTCCTTCCACCAATCTTCAACCTACACAACATAAATAATTATTCATTATAGTTACATATACAGTAATCTTAAGAGGGATTATTAAGGATACACCATATTTACATAACACTAATATTTTCAATGATACATAACACTAATCTTTTCAATGTGTATCACATATTCAATCCTACAATTACCTTCTTCCCTCCAATACCAGATTTTGCATGCCCCATTATGGTCGCACTTTCCCTGGGTAGTTGATTTAACACTGGGGCCTTGCATGGTATTGGCATGGCGTAACCATTTTCCTCAACAGAAATGCCCAACTCCTAATCATCTTAGTGCAACATTCAAAATAACACAAAACATCATTAATTTGTCGAACATTACACTGCACCAGTACATACAGATGACCTACCCGGCCATGGACGTCATCATTTGCTACAATAGAGATGCCATCAAGCCTTGTTGTTGGTTTCCTTATAGGGGTTGTTTTAACAAGTCTTGGCATTGCTACTCTCCTACAACCAGAAAGAACAGGTTCGTCCTGCAGAAAATTAAATAGATCACATTAAATTACTCATTACATCATGCTCAACATTATAATAGGTATGCATATGGCATACTCATGAGCCAATCGAAAGTGGGTCATCTATTAAGTTATGAACTCCTACACCAACATCCAAACAAACCATTGCATAATTTCCGGACCCGGTAGGCATATCATAACAAATATACAAATGAAAAAAAACTATATCCATAAAAAGGTTCTATTGCAAAAAAAGGTCCATAATTGAATATGATATTAATAACTATATATATGAAATTGTTGTTTTGTATTTACCATATTAGCTATGATCCCTCTACTCATTCCTATCAGGGCATTGAACTGACCACTAGTATTTTGCACCATTCCAAAGGTTTTGTAACCAACCTGTTGTCATGTTAATTTTACATTATATAATCTAATAGAATACAAATACCACTGCAATGTTGTGAGTCATACGATACGTACCTCATTTGACTTTTTTACTGGAAGATCTTGTTACTGACCGCCTAGAAACAAATTCAATACCCTGCATGAAATATATTTATTAAATGATTGTATTCTTCAATATAAACAAACACATTCAACAACATGTATTCTATTTCAAAGTTGAAAATGAACTCCTGCACCAACATTCAAACCAATCATATCATACTTCCCGGACACATACATGACATGCGTATCATAACAAATCTACAAATTTGGACAACCGTTTATAGAAAAAGTTTATTTTTAAGTGAACACCAAAATTTAATAAAAGGTTACAATTGTACACATAAAACAATGATTTTGTAATTACCGTCTTAGCGACACTTCTCTTACTCATTTCTGACAGGGTGTCGACGCACCCGCTAGTAGGATGCACCGGGCAAGGGGTTTCGTAACCAACCTACACTAGTCTAATTATTCACTACCTAATCAAACAAAATACAAGCACCATTGACATGTAGGCATTCATATGATATGCACCTCATTAGCCTTTTTACTGGAAGATCTTGTTACTGACCTTCTACCAACAACTTCATTAATTTGCATGCAATATCTTGATTATGTAGCAAAAAAACACATTATCCAATTATTCAATTTTTCTATCTAAACGAAGATGTTGAATAAAGAATAATCCTTTCGAAGTTTATCCATACAAACCACATCAACAACAACAATACTACCATAACAACCATACATACGCTTCCCCAACCAAGACAATACAAACTATTAATTTCCTAGTGCCAACATCAACTGGGAGTTCCTTTTCAACATCCTCTCCATTGTTTGCTATCTCTGGTGTGTCATATAGTATCTTCGTTACATAAAAATAAGTCAATACAATACCCCAATATCAAGGTGTCTATTGAACATTTTTACCTCAGAACTGTAATATTGACATAGATGTGTTAAACTCATTGTCTTTGTTATACTCCACTTCCTCTTTAAATTTGGTGTATCCTTAATAGTCCCTCTGCTGGCAATAACAAATGGGCTTTCCATTGCCAAAATACCCTTTACAGAGAACTAGGGGAAAGCCACATAACACATTAAGTAACATCATCTACATAACATATAAAGACATTTTCATTAACAATTACCACACCTTTTTTTGTGCCAACCTTGTCACAGACCGACTTCCAACAGAGTCATCTCCCTACAAACCAATAGTACCATCTTTTATATTCTATTCTAATTATAAAGGAACTATCATGGTTATATACTACCCCATCAAATGTACTCAAATAGTGCAACATATAAGATAGAAAATGACTATTTTATCAAATTGAAGTACTATTTGTACATAACATACAATCTTTGCGTGGTCTAGCATTGCTTGCTTGCCAGTATCGGTAGGTTTGGTTGTCAAAATGTTATGCAGGCACAACCGTTTCCTTGCGTCACTAGCAACTGACAAATTTCAACAACCACCAACAGATACATCTTGATCTACAGTAGCAACATTCATCTTATCTGATATAGCATGATCCTATGCACAACAAGTGCGAAAAATTAAGTGGGAACACACAATTAACAACAGTTATTCGATAAAGACATTATCACAAAACAATGTCGTTGTCTTACACATTTTTCACATTGTAATAGATGTGCGCCTGCACTATGTATGCGACATGCAAAATCCATCAAGAAAATTACCTTGATATGGCCGCCAGCCATTTCTGATTTATTTTCATGCGATGTGGCAAGATCACTTCTTGCAGCAGAACAAGAAGTAATGCCAACTGCTCCGTTGATAGCCTGCAATGTATACTACCTTTTTCTTACTGAATATACCAACCATATGCTTATAAAGTACTGGAATGACAAACTAAATTAAGCTCATGTGCAATTCCTCAAAGTGGAAAATTGGATCATGCACCATCATTTTTTTCTATATGTTACAGACATCTTCACTTAAAGTAAGTAACCTCTTAGGTGAGGATCTTGTGATGCGGGTCTGCAATACAACATAACACATTATAGCATACAAGGCAGAATCTTCCTATCATTTTTACACCAACACATAAGAAAATGTGATGGTTACCTTGATAGGTGTAGCCAAATCAATAACCAGGACACCAATGACAATATTTCCAACCTGCATGTCGGTACATCTATAAGTGCTAATATTATACCAAAAATTATGCAATCTTATCAAGCAATTGGTGCTCATACCTTTTTCTTATTGTTCCCTAGCTTTTTCGGTAGACTAACGCTATCAACTGTGATTGTGTTTTCCTAAAAATCAACATTATTCTTCAATACTATTTGTTACTCAAACCATACAATTGAACTCAAGGAGCATGTCTATTACTCCAGACATTTAATTCGATAATTTCCATATAACAAGACAAACTATATAACAGTTTGCCTTACCACACACATGCCAGCAAAACTTTGAAATCCATCATATGCGTCACCGCCGCCCCCAACCTTCTGTTGTTGCATAGCATCATGTGTAGGAGTCAACATCAAAATATTAGTACCAATGTATTACTAACAATGATTGAATAGACATGTATACCTACTCATACCTATGAAATACCTCCATCAGTCTCGCATTCAAAAACCTCTTTCATTATTTCATCCTCTTTTTGAGCCAATTCTTACCGTTACAGCATACACAATTAGCTTACCGCAACTAGATACTTGGTGTTTGTTAAATATTGAAATATGTATTTCAAAACCCATTCCCCTAAAACATTACATTCTTTTCATACTATGTTGCACGTACATTAAAACCATTTTCTTGCTCCCAATCCATCACGTTATCTGTTTCATCCACAATGGACATAACCTGCGTAGAAAACAAGTGTAAATCCAACATAAATTTTTTGTAAACACAACATCCAGTTGCAAATGTATTCTGGGCCCACAACATCATTAACAGGAATTGCTTGTTATAACAAGATAACAAGAATTGACTATTATACCAGAATTTGCACTTACTATGTTTAAAAGACAACTACATAGGAAACCTTATAACAAGCCTCATATTCCATTCCATTTACCTCTTCCCCATGACCGTCATTGTCACCACCTGCTGACACATCATTAGCCATGCTACCACCAAGAGTTGGATCTGATATTTTTCTGGACACCGACTCCATCTGAAGTATCTCATTCTCACAAAATTTTGCATGATGTGCCTCCTTCAGCAACGTGTACTTCCTTTCACTACTACAGAAATGGCTTATAAAGTCACTTTTCAAGGTTTCAGTTGTATACATAAACGGACACCTAAACTCTACAGTGTCGGTTTATAACATAAACCGACATACAATCTGTGAAGGTCGACCAGACACGGGTACCACTTTTATTAAGTGTCGGTTAATTAATAAAAAACCGACACCTAAAATCAACCGCCAAAACCAAAATTCCAGCAAAAAATTACCTCCAAATTTGACATATGTCGTCGGTTCATAAATAAATAACCGACGACTAAAGGGTATTCGCGAGACAGGAATAGTTGTCGGTTGTCGTTTAGTTAAAAACCAACGACTATAATCTAGTATAGGTGCTGGTTTTTGGTATAGAACCGACACAGTTGGTTTATTTGTCAGTTTTTTAGAATAACCGACGCTTATTGTCAACTTAATAGCTCACCAGCGCGAGCTTCTCTTCCCCTTTCCCTTTTTCATTCTCGATTTCAGTTAGGTCCGGCGATTTCTTGCTCGCCCCCGCAGGTCGTTGCTCCTCCGCCGCCGCTGCCGTGCTCCTGCTCCTACCCTCGCCGCTGCTCCGTGCTCACCGGCGGCTGTGCTCCTGCTCCTGCTCCTGCCGTCTGTGCACACTGGCGGCCGTCTGTGCTCCTGCTCCATGCCCTCGCCGCTGCTCCGCGCCCTCGCTGCCGCCGCTCCGTGTCCTCGCCGGCGCTTCTCCTCTCTTTGCCGCCGCCTCCACCGGTGGCTGCTGTGCTCCGACCGCTGCTCTCCTCTGCCCTCAAGGTATGCCCGCCTACCCTGCCTTCTTCCTTCTTCCTCTGCTCCGGCGGCTGCTTGGGCGGTGCCAAGGCACGCCCAAGCAGCTGCTGGGCATTTTTTTTAAAGTTATTTACTTATTTGTGTTTAGGGTTTAGGTACTGATTTTGTGCTTCTACTGAGTTGAATCCTCTATTGTCTATACAATACATGTAATTTTCCTAGTATCGTGAAAGATTCTCAATCGTGTGTATCACATGGGATTCTTATCTCAACACAATGGACTGCAATATATGCATCTAATGCCTTAAATGGAAGACTCGAATGTTATAAAATCCCATCAAAGTAGGTAGAAACAACTTATATATATTCAGATCTTAATAATTCCATGAAGTGCACATTATCTTACTCAGGAAAAGTATGTGTATAATGTAGGATTAGTTCCATATAATGGTTCTATTTGAGTAAGCACCTAGAAACCCGTCCAAGATTTACTCATTAGGAGTAAATCTTGGATAGTCCCCGGTTTGGGACTGTTCTTGAACACCTAATCTCACTTAGGATGTAAGTGTATAATGTGTATTGGGTTTTCGAGAAAATTTCGGTAGCATTTCCTCGTTTGTTCTCTAAGTACATATGTAGACTTCTTTTCAAGCTATCATGTCTACCACAATAAAGTTGGTTATGACAAGCAATAAAAGGTTAACTGATGTTATAAAACTTTTTCAGAAAATATATAACATCGTTATATGTACTTACACTTTGTTAATACTAATATTATGCAGTCTCTGTCCACCCATAACATTCACTATGAACTAGGCCTCTATGTCAATGTTAACGTTCCCTATTGAAGAACAATTGGACATCATCCTAGATGATCATTCCTTAAACCAATTGGTCATACCCAAACATTGGCGTTTTCTAAAAGGAAGACACTACATGCCTGGTAAAGTGACCCTAACTTTTGGCAATTATTCACATGTTATCGAGGTTGAGTATGATTTGGAGGGAAATCTTGTATCAAAATCCGGTTGGCGTGATTGGATTGGAGAGATGCATGTGGTCCGTTGCAACAGGCTTTTTCTCCGTCCAGTTGGCCATAATTCCATCAAAGTTTGGATAACCAACAGCAACTACGAGACCCCCGATCATCTACTGCGGTATGAGCGCACGTCGTCGCATATCAGCTCGGACGAATCTGAATCTGTGGCCCCTGTCAGTTCAGATTCGTCTGTTCCGTGTGGCGCGAAGGACACACAAAGTTATAGTGTCGGTTTTATATAAATAACCGACGCCTGTTCCCTGTGGCGCGAAGGTATATGGCGTCAGTTTATTATCTAATAACCGATGCTGATAGTGGCCAAGATGGCGCCCTTTCTGTGGCGCGAAGGTATATGGTGTCGGTTTCTTATCTAATGATCGACACCTATACCTTCGCGCCACAGCAAACATGTGCGATTTCGGTGGCGCGGGAAGAGTTTGGACGTCGGTTTTGGAACCGACGCGTAATGGGTGAGCTTTTAGTGTTGCCCACATAGGTGTCGCTTAGAAACCGACACTAAAGGCCTTAAATAACCGACACTAAAGGTAGGTTCTGTAATAGTGTTTGCATCTTTCTTAGCCTTTTCTTCATCCCTGCAACCACCTTCCCATTCTCATCATTGCTTCTTTCTGACTTTTGCTTAAACTTCATATTCTTAAGTTTCATTTTTGTAGTGACAAGCTACAAATATAATGATGCACATTAGTCAACTGATTACAAAAAATCATTTGATATATACAAAAAAACATCTACAACAAACACTATATCAAGAAACCATTTCATATATACAAAAAAAAATTACAATGAAATACTATCATGATGATTTACCTTTCGTTCCAATACAACACATTGACACTTTCTGCCAACAGACCTCGCCTTTTTGACCACACTCCTCGGGTTTGCTAAATAATCGCTCCCTATGTTTTCCGTTTGGAGTGTTTAAATTGATATGTCATTCACAACCAACCAGGAACTCATCATGTAATGACCCCGCCTCCCGATAACCCCCAAGCAAGGGAGACCAAGAGGTCAGAGATGCTATCCCAATATTTCAGGATCCAAGGTTTGCCATTTAATAAAAAATAATTATCAAATTCTATGATTACTAAACTGAAAAGATGGAATAAAATAAATCTTTTTGCATACCTTGTAAATTTTGGATTCTAGACTTCTATCCACATACAAACTCTATCTAACTAATCCTCCTTGAAAATATTATTTGTAACTTCACAATATGTCAATTACTGTTTGTCCATTTTCAGAATTGTACCTAAAACACCGATAGATAAAAACGTCAGTCGGTATATTTCTATATTGGTATGTGGGGAACAATCACAATTTTACAAATAGTTTCTAACAACCTAATTATCACAAATAATTTATTAACAATCCAAAATTACACTTTCTATGTGACTTCTCAACTGCTTTTTCCCTAAACCCTGTATTACCCTCTCATAGGGTTTTGTCCTGGCAAGAGACATAAGGCCACCTTCTCCATCCTGAGCTTGGTGCTTGGGGTCACCTCTCGAGGTTCCCAATGGTCTTCCCTCTGGGTCTTGACCAAATCAGACCTTCCCTCTGGGGCTTGGTCTTGCAACATACATCAGGATGGCATGTAGGTTTGAGAAACACATGTATATTAATTGTGATACACATAGGACTTTATAGGATTACAAAATTGAACATCCAACAGTTTGGGTTGCAATCGATCGATAAAACCTCTGGGAAACGCTGTGAAACTTAAGGTGATTATTCATAAGTAACCACATACCTATTCAGTCGAATCAACAAGCTAACAATTGTCCATGCAAGGAAGTATCCAGACAAGCAAGTAGTTCACATAAGCAAGGATCCTGAAACATTCATATTATCTATTCACTATTCAATTTATCATGACCTATTCATTTGAATTCACTTCCTAGGGTTTCCTACTTCCTTTTAGGGTTTCATTAGGGTTCATCTTCATTATTGACACTACAAACCCTAAAATAGCAAAACTAAGCATAAACCCTAATTAACTTGTTATATTCCTCCTAACAGGCTTAGGATCAACTGATATTAACATTATTCCAAAGAATTTTAGATTATTCAACTTAATCACCCTTTTTACCCTAGATTAGGGTTTCCATATGTATTATCATAGATTCATGTACTAAAACCCTAAAACAAACCAATTATTATCTAATATCATATTCAAATCTCACTTTATTCCTCAACATGTTATTAATACTCGAATTAACCCATTAACATTCTTAAATCTGATATCTAATCCTTATTAGGGTTTTTTTAACCTAAGTTTAATGCATTATATGGTCATATTAAGGTACTTTTACAATTAGAAACGAAATTAGGTGCTAATAACAATTTTAACAGATTCCTTATATTTTCCAGGATCATTTTTCATATATAAAGTTTCTTCATCCGACCTTCGTATTAATTTCTATGATTTTTGCAAAGAAAGGTATTTTCTTGAGTTTTCTAGCAGAGAGGAACTATTTTCCAGAAATTAGGAAATCACCACAAAAACTCGACTGCTTGATCAGTGGTCTTCTAGACCATGCAGGATCGGACGACTTGCGGTGCACGCCTCGCCCGTGAGCAAAGGAAACAAAGGACGAGAACGCCCTTACCTGGACTGAAGGAGCGGGAAGGCAAGATGGTAATTTGGCAGAGGTTTGTCTTCAACCTCTCACGTGCCCCTGTAGCAAGCCGAGAGTCAACTCTCAGGTTGACTTCATGATACCATCCACCTGTGATCAAACTAACCGGACCAAGAGCTCCACCTTGCTCTCCCGAACTCGAGGGTGCCCTTAATTGTTTTCTTGTGTTGCTCCTTCACCACCGACGATCCCTTGCTACTACGACGAGGTTATTACTACTCGTCGAGTGGGAAGAACAAGGTTGTTCGTTGAATTGAGGGCATGAGAATGATTGTCGTAGCGCTCCAGTCTTGAGGGTAGAGTTTGTGGGGTTGCTCGTGTGGCCACACGAACTACCCTATATATAGGGTTCATCACAGGTCCCCGGTGAATTGGGGATTCCTCCAATTCACGATGAAAACCCTAGAAACCTGGGTTAGATAAAGCCAGAACAATCTCCGAGAGTTGATGGTCTCCTTTCCAGCATCACACGTATTCTCAAACTCAAGCAATCCTCTATTGAGTTTCCTGTGATCCGGACACTGAGTCCCAATTTCCTGCGAGACTGGGATTTGGTCCCAACCGTGGATCGTTGATCCAACGATCACGAGTGTGTGCCTAATAAATGAAATTTGGGATTTTAATCCCAAATAAATCATGACACATATTTCTTTCCACTTTAGGATAACTTCAAAAATCCATATCTCATTTACCGTGCATCCTTTTTCAATCATATTTTAAAGGAAACTTTGGATCAATACTATCTACTTGTATACAAAAATTGAGCCCTAAATTATAAAGGAAAAAAGCATTATATTCATGTGCAAGTCTGACTTTAATAAAGTTTATTTAATTGGTCTTTTCTCTTTCTTATTCCATTACTTTTTGTAACTTGGACATCCTTGGAACCCAAGCAATCCCAAAGATATGAAATCTGCCTTTGGAGATTACTTCCTAGCCTTTTAGAGGCTTCTACCTCTTTCTTTCCTCCTTTTCTTAATTGTTCTTTTATTAACTAAATTCTTTTTCTTTTTATTTCCTTTTTCTTGTGATTGGACCCAATAGCCAATAAGGCCTACGAAATCACACATGCAGGGCTATTTATTAACGAAATCCATAAATTCAAATCAAATTACACAATTATTTATTCATATATCTTTAAAAGGATAAATTACATTTCAATTCTAAATTAGGAAAAATGAGGTTATAACATCCTCCCCTCCTTATAAGAATTTTTCCTTCAAAATTCAGCAATAAAAAAACAAGTAAGGATATGCTTTTTCCATGTCTGTCTTCAGCTCCTATGTGGCCTCATCCTCTCCATGGTGCTTCCAAAGAACCTTTACCATCTCTATATTCTTACATATGAGTTCTTTAACCTTGGTATCTAGAATCTGCAAAGGTGACTGGGGATATGTCAGCTTCCCTTGAAGCTCAATAGGCTCAATGCTCAACACATGACTCAGATCTTACACATATCGCTTCAGATTGGACACATAGAATACTGATGCGATGATTTTGAGTCGCATTTATAGACTTGTTTTACATGCGTTTTATGTGTTTATTAGTCACTTTTGTGTTTAGTATCACATAATTCACTTACTATAGTCTATAATCTCATTATGTATCAAATCTCTCATATTATATCTTTTTGAGTATAAACGGTTATAATAATGGGTTTTAGCTTAGCTGATTTGGTTTTGTCTTTCAATTTTAGAAAAAATGAGTATACACAGCTCTCGATACCATCGACCTGTGTCGATGGTATCGACACAGTCACAGTGAGACAGCCACAAGGAGCCAAGATGAGTCGATACCTATCGACACTGGAGTAGTTGATGGTATCGAGATACCTTTAGTGAGCCAGCAATCAACCTGTTGATACTATCGACACAAAAGTCGATACTATCGACGTCTCACAGCTTCAACGTCAGAATGGTGACAAAACCGACACCTAAAGGTGTCGATACCATCGACCCGCGTCGATGGTATCGAGTCTGCATCAGGCGGAGCATCAGAGAACAAAGAAAACTTGCCGATATCATGACGGGTCGATACCATCGACCCGCGTCAATGGTATCGACTCCATCAGATTTGTTTTTGTTCCAGATCGGCCCAAATCCAACAATGGGGATATTTTGACGATCTAATTTGGTGTTTATACCTAAATATGGCATCCAGGAGAGGGGGAGCACGTCATTAGCCGTTGCACAAGACCCGAGAAGGTGTGAAGAGGAGAACGGAGCCCAGAAACACACCCTGACCGTTCCAAGAGCCGAAGAAGACGTTTTACACCGCCGGAAGGCTGTAGATTGCGTACTCTACGTCAAGGAATGCCCAGATCTCCCCAGTTCAGGGGTTTACATCACTTCATCCACGTTTTCTACATGTTTTCCCTTTCTCCTATCATGTCTTGCTTTGAGATGAACATGCAGGGCTAATCCCTTTTGTCTTAAGGACCGGGAGTAGCCCGGGTAATCGTTGTATGACATTGTTATCATAAGTAATTCATATTTTGTCTTTAAAATTTGTGGTATGATTTCGTTTTCTCCATTATATCATTATGATTGATCACCCTAATGATAACCTAATGCCTTTAATTGCTTTGAAAGAAGAATTAATGGCTGAGAAGAGACAAAATTCACATTAATTAACAAATCCCTTGAACAAGGTGATGTACGGTTAATGGTGGAAACCCAGAGTATGGTCTTCATGCACCTAGTTTAGGGTATAGGTTACTACGACAGTGGAACTGACCTAGATTTAGGTAGTGAATTGTATCACGACAGTGAACAATTCTGACTACAAGACACTACCCGGAATGAGAGACGAGTGTGATTAACTATATAGAAATAGATACAATGAGAACCCGCGGTGAAACCACAATCCTAAAGATTTCCATCTAAATTGATTAAACTCAACATTTAATCGATAGCTTTGTTTTCTTTTATTTTTCTTTTATTTTTCAATCAACTCCCAAACCTTTTAATTGGTCTAGATGATCGTGAGTAGTTAGTAAGTAGTCTACTGATAGTTCAGTGTCCCTGTTTGACTCGGGCCTCACAAAGGCTTATATTACTCTGACGCGTGCACTTGTGTTATACACACGGTAAAATCGTGTCAAGTTTTTGGCGTTGCTGCCGGGGACACGGCAACTGTCGGCACTACGAGTGCTGCGAGTGGCCACTCTAGGCCACATTTTATTTTGTTATTTTTATTTTTATTTTTGAAATTTGTCGTTCATCTTTCATATTTGGTAATCGTCTAGCACTGTACTGAATCAAAATTATTACCTTACAGGTACCAGTGCATGGTGAAGACGCGTAGTACAGACTACGCACAGCCATCACCAGAGGTCTCATTCTGGGGATCAGATGACGAGGAGAACAACATTCAAGACCAACCTGAGGATATAGATTCAGACTCTGAACCAGAAGCTATGGCTGAGGAAAAGACAATCTGGGAGAAGATCAAGGCATCTTCTGCATCTACATCGAAAGGGCCGATCAAGAGGCATGCTATCAACATTCCCAATTATAAGATCGATCCAGGCCTAATAAATTTGGTCAAATCAAATGCATTTCACGGGCTTAAAAATTAAGATACGATGACTCACATTAGCCAGTTTGTGGAGAACTGTGATATGATCAAAATCGACAGGTTCTTACAAGAGACACTCTATTTGAAATTATTTCCTAGCTCGCTAGCGAGAAATGCTAGAGAATGGCTACATAACTTAGACGACGAGTATGTGGAGTCATGGGATCATATGGTCAAGGTGTTCTTCGAGAGATTCTTTCTGCCCGAGAAGACTAATGATCTTGTAAGAAAGATCCACAAATTCAGCCAAAAAGCCGGGGAGATGTATTCTGAGACTTGGGAACATTTTCAAATAATGCTGAGAAGGTGCCCACATCATGGGCTTGACAAGGAGAAACATGTCAAGATTTTCTCTTATGCTCTTTCTGAGCATGATAGAAGCAACATGGATTCAGCAGGTTCGGGGTTCTTCTTGAACAACACTGACACTAGGTGTTGGGAGATCTTGAAGAACATGGCAAAAAAGTAGTCCTGGGGTGATAGAGATGCACCAGAACAGGTTCGAGTTGCAGGTGAATCAAAGGCCATCAAGGAACTGAATGAGAAGATGGACCTTTTAGCCAAGAAATTGCTAGCAAAGGAATACGCCGAATCTGATGATGAAGCACAGGTGAAATTTATGCGCCAGCAACAAGGGTACAGAAACAATGACCATTCTTGGAGGAAAGATAAGCAATTTTCATGGAAGGACCCAAACAATTTCCTGCAGGACCTCGATGCAAAACCACAACCGCCGGCAGAGGACAAGAGCAATGAGTTGCTCAATCAAGTAATCAAGAAGAATCAAGAACTCATGAGCATGTTTGGTCAACAGATTAAGCAACAAGGAGAATTTATGAATCAATTTGGGCAAACCTTAAAAAGTCATGGGGCTCATATGAGAACTATAGAAACATCGTTAGAGAAGATGGCAGCTGAGATAGAAAATCTAAAAAAGCCAACACAACAAGGTTTTCCCGGAAATACAAACATTCCAGGAGGAAATCAACAAGCCAAGGCAATTCTACTACGGAGTGGAAAGAAGATTTTAAACCCCAGGGCCGATGAACCGAGCACACCCCAGCCAGAAACCACATGTGAGGCCACAGAGGAGGTTACTATTACAAAGCCGATAGAGGATGCAGTAGAGGATGCCACACCAGAACCCATTACTGAGGAAGAAACTCAAAAGAGGACACCATATGTGTCGCCACATCAGAGGGAACAGACTATCCCATTCCCGTATCCAAATAGTGTGAAGGCTAAGAAAGTGGACGCCCAGTTCAAGAAGTTCCTAGATAGCTTTAAGAAACTTTCTGTCAACATTCCGCTGTTAGAAGCAATAGAGAAGATACCCTCCTATGGCAAGTTTTTGAAAGATATAATTACAAAGAAGAGGAAGATTCCTGATACATAAGTGGTGGTTCTTAAGGAGCAAGTGAGCGTCTTCATTATGGGCACATTGCCACCAAAAAGGCAAGATCTGGGCTGCTTCAATATTTCATGTTACATCGGTAAGATGAAATTTGGCAAAGCATTGTGTGACTCTGGGGCAAGTATCAATTTGATGCCTATTTCTACTTTCGAAAAGCTGGGACTTAAAGAATCGAGACGTAGTAACATGACGATTTAGTTAACGGACAATTCCGTGGTTAAGCCATATGGTATTTGCGAGGATGTTCTGGTTAAAGTTGACAGGTTTGTATTTCCAGCAGATTTTGTGGTAATGGAAATGCAAGATGAACAAGGAAATGAGCTACTCCTTGGAAGACCCTTCCAAGCTACTGTAGATATGATACTCGAGATGGGAAGAGGCCGTATGACATTGGGAATTGTAGATGACCAATTTGAAATGGCTATACCCCCAAGTACAACACAATCAAAGGCAAAGGAGCAGTGTCGCATGGTGAAACATTTTGATCAGAACATTTCTCTGTCTAGGGAAGCCATTTTTAGATATGGCTCATGTAATGACCAAGGTAGATAAGGGGACATTGGTTGTAGATATTATGGAACAAACCAAGGTTGTTTCTCTGTGTAGAGCTGTGGGGTACCCAAATGATGAAGAGGAGGAAATTCTACTTTCTACTAAAGATGATGCAATAGCAAGTTCGGTCCTTGACGCCTATCCAGAATTGCCCCTTGCAGCTTGCCTTGTCAACATAATGCATGACTGGATGAGAAGCAAGTCGTTACAAGAATGCATCAAGATGCTTAAAGTGCTTCCATTCTACTATGCCAAGTATTATGAAGATCTTGGTCCCCTCCCACCACCGCTTCAATCATCATTGATCAGTCCACCAGAGTTAGAACTAAAGCCACTGCCTCCCCATTTGAAGTATACATTCTTAGCCGATGGTGAAAGACTACCAGTGATTATTTTGGCATATCTCAGTGCCGATGAAGAAGAGCAATTGATGATCGTGCTGAAGAACCACCGTGGTGCATTCGGGCAGTCAGTTGCTGATATCAAGGGGATTTCCCCTACACTTTGCCAGCACAAGATCCAACTCGAGGAAGGAGCCAAACCTATAATTCAGCCACAGAGTAGACTGAATTCAAGCATGATGGAGGTAGTCAAGAAGGAGGTGATCAAGCTTCTTTCTGCAGGCATCATTTATGCTATCTCTGATTCGATGTGGGTAAGCCCCACACAGGTAGTCCCTAAAAAGGGGGGAATCACTGTCACTCACAACTTGTTAAATGAGCCGGTCACGACCCGACTAGTAACCGGGTGCCGTGTGTGCATTGACTACCGTCGATTGAACTCCGCTACGTTAAAGGATCATTTTCCTCTTCCGTTCATCGATCAAATCTTAGAGCGACTGGTTGGTCGATCTCATTTTTGTTTTCTAGATGGCTACTCTGGCTACAATCAGATCTCCATTGATCCTAAGGACCAAGAGAAGTCCACCTTCACTTATCCCCATGGAACATTTGCATACCGCCGTATGCCTTTTGGCTTGTGCAACACACCAACAACCTTTTAACACTGCATGCTTGCCATTTTCTCTGATATGGTTGAGTGCTATTTAGAGGTCTTCATGGATGATTTTTCCATCTATGGTGCGTAATTTGATGAGTGCTTGTATAATTTGGATAAAGTTTTACAATGATGTGAGGACATGCATTTAGTTCTCAATTGGGAAAAATGTCATATGATGGTTAGTGAAGGAATTGTGCTTGGACATAAAGTGTCTAGCTAGGGGCTAGAGATGGATCCAGTTAAGATTGAGGTTATTTCAAAATTACCCCCACCTAATTCGGTTAAAGGGGTAAGGAATTTTCTCAGTGATGAAGGATTTTACCGCCACTTTATTAAAGATTTCTTGAAAATCGCTAAACCATTATCGGAGCTGCTTGAGAAAGATGTGATATTTGATTTCAATGAAAAAATGTTTGCATGCTTTTAATGTATTGAAAGAAAAGTTGATTTCCGCATCAGTTGTTCAAATGCCAGATTGGACAAAGCCTGTTGAGCTAATGTGCGATGCTTCAGATTTTGCAGTAGGGGCTATTCTCGGGCAACATTTTGAAAACAAACCCGATGTGATTTTCTATCCATCCAAGACTTTAAACGAAGCACAACTCAACTGTACCACAACTGAAAAGGAATTTCTCACCGTCGTTTTTGCATTCGAAAAATTTCAGCAATATCTAGTAGGGTCTAAAGTTGTGGTATGGACGGACCACGCCGCCATAAAATATTTGATGTAAAAGAAAGATGCCAAACCTAGATTGATTAGGTGGATCTTATTATTACAAGAATTTGACATTGAATTTAAAGATAAGGTGGGGGTTGAGAATTTGGTTGCGGACCACTTGTCTAGGTTAGAACAGGTAGATGAGAAGGACATTAATATACCCATCACCGAGACATTCCCTGATGAGGAAATCCTTTCTGTAAAATCCAAGGATCCATTGTTTTCATATATTGTTAAATATCTTGCCTGTAAAATAATCCCAGATGATTGGAATTATCAAGAGAAAAAGAAAATTTCCCATTCTTTGAGATTTTATTTTTGGGATGATCCCATTTTGTTGAAGCAATGCAGGGACGGCTTTTTGCGCAGGTGTGTAACAGAGATAGAATATGACAGTGTACTTAGTCATTGTCATACACTACCAACTGGTGGTCATCATGCGAGCTGCAGAACGGCGGCCAAGGTGCTAGAGAGTGGTCTTTATTGGCCAACACTCTTCCAGGATGCCTACGACTATGTGCGAAGATGTGATTCCTATCAAAGGGCAGGAAATATTTCTAAGCGGCAAGAGATGCCCCTCAACGTGTTTCAAGAAGTTGAGGTATTTGATCTTTGGGGAATCGATTTTGTGGGACCCTTTGTGTCCTAGAACTCTAATTTGTACATTTTACTTGTTGTTGATTATGTATCGAAGTGGGTGGAGGAAATACCCACAAGGACTAACGATGTTGCTGTAGTGTGCAAGTTTGCAAAAGATCACATTTTCTGTAGATTTGGTGTGCCAAGGATGATTATTAGTGATGGAGGCACCCATTTCAAGAATCAAAAGTTTTCTATATTGTTAAGAAAGTATGGGGTGAAGCATAATGTGGGTACCCCGTACCACCCGCAGACACAAGGGAAGGTCGAAGTGTCAAATAGAGAAATTAAGAAAATTTTGGAGTGCATAGTGGCTTCGACAAGAAAGAATTGGAGTACTTTGCTACCGGATGCATTATGGGCGTATAGGACCGCATTTAAGACACCTATAGGCACTACACCTTTTAGGTTGGCTTATGGGAGGGCCTGTGATCTACCGATAGAGCTGGAACACAAGGCACACTGGGCGCTAAGGAAGCTTAATCTGACTTATGATGAGGTAGGGAAGAAGCGAATGCTAGACCTGAATGAGTTGGACGAGCTACGGATGAACGCTTATGAAAACTCACGAATTTACAAAGAGAGGACAAAACTAATTCACTATCGACACATTCAAGTGCGTGCGTTGAAAAAGGGAGATCGTGTGTTATTGTTCAACTCGAGGTTGAAGCTGCATCCAGGGAAATTGAAATCCCGGTGGAGTGGACCTTTTGTTGTGGAAGAAGTACGACCGCATGGTGTCATCATGGTGCGCGATGGAGAGGTGAAATTTCTAGTTAATGGTCAACGGTTGAAGCTGTACTTTGGTGAGGACTACACGAGGAAAGTGCATGAGGTCAAGATCATAGCACTTAAGGATGCAAGATGGGCTTGAGTTTTTCTAGCCTAAGATGTTAAAGAAGGGCGCTTGTTGGGAGGCAACCCAACCATTGGTAGTTTATTCATTTTCCTTTGCATTTACAAGTTGGTTTGGTTTAATTTTGTTTTTAGTGTAAAAATGATACCTTGATCGTTTGTTCAGTGTGAAGGACTGAGGCAGAGTCGATACTATCGACCATTGTGTCGATGGTAGCGACAAGGGTACAGGAAACTGGCTGTAGAAAATTTTCTGAGTAGATACCATCGACGGCCTCGTCGATGGTATCGACCTACCAAAAATGACTCCGAAGAAAAGATGCCATGAGGTCGATAGTATCGACTAGGATGTCGATACTCACCAAATCCCTGAAGATTTATAGAAGAAATTGTCTTAGTGAAGTCGATACCATCGATGGCTTTGTCGATGGAATCGACCCGACAACAGTAAGGAAGCGCCGCCTGGGCCTCGCGAGGGTAATTGACCCATGAAGAGTTGATACCATTGACCCCTATCGATGGTATCGACGAGCCACATCATTGATCCACAAGAAGAAATCAACGGTGGCCGCTACATCAAGGAAGTCGATCCGTGGGATGGGTCGATACCATCGACCTATGTCGATAGTATCGACACGTCATCGATCCGGGCCCCTACATCAAGATATCGACAACTGTCGATACTAGTTAATACACAGATTGTGCTACAGGTGTCGATACCATTAACACCCCGTCGATGGTATCGACAGAGTAACAGCAGCGACGAGTTCAGTTATAAAAGGAAGGGTTGTTTCTCCAATCTCTTCACACCTTTGGAGTTTCTTTCTTCTACTTGTGCATTGAGCATCGCTGAGTGTCCGGAGGCCTTCATCGAGCATCCAAGGAGCGAGATATCTTCACCGAGCTTGCACCAAGCAGAGATCGTCTTCTCCGACCTTCATCGAGATCTATTTCTTACTTCCTTTTCTCTCTGTGATGATGGTGCAGACGACAGGAGCCTCTTCTTCACAGGCGGCCCCTATGGATATTGAGACCTTTGTTCCTCCACCACCCAGATCCATTCCTTGTCTGAGGATTGTTCATCATTTGGTGGAAGTATGGAAGATATACGAGGAATTGCTCAAGCGGAAAATCGATCCGACCCGTTACGTTGATCGGACCATGGTTTGCGACCTTGGGTTTGAGGCAAACCTCAATTATGTTCTCCAAGGGCAAGTGCAGCGTGCCACCTGGAGGGAAAATGAGGTCCAATTCCATGCCAACGGCCACCCATTTTTCAACGAGTGGTCGACATATAAAGAACTGGTGGTGGAGTTTATGGCGTCGCTGGACATATGCGTCGTGCCTAATGACCTCATCGCCACTGATCGGGAATGGATCAAGGGTCGTGTTTCTTTCCGGCTCTAAAAAACAATTACAATCTCACCCTCCAGCTGTTCAATTCAATTTACAACTGGTACCATTCTCCAAATCAACACAGGAGGCCGGACAACCGGACAGATTACGATGAGATCTTCGCCCAGCTGGTGACCGCGCCTCCAGGTAAATCCATCATTTATTATAATGTAGCTGTCGCCGATTTCGAGCATCCCTTTATGCGGATTCTACATCGCATGTTGTGCACTATGCTCTTTGCTCGAGGCGACCTTTCTCTCAGTAAATTTCAAGAGACAGACTTGTTCTTTTTGTATAAGCTGTTAAAGCGAGAAGAGTGCAATTGGGGCGTGTTTTTCTTGACGCGTGTGTTGGCCATGCGGAGGAGTACAAGAAAAGCTCCTATCCACATTGGGGGGCTTATCACACCACTTTCTATCTACCTTGGGTTGGATTTTTCCCAACTCACTATGCTGTCCAACATGAATAAAGTAAATTTGCATCACTTACACCGCTCCAACCTTCTTACGCTCCGTGATGGCATGGCCAATGCACAATGCCATGTCAACCAGGAGTACCAATAGTGTGCGCTTCCAGATCCTGTCTTCAACATCCAGGAAGCTCAACACTTTTGGTGGCCCATCATCGTCATCAAAGACTCCGACGAAGAAGATGACGGTAACGATGACGACAATGCCGACGGCGACGAGCAAGAAGAGGAAGAGGAGGATTTCACTCCTCTTCGTTCACGAGTGGCACCGCAGAAGCGTCCCTGCTTCCACTCGGGTGCATCATCATCTTCTCAGCCTCCGCCACCTCAACCCTCTCAACAAGGAGAGGATGCCTATTCTATGTAGGGAATGTATTCTATGTTGTAGGAGATGCAACAGACACAACAGTGGCACACTGCGTCATTTGCTGATATTCAGGAGACTACAAATCGACTCTATGTTAATCAGCAAGCTATCTTTGAGAACAAGCGTCAGCTGTTCGCCAATCAACAACAGGTCTATGATCAGTTGGGAAGGATCGAGCAGCAACAACAGCCGTTCTATGATAATTATTAGAGCCAGAATTACTTTGGGGGTAATCCTCAACCTCCACCCATGCCCCTGTATGATCCAAATTTTCAGGGGCAATATCCATCATGGGATCCCACCACCCCGTAGTACCCGCCACCACCTGGACAATGATTGGTATCACTGTTCCACCTTTTAAGATTGTTTTTGACTATGAGGCCATAGTCGAATTCAAGCTTGGGGGGGGAGATGGAATAGTTTCTATCCTTTATTTTAGTTTTTATCATTTATTGCGTTTTCTTTTATTCTAGTCATTTTCTTAGTTTTTAGGATCCACACTCTATCTAGTGTATCTGTGGATGTCTGATGTAATGTGTCATCTCTGTGTTTGTCACATGGGAATCAGGGGTCAATTTGAAAACTTTTTAGTGAATTTCCAATCTTGTTTTGTTCAATCTTGAGCACACGACTTATGAAAATAATTGGGTTTGTCAACTTTAAAACAGAACACCACAACTGTATATGCCTATGATTCACAAAAAGTAGACGGAATTGGTTGTTTGAGCCTAAACTGACCAAATGGTAATGAGACCTTAATCTGAAATAATAGAGGGGAACCTCTTAATTGTTACACAGGTCAGTAAGGAGGGACATATAATATTTTCCAATGGTTCGGGCAATTAATCTTGTGATCTATCCACCTCATTATTTTCACACTCCACCATAAGAATTGGAAGCACATTACGGTTTTCATCTTTTGATTGCATATCATTTAGGTAGGATTGCATTTTAGTTCGAGTTTGCATAAAAAAATGGAAAATGAAAAAATTGTAGATGAATCAGGCATGCACACATTCTTGAGTGCATGTCATCACAGTTGCATAACTGATCTCATGTAGTTGCTTTTTGACATATCTTTGTGCGTATAGGACAGTATGTGCCTTATTTCTTCTGAAAAGAAATAAGAGAAGCAGGTAACTCACTCTATACCCTCTAAAATTAAGTTGTAATGCCTCAAGGATAACAATTAAGTGAAAACAAGCCCGAATTTAAAAAAAAAGGAACAAAAAGAAAAAATTCTGAAAAATATTGTACATTTTGCAGTAGACAATTTGAGAGAAAGAAGGGCCTGAAAAAAAAAGAACAAAAAAAACAAGGCTGATTTTAGAGGGAGAAAAGAGCTTGTCTCACCCGTATAATAGGAAGAATAAGCACATAAGGTAGTTTGTAGATATTCTATATCGCATGAGATGGGATAGTAGGAACATGCATCATTCCACCCAAAATGTAAGCATTAGGACATTCTCATTTGCATATGCAACACTTAGGGCATTATTGTTATTTGTTCATGTTAAAACTGTATTGTGCTTCCATTTCTTCCACAACCACCTATTCCATCCACTCGTTGCTCGAATTGGTAGGCCACCATGATTATCTCCTCATTCATTAATATCAGGAGAGCTTCTTCCATTTAGATGGTAGTTAGGAAACGAGCAACGTAGATAGAAGATCACAAAGATGAACCAAGCCTGAACCGGAGGATTTTATTATGTTAACTTCCTTATGTGATAGTGTTCATCAATCTTGGGGTAGACATCTCTTATGGATGATCATTGTCGCCTTGAGGGTAATTATCATTCTGTGGTTAGTGACAACCGAAATGTGAATGTCTGGTGGGGATCATATGGCAAGGTCTGTTGTGATAATCTATTATTTAGATGACCCTCACAATTTTATTCTATAGTTCTGCTGCTCGAGGACGAGCAATGTTTAATCACAGGGGAGTTTGATGCGATGATTTTGAGTCGCATTTCTAGACTTGTTTTACATTCGTTTTATGTGTTTATTAGTCACTTTTGTGGTTAGTATCACATAATTCACTTACTATAGTCTATAAACTATTATAATAATGGGTTTTAGCTTAGCTAATTTGGTTTTGTCTTGCAATTTTAGGAAAAATGAGTATACACAGCTGTCGATACCATCGACCTGTGTCGATGGTATCGACACAGTCACAGTGAGACAGCTGCAAGGAGCCAAGATGAGTCGATACTATCGACGCTGGAGTCGATGGTATCGAGATACATTCAGCGAGCCAGCAATCAACCTGTCAATACTATCGACACAAAAGTCAATACTATCGACGTCTCACAGCGTTAGTGTTAGAATGGTGACAAAACCGACGCCAAAAGGTGTCGATACCATCGACCCACGTCGATGGTATCGAGTCTGCATCAAGCGGAGCATCAGAGAACAAAGAAAACTTGCCGATATCATGACGGGTCGATACTCCGTCAGATTGGTTTTTGTTCCAGATCGGCCCGAATCCAACAGTGGGGATATTTCGACGATCTAATTTGGTGTTTATACCTAATGACAGCCACCAAGAGTGGGGGAGCACGTCATTAGCCACTGCACAAGTCCCGAGAAGATGTGAAGAGGAGAACGAAGCCCAGAAGCACGCCCCAACAGTTTCGAGAGTCGAAGAAGACGTTTTCCACCGCCAGAAGGCTGTAGATTGCGTACTGTATGTCAAGGAATGCCCAGATCTCCTCCGTTCAGGGGTTTACATCACTTCATCCACGTTTTCTCCATGTTTTCCCTTTCTCCTATCATGTCTTGCTTTGAAATGAACATGCGGGGTTAATCCCCTTTGTCTTTAGGATCGGGAGTAGCCCAGGTAATCGTTGTATGACATTGTTATCATAAGTAAATCATATTTTGTCTCTTAAATCTGTGCTATGATTTCATTTTCTCCATTATATCATTATGATTGATCACCCTAATGATAACCTAGTGCCTTTAATTGCTTTGAAAGAATAATTAACGGTTGAAAAGAGACGAAACTCACATTAATTAATAAATCCCTTAAACAAGGTGATGTACGATTAATGGTGGAAACCCAGAGTATGGTCTTCATGCACCTAGTTTAGGGTATAGGTTACTACGACAGTGGAACCGACCTAGATTTAGGTAGTGAATTATATCACGACAGTGAAAAATTCTTACTACAGGCCACTACCCGGAATGAGAGACGAGTGTGATTAACTATATACAAATAGATACAATGAGAACCCCCGTTGAAACCGCAATCCTAAATATTTCCATCTAAATTGATTAACTCGACATTTAATCGATTTCTTTGTTTTCTTTTATTTTTCTTTTATTTTTCAATCAACTCCCAAACCTTTTAATTGGTCTAGCTGATCGCGAGTAGTTAGTAAGTAGTCTACTGATAGTTTAGTGTCCCTATGTTTGACTCGGGCCTCACAAAGGCCTATATTACTCTGACGCGTGCACTTGCATTATACGCATGGTAAAATTGTGTCAAATACATCATGCATCATACTATACTGAGGGGGTTATGCCAAATGGTATGTAGCTTCACCAATCCATTCTAACACCTCAACGGACCCACGTATCGGGGACTCAGCTTCCCTCTGTTCTTGGCTATAGCTCGGAGCGGTCAGATTTTCAAGAATACATGCTCTTCCATAGTGAACTGCATGTTAATCTGCTTAACATCAGCATACGAATTTTGTCGATCATGAGCTCTCTTCATCCTCTTCTAGATCAAAGCGACTTTATCTACATACACTTGGAGCTCATCTAACCTCAACAAGGTCCTCTCACCGACATCATCCCAGTCAAGCGGTGACCGACATGATCTCTCATAAAGAGCCTCATACAGAGGCATATCGATACTGGATTGGTAGATGTTGTTGTAGGCAAACTCGGCTAGAGGTAGGTACTGCTCCCATGATCCACCCCAATCGAGCACACAAGCTCTCAATAGATCCTCTAACATCTGGATCATCCTCTCTGACTACCCATCAGTCTAGGGGTGATAAGTCGTACTGAACTTCAACCTCATCCTGAGTTTTTCCTGCACTTGCTTCCATAACTTAGAAGTGAACTTTAGGTCTCTATCGGAGATGATGGAATCGGGTATGCCATGCAAACGTACTATCTCCTTGATGTACAACTCAACTAGGTCTGATACTTTGGTAGTGTTCTTTAGGGCAAGGAAGTTTGCTGACTTGGAAATGTGATCTACCACAATCCATATCGCATCATGACCTCTCTTGGTATGGGGTAGACCCACCATGAAATACATGGTAATGTGCTCCCATTTCCACTCTAGAATCTCTATGGACTGTAAAAGTCACTCGGGTCGTTGGTGTTCAACCTTCACCATCTGGCATGTAAGTCAGCTGGACACATATGCCACAATGTCTCTCTTCATTCTTTGCCACCAGAAATACCTCTATAGATCCTTAAACATCTTGGTAGTGCCCAGGTGTACCATATACTTAGAACCATGCACCTCTTGCAAGATACATTCCATCAATGATGAATCTTCAGGAACCCAAATACGATTCTCGAATCTGATCCCTCCATCTATTCCCACTGAGAGACAGGTATGCATCTTCTTCAACAAGCCCTTCATCCAACTGAGTTCTAAATTAGACAACTGTGTCGCCACTACTTCACTCAACAACTCTGACTAAATCCAAACATTGGCCAATCGAACTCAGTCCTCCATCGATTGCGGAGTCCACTCCACCAACTTTACCAGACTTTTCAACTGGCTGGACAAAATAGATGCACATCTAAGCTGCTTCTGACTCAGTGCATTGGCTACGATGTTCTCCTTCCCAGGGTAATAGGCGATGATGAAGTCGTAATCCTTCATGTACTCCATCCATTTTCGCAGTCATAGGTTTAGGTCTTTCTGTGTCAGGAGATACTTCAAACTTTTATGGTCGGCGAAGATCTCGAAGGGAGCTCCGAACAAGTAATGCCTCCATATCTTCAAAGCATCAATAATAGTAGCCAGCTCTAAGTCATGTGTCGGGTAATTCACCTCATTGGGCTTGAGTTTTCGGGAAGCATATGCAACCACATGTTGATTTTGTTCCAACACACAGCCAAGTCCTATCTTTGATGTGTCGGTGAAGATCACAAAACCCTCATTACTTAAGGGTAGTGTCAATACGGGAGCGGTGGTCAGCCTCTCATTTAGCTCCTGAAAACAAGCCTCACATATATCAGAACACATGAACTTCACATCCTTCTGAGTCAACTGGGTAAGTGGCAAGTTGGTCTTCGATAAATACTTGACGAAGCGTTGATAGTATACGACCAACCCCTAGAAGCTTCAGATCTCTGAGGTTTTTTTTAGTGCAGGCTAGTATCGAACGGATGACACTTTAGTTGGATCTATGGCGATTGTTCATCCGGATATGATGTGTCCAAGAAACATGACACGGTCTATCCAAAACTCACATTTTGAGAACTTTCCATAAAACTTCTACTTTCTCAAGATATCAAGGACTTTACACAGTTGGTAATAGTGTTGAGCTAGGTCATCAGAGTACACCAAGATGGTGTCTATGAACTCGATCACAAAGGAGTCAAGGAAGGGATGGAATAAACTGTTCATAAGGTTCATAAAGACACTAGGTGCAATGGACAACCCAAACGGCATGACCACAAACTCATAATGGACATAACGGGTTCAAAAAGCCATTTTAGGGATGCCATGACTCCTGACTCGTACTTGGAGGTATCCAGACCTCAAATCAATCTTGGAAATCACTCGGGAAGATTTGAGCTTGTTAAAAAGGTCATCTATTCTGGGTAGGGGGTACTTGTTCTTAATGGTCACTTGATTGATCATCCGATAATCAATATACATCCAGAGTGATCCATCCTTCTTCTTCACAAAAAGGATTGGTGCTCCCCATGGTGATGTACTAGGTCAGATAAAACCTTTATCTAACAACTCCTGCAATTGAGTTTTCAACTCAAGCAACTCAGCAGGGGCCATTCTATAGGGTGCCTTGATATAGGGCTAGTCCCGTGACCTAACTCAATGGAGAAATCTACCTCCCTCTCAGTGGGAATCCCTATTAGATCATATGGAAACACATTTGCATACTCTCAAACAACCTCTATATCTTCTAAGGGTCATACCTTGGCCTCAAGCTTGGTGACTATGGCTAGGTTTGCTCGACAGCCTTTGGATATCATCTGCTCGGCCTTCAAAGCTGACACATAAAGGCTGGTAGTTGCATCTCTCCTTCCTCAAATGGTAAACTGTGGATGACCAAGTTTCCTAATAAGGATCTTATTTTCTCTACATTAATCTGTGCTCTATAGGTGTAAAGCCAATCCATACAAATGATTACATCAAAATCATTCATATTGAGGAGGATGAAGTTAGTGGGAAGCTCGTGACTTAGGTACTTAACTGGCAAGACAAGGTTTTTAAAAAGAGATGTATATATCTGACCACTCAGGGTTGTGACATACAAAATATAGCCTAAATCCTTGATGTCCAAACAAAGCATCGTTGCCAGATTTCTCAAAATGAAAGTATTAGTAGAACCATAATCAAAAAGATCTTTTACATTTTGTCCCATGACTTCAAGCATGCCTACATAGTTTCATACCGTATCAGACTGCTATTACATGATCAAACTAAACTGAAAGGAACACTCTACGGGTTATTACCCTCGATCAACCTATTAGCATTTTCCTAAGCTTCTTCATTGTCAATGGTGAACACTCTGGTTTGCCTTCTCTATCCAACAGGTGGACCTCCAGCTGGTACTCCTCCTCCTACTAGGGGTGTTTCTTCCACTGGACATCTCAGATCAGGTAGAGGATAGTTGGCGATGAAGTGTCCCTCCTATTGGCTATGAAGTGACACCCTCTTCTCGAAGCAACACTTCCCAGGATGTGTCCGTCCACATGTATGGCACTTCTGAAAGTGACTCTCACCACGTGGCTTTCCTTTGTGTCCATGCTTGCCCTTGGTGTGGTTATGTCCTTGTCCTTTCTTGTGATCATTCTTCTATCCTTGAGTACCTTTAGTGAAACCCAAATATCCTTTGGGTGGGTTCTGAGCAGGCATCACTGTCCTCTCCATGTCTAAGGTGGTATTGTAGGCTTCAATGAAGGTTTTTGGTTTACTTGCCAACACATGAGGCTTGATTGTAGGGTGAAAATGCTCCACAAAATGGTCCACCTGCCTTTCTTGAGTCATCATGTGCCCAAAATGCTCCAAGATGTGAAACTTGCGGCCAAAGTCTGCAATAGATAGGCGACCCTGGATCATGTTGGTGAACTTTCTTTCCTTCTCCTTCTTAGCTGAGGTGGGGATGAATCTAGATGTAAAGATAGTCCTGAAGTTGGTCCATGCCATTGGCTCCTCACTCGAATCTCGACCGATGATGTGGTTCTCCCACTAGATCTTGGCTGCTCCTTCCAAGAGGTGAGCAACAAAAGGAACCTTCTTATTCGACTACACCGCTAGCATGGAGACACTGTTCTCGACTACCAATAGCCAAGCATCTGCTTTGTCGACCACTTTGGTCTTATCTTCTCCCTAGGATTTCTCAATGTTCAGCTTGACGAAGTCCAGAATGGTGACTCCAAGTCGGGGACGAATGACAAGTGACTCACCATTTTCATGTCTGGCTATATCCCTGAGGGACAGAGCACTAATGGCCTCAGTTTGCCTCTTCTATTGTTCCATCCAGAGGGCATCAGGGGTGTGAACTACCATTGTAGGTCCTGGACCACCAGTCTAGTTGACCTCATCCTCAGACACGTGTTCCTCTCCCTGGTCCATCTCGGGGTTGTCAAAGGGAACTAGATTAGGATCTGGGCCTTCTTACGGGGCTCCCTTAGGTCTCTTTCTCTTCTCTAAGGACTCATCACCCCAGTCCCTCTTCCTATTGTCAAAAGATCCCTTCCTCTTGTAGGGAGGCCAACCCCTAGCTGGGTTCTCAGTTGCCTCAACGGGAGTAGCTACGGTCTTCACACGAGCCATCTATATAAGCATACAATCAAACTTTAGTTTATATTTAGACTAATTATACTTATGCTGATGACATCTTATTTACGTGCCTTTTATTAATTTTGTGGAGGATCCCTTAATCCTTATCATACATACCCTGACCTCAAGAGGGTGGGTAAGAGAGAGAAAAACCCTAAATCCTAGAATCCTTAACTGAATTAAGGTTGAGAAGGGACAAAATAGATGAGAGAGTTCTAAAGTTATCTTATTTTGAGTCAGAACCTCAGACATTGGCCAGACAGTCACACTGCATCCAGGAGTCCTCATGAATGACTAGCGGGGCGAAGGAAAATATTGCCAACCCCTGGACCATAATTCTTTTCTAGACACCTCCGTCATAAAAAAATCCTCTAATAACTCCCTCAGTTCTATAGAGTTTGTAAAATTTAAGAATGACTAAGGATTAAATGAGAAACCATGACTCTAATACCAAATGTAATGACCCGCCTCTCGGTAACCCCCAAGCAAGGGAGACCAAGAGGTCCAAGACGCTATCCCAATATTTCAGGATCCATGGTTTGACATTTAATAAAAAATAATTATCAAATTCTATGATTACTAAACTGAAAAGTTGGAATAAAATAAATATTTTTGCATACCTTGCAAAAGTTAGATTCTAGACTTCTATCCACATACAAAGTCTATCTAACTAATCCTCCTTGAAAAGATTATTAGTAACTTCACAATATGTTGATATTATTTGTCCATTTTCATAGTTGTACCTAAAACACCGACAAACAAAAATGTCAGTCAATATTTTCTATACTGGTATGTGGGGAACAATCACAATTTCACAAATAGTTTATAACAACATAATTATCACAAATAATTTACTAACAATCCAAAATTATACTTTCTACGTGACTTCTCAACCGCTTTTCCCTAAACCCTGGATAACCCTCTCTTAGGGTTTTGTCCTTGCAAGGGACATAAGGCCAACTTCTCCATCCTCAGCTTGGTTCCTGGGGTCACCTCCTGAGGTGCCCAATGGTAGTCCCTTTGGGCCTTGACCAAATCAGACCTTCCCTCCGAGGCTTGGTCTTGCAACGTACAATAGGGTGGCATGTAGGTTTGCGAAACACATGTATAGTAATTGTGATACACATAGGACTTTATAGGATTGTAGAATTGAACATCCAATAGTTTGGGTTGCAATCGATCGATAAAACCTTTGTGAAACGCTGTGAAACTAAAGGCGATTATTCATAAGTAACCACATAGCTGTTCAGTCTAATCAACAAGCTAACAATTTTCCAAGCAAGGAAGTATCCAGGAAAGCAAGTAGTTCACACACGCAAGGATCTTGAAACAATCATATAATCTATTAACTATTCAATTTATTAGGACGTATTCATTAGAACTCACTTCCTAGGGTTTCCTACTTCCTTTTAGGGTTTCATTAGGGTTCATCTTCATTGTTGACACTACAAACCATAAAAAAGCAAAACTAACCATGAACCCTAATTAACTTGTTATATTCCTCCTAACAGGCTTAGGATCAACTGATATTAACATTATTCCAAAGAATTTCATATTATTTAAGTTAATCACCTATTTTACCCTAGATTAGGGTATCCATATGCATTATCATATATTCATGGACTAAAACCCTAAAATAAGCCATATCTAATATCAGATTCAAATCTCACTTAATCCCCCAACAGGTTATTAATACTCAAATTAACCCATTAAGAATCTTAAATATGATCTCTAATCATAATTAGGGGTTTTTAACCTAATTTTAATGCATTATATGATCATCTTAAGGTACTTTTACAATTAGAAACGAAATCAGGTTCTAATAACAATTTTAACAGATTCCTCGTATTTTCCTGATCATTTTTCATATATAAAGTTTCTTCACCCGACCTTTTTATTAATTTCTATGATTTTTGCAAAGAAAGGTATTTTTATGAGTTTTCTAGCAGAGAGGAACTATTTTCTGGAAATTAGGAAATCTCCACAAAATCTCGGCCGCTTGATCAGTGGTCCTCTGGACCACGCAGGATCAAACGACTCATGGTGCATGCCTCACCTACGAGCAAAAGAAACAAAGGATGAGAACGCCCTTACCTGGACTAAAGGTGCAGGAGGGCAAGATGGTAATTTGGTAGAGGTTCATCTTCAACCTCTCGCACGCACCTACAGTGAGTCGAGAGTCAGCTCTCAAAGTTACTTTGCGCTACCATCCACCTACAATCAAACTATCAGGATGGAGCGCTCTGCCTTGCTCTCTCAAACTCGAGGGTGCCCTTAATTGTTTGCTTGCACTGCTCCTTCACCATTGGCGAGCCCTTGGTACTCCGGTGAGGTTACTACTGCTCGTCAAGTGGGAAGAACATGGTTGTTGTTAAATTGAGGGCATAATAATGGTCGTCGCATCAGTCCGGTCTTGAGGGTAGGGTTTGTGGGGTTGCTCATGCAGCCACCCACTCTACCCTATATATAGGGTTCATCACAGGTCCCTAGTGAATCGGGGATTCCTCTAATTCACGATGAAACCCCTAGAAACCTGGGTTAGATAGAGCCGGAACAATCTCCCGAAGTTGATGGACTCCTTTCTAGCTTCGCACATAGTCTCAAACTTGAGCAATCCTCAATTGAGCTTCCTGTGATCTAGACACCGAGTCCCAGTTTCCCACGAGATTGGGATTTGGTCCCGACCATGGATCGCTGATCCAACGATCGTGAGTGCATGCCTAATAAATGAAATTTGGGATTTTAATCCCAAATAAATCATGACACATATTTCTTTCCACTTTAGGATAACTTCAAAAATCCATATCTCATAAACCATGCATCCCTTTTCAATAAAAGTTTAAAGGAAACTTTGGATCGATACTATCTACTTGTATACCAAAATTGAGTCCCAAATTCCAAAGAAAAAGGGCATTTTCTTCATGTGCAAGTCTTCCTTTAATAAAGTTTATTTAATTAGTCTTTTCTCTTTCTTATTCCATTATTTATTGTAACTTGGACATCCTTCAAACCCAAGGAATCCCAAAGATATTAAAAATCGACCTTTGGAGGATACTTCCTAGCCTTCTAGAGGCTTCTACCTCTTGCTTTCCTCCTTTTCTTAATTATTCTTTTATTAACTGAATTTCTTTTTCCTTTTTCTTGTTATTGGGCCCAATAGACAATAAGGCCTATGAAATCACACACACAAGGCTATTTATTAACGAAATCCATACATTCAAATAAAATTATACAATTATTTATTCATATATCTTTAAAGGAGAAATTACATTTCAATTCTGAATTAGGAAAAATGAGGTTATAACACATCCTGTTGTTATAGTCCCATCAATTGTTTAAAGGGAAGGCATGTGGTCTGCATTTCTTACTCATAGTAGTCACCATTCTGAACCAAACCTTCAACTTGAACGAACAACCCTTCAGATATCCCCTATTTCTATTCCCCATCTCCTTCATTCCAAGATGCAAGTATTCAAACATAGACTCTGCCCAGTTGAATTTTCCTAGATCGAGATGGACATCAACATATTCCCATAGGAAACTGTGGATTCCAAAACCAGAATAAGGGTATAGAAATGTTGCCATCATAACAACTACCCAAATCTTATAAAATCCTCTACAGATTCCTCATATGTTTTGTAAGAAGTTGACTGCAAGACATCCAATGCCTTTGTGATCTTAACTTCTCCTTTGAAATATTTACCATATATAATAGCCTTATTAGTTCGGTCTTGAACCACAACATCCCCTGTATAACAAAACAAAATTTTGTTCTACACAATTTCTTTTGTCATAGTAACTCATATTCACTTACTCCAAACTAGAAAACATTACTAACCTTGTGTTGGTAGCCCCAGGATCAGACCTACCTGCTTTGCATCAAACGGGACAAGGTTGGTTCCAAGCTTAAAACACATTGACTTAGAATCATATCTTTCTATCAACCACTTGATGAGAGAAATGTCAAATGTTTTAGGGAAATTCAAAGACATGAAGTGACCAAACACAATTGAGTTAAACATTTGTTTGTGCCTCTCATTTTCCATACCTAATACCATATTGAATTTCTGATATGAAAAACAAGTTGTGAGCCCCTTTGTCTTCTACCTTTTAGGAACACTGACTGATTCATCTGAAGACATGCTGCGTATGTGCACAACCATATGTTAATTCATAGATCAAGAAATATTTTGCTTGTAACATTACAGCACTACTGTCTAGGACACATGTTACCTATCAGTATATTCTTCCCATTCCATATAACACAATGAGCATTTTGATTAACAATTGAAACCCCTTTGTATGAAAACTAATCTACGGTGGTTTATTTCCATACCAAACAGTAAATTTTGTAAACAAATTTAGCAAGCAGACGTGTTGAGGAATTCATATAAATTGTAACATAACCATTGTTGTTCTTCATTTCATATGCACAAACAATGTTTTTGGCTTTATAAATTAATCAAATCCCACGGAATGTCAAAAATCACCCATATTCATAGATTTTCCAATTCCATACTCAACTTATGTAACCAAAGTAACATTTCTAACTTCTATATAGTCATAACCTATCAGTTTTAACCCTCCACTACCAATACGTTATGCACTGCATCAACACTTATTGTTATGCATGTACCATTACGTTACACACAACAACAACTGTCCACAACAATAGCAACATCCCATACACACTTTGACAGAAGCAGTATTGAATTTTGAAGTATATTTTTAACGAATACCATGGCCGTGTTTCTTACTACGGTAACAAATGTTTAATGTATAACACAAATCAATACACTATTCTAATGTTACATGTAACAACATATTTGAAGGAGTTAACAATATTATGTTACAATGAAATCTCAATACAACATTGCATTGTTCTCATGTTACACGTAACAACATTTGCATTGTTCTCATGTGTGCATTGCAATTGTTCTCATGTTACATGTAACAAAATTATTGTTCTCATGTTACATGTAACAAAATAATTGTAGTTGTAACAATATCATAACGTTATGAATACATTTATTCATCTCATGGAAAACTAATCAATTAGAGTATCAAAAGTTGTATTCCATATACCGTGCCCCATAACATAACTTGGTTTGCCAATAACGTCAACTGTCATCATACATAACATCTCTTCATATGACCATCACAGATTGCCTAAGTAATTAAATACACCAATTGCTAAAAGCAATAGATAGGAATTACACATTCATATGGTAGATATAACATCAATATATAGTCTGTAACACCCCCTGGTTACCAGTAACAAATTATGAGATATTGATAACCAATCTTCCGCTTTTAAACCTTCCACTACCCATGGCCACCATTAACCCTTCCCCACCATTTCCACATTGTATCACATATTTTTTTTGGGTTCAGGATTGTAATACCAACCCAGTTACCAGTAACTTCTTGTACATAGTGATACCAAAACTTGCATTTTTTAGCCTTACACTGTCGAGTCCACCATGAACCATTACCCAAAATTTTCACATAGTACTCCCGTTATGAAAACCCTCAAACTACATCATAACATGCATCACGCAAAAATAAAACTAAATGTTGATTAATGAATAAGAATTGTCATGTCATAGCACCCATAACAGATCATCCACTTCTGCAAGATTACATTTTTACCCCAGGACATAGGGGCACAAGAACCATTTTTGCTACATGCAAATATGGAGACATCGTTAACAAGGAGCCAATGAGCCCCAAAAAAGGGGAGTACTATAATAGAGAATGGGAAACAGAAGGTGGCATATCTGATTCTCCAATATTGAACAACTTTGGGTTATGTTTTATCAAGAAAAATTTCACATAGGGACTAATCAGGGGATCAAGCTTTATCTTACCTGACGTCTCTTTATGAGAAGGCCATGATAATAGACAATGTTGCGACAGAATGATCGGAGTTTGAGGCGGAAGGGTTTTACCTACGTAGCAGTGACGAGGAGTCCGATCGGAGGTGGAGGCAGAAGGGTTTCACCTACACAACAATGATAGGGAGTCTGATTAGAGGTGGAGGTGGAAGGGTTTCCCCTACACAACAGTGGTAGGGAGTACCCTTGGTGTAGAGAATAGCATTGCACTCTTGTTCCTTGGTTAGCGTGGTTGGTTGATCAGTGCGAGAAGGCGAAATGGGATGATTGGCACTAGATGGCTGATCGTATGAAGCAGAACAATGAAATACCTAAACTATGGTAGTCCAAAGGGGAGCTACGGAATGACCGAGGGAATGATGGTGAGGAGGGGTAGTGAAGTGAGGAGGAAGCCTCACGCGTTGCATTCATTTTGAAAACAAGATGAAGGTCCCACGTGACGGAAGCAAGTGGGGCTGTCTCTCATCCATCAGGGCGGGAGATGTGCTAGGATTTTTTTTCGGTATGTGGTTTGGGTCTGGGTTTGGGGTTGGGAATGGGGATGTATAGCACACTTCTTTTGGTAATATCTATTTTATAACTCGTTCAACTATATTATTAAGAACTGAATCAGTGAATGCAAAACATATGTTGATGAAGAGTCACAAAGAACAACAGATTGTTGAGTTTTTTTAAATATTATATGATTGGATTGTGAAACCTTACTGGTGGTGATAGATCTAATTACATAATTATTAAATATAAATTGATATGTTGCTTGGATGTTTTAGTTCAGTGCGGTATTGTTGTCATTTTTTATTTATGCAAGACAAAGTCCAGTTAATTAGATTTGTTTATATTATTTTTATATATGGGACTAAGTGTAATTTATCTAATTATATGCACTTACTTGTAATTTTAAAAGTTGTATTTTTAATTTCATGTCTTAATGGACTATTTGTACAATTGTCTCAAGTCTAGGGTTTTGTGTCTTTTAGTATGAATACCAGTCTTTGGTGTTTGTCCCAAGCAGTAGAATATGAATTGAAATATGAATTCCTTGATTTCCCTCTAGTCTTCTTCTTCCTCGATGGGTTCCCCATCAAATAGTATCAGAGCCAAGCCCTAATCTTTTAAAATACGGCTCCTCTATCTTCTTCCTCGTGTTATCACTTTTCCAAGCAAACGTACCAGCCATGCTCATTAAAAATCACAATTTTATAAGTGATAGTCCGAGTTCCATTGTTTGGATTGAGTCGATGAGTCAAAGGATCACTGACAATGTAGGGTTCTAGGAAGAGAGCACAACAACCGACAAGCTGAAGGTTGATAACATGGGAAACTACATTCAGAAAATCATGCGTCATATATGTTTCCGTCCCACACATTGCATTAATAAGGTGTTGCACACAAAGGACATCATGTGCACAAGTAGTCCCTTTATGAAAGGATAAGATGGTATCTTCAACAATCACATGATAAGCCAAAAAGGGTGAGAAATAGATGCAAGACAAGGTAGAACCATTGGCTGGGGAAGTTTGGGGTTCTTAGCTTCAAGATCTAGCCAAGTAGCAGCCATCGACAGGGGCGACACCACGAGACGAGAGAACACAAATGGCAACAGAAAATTGACCATCCTTGATTTTGTACTTGGCATGAAGAACTAAGACTTTAACATATTTAATAAAAATGATGTTGGTTGGCCATTATATGAACAAGGAGCTATTGAATACCATCATGATATATATTGCAAGTTTCCATAACTTTAACGATCATAAGCTATTAGAGAAAGGCACACTTCAGAGAAGAGTGCGCTTGAGCAAACACAAGAGAGAAATGGTAGAGAACATATATTGGGAGAAGTAAAATGTGGACCCACATATATCAATGGAGAATGAGCAAGTAACTACATAGTGTCAGCAAAGTGCAAATGATATCGGAGTGGGATACTCTTTACTATAGGAATACCCACACAGAAAATATAATAAAAAAGATATGCAAAAAGCTTGAGATGGTCCATATGAGGAGGTGGTTGCTCAATATGTTGACGAGATGTTAGGGTGCATGGAAAATCCACCCTTAATGGGTGCGGTCAATCTAATTATCATGTTGACTAGAGCCACATTGGGATGATGAGGTAGATTCATAGTAGCGTCAGATCCATCAAAAGCCTAATGATGGCATGCCTTGAACCAAGGTCGGGTGCCTAGTAAGAAGCCACACATACAATGCTTGGAAGAACGGATAACTATCACCAATCCTTCCCATACACTAACAGACTCCAACACCTTGTAGATATAATTGACTCATGTCAATGAATAAAAGGTGATTTGAAAAACTACTCAGTGCAAAGGGATTATACAACATGTATGAAGACTCCTAAATGGACATGCTATGTGGATAGAGGATCCAACAACACAAGGGTTTGCTTGCTTTCCAATAGATACAGGCCAACATGCAAGTGTTGAAACTCCTTGATGTTGCAATGAACACATTGAGGTTGGTGTTTACACCAATTAAGTTAGATCAATGGGATCACGTTCATGTTTGTATGAGGGTGGGCTCTCCAACATATGAAAATATGAAGCATGAGAAGTTCCCCAAGTTTTTCATATGTGAAGGTGAGTTCTTTGATATTTAAACCACAAAATCAAAGACAGGACAATCGACAAGGATCAAACTAGGAGAATTACAATATATTTTGAAATCAATGTGGGTGAGATCTCCTTGTTACAATTCATTATAACATAGTGTCAAGTGAACATGCAAAAATCACAAAAAATGGACCATAAATCGATTGAATAAACCAACCTACAAGAAGGGGATTCAATTGTCATCTAGTTTCAAAGGATCATCAGGGTCATCTCGTGGAGAGACTAGCACAACATCAAATTAAAAGTTGATGAGGTACACCAGAGTTGGTCCATCATCATCAAGTGGAAGATAAGGACCTTTTTTTTCTAGTATGAAAAAGTTTTGTATTAGTTGGTAATACTTTTGTAATTATGATATCTTTTATTGTTCAAATAATGGTGTTTCTCTACAACTAGATATGCTAAAGGATAATTTCCGAGTGTGAGATAAAGTATTACATGAACAAACATTGAGGCAAGACACTTTATTGACTAAAAAAATGAGAATTCGATCAGACAACATAATACTGGTTGATGTCTTGAAATAAATGAGACCAAATTTTCTAAAATAAGGAACAACATATATATATATATATATATATATATATATATCAGTGTGTGTGTGTGTGAACTAGTATACTCTAAAGTGTATCTACAAAATGGATAAATATATGACAAACATCTACATTTTTTATGCCAATATAATGTGAAAACTAGTTTTTGTTGTCATATCAACAATGATGAATGTATACTTTATTAGGTTGTTTACTTATAAAAGAAAATCCCTAAAGAGAGATGGGGTCAGTATGGATAAAAATTGTATGCATCCATAACTTTTTATTTTTCTCCCTTAGGCCAATGTGCATGAGGTTATTTGTGTGGTCAATAGAGGCAGTGGATCTTGTAAAAGAGATGATTTCCCAATATCATGAAGTGAATGGTGCATTTCAAGTTGTTGTTTATTTGTAGGCATGTTATTTTAAAAGCATCATCTAGACTAATTAGTGGTATAGACATACCTAAGAAGAATTGAGCATGTCTTTATGTACTAGACCACAGTTAGGTCAAACTTTCATATTTGACCAACCAAAGGCTGAAGTGATTATAATGTCCATTACAAGGTTCTACCCTTTGCTCAAGTAACGTATGAAATTACAACACTTACTGATGTTTCTGATATGATTTTATGGGTCATCATTACAATAGTATTTCTTTTTGACATAATCAATGCAACTGTGATTTTATTTTCATTAGTTGAGTCAGTACCCTTATAGAACATACAACAAGAGTGTGGCCTAATACTAACAATGCATCATCCTCCATATCTTTTAAGTCAATATAACATAGAAGGATTTATCATGTGTAACTTTTTTTTTACTTAGTACTACCAAATATAAATTTCTTTTCATATGATGTAGATTCATTTTGATGCTTTTTCATGGGAGATACAACTAATAACGTAAGAGGGGATGCCATAGAGAGGCATTTATGAAAATAAAATGATCACTGTTGAGACATTGCATGAACCACGAGGGGATACACTTAGTAATTTTATACAAAATAAAGTGCCAAACATGAGGACGTAATTCATGCAGTGATATGGAAAACCCTAGGAACTTCAATAGGAAGTTGTTTTGATTGACTTTGAATCATATCACGACATTTCATCATGTAATTGTCAAAAATGTAAAGTGAGATTCTATTTTCAAAACTTATTTGAGGACATATTGGTGTTTTAAAATGCCAAGAATACTAAGCCTGCTTGAGATCTTATTTTCTACTTATAACATGGTTTTTCACACATATTTACATATTTGAAATACAAATATTTGCATAATAAAGATATATTAGAAACATGGTGTGATTTGTTTTAAAAGTAAGGATTTAACTTGCAAATTCTCTTTTGTAATGGTTTTCAAGATTTTACTATTTTCAATAAACTAATATTGGACATTGGAAAAGAAATAGATAAAATATACAAGTAAATGAATTACTAAAGGTAATGGGTAATTAATAATTTACATAAGGAATTAGGTGGAATTTTCCAGAGAAGTGGTGGTGAAGGCAATTAAGGATGGGTTTTAGTTCCATATTGTTTTTAATATGAGAAGTAATCAAAAAAAGAAATATGACCAAGTAAGAAAGAGAAAATATTTAATTTGATGCCATAAATAAAGGATATAAAGGGGAGACTTGGAGACAAAGAAAAGTTCCTTTATGTTTTGTATTTTGGTCTCTTTCTCACCTACATCATGATAAAATTAATTAAAACTTACCTTTAAAATTTTAGAATAAAAGGATAAAAGAAGATAGAGATTTGGAATTTATTAGAATTCCTAAAGTGCATGAATTAATAGAAATATACATGAAATGTAACAATTTTTATTTGAATTAGGAAATCTCGGGCCCAACCCATGTGCATGTCATGCGAACTCTCAGTCGTATGATCAAAATCTTTAGATGATAAAATCATCTTCTAGATCGTGACAAATAAGGAATGCCATGAACAATAATGGTATAATTCCTTTTTGATTTATCTCGCATCCCGATCCATATGCATACTTGGAAACCTTTCCAATAGTTTGGGAAATATCGATGAACTTAGAAAACCCCACTTTTTCCAAATATGGAAAGCTATTAATGTTTTGCTCAAATTTTTTAGATAACAAGGGCTAACTCCTCGACCCCAGGACTATATAAGGGCCATAGACCCCTATGTGAGACCATCAACTTGTTCACGAGACTCCACTGGATCTCTAATCTCTCACCCTATCACCAATTCTCTACCAAACCCCTACTCCACCTCTCTCGTTTTCCATCCACTCTGGTGAAGAAACCTCCTCTTCGACCTCTTCTTTCTCACCACCACCAAGCAATCAAAAGCCACGACTGTGCTCATTAATGGGATACATGAAGGCTTATTCAAATCCTCTAATGGGTTACGTCAAGGGGACCCCCTCTCCCCACTCCTTTTCACGATAGTTATGGAAGGTTTGAGTCATCTGTTCATAGAGGCATAGAATAAAAACCTGGTGAAAACGTTTAAAGTGAAAGGTGTCAAAGTCAAAGATGTTCTTATTTTCGCAGACGATGTTCTTCTCTTCTCTACAGGCCATGCCAAATGGCTAAGGGAAGTAAACAAAGCACTAAATATGTTTGGTAGAATGACAGGTTTGTATATTAGCACCATCAAGTCGAGGGTCTTCTTGTCCAAATCTTGTGATAACAGGAGAGGCTTCTTAAAGGTTGTTGCTGGAATGGAGAGAGGGTTTCTCCCTACCACATACCTTGGTACTCCTTTGGTTGCTGGCAGAGTGAAGACGAGAGATTACTGTCAGCTAATGGACAACCTCAGAGCAAAAATTGAGGGTTGGAGTGGGCTTAATCTGTCCATGGCTGGTAGATTTGTGTTGATTAGATCTGTCCTGCAATCCATAGTCAGGTTCTGGGCAGCAATGGGGGATATTCCCACACCCATTTTGAACAATATCGGGTCTCTCACTGCTAACTTCTTATGGGCGGGGAAGGTTCATGGTGTTGCTTGGAAGACTATAGCCAATCCGTTTAACCAGGGAGGGCTTCAGCTGGTGGATCCTGGTTCGATCTTGGAAGCTAATACCAAAAAGAGAGTTGACAGATTTTTAACGCAGGTGGGAAGCTTCTGGGTGAATTGGATAAAGAGTAGATACAATCATGACTTGGTGATCACTGATGGCTGTAATCCTTCAAGAGTTTGGAGAGCCATGTGCTCGTATGTCGGCTGATCCTCTACCCTGTATAGTGTGGATTGTAATGGTATGAGGACTCCCCTAGTCCCCCCACCATTAATCAACACTACTATAGGGGCACCTAGCTGCCAACAACTTTCAGATATGATCTGGGGAAGGTTTCATTGTCCTAAATGGAGTACTTTGGCCTATCCAATTCTTCTTAATAAACTTCCAACCAAAGATAGACTCCTGAAGTGGGGCATGTAGGTGGATCCGACATGTTTGTTGTGCAAGGTGGCGAATGAAACTAGTAACCATTTGTTTTTTAATGCAGCTATTCTAATCAGATGGTTAAAATCACGTGCCTTAGGAATGGTTGGCAGTATAATCGCCATAACAACCCACACGATCTGTTAAAGTGGCTAAAAACGAAGTACAGAAACTACATTTACTTATGAAGATTTGCTAATCTATGTATCACATGGCTTGTGTTTTCCATTTGGAGTGAAAGGAATAGAAGGACTCATGACAAGGGGGAGATGGGTTCCCTCAAGCTTATGGAGGTGTTCTCCACTAACCTCACGTGGCATTTAAAGTATAGGCAATAACTCTTAGATAGTTTGAGTCCCAAGACTAGCATATACTGGGGATTTTTGTATAGAACCCCCGTATAGTTTTCTGGATTTTGGTCTTGGGGTCTCGACTTGAGATGCCTTGCTCTGTATGTATAGTTTAGCTATACCCTCTTTTGGCAATATATTTACCATATTCCAAAAAAAAGCCACAACTGAGTTCGACAAGGCGTCGTAAAGGAGACCATTCCCTCACTTTCCACTCCTAGGTCATGATGCCTAGAGTCAACTTTGGAGTTGACTCAACCTCATCCACTCTACTCACGATCTAGAAAATGAAGGAAGGAGATGATTTCTTGGGGGAAATCACCCTTCTACCCTCACCCTACTATGATAAGGTAAGGGGTGTTATTACTTTTTCTATTCTTTAAACCCATATGCATGACCATAGAGTGTCGAGTGTTGAGATTTTTGGAGGCATCAAGAGCAATGGAAGCAATAAAGTTTTCTCCACATACCCTACTCGAGGATCTTGTCAACAACATCGTATTTAAAAGGAGGGCGCATGGATATACCTTGTCCCAGAGAAAGTCTGATGACGTCCCTTGGCTCAGTGATGTGTGTCGCTCCTAGCATGCACAGACGATCCTTGGCCATCCTCCAAATGTAGGCAACTCAGTGTCTGCATCTCTACTTCATCCACACAGATAGACTAGAACTCTAGGTAACACTTCGTAAGCTGGCGAGAAGAAATAGCCTTCTGCTTGACGATGTTCTAGCATCGTTTGCTCTCTTTCTCTCTATCTTAGGACAATGACAACTAGGGTTCATGTACAAGAATGTAACCTCAACATTTGCACGTTAGTAGAGAAAGGAAGTAGGATTTCCTATAGCCCTTGGGTAAAAAAGGGTTGTGACTGCATTTAAAATGAGCCACTCATGGATCAATAAAAGAATATTCTAGAAACAATTAAGTAATCCAATTAATCATATTAATTGATTAAGTAATTTCCATTATCCATGTCCTGCTAATCACTCTGGATCATCCAACCAACTTAAAAATGGAATTTAATTAATTGGCATAAACACTTTAACCAATTAACTCATATTATATTTTAATATTATAGTAGATTACCTACACATTTTAGTAATTAGTTTAATTTAAATATTTCTGATCACGTACACAATTATACTCCTACTCCAATCACATCCTATGTGTGTTACTTGATAGGCTCCACATTACGTTGATAGTGATATTCATAATCATATTATGATTTCACAAGCAATGATTGGTATGTAGCAAGACTTGATTGCTACCCAAATAAGTGGATAAGTTGGAGAACAATGTAACCTATCATCTGTGACTAGTGTTACAGTGAATGTGTAGTTCCTTTGTCTCTAATATCCAGATTGAACTCAAGGCATGGAATTGTCATCCTCTTCAACATTCAATCCATGTTCCTTGAACTAGAGTAGACTGTTTGAGATATGTGTAAGCCCAATATCACATATTGATTCACAACAACATGGCCATGCATTTCTCGGTCTCACTTATCAAGTGGACATGATATCTAAATCATGTAGGAGAGACAAATCCCATCTACATCACTCACAATCATCCCCATGTGTCACAATTCACACAAGAACCACCTTTATGGCAACCCTTATCGAGGATCATGATGGATGATGTCAAAACACACTGAACAACATGTGATGAGTGTAGTGACTTTAGGTTTAAGAACCATCATCACTATGAGAGATGACTCTGACTACCAATCATGGTTTCCATGTGTCACTCTCAAGGTGGGTCCGTCTGATATATTGTTCTCTAAAATGTATCTATGTGCTTGGTTTGATATCACATATCATGACGAATGAGATTTTGTCATCAACCAATACACACTCTAGTCTTAAGTATTATTGTTATTATACTTCCACAGTAACATCTGACTAGGAACATAATAGGAATGCATATACTCTTGACATTTGTATGATCTCATCGTTCATGTAATGACCCCACCTCCCATTAACCCCCAATTAAGGGAGACCAGAAGGTCAGAGCCATTATCTTAATTAACAGGATCAAAGGTTCGACAAATAATCAATAACAACTATCAAATTTTACCAACTAAACTGAAAACTGGTATAAAATAAAACTTTGCATACCTTTTCCAAAAATTGGGATATCTATCCGCATCAGGAGTCTATTCTAACAAATCCTCCTTTGTACTTTAATTCTTATTTAATTCCACATGTGCCACTTTACTGTTTGTCCTTTTCAAACTTGTACCTAAAATGTCGACAAACAAAATGTCGATCAGTATATTAGAATATGCTGGTATGTGGGGACAACCAACATTTTGCAAATATGGAAAACAACCTAATTATCACAATCAAGTTAATTAACAAGCCAATTTACGCTTTTCAGTATGAAATTCTCCACCGCTATTTCCCTAACCCTGGAATACCCCCTTTCGTGTTTCATTTTTTTTGCCATTGACTTAAGGCCACCTTCTCAATCCTGAGCTTGGTTCCTGGGGTCACCAATCATGGTGCCCTCTAGTCATGAAATATCATAGGCCACCTTCTCAATCCCGAGCTCGGTGCTTGGGGTCACCACTCATGGTGCCCATTGGTCTACCCATCTGGGCCAACTGACCTTTGGCATCATCCATCAGGGTGGCATGTAGGTGTGAGAATACACACTTCTTTATAATTGTGATAACCATAGTGACTTATAATTTTGCAAGTATGAACATCCAACTGTTTAGGTTGCATTCAATGCGAGGAAACATTCAGAAAACCCTCGGGAAACTAATACGATTAACCATAATTAACCACATACCTGATTTGTAGATTCAATGAGCTAATAACAATTCCAAGCAAGCAAGTAATCCAAGAAGCAGTTCAACAATCACAGAATTCCTGAAAAGCATGTGTAACCTATTTACTACACTTTACCAAAAATATATCTATTTAATGACTTGGATTCACTTTCTAGGGTTTCTAATCCGAATTGGGGTTTTATTAGGGTTCTTTTTGATATTTTTACAACTTTCCTCATTTATACCCTAGAACAATAGTTCTAAGTGCAAAACCCTAATTACTCACATATTCACATTAGAGCCTTTTTATCATCTTAGGTGTCTTCCGGATTAACAACTCATAGTTCATTATGATCTAATTCACCTATGAATTCCATGTATCATTAATTCCAACTTTATCCATTATAAAACCCTAATTATCATATTATGGGTATCTATCTATGCTTAGGAACTTTTTATATTTAAAATATCTTAGAACCATCATTCAACAACATATTATCATAATTTTCAAATTAAATATGATCTTATCCTCTTTTACCCTAAAATTAGGGTTTCTAAGTGTTCAATCATTCATAATTGGTGTAAAACCCTAAATCATGCAATAAATTATCTAGATCAGGTTTAAGTTCATCATTAACATTTCAATAAGTTACTATTACTTAATTTTTCCAATTAAGCATCATGACCCTAGCCATTAATTTCACTTAGGGTTTCTAACATAATTTCAAAACACTTTTCATTAACTTAGCACACTTTTGCAAATATGAACGAAATCAAGCTTTAAAAGTATTTTTATTGGATTCTACGTGTTCTCCTGATCAATTTTCATATTTTGCATGTCTTTATTCGACCTACCAATTATTTTCTACAAATTTAGCAAATCGGTTACCTTTCTGCAAATAGGATGCTGCCACGTCATCCTTTTCTTTTCTCACAATCCTTCTTTGGCTCGCGGATCCCTACTTGGGTTCGTTTAACTGGTTACCCGGCCCAGTCCACCCTTCTTCATCATCATAGGAGCGACGAAGCCCCGCTCCTCTATTTCCTCTGCTCAGTAGGGGAACTCAGACCCGGCTGGTGGCGGCCCCGTGGCTACCCTCGCGACGCCTTCCTGGGGCAGGTTAGGCGATGCCCTCACCTCCTCCTGCTCGTGGAGCGCCTACGCTCAGAACCGTGTGGTTGCAAGCCTCAAACCATGGTCTTCCTCTTGGCGCCATCCGCAAGTGTACAAAAAGACAGGGGACAGAAAGGGGAACTAGTCTATCGAGGAAGAAGAGGGCTTCGTGGAGAGGGACTTTGACAACTGATCTGTTGGTTCTGATTTTGCGAAAAGGAGCATCTTTATATAGGCGTGATTCTTTTCAAAATCCTCAGCAAGGTTGAACTCCAAAGTTGGCGGCCCTTTTTGGGGAAAATCTGACCCCAACACTAAAACTGCGGAATGAGGGGTCATCCTGGTTCGGTTCGAACTCCCAAAGCCAAAGATCAACTGTCCAAGAGTCTTGGTGGTTCAGGGAAAGAGATATACAGATTCGATCCCATGGTTTACTATTCCCATTTCCTAATCTGATGAAGAGCAGCCACTGTTGGATCCTTGATCCAACAGCTAGCAAGCCTCATATTAGAACATCAATTGTGACATTTAATGTTATCCTTTACACTTTAGGAAACTTGTAAAATTCATATCTCCCAAACCGTTTGTTCAATTGATCCCAAATTTGGGCTCATTATATAAAAGAAAATGTGCCTTTTCTTTAGGTGCAAGATATTATTCAATTATATATATTTCTCACCTATTTTCTCTTTCCTCCACCATTAAATTATCATTCTGAGTTCCTTGAACCTCAAGGAACCTTAATGGCTCAAATTCCCATCTTGGGAATATCCCTTAGCCTTTTTCTTATCTTTTATCTATTTTCGGGGATTTCTCTTTATCTATCTTATTATTTTCCTTATTGGAATTCCTTTTAACATTAGAAACCTCATGGATACGCAAATTCACCAAGGATAACTAAATTATACCTCTTTCCACTTATTTTCCACATTTTATCATCATTTTAATTTCTTTCTTAACAAAGAAATATTTAATTGATCTTTTCTTTTCTTATTGCATTATCTATGCAACTTTGGACTCCTTGGAACCCAAGGAACCCAAGAGGCACGAAATCCACCTTTGAATTACATACTTTTGCCTTCTACAGGTTTCTACAATTTTCTTTTCTCCATTTCTCATTAATAATGGAGTTTCTTTTGTCTTTTCCTTGTTATTGGGCCCAATAGCCAATAAAGCCCACAAATAAATCAACAAGGCTATTGTAAATTAAACCCATTTATTCAAAACAAAATATATCATTATTTGTTCAAATATCTTTAATATGATAAATCACATTTCTCACCAAAAGAACCCAAAAATTGGGGTTGTAACATCCTTCCCTTCTTATAGGAATTTTGTCCTCAAAATTCCACCAGGCACACAAACAAACAGGATAAGCCTTTCTTCTATCCATTAGGGCTCTCATGTGGCTTCACCCTTTTCATGGTGCTTCCCAAGAACCTTCATTCTTCCATCTAAGTTCTTTCTTACCTCAGTATATCGTACCCTCATAGGTGACTCAGGACATTTCAACCTCTCAAAAGCTGAATAGGTTCAGGGCTCATCTCATGGCTTGGGTACCTCACATAGTGCTCTAGATCAGACTCATGGAACACATTACACATCATGTTATCCTGAGGGGTAAGGCTAAACACAACTATCTCCACCAATCCATCTCAAATGGACCCATATATCGAGGACTCAACTTTCTCAGTTGTAGCTTAGAGGGGTCAGATTTTCACATCACATACTCTCCCACAGTGAACTGCATGTCAGTCTGCTTTGCATCAGCTCATGACTCATGTCACTTTTGGCTCCCTCTCAGCCATGGCATGATCAAAGCAACTTCATCTGCACACACTATGGTTCTTTTCTGACCTTCATGATGCTTCCTTCACCAACATTATCTTAATGAAGTGGTGACCGACACAACCTCCTTATAGAACTTCTTGCATCCTGATAAAGGCTATGGTGGTTAACATCACATCTTAAGAACTGTCTCTATGTATCACCCTGAATGAGCGCACATGCTCTCATTAGACCCTCTAGTCTGGATCATACTGACCATTAGTATGGGGTGATAAGCTATACTAACATCAAGTTCTTCATGTATCTACTTCCACCTAATGGAAGTGAACCTTTAGGTCCTATTCAAGAACTTTTGAACTCGCATCATAGTGTAGAAGAACCATCTCTCTCTCTCTTATAAGTAGTTCAACTCGATCTGTCCCTTGGCAATACTCTCTCCTTCTCTTGTCATCTAGGTAATGTGATCTACCATAACCCACATTGTATCTTGACCTTCCTTGGTCAAGGGGAGACTTACCACAACATCCATAGTGGTGAACTCTCATTCCCTCTCGGGGACTCTTTATCCTCTATGCCAAAGCACTGGGTTACTGGTGTTCGTCCTTCACCCCCGATCTTGCATGACCACATGCCACATGCAACTTCATATCAACCATCCAAAGTGCTACCATCACTTACTATCTTTGTAGTATCATGGTGTATGGTGATCTTAAAACCATGATCTCCTATATGTCATGATTCCTCAAGATCAATTCTTCAGAATCCCTAAACCACTCACATCAGGATTTTATTACCTTCCTATTCAAAGAAGTGTATCTGAGGTTCTACCACCATCCTTCCATTACCACTTCACATCCTTAGGTATTAGGTAATGTTGAAGACATACACTTCCATGTATTCCACTTATCATCTCATCTCAAACTCTGAGTCTATCTTCATCGGAACACTCTGAGCTCATTCTCTTGGTTATCAAACTCAACCTTGGATTACTTGCAAATTCCACATAGCTCATGATAAAACATTCTCACAAGATGATTACCTTAATACTCTTATCGTTTGTGCCTATCGTTCACTTTTCCAGGTTATCAGATCTCTCCTCATACCTCATAACAATGTTCCAACTCACATCATCTTTATCTTTGGTGTAAGGCATGCATACTATCCTATCTCTCACTCCCATAACAAGAAGAAATAAGCATTTGGCGGCCGTCCAAATACAAAGTTCTTCCTATTCTAAGAGTACAGATGGTACATCCCACCTTTCCAGTACACCTTCAAATCTAAGTTGAAACATGCAATCTATGTCTCTACATCACAAACATCATGATATAAAAAATTACTTCCATGGAAAACTGGTCTCGAACCTACTGGGGTTTACACACAATCCTTGGTCATCTCCTCTGGGTCTATAGGGTGCTGGCACTTTTGGGGTCATCCCTCTTCCCTCAAGCATCCAGAGAGTGCCCTACTCATCTGTCCTTTGGGTCCCATGAGTTCATGAAGGTGATCAATCTCCTAACCCATGGCCCTCAGACAATGCTAGCCGTTACCTCCCGACCCTATGGTCATGTGCAACTAGGGAATTAGGAAATTCCTACTTCCATCGGTCTTATCCCTTCCTCACCCTAGGATAGACTTAGGATTCTAACATAGTACATGTCCAAATTAGAACCTTACCCAAGTCTCCATCATCTCTCTTTGCATTCATGGGTTGACTTTCATCCTTTTATAGGCGTCATGGCGACCTGCCTACCTTGGTCAGGCCCTATACCGGTTACCTCCATGGTAACACATCCACATGCACTTAGGGATGGTTATCTATGGGTCTAGAGGTTCCTTCTCATGCTATGTACTTCCCCCTTAGATTCTCAAGATCCTATGAGACCTCTTTAGGTTACCTCAAAACCAACAGAAACTGGTATACACCCTACAAAAGGGTCCCTCTCCTAGGATGGGAGGAAACTACATCTTGATAACAAAGGTCACAAACGTCCTTATGTTTAGGGTCTGCATCCACATGAGCATACTTAGCCCTAGCAAGCTACTAAGGCACAAGCAGACACCTACAAAACCATGCTAGGTCACACTTGTTCTCATTCTCAACATTAGACCAACTTAGTTGTGAGGGGTTCATCAAACATATCTTTAACTTAAGGGGTTTCCTTTTCCTCTACTCATGAGGAGTACCATGATCGAAACTATAGAAACTCAAATCTCATCATGAGCATCAGGTACACTACTTCCCCTCTTAGGCCTAGGAACCCTAGGTTCACCTTTGGGTATCCAACTGCATGCTCAATCTCTTAACCACAAATCCATCATGTGCAAGGTATGTCATGTACTCCCATGATCCTTCTGCTCGAGCAACACTTTAGAGTTGAGTCCTCCTCAAGGACATCCAACATGGTACAAGGCCTCACAACCTGTTACTAAACCTCTCTAGGTCTAAGGAACTCTTCTCCCCATCACAGAAGGTAAACACCTATACCATAGTTACTAGAAACATCATCCTCTCTTTAGGGTTTGGTTCCTCTAAAGGCCACCACGATATCATCAGCCACCAGGGATCAAGTCATGAGGCAACCACAAGCATTCACCTAGGTCGCATCATCCTCAACTCCCCACTTTTCCTCATATCTCAGAGTCTAGACTTCTAACCTTCCTGCTCAGGGTCCCTCTCTCTCTCTAGATCTAACCCTACAACCATCCTCACTATTAGAGGTCCTATATCCATGAAGGATCATGCTCATAAGCACACCTCTACGTGGGCGGAGCCTATGTTCAAACTTACATTTGCTCGAGGTTATTCATAGCTTTTTATGCTTATATCATAAGCTATCCATCATGCTTACTGGCCAGGGTTTCAACCTACTGATGTACCACTGACGTAATCTAGTTGCATGCTATCCCCTACTTGCATAAGCCTATAGGGTTTCTATAGGTTCTTTACTAACCACATCAATGAAGGAGCTATCCTTCACTCTAACATGCACGCCCCTTCCCATGGTTGGGTCACCAAAGGTACTTGGTTATCTAACCTCCTGATGGCTCGTATGGCATCCCAAGGCATGTCCATCCCAAACACTCGGTCAACCATGACATCTAACTCATCCTGCCATCTCTCTCTCTCTAATCCTTCACTTAGGGTTAGGTTTAACATCATCCTCAGAGGATGGGCCAAGTCTTTACTTTTAATGGATATCTCTACCTCCAAGATTAACTCTCTCTTTACTTATCCTCCTAACAAGAAGGTCTAGCCTCGTGTCTCTCCTGAGGTCATGACAACTTATGTCATACGACCTAAGCATGTATCTATTCTTTAGTTTACGCTTCACCTATTAAGCTTATGTCCATGACATCTTATTTACATGCTTTTCATTAATTTTGGTGGAGGATTCCTTAATCCTTATCAACCTTACACATCCCTCAGGAAGGTGAGGAAATGAGAGAAAACCCTAATCCTTAAGGTCCTTAACAACATTTGAGTTGAGAAGGGATGAACAAGATGAGAGAGTCCTAAAGGTATCTTATTTCGAGTCAAATCCTTAGGCTTTGGCCAGGTAGCCATACTATTCTGGGAGTCCTCGTATTTTGACTAGTGGTGCGGAGGAAAATCTTGCCAGCCTACGGACGTGATCCTTTTCTAGACACCTCTGTCTTTCGGAAAATCCTCTAATAACTCCCTGGGGTTCTACGGAGTTTGAAAATTTTGATAATTATTAAAGATTAAATGAGAAACCTATGTTTTGATACCAATTGTAACGACCCCGCCTCTCGGTAACCCCCAATTAAGGAAGACCAGAAGATCAAAGACATTATCTCAATTAACAGGATCAAAGGTTCGACAAATAATCAATAAAAACTATCAAATTTTACCAACTAAATTGAAAACTGGTATAAAATAAAACTTTGCATACCTTTTCCAAAATTGGGATATCTATCTACATCAGGAGTCTATTCTAACTAATCCTCCTTTATACTTTTATTCTTATTTAATTCCACATGTGCCACTTTAGTGTTTGTCCTTTTCAAACTTGTACCTAAAACGTCGACAAACAAAACGTCGATCAACATATCAGAATATGCTGGTATGTGGGGACAACCAAAATTTTGCAAATATGGATAACGATCTAATTATCACAATCAAGTTAATTAACAAGCCAATTTACGCTTTTCAGTATGACATTCTCCACTGCTTTTTCCCTAACCCTGGCATACCCCCTTTCGGGTTTCATTTTTTTCCATTGACTTAAGGCCACCTTCTCAATCCCGAGCTTGGTGCCTGGGGTCACCACTCATGGTGCCCTCTAGTCATGAAATATCATAGGCCACCTTCTCAATCCCGAGCTTGGTGCCTGGGGTCACCACTCATGGTGCCCATTGGTCTACCCATCTGGGCTTGACCTTTGGCATCATCCATCAGGGTGGCATGTAGGTGCGAGAATACACACTTCTTTATAATTGTGATAACCATAGTGACTTTATAATTTTGCAAGTATGAACATCCAACTGTTTAGGTTGCTTTCAATGTGAGGAAACATTCAGAAAACCCTCGGGAAACTAATACGATTAACCATAATTAACCACATACCTGATTTGTAGATTCAACAAGCTAATAACAATTCCAAGCAAGCAAGTAATCCAAGAAGCAGTTCAACAATCACAAAATTCCTAAAAAGCATACGTAACCTATTTACTACACTTTACCAATAATATATCTATTTAGTTGACTTGGCTTCACTTTCTAGGGTTTCTAATACGAATTTGGGTTTTATTAGGGTTCCTTTTTATCTTTTTACAACTTTCCTCATTTATACCCTAGAACAACAGTTCTATGTCCAAAACCCTAATTACTCACATATTCACATTATAGCCTTTTTATCATTTTAGGTTCCTTCCAGATTAACAACTCATAGTCCATTATGATCTAATTCACCTATGAATTCCATTTATCATTAATTCCAAATTTATCCATTATAAAATCCTAATTATCATATTATGGGTATCTATCCATGATTAGGAACTTTTTATATTCAAAATATCTTAGAACCATCATTCAACAACATATTATCATATTTTTTGAATTAAATATGATCTTATCCTCTTTTACCCTAAAATTAGGGTTTCTAAGTGTTCAATCATTCATAATTGGTGTAAAACCCTAAATCATGCAATAAATCATCTAGATCAGGTTTAAGTTCATCATTAACGTTTCAACAGGTTACTATTACTTAATTTTGCCAATTAAGCATCATGACCCTAGCCATTAATTTCACTTAGGGTTTCTAACATAATTTCAAAGCACTTTTCATTAACTTAGCACACTTTTGTAAATATGAACGAAATCTGGCTTTAAAAGTATTTTTATTGGATTCTACGTGTTCTCCTGATCAAGTTTCATATTTTACATGTCTTTATTCGACCTACCAATTATTTTCTATGAATTTAGCATATAGGTTACCTTTCGGCCAGTAGGATGTTGCCACGTCATCCTTTTCTTTTCTCACAATCCTTCTTTGGCTCGCGGATCCCTACTTGGGTCCGTTTAACTGGTTACCCGGCCCGGTCCACCCTTCTTCGTCATCACAGGAGCGATGGAGCCCCACTCCTCTATTTCCTCTGCTCAGTAGGGGAACTCAGACACGGCCAGCGGCGCCCCCCTGGCTTCCCTCGCGACGCCTACCTGGGGCAGGTCAGGCGGCGCCCTCACCTCCTCCTACTCATGGAGAGCCTACACTCAGAACCATGCGGTTGCAAGCCTCGAACCATGGTCTTCCTCTTGGCATCATCCGCAAGTGTACAACAAGACAAGGGACAGAAAGGGGAACTGGTCTACCGAGGAAGAAGAGGGCTTCGTGGAGAGGGATTTTGACAACTGATCTGTTGGTTCCGATTTTGCAAAAAGGAGGGTCCTTATATAGGCGTGATCCTTTTCACAATCCTCAGCAAGGTTGAACTCCACTGTTGGCGGCCCTTTTTGGAGAAACTCTGACCCTAGCACTAAAACTGCGGAATCAGGGGTCATCCTGGTTCGGTTCGAACTCCCAAAGACAAACATCAACTGTCCAAGAGTCCTAGTGGTTCAGGGAAAGAGATATACGGATTTGATCCCATGGTTTACTATTCCCATTTCCTAATCTGATGAAGAGCAGCCACCGTTGTATCCTTGATCAAACGACTAGCAAGCCTCGTATTAGAACATCAATTGTTACATTTAATATTATCCTTTACACTTTAGGAAACTTGTAAAATTCATATCTCGCAAACGGTTTGTTCAATTGATCCCAAATTTTGAGGGAAAGTTAATAATGACTTAATCTACCTCTCTACCAAATTTGGTATCATTATATAAAATAAAACGTGCCTTTTTTTAGGTGCAAGATATTATTCAATTATATATATTGCTCACCTATTTTCTCTTTCCTCTGCCATTAAATTATCATTCCGAGTTCCTTGAACCTCAAGGAACCTTAATGGCTAGAATTCCCATCTTGGGAATATCCCTTAGCCTTTTTCTTGTCTTTTATCTATTTTTGGCGATTTCTCTTTATCTCTCTTATTATTTTCCTTATTGGAATTCCTTTTAACATTAGAAACCTCATGGATATGAAAATTCACCAAGGATAACTCAATTATACCTCTTTCCACTTATTTTCCACATTTTATCATCATTTCAATTCTTTCTTAACAAAAAAATATTTAATTGATCTTTTCTTTTCTTATTGCATTCTCTATGCAACTTTGGACTCCTTGGAACCCAAGGAACCCAAGAGGCACAAAATCCACCTTTGGATTACATAGTTTTGCCTTCTAGAGGTTTCTACAATTTTCTTTTCTCCATTTCTCATTAATAATGGAGTTTCTTTTGTCTTTTCCTTATTATTGGGCCCAATAGCCAATAAAGCGCACAAATAAATCAACAAGGATATTGTAAACGAAATCCATTTATTCAAAACAAATTATATCATTATTTGTTCAAATATCTTTAATATGAGAAATCACATTTCTCACCAAAAGAACCCAAAAATTGGGGTTGTAACAGTTCAGGTCCTCAACCTGAAAGCATACATCATTGAGTAATATCATTCTCTAGACATTTATTATGTTACATTATTATCTCATAATTGAATAACATAATAAATTAAAAGATTGCCTTTATTATTAATCAAATTGTTTACATGATATGCCTTTACAATCATCATATGATTGGATCTCAGGGCATATATACCAATATAGAGATGGGGAGAGCCCATTGTCTTGGCCACAATCGAGTGGCATGGACAAAATCCCAGTCAGTCGTGATTTGTCATGATCTGATTGTCCGGTAAGCAATTAATTTGTAAAAACTATAATGAGTACCAGGATAATAGGATTTAGATAAATTATATATGAAAATTGATTCGAAAAATGTAAGGATTCCAATAAAATAGTTTCAAGACTTAGATGTATATAGAATTCTAAAAGTGCCTAAAGTTACTAACATTTATGTATATAAAGCATGAAAACCCTCATTTCTAAAGTTTAATGATCATAACATGTTTAAATGTCTTTAATGGATACATTTTATTCTTTTTCAAATAAAAAGAACATCTTTGACTTAATTTGATAATTATAATGCATATGACATCAAAATTAGGGTTTGTGAGTTAAAAAAGCATTAAATGTAATAATTAGGGTTTGGGAAGACAAAACACTAATGAAACCTAACTTAACCCCAAAAGCCTAACTTGGAACCCAAGTCAGTCTTAATGGTATGTTTTGAATAAAATAGTAATACTTGGCTATTATGCATTAATTTTAGGGTGATTGCTTGCTTAATCTCAACTGCACTTATTTTCTTGGACTTTCATCACTTCTGTGAATGGTATTTGGTTAGGCCTATGAATACTCACCTTAATCAAATTCTGTGGTTTCTTAATGTTTTCCAAATTGGATTGCAATTAAATGCTTACATGTTTATTTACTTCCTGCAATATATAGAGTCACTGTGGATATCTTATTATATAAATGTAACCTACTCAAACCTTGTATCATATCTGTTGAGTTAAAGACCATGGGCTGAATAAAGTCATCATGAGGATGACTGGTGATCAAGCCCAAAAAGGAAGATCACCTCAGGCCAAGCCCCAAAAGGAATGCCTATGTATGATACCAAGCTCGGATGAGGGAAGGTTATGAAATGTCCACTACAGGAACCAAACTGTAAAGAGAGGGTTCCCAATAAAGAGGCTTCCCTATAGAGAGGGCACATCATTGAAAAAAGAGGATAATGGTGGTAAGGTTAAAATAAGAAAATGCTTGTTTAATTTTGTAATCATAGTTGTTTCTATGGCTGATTATATTGATACAACTACATGCAAATATTTGTTTCCCCCACATACCAGTATAACTTGTTATACTAACCATTGTTTTATTTCATGACATTGTAGGTTAAACTGTTGTTATTATACAAAATGGACATCCTGAGAGGAAGACACTAAAAGGAAAGATATTTAAAGTTACCATGGAGGGTTTAGTTGGATAGTTTTATTTTTCATTGCAAGCAATAGCTTCCCATATCATGTAACTCCTTTGTGGAGAGTTTATTTTCATAGTGTATGAAATTCTTTTCCATTGAATGAAATTTATGATTATTTTTGGTTAATTGATAATCATCGATCTTGCAAATATGATAATGGCCCTTTTCCTCTTGGTCCACCCGAACTAGGGATAACACGGTGAGGGGGTCATTACATTTGGTAATGGAGCCTGGTTTACCATTTAACCTATAATAATTATTAAATTTTAATAGTTCTATTGAGCCCAAGGGAAATATTAGAGTGATTTCTAAATAAGATGGTGTCTAGAGGGGATCATGACCCAGAGGTGGCAAAACTTTCCTCCACAATGCTAGTCGGCTTACGAGGACTCTCATGCCCATGCATCCTTCCTGGATAAAGTTAAAGGATTGTACTCAAAATAAAATACCTCTAGTATTTCTTATCATCTAATTTCATCACTTCTCTAATCCTTGCTTCACTCACCTAAACCCTAGGAACTTGACAACTACCCTCTACCCCTCTAGGTATTAGGTTTATGAATATTAGGGATTCAAGCATCCTCTGCCAAATAACAAAATGCTTGTAAACAAGATATTATGGACATAATTTATTGATGCTTTAAATGCCCTAAATGTGGAATTGAGAGTAATGATATATTTATGTGAAACAATATGGCTCATACAAAAACTATTGCCATCCCCAAAGACACACCCAGGGAATATCCAAAGGAGAGGCCCTCCCATAAGAAGAGAATGTCCTTAGAGAAGAAGAGGAGGTCCATTAAGGGTGAGTCCTCCAAGAAGCGGACAAGGAAAGGTGAGGCCTTTGCTAAGAGAGGCCCTCAAAACAAGCTTGTCCACTTTGGCATGCCAAACCCTAAAGTTGGTCTTGACCCCAATGGTGAGCCTATGATGGAAGATGATCCTAGTAATGACCATGACCATGCAGTCGGCTCCACTCTAATAGTCAGACAAATAGTTGTCCATACCCATGATGCACTTTGACTAGAGAAATGAAGAAGCTTACTGAGACATTTAGTGTCATAGCACTCAAAGATGCTACCATAGAAAGGAATATTAATCCCCACATGTCTTCCCTCATCTTAGAGCCACCATCCTTGACTTTTTCGAGATGAATATAGAGAAGTTGAGGGGAGAAGACAAGACTGAGGTGGTTGACAAGGCGGATGTCTAGCTCCTTGATGTAGGAAATGGTTTCCACATTTTGGATGTACAACTGAACAAAAAGGTTGTCTTCATCGCTCACCTTCTTGAAGGAGCAACAAAGTTATAGTGGGAAAATCATATCATGGGCCAGGATCTGAAGGAAGAAACAATGGCCTCGATGGACTTTCATGCTATCTTCTCAACAATATTCATACCCAGCTCTTCCAAGAAAGAGAAGGAAAAGGAATTCATGCTCCTTTATCAAGGCAACACGTAGTAGCAGACTTCACTCAGAAGTTCTATCTCCTATAGTATTTTGGCTATATGATGACCGAGGAGTGGTCTGTGGAGCATTTTTTGGAATACATGCACCCTCTAATACAACCTCATGTGATGGAAAGTAAACCTGCAAACTTCATTGAGGCCATCAACTTCACCCTAGACATGAAGAGGACAGTCATTCTAGCATATAACCTGGATAAGGGATACCTAGGGTTCACTGAAGACACTTCTACCCCAAAGAATGATAAGAGAAAGGGGTGAGGACGTAATAATGGCAAGGGAAGGAATGTAGGAAAGGGAAAGCCGCATCAGGAGAACTGTCACCCTAAGTGTGAAGAAGCACCTTGGTAGGTGTTACCATGATAAAAAGGTGTGATACCTTTTCCAACAAGAGGGACATATCAGGTCTAATTGTCCTCTTCCTGACCCCCAAGGACTAGGTCCAGTGACGGCTCAAACAACAACTGAAACACTCAGGCCCAAGTCTTCGTCATTGACAATGAGGAGGCTCAAGACAATGCCAACCATCTCATAGAAGGTAACCATCCCTAGAATTCCATTTCCTATCCTTTACCGTGAAGTGTATACATTTATATGTTATAAATATGATGTAGGCATGCTTGATATAATTGGCCATACTGTTAAAGATTTGTTTGACTATGTTTCTACTAATACTTTCATCTCAAGAAATCTCACAACTATGCTTTGTCTGGAATTCAAGGACTTAGGATTTGTCTTAGAAGTCACTACCACTATGATTGGACCTAAGACTGTGCTCAAAATGTGGAGGTGCGATCCCATTGGTAAATTGGACTTTAAATTTATAACCTAAAACCTTCAAGGATCCCTATAATTAAATATGGGGTCGAACACATGGATGTGGGGATGTGTAGGACACTTAAGACCCCACTCTTATTTCAGTTAAGCAAAATTGGTATTTAATATATGTAAAGAACTAGAACGAGTCTAGAAAACTTATATAGAGAAAAACAAAACAAAGTAAATAAATCAGAGTCCATCAAATCCTACTAATCAGGAGAAGGAATTCTTGGATATGTAACCACAAGTTGGGCAGTCTATGCACCCGTTCTCAGGCATAGACAAGCCTCGAACACCCTAGTAAGCAACCTACATCTAAACATACCACGTATCGTGGTTACTATTCCTGTGGGGTTCATCTGACTCGCTCTCGCACAACGTGAGTAAAACCCCATCAATGATTTGAAACATCTCACAAGGATAACACATCAACACCCATGAATATCATGGATACCTCTTAGGTATAGAATATTTAGAGATGTTGGGAATAATAGAGAATATGCACAACACACTGATCCAGAACCTGGGTGGGTTGAGATGAACCCAACTAGGTTTTAGGTTTGGGTTGGGGCTCTCCCATGGGGGTCAGTTATGGTTCTCCCTTGGACGTCCTCTTCTTAGATTTTGATCCAAACTACCTTCTCTTACCTATTTATAGAACTAATCTCTCGATCTTGGTAAAAATACAGGTTCAATTAAGAAAAAGATAAACCAAACTAGTAATCATAAGAGTAAAGAGAAGATAGAATAGAAAATGTACTAGTTCTAAAATAAAACTATTTTCTTAAGGTAAAAATACATAAAAATGCCCAAAAGGGATACATAGCCAAGAAGGATCTCAACTAGCCATTGACAAGCATAGTTGGAACCGAACACATATGGAAGAACATCAATTGTACAGAAACAAAGGAGGTCAAAGAAGAGATTTAGCCCGTAGAGGAGAGGTGGATCTCACTCATTAGCCTATGCAAGGACTAGATCTTGTTCTTTGGTCATCCTCCTTAATATTCTAAACTGCATGGCCTCCTTTGTCATAGATTTCACCCGAAACAATAGCTTTAGTGGATGTATGGAGGTGGAAGGTGGCTAGGAATGGCAAGAAACGGGTGAGTGAGGGTGAAAATAGTGGTGGATGTAAGCAAATTGAAAGGATTGACATAGATTGTGCTCTTCAGCCCTTTCGAACCATGGAGCTCTTCCGCGGGGCTCTAGGAACTGGAGGTTCAGAACTAGGAAATAGGAACCAATAGAACCCTTTGCTAGGTAGCAAGGATAAGGTATTTATAGGGATACATGGAGCGTATGTGGAGGGTGGTCTCTAGCTTCTCAGTGGTCACTGAGGATCTGAAGTTCTAATGGTCATTGAACTTTTGTCAATGAACCTGATTGGGTTTAGGGGAACCTACCTGGTTTCATGGCCATCAGTCACAAATGTCCTTGGATGACATCAGTGATTGTTGTTTCTATCTTCAGTGGTCACTAATGTGTTAGCAGTCGCTGATTGCTTGGCAATTACTGATGCTGGAAGATCACAAGTTTCTAAGTGATTGTTAAGATTATATTCATGACATTCAATGGTGAACTCGATTGGGTTGAGGTCGTCCAACCAGGTTTAGGTCTTCTATTTCACTGATTTTCACATTTCTTCAACGACCACGGGATCTTTGGTTTTGGTGATTGTTCGGTGTGGATCTTTAGCAATGGTTGGATTATCGATGGTTGCTGATAAAAAATGAGGCTCAACTGTCACTAAGATGTAGACTCGGCAGTCACTGATAGTGAAGAGGTCCAACAGTTGTTGATGTTGTCTTCTGCAAAATTGAGGGTGGAACCCAACTAGGTCCAAGTGAACCTAATCGGGTCCACATGAACCCGATTGGGTTTACATGGGAAAAATATGGGGAATCGATGTCTTCTTAAGTTTGGGGTTGTAAGGACCCTGACCCACATTTTGGAAAACCCTATTTGTTTTGTTAAGTATGTTTCTTAGTTCCTTTCTCTAATCATCTTTTACATGTAACTAGGGCATGTTGGAAGCTTGAGTTCCTTGTTTGAACTTGTTTGTTTGATGTTGGTGTTTTGTGGAGAGGTTTGGTGCAAATTGCAATTTACCCAAGTAAGGGTTTGATATGCAAGTTTTTCACCTCTAGAGTGTTCCCTTTCTCTCAAAATCATCTAGAAGAGTGAGAGAGTGATGGGCACCTTGGTTGAGCTTTGGTTGAGTGGTGACATCCTTGGTGATGTTTTGCACTCATGTTTGGGGTGTGCCTTGCACGTTGGAGTGTGGTCTCAAGCTTGAGAGCCTTGTTGGGTCCTTGTATCAATTGTGGATGTCTTAAGGAGACCTCCTATTAGTTTTGTGGTGTCTCTAGGGTTTCATTCCTATCAGTTTATGTAGAGAGCTAGAGAGGTGTATCAACCATGACCTAGGAAGATGACCTAGAGGACGAGGCATGGTTCTTATCACCTTGTTGCATGGTGTTGCATGTGTCTCTTTCTTTGTGGACATGTATCATATAGAGTTCTTTTGTGGTGACACCTTTCCTTTACTATCTCTTTCATATCTCTTGTCTTTATACTTATTTCTCTCCATGCAAGATAATCCTTTGGCCATCTTTGCTTTCCTCTTCCTTGGTGGACGATCTTGAGCTTAAGGAGAGCTCTCCCTTGGAGCTTGGTGGATGAGCCTAAGCTTGTGGTGTGCTCTTTTCATCTTCTTCCTTGGTAAGACATGATCCTTAGCTTCCTTCTCTCTTTCTTTCTTCTTCTCAGCCATGGATCTTGGTTTCTTCTCTTTCCCCTCTCATGCTCTCTTAACCTTGGTCCTATCTTCTCTTGGAGGTGTTGTGGTGATCGAGCTTAGAGGATCTTCTTCTACCTTGGATATTAGAGCTTGGTGATGATCCTTAAGGTGGGTTATATAACTCTAAATCCTCTTTATTATTATCATCTTTTACTTTGTATCTTGTTCTTTATCGCTGGCTCATTTTTCTTGCATTCTAGTAATTCTTTTGGTTAGTTTTGCAACCTATTTTAGTATAAGAGCATGGCTTAGATGCTGCCCATGCATTGCACCTTTTTCTTTCCTTGTTAGTAATGTCGTCTTTAGGTAGGATATGATGGGACCAATATGCTTTTGTGGGCAATATGCTTGGGTGGTCGTCACAACCTGGATAGATCATCATGACTTAGTGAATGCCTATCTCATCATGCCCTTGTACATCTAGGTCAATATGTGTGATGGTGAGACTGGTGTGCATTCCAGGATGTAAGCCCGTTATGGTTAAAATGTACCTAGAGGAGTTGATATGTTCTAAGGAAAACTGTAATCCTCTGCTTAGCCAGAGGCTAATACATGATCTTGGGTGGTGTTGCCTGATACACCTCAAATTGAGATGCCCGTTTTGTTTTGGGATGGTGTTACCCATCAGACTAAGTTGGCTGACACCCTTTGTTTAGGTGTGGTGTTCTGATACCCTAACCTTGGATGTTGAGATGATACACCCCCTAAGAAGGTAGTCGGACACCTTGTAGTGTTCAATTGATACCTCAAGACGATTTATCAGATGTACCCCTTGGTGTGTTTCCCGACATGGTTTGGTTTCCCATCACACCGTAAATGGTGGTGACCATCACACTCCCTAGAGGTGACAAATCAATACAGCTTGTGATGCCAAACCGTTGCACACCTTGGGTAGGTAGATCGATACCCTACCTTAGTATGGATGCTCAATATCTTTGAAGGACAAACTTATACCCTATATGTGAACTTTAGTCGATAGCTTGTGGAGGTGTTTATGATACACCATGTTGATGTTAGGGTCACATGGTATGATGTGATGTTCTTTGGAATAGTTGTATAAAAGATGTCAAAATATGTTTCTATACATCATAACATGTTTATAAGGATGTTGAGAACTATCTTTCTATACCTCATAAGACTTCTCATAATGATAATGAAAGTGATAATCTAGGGTGGTTGTTGATCCAAACTTGTAACCCTAATCGGGTAAAGTGAAACCCTAATTGATATAATGTGAAATCTATGGTATGAATCTTATGAGATGATAGTGTTAATGATATTTTGCTTCCCTTGTTACATGTTTTAACCATCCATGTAATATTAGTTGATGCACATAGCCATGTATGGGTTATGGTGATATTGATATGTTTGCCAAGCCTTGTAAGGCACAAGTGCGATGGTGACTCAGAAAGAGAAGGGAAGTGGTCTTATGACCTGATGATGGATAAATGCCTTACATGAGATGTTTTCCTCAATGATGAGATGAGGGGTTGCTACCCCAAACATTTGGTCCTTGTGTTGGAGATATGATGAATGACAGACATAAGGTGATGATGTGATGAGATCACACCTAGTATGTTTCAATTTGTTCTGGTGATAAGTCATGCCCTTATTTATGTAGATCTTGTTTTGGAGATTATATGTTGTAACTTGATTGATTCTTAAAGATGTTTAAATTGATCTAATTAATCTAGTGAAATCTAATAGTGTAGATTGCCCTGTGCCATAGATCCATTCTGTGTCAGTAATTTATTGAATGGTGAAATGAGTTCAACTCGGAGTGCATATTTTTTAATATGTGGGGTACAAGTCAAGTAATTCCTTGTATCCTTAAATACATGATGTGTGAGACGACCATGCGTGAGTCGCTATTGTTGTGATATGGATGGCCATGCGTGAGCCACTCCTTTTTTTAGAATGGCTATGCGTGAGCCTATTCTTCTAGCGACGTACCTATACTAAGGTGGGTTAGTAATGATTATATATATGGATGGCCATGCGTGAGCTAATCCCTAAAATTGACTATATGTTATTTTTGTAGTTGATTGATATGTCTTTGTGGTGTTTTCTCTTGTGCTAACCAAGAGGTGTGGTGAGGTTGTGGATTTCATCCCTTCCATTAGACCTTGTATGGTAGCAATTTTGACTTAGGAAGTGGTCGGTTGGATTTGGGTGGTACGACTCAAATCCTCGGGGCATAATGAAATACATAATCATCTGTGTAGTATAATTGTATAGGATTAAATATGAAAACTTTAGTTGTGGCCTTGACTGATCTTTATAAAATGTTATTGATAGGAAATATACATGTTCTTCATATTCCTTTTAAGTTATTAATATGTTTCATAATTCAATAGTAATTACTCTTCCTGTAAATGATAATTACCAATTTCATTTAGTTATAACATTACTGCTGCTCAGTTTATCTTATCTATGATAATAATAGAGTTGGTGGTGGGTTATATCTCCCACTGAGATTTGAAATCTCACCCTGTGGGTTTCCTACACCCTTTTTAGATGGGCGAGCATGAAGAGGTAGAGATCATGCAGAGGAGGTGGAGCAGCAGCCAGAGGACCAGTAGTTGATTAGGTTGGTAGTGCTGATAGATGTCTTTTATTGATAGAGTCCTAGAGTCATCCCTATACACTCGGGTCTTTGGGAATGTTTTGTATATGTTTTGTGAATGTTCTTTCTTTATGTACCCTTTGTATACTAGATATGGTGAAATCATGTATATATGTTCTGGAACAGTTCTTTGGTTACAAGTTGACAACATGCCTTGTATATTCTTTGAGGCATGAAAGGACTTATATGTGAAGGTTCTTACTATTTGGATGTTTTATAAAAAAGGTTTTAAATTTTAGTGTTTTTCAGTAATCTATTTGTTAACCTTTCTTCAGAAGTTATGTTTTGTGTAATTTTACTTTGTGTGGCGCGGGGCTTCACAGATAGGTTGGTATCAGAGCTTTAGGTTCGTCGAGTCTACATGGATCTAGGACTAGGGCTTGTGTCGATATTAGTGTCTTCTAGTATGTCTTATAGTCACATCTGCTTATGCAGAAGAAGAAGAGAAAGCTTAAAGATGTCTGGAGAAGATGAAGAACATGCTACCAAGAGTAGTGTTGCCATACTAGGTGGTGGTGCAAGGAACCAGACACGAGAAGATTGGGTGCTTGAAGTCCCCCAGTTTGACCCAGGCATGATAGAAAACCCTACCTTTCAATCACTTTTTGGGCAGTTTATGGCAACAATGACTCATATGGCGGACAAAATGTTTGTACCTTAGGCTAGGGCAGTTGTTCCCCATGGTGAATCTTCTGGTACTGGGAAGAATTTTGAGCGACTTTGCCATGTTGGAGTGGTTGAGTATGTGGGAACAGCTGACCCAGAGTATGTGGATCTATGGCTGACAAAGCTTGAGAAGGACTTTAAGATTCTGAGTATCCTTGAGGAGGATGAGGTGAAGCATGTTGTGTACCTTCTAAGAGGGAGTGTTGGCCATTGGTGGGCCATAGAGGAGGAGAAGAGACCCAATGTTGTGGTTGGTTGGGAGGAGTTCTAATGCGAGTTTCTTAGAGGTACTTTCCTTAGATGTATTTTGATGAGAAGATCAGCTAGTTTGAGAAGATTTGATAGGGATCCATGATGATAAATTAGTATGAGGCAAAGTTTATGGAGCCATTGAGGTTCTGTCCTCACATGGATGCAACGGAGGATGAAAAGATTTGTTGTTTTGAGAAAGGATTGAATGCTGAGTTGTCTACCCCAACTACTGCTTTGGAGAATAGAGAGAGGTTTGGTGCGTTTGTGGAATCTATTCAAAGGATAGAATGGGCAGCGAAGGAGAAGTGAGAGGCAAGTACCAAGAAGTAGTCTGCATAATTTTAAGGGCATTTGTCAAGTGGCTTCAAGAAGTCAAGGTTTCTTGCATCGCCAACTTTGTAGAGGTTTAGTGCTTTGACATAGTGGTCACTGAGAAAGGATAGAGGCCATGGTATTCCACCCTCAAGATCCTAGAGTGTTGCACCAACATCAGTAACGGGACCACCTAGGCCTTGGTATGAGAACAAAATGAGCTATAAGCATGGACAAGTTGGCCATACCAAATAGTTCTATCTAGTGAAAGAGGATGCAGTGACCCAACAATCATGGTAGAGTCAACAAGGCTTGCAGAGATAGTTGAATAGTGGGACAGGAGGATGAGGACGTGGCCAAGTGTCGCAAGCTAGATCATCTGCTCAGGGAAGCCGAGGACGGGGGCGACATTAGGCAATGACTAGATTCTATGATATGAGTCATCCAGAGGCGGTGATCAACCCACGAGTGATGAAATGTCAGATGGAGTTATCTCATTCTGATTTGTCTTCTTCGTGCTTTACATTCATTTTGGTTGACCCGGGTGCTATGCACTCTTTTATCGCTTGACAAGTGCTTAGTAGTTGTTCTTTTCCGGTTAGCCATAAGAATACTAGTTTGTTACTAGAAACTACATTGGTCAGTTCTGTAGTGTTACAGGATGTGTTCCCTTCCTATGTTTTCTCTTTTTTGGGACACAACATTCAAGTGGATCTCATACCACTTGACATGCATGGATTTGATGTGATCCTTGGAATGGATACCTTAGAGAAGTATAGAGTGGTCTTGGATTATAGTTCCAAGCAAGTGATGTTTGTGGATGGTAGTGAGAAGTGGATCGTCCAAGGAGATAGGAAGATTCTTCTGATGTGTCTTGTATCAGCCATGGCAACAAGGAAGCTTCTGAGACAAGGTTGTGAGGCATTTTTAGCATACGTAGTGGATACAGATGTGAGGAGTCCTAGTATCTAGGAGGTGCCAGTGGTTAGAGAGTTTGAGGATGTGTTTCCTAAGGAGTTTCCAGGTGTTCCCCCAACATGTGAGATTGAATTTGAGATCAATGTGGTCCCCAAAATGCAACCTATAGCTCATACACCTTATAGGATGGCACCAAAAAAATGGTAGAGTTGAAGAGACAGTTGCAGGAACTGCTTGATAAAGATTTCATCAGGCCCAATACATCAACTTGGGGTGCTCCAATGTTGTTTGTAAAGAAGAAGGATAGGTCTATGAGGTTGTGCATAGATTACAGATAGTTGAACAAGGTTACGATAAAGGATAAGTACCCTTTGCTGAGGATAGATGATCTGTTTGACTAGTTGCATGGCGTGATGGCATTCTCAAAGATAGATCTGAGATCAAGATATCATTAGTTGAGGATCAAGGAGGATTACATACTAAAGTCAACATTTAGGATGAGGTATGGTCACTACAAGTTCGTGGTTATGTTGCTTGGGCTGACCAATGCACCAACAACGTTCATGGATTTGATGAACAAAGTGTTCAAACTATTCCTTGATCAGTTCATGGTGGTCTTCATAGATGATATCTTGATATATAGTCATGATAGTCAATAGCATGGAAAACATCTACGTCAGGTGTTGATAGTGTTGAGATAAGACCAACTCTATGCTAAGTTTAGCAAGTTCGAGTTCTGGTTGAGGGAGGTAGATTTCTTGGGGCATGTCATATCTACATAAGGAGTACGCATAGACCCTAAGAAGGTAAAGTATGTGATAGAGTAGGAACCACCAAAGACACTGATAGAATTGTGAAGTTTTCTAGGTTTGGCAGGTTTTACGGAGGTTCATTAAGGACTTCAACACTATCACCTTACCCTTAACAAAGTTGACAAGGAAGGAAGTGCCATTCATTTGGGATGACATATGTCAACGTGCTATTCGAACATTAAAGGAGAAGTATCAGATCTTCATAGATCACAAAAACCTGAAGTACATATTTTCACAGCAGGAGTTGAATATGAGATAATGTCATTGGATGGAGTTGATCAAAGGCTACGACTTTACGATCGATTATCATTCAGGAAAGGCAAACATTATGGCAGACACATTGAGTAGGAAGTATTCATCATCATCCATGGATAAAGGTCAGTTGAGTTTTTTGACGTGCCACAAGCAAGACATGTTGGTCTCCTTGCGTCTAATGAATGTCAAGTTGGAAGTCTTCTTATTAGCCAGTTTCTTCGCACAGTTACATGTGAATCCTACACTAAAACAACATATTAGAAAATCTCAATAGATAGATACTATGACATAGAAGATTATATCAGAGTTCGACAATGAGAAGCATGATGGCTTCCATGAATCAGAGACTGGGACAGTTTGTTATCGTAGCACGATAATGGTTTGTGATGTTGATAACCTGAGGAAGATGGTTTTGGAGGAGGCTCATTCATCTATGTATTCTATGCACCCATGTAGTACCAAGATGTATCACAATCTAATGGATATGCATTGGTGGCCAGGCTTGAAGAAAGATGTAGCTGAGTTTGTTGCAAGATGTGTTGTGTGTTAACAAGTCAAAGTTGAGCATCAGAAGCCTATAAGAACGTTACAACCATTGCCTATACCGCAGTGGAAGTGGGATCATGTGACTATGGACTTTGTGATTGGTCTTCCTAGGACAACCAAAGGTTATGATTCCATTTGGGTGATTGTTGATAGGTTGACCAAGTCAGTGCATTTCCTTCGTGTGAAGACAATGTTCACAATAGAGAAGCTTACCCAAGTTTATGTTGATGAGATAGTGTGTTTCCATGGTGTTCCATCAACTATTGTGTCTGATTGAGGTCCTCAGTTCACAAGTCACTTTTCGGAGTGGCTGCACACAACTTCGGGTACATAGTTAATGTTCAACACTACTTTTCACCCGTAGACAGATAAACAATCTGAAAGGACCACGCAAACTTTGGAGGATTTGTTGAGGGCATGTGTTTTTCAATTCTCAGGAAGTTCGAATGTACACCTCAGTTTCATAGAATTCACCTACAACAATATCTATCAGAGTAGTATTGACATAGCACCATATGAGGCATTATATGGGATACGTTGTAGATCTCCATTTTATTGGTATGAAACATGTGAATATTAGCTTCTTGGTACTGAGCTTGTACAACAGACAATAGAGAAGATCAAAGTGATACAACAACAGTTGAAAGCAGTATAGGATAAATAGAAGTCATATATAGACAATCTTCATAGACCCTTGGAATTCCAAGTGGGAGACAAGGTATATCTGAAGGTCTCTCCTTAGAAGGATGTTCTGAGGTTTGGGAAGAAGGATAAGTTGGCTCACAGATATATGGGACCTTACCTAGTGGTGGCACGAGTTGGAAATGTGGCTTATTAGTTGGATTTACCACCTGAGTTGCACAAGTTACATCTAGTGTTCCATGTCAACATGTTGAGGAAGTGTCATCCATATACAAAATTGGTGTTACAACCTGTGGAGGTGGACCTTGCTAAGGATGTGACCTACATAGAAGGTCTAGTGTTGATCCTTGATCGGAGAGTGAAGAAGTTGAAAAGGAAGAACCTTCTACTTGTGAAGGTTCTTTGGCATCATTGTGGTGTTGAGGAAGCCACGTGGGAGATTAAGGAAGAGATGAGGAGGAAGTACCCTTCCCTTTTCTCTTAGGATATTGGGGGCAAAATCCCTATTAGGGGTATATGGCTTGTAAGGACCCTGACCCACGTTTTGGATAACCTTGTTTGTTTTTCTTAAGTATGTTGCTTAGATCCTTGCTCTAATCATCACTAAGATGTAATTAGGTCATGTTAGAAGCTTGAGTTCCTTGTTTGAACTTTTTTGGTTGATGTTTGCATTTTTTGGAGAGGTTTGGTGCAAATTGCAATTTACACAAGTTAGGGGTTGATGTGCAAGTTTGCCACCTATAGAGTGTTCCCTCTCTCTCTTAAAATCATCTATAGGAGTAAGAGAGAGATAGGCACCTTGGTTGAGCCTTGGTTGAGTGGTGACATCCTTGGTGATGTTTTGCACTCATGTTTGGGGGTGTGCCTTACACCTAGGACTGTTGTCTCGGGCTTGATAGCCTTATTGGGGCCACTACAAAAAATTTGGCTTTTGTTGAAGAACATTTGTGAGGAACCAAAAATCGTGAATAATGATGTCCATTTGTGAGGGCTCATCCTTCAAATATGGGACCAAATCCCTCAACTGTGTTGTTGACATCGTTAGGAATTTTATGTGAACATTGGTCCCTCACAAATACATTTCTTACGAATCACCCCCTCAAAAACTCCATGCCAAATGTTCCCTCCATCTCATAATCCTTCCCTCCATTCTAAAACACTGAATCATCTATCAAAATTAATGAAAAAATCACCCAGTCCCGGCGGGCGCTCCTTTCCCCCTCATTTCCTCCGCACTCCTCCACTGAACCCTCCCCGTCCCGATTCTCTCATCGGTTCCTCCGCACTCCTCCACTGAACCCTCCCCCTCCCGATTCTCTCATCGGTTCCTCCGCATTGGGTCATCCTTGACGCCAATCGCCCTACTCGGTTGCTGCCGTTCATCCTTCGCATTGGGCTCATCCTTCATAACTCCTTGCCGCCGTTGACGGTTGCTGCCCTATGCCATTGACGGTTGCTGCCCACCGCATTGGTCGTTGCTGCTACGCATGCACCATGCTTGATTGCCGCTGATCGCCCTACTCGGCCATTGGTCGTTTCTGCTACGCAACTTGCTTCTTCGGCCACTGGAATCCTCTCTAGGTTCGTATCTTTTTCTGTTTTTCTCATTTGGGAGAGCACTAGCCCCCACTTCGACCCCTGATAGCCAAGATTGGTTCTTCCTCCAATGGGCTTCCAGTTCATACCTCATGTGTTCGCCTCATCTCCCCCCAATGTGATCTGCATAGGATTAGCTGGGTTTACTTAGTAAAAATACTAACCATCTAGTATTCATATGAGTTATCTCCCCCTCCCCTAAGGGTTAACGTTCTCACGTATAAGAAACATATCACAATGTTGAAAAACTTTGACTATCCTCAGTTGCATGGAGATGGTCATACAGCAGTAATAGAGAGTATTCAGGGGCGTGTTCAATATTTGGAAGTGAGGAAATAGCTCCTTGGGAGTAGCTACCATAACTAAATGGAAGGGAATCAATGTTGTGATGTACATAAATTCCTAGGCTATGCATCTATAGTATAGCATCCTCATAATGATTTTCTATCATACAACTTTGTGTTTTGTCAATAAGAAAAGAATAATTTACTGATGTGATTGAGTAGATATAGTATTTGATTGAATATTGTCTTTCTCGAATATGTACAATATCTATTAATTGTACAAACTCGAATTTATGTATAATACCTACCATGTAATCCAAGTCATACTTGATCAAATATCACTCAAATATAATTGTTGAGGCTCAAGCTTGGTTCAAAGAAATACACATGTGTGCATGTATGTTTAATTTTGCTACTCTGTTCTATTCTATATGAACAAGTGTTCTCATGACACACATATATATGGGTCAGAGCCAAAGTAGTTGATAATGAATGTATTAATAATATTCCTAGTTTCTTTGAAGACAGTATGAAGGAAATAAGAAATACCTCCTTTAAATCTATTATATGTATCCTTTACTATATCTGGGGGTATAGAAATAAGGTGATTTTTGAGGAATGGTTAGTCAATGTGAGTGTGCTATAGTCTATTATCCATAATGAGATAAAAGTGCTTCTTTACTAAACGAGCCCTGTGTTCTTTTTTCTGGAATTGATATGCTTGTGCTTATTTTCTAAAGATGAAGAAGGGTTCCATCTGATGTTACTGGTTTATTGATGTAGTGGTGATCAAGATGCTTGTAAACTATTGTGCTGAAATGATCTTTCTTTTGAAGAGCAGTTCTAGAGGTGACCAAAGCATCATTCTGATTAAAAACCCTTACATTTAAACCCATTCCTATAAACACATTTCTTATTGGGTGAAAATTGTAGATTGCTTTGGTGGCTGCATTAAATTTCTTCTCAAGTGAGGCAAAGCTTGGGGAGTTACATTCTTCTCTTCTAACTCAACATTGTTGGCTTTTCTTTTCCCATAGTCAATTTTCTTAGGAAAGATCTTGTCAAACATGTATGATGGAATCACCAACATGGGATTATATTTTTATCTTCCTCCATGCCAACATGGTTTAGATAGTTGACTCTCATGGAAATAATATTGTCATGGGGGGTCACTTGTACGAGTGTTGTTCTGTTTTCTCACTGCGTTGTTTTTGAATGTTTTGTTTTTGGTTGTAAGTATAATATAGCCTGGTGTTTTTGCGTTTTGCAGAGGTACACTAAGTCATTGTCAACATCTCAGAGGTCTGCTCTGGTTGATAAGTCTAGGCAGAAGCCTCAAGAACGAATGGATGTTCTTAGTAATGTGGGTTCCTCCTAAAACAACAATTAGATATATTATATGTCTTTTTTCCTTTACCCCCTCCATCTAAAATAATACCCTTTCTGTAACATGTGGTTGTGATGTATGACCTAAAAGCCAATAACTATGGTAATGATCCTCGGCTAAGTGCAGCTCTGTACTTAGAGATTAATTAAAGGCCGACTTCCCAGGGCTCCCATGTGACACATCCATTCCTAATATAATAGTTGGCACTTTGGAGATCTTTGGCATGGATGGAGGATGCTCAGCTGTGGTGAGCTTCTCTGCATCTTCCATCTATGCCAAAGATCTCCTAAGAGCCAACTATTATATTAGGAATGGATGTGTCCCATGGGAGCCCTGGGCAGTCGGCCTTTAATTAGTCTCTAAGTACAGAGCTGCACTTAGCCGAGGATCATTACCATAGTTTTTGGCTTTTAGGTCATACATCACAACCACATGTTACATAAAGGGTATTATTTTAGATGGAGGGGGAAAACAAAAAAAGACAAATATACAAATGTTGTTTTAACAACAAAGGTATCAAGGAGGAACCCACATTACTAAGAACACCCATTCGTTCTTGAGGCTTCTGACTAGACTTCTCAACCAGAGCAGACCTTTTGTTGAATGCATGTCTGAAGCTTTCCATGGTCATGACAGACATTCTATTGATGCTAAGTGTGAACAAAGATGGTATGCTACTAACTTATAATGATACATATCATACAAGTGAACCAGAAGTTACATTCATTTTACGCCCATGCTTTAGTGCTTCTATGCCCATCATTTGATTTTTAAAGATACCAAACTTATTTAAATATCATTTCAGTTTCCATTGGAGACTAGAACTTTGTAATTCTACTATGTCTGTCAATCAAAAATTCTGGTCCTCTTCCTTTTCACTTCCTACTTCTATCTGTGATGAAGTGGAAATAATTATTATAAATTTCTTGTGGGGATAGTGTGAAGGAAAGAATGATATCCATCTTCTTAAGTGGGATGATGTAACCATCTTCTTAAGGTAGTCTATGGATCAAATTGATCCATGAGAAATACCTTCTTAAGGATTCTATCTAAAATATTGATATCTATGGTCAACTTTCTTGGTATTTAATTCAGATGATCATACATATGAATTTAAAATCCTATTACGAAAGATTGCTAGAAACAACATCTCAGTGATGAACAACCTAAAAAAAGAGGGTTTTTCTATACTTCTATATGTTTTCTGTGTAGACGTTCTAATGAATTTATCATACATTTATTCTTTAATTGCCATGTAGCTGATTTCATCAGGGTAAGGCTGTTGAGTGTAAACTCATTGATAGGATTCCCCTGTATATTTACAAAGTTAATCAAAAGTATATACATTTTTAAATGTGTTTATTATACTCCCAGGTTGGAGGCTATTACTACTCATCTCTGTATCCAAATTGCCATTTTTCGGAAGTGGGTATTTTCCTCTTTTGATATCTAGCAGCTATCAATGAAAGTAATCTTTTTAGATGGGATAGACACTTCTACAATGTTTCTTTTGGGAGGAAACTTCTTTTCTTCTGTAGTGGTTGGTATATATGAATTGTTTTCTTCTGCTAGTCTATTGTTCTGCTGGTTTACAGTCTCCTACTATCATAATTTGAGTGTTGTGTTATTAACAAGATACCAAACAATGAAATTGTCCCTGTTGTCCTGGTCTGCATGTCATATGTTCTATCTTGGTTGGTGTTAAGTCTTATGCAGCTGACTTATTTTAAGTATTTCAGTTCTTAATTTTATGAGATGTTATACATGATATCATATACTTATATGTTTAAGTATTTCAACTGACTTATAGGGACAGTTAGGTATTTGTCTCATAATGCTTGTTATAAGTAATAACAATATGTTGATATCAGATCTAAGAAGAAATAGACTGTCAGTGCCTTTATGCATAGAGATCTGCTACAATATTGAGATTCTATGGGATATGTTGGACATAACCCATAGCATCATGACCACACACAACTTTGAATCTCCTTTGGTAGAGTCTAAATAGCCATGCGTCAAAATACTCCTTTGTAGTAGAGAGATTGCCTAGTTTGAGAAGAGAAGCTGTGTAGCTAGTCTGACAGTATAAGTAGCCCTTGTAATCGAGTATATGTTGAGACATGTGAGCAAAAGTTAATGGATGGATCTGTGAACTATTATTGATTAGGTGGGTACCTATGCTATTGCAGTTCTTGAAGGATTTTTCTTGAAGGATGTTTCTTCTGCCTCTTTTTTTGCTTCTTGTATATTGATAGACTTCATGTATGTCTTCTCCCTTCCCTCCCCTTTTCTCTTTTTCCTTTTTCATGTTGTATATTCGACACCCTTTTGCTGCAATTGTTGCAAAAAAATCAGTCCTTTTATACTACTGTTTCTTTGATTTTTTTCTATTTCCTCTTGTGTCTCCTATTCTATCTTCTTTTCTTTTCTTTTTTTGCAATTTCTCCTTCATTTCATGTTCCTGCTATTGCATCTAAATTTTTGTTACTTCTATGTCCCATCTTATTGCTTTTTCCTTGTTACTCATATCAGAAATTCAGATTCTTACTTGCATCTCCTGCTCGCACGTCTACTAGACTACTAGTATCACTTATATTTGCAAGTTTTCTTCTACTTTTTCTTACTTATTATTGCTTCTACATGACTACATCTCCTACATGACTACATCTCAAACAGCTGTTCCTCTACTTATTATATATTTTCCTTCATGTAGATGGATTTTCTAATAGATCGGAGTTGGATGTATATTGGGAACAGAGTGCGAAGTGATGTATTCAAGGCAGGGTTACGAAAGTTCATTGAGTTTGCTCTTATCCATCAGAGACCAACTAGACAGGGGAAATTAATATGTCCTTGCAAGGTATGTTTGAACAGATACCTTAAAACAGAGGAGGAGGTATTCTCACATGTATTACAAAAAGGGTTTGTGCATAGCTATGATGTTTGGACGTTTCATGGGGAGGTGATTGGTAGGAGCAATCCTGTTGTGGCACCAAACATGCCTAGCACTGACAATATGCATCAGATGTTGGAGGATTTGTTTGGTATGGGTGACACAACAAATGACCACTCTACTGAAGCTACAGAGGAACCTGCAAATGTAGATGCACAAAGATTTTACAAGCTACTAAAAGAGGCAGATCAACCACTCTATAGAGGTTGCACAAGTCATTCTAAGCTATCGTATTTGGTTGCCTTGCTATTTCTGAAGGAGGAATCTGGATGGTCCAACGATTCTTTCACAAAGTTGTTACAGTTGATTGTTTCAGGATTTCCGGAAGAAAATTGTCTATTCCCGGAGACGTACTATGAAGAAAATGCGATCGTGAAGGATTTACGACTTGATCATTCTACTATAGACGTATGTACAAATAATTGCATGCTTTTTCGCAAAGATGCAGCTTCAAAAGAAAATTGTGATACTTGTGGTGCTTCAAGATGGAATGAAAAGCAATACAAAACAAAGGGAAAGAAGGTAGCTGCTAAGTTCATGTATCACTTCCCTTTGATACCTCGGTTAGAGCGGCTCTATATGTCTTCATCTATTGCTAAAGACATGATTTGGCCATCAGAAGTAAAAGGCAAGGATGGTCGTATTCATCATCCTTCAGACACACCAGAATGGTTATCTATTGATGCCAGGTATCCAGACTTTGCTGCTGAACCACGCAATGTTAGATTGGCATTAGCAACAGATGGATTTAATGCATTTGGCAATATGAGTGCATCACATAGCATCTGGCCTGTGTTGGTGACACCTCTCAATCTTCCGCATTGGCTTCTTATGAAAGAACAATTTATTATGATGTCCCTATTAATCCCAGGTCCACATATGGTTGGCAATGACCTTTATGTATACGTGGAGGCATTAATTGAGGAGTTGCAACTACTTTGGGAGCTTGGAGTCAAAGTTTATGATGCATATTGAAAAAGGAACTTCACTATGCGGGAAATGATTTTATGGACCATTAACGATTTCCCAGCATATGGTGACTTATCTGGTTGGAGCACTAAAGGTAAGAAAGATTTGGGATGTCCTTGTTGTAATGTGGAGACTGTATCAAAATGGTTACAATATGGGAAAAAGCAATGCTATGGTTTCCATCGAAGTTTTCTTCCAATGAATCATCCGTATAGACGTGATAGGAAAAATTTTGATGGTGAAAAAGATTTTCGACTTCCACCTAAGCCACTATCTGGAGAAGATATACTGAGGCAATTTGATGGGTATGAAAATATCACATTTGGAAAAATGAATAAGCGCAAGAGGCTTGGAGATCAAATTCAACCATTACCTCCTGGTTGGAATAAGATAAGCATCTTTTTTCAGCTACCTTATTGGAAGTATTTATCTGTTAGACACAATCTGGATGTGATGCACATAGAAAAGAATGTGTGCGAGAATATTTTAAACACATTATTGGGTGATTCTAAGAAAAGTAAAGACAACTTACAAGCTCGTCAAGATTTGAAGAAAATGCGCATTCGAAGAGATTTATGGCCAGTAGATGCAGGTGACCGCTATTACTTGCCTCCAACATCTTACACCATGACTAATGCGCAGAAAGATAAGTTCCTATATGTGTTAGAAAAGTTGAAAGTTCCTGATGGCTATTCTTCTAACATATCTAGGTGTGTTAGCAAATCTGATAGAAAACTTGTTGGGCTGAAAAGTCATGATTGTCATGTTCTTATGCATCAACTTCTACCTATTGCCTTGAGACATTGCATAAGCTTAGATGTGTACAAGCCTATTGCTAATTTGTGCTCATTTTTCAACAAGCTTTGCTCTAACATTATTGATGTGGAGGAATTCAAAGAATTGGAACAAGAAATTGTTGTCACTCTTTGCCAGTTGGAGAGAATCTTCCCTCCTTCTTTCTTCACCATCATGATGCATTTGCCCATTCATTTAGCTTATGAAGCCAGGCAAGCCGGATCTGTCCGAACTAGGTGGATGTACCCAATAGAGAGATACTTGAAGAAATTGAAGAAGTATGTAAGAAACAAAGCTAAACCGGCTGGTTGTATTGCTAGTTGCTATTTAGCTGAAGAAAGTTTGACATTTTGTGGTAGGTACTTGCATAATTTTGAGACAAAACTGATCCACACTCCTCATAATGTTGATGGATATCCAATTAGAGTTGGAGTGTCAAGAAATTTCGACATCCACACTTTGGAACAAGCCCATCGTTATGTCCTTTTCAATAAAGAGGAATTGGATGTTTACAGAAGGTAATATTTAATTACGTCCTAAAATTCTTGCTGATATTTGTATATATGTTGTACATTAATTTAGACACTTCTTATAAAGCAGTGAACACATGTGTATTCTTCAAGATATGGAACCCAACATTGCCCCACGGACCCTAGAAACAAAACATGGAAAGGAGTTCTCTAAGTGGTTGAAAGAGCATGTAAGTCTCAAACATAAATATTGTTGTCACTCTTAATGTTCAAGTTAGTGTAGATTACATTAATGTTTTACTTTTTTATGAAGGTAATGCAAATGCGAGAGATTAGGCCGAACAGTATTAGCGATGATTTGAGATGGTTATCCCAAGGCCCTTGTGTTGAGGGAATGTCTTATGAAGGATTTTTGGTCAATGGATATCGTTTCCGTTCAAAGCCCATTGAAAGTACATGTACTACACAAAATAGTGGAGTGTATTTGTGTGCTGACACTTCAAGTTATTCAAGTGGTAGAGATCGAAATCCTATAAATGCTGAAGTCACGTACTATGGCTACTTAGAGGAGGTTATTGAGCTAACTTATGGTCCAGGAATCAAAGTTCCGTTATTCAGAAGTTCTTGGTATGATGAAAGCACTTCTAACGGGTTGCGAATTGATGAGTATGGGTTCACACAAATCAACACTTCAAGGATAAAAAAAAAGGAGGAACCGTTTATCCTGGCTTCTCAAGCATTGCAATGCTTTTATGTGAAGGATCCTAATGATGATGATTGGTGCACAGTGCTAAAGCATCCTCCTAAAGATTATTTTGAAGTACCTCTTATTGAGAATTGTTTGACTGGTTTACAATCTGATGGTGGTGTAACTAGTGATGTGTCTTGGACGAGGAGTGACACCGGGGGATCTTTTGTTGATAGAACTAAAAAAAAGAATGATGGGGCTAATGTTTAGTTCATTAATCTGTCTGTTTTGTTTGCAAGTCTAGAATAATTTACTTGGGGAATATGTTGTATTGCATTTTTTTGGCAAACTGTTACTATATGGCATATTCTTTGCAATTTATTTAGTCTTGTTTCATATACCAGCAAGTAGGACATCATTATTCTTTTTTGGGATATGAAACCAAGGTACTCTACAAGTTATATATTTTTCAAATGCTGAATATTCATATGTTGGTGTCTCATATTCTCCGCAATTTATTTGTTTTTCAAATGTAGCTACTACTTTTGTTACTGACATTTCTGCACTAATAATCTAATTTTTTTCCTTGTCAATTGAAGGATGGCAGGAAGAAGATTCACTAGATCTAGTTGTAACAACACACCCAGTCAACCTATTGTTGTCCCTCCATCCACAATTGAAGAAAATTGTGAGGATGAACCTACTCTACTGTCCAACAATATTGAAAATGATGTAATAGTTGAAGAAAATGTTGAGGATGAACAGGAGAATAGGAAGTATGGATGTGGGCCTGCAAGTGAGCAAAGCCTACTTCCTAAGCAAGGGCAGCCACGTCACAAGGTCCAATGGGATGATGAAGGAAATGCTATTGGGGAGAATGGTGCCAAATTGAATCGTTATTGTCATATGCTAGCAAGGAAACCACACATATGGCATCTAGACTTGAAGTGGAACGAACAACCAGAACAAGCTTTTGCAGATAGAAAATCATTTATTGAGGTAATCTTTTTCATAAAAAGACCAACAAATTGTATGATTGTTATATCTAAAGTAATATTTTCTATGTTTTTGTAGAAATACTTTGATTTAGGCAGTCACCCTAATGCATGGAATCACATTGATGAACACATTAGCAAAGGGATATCCGTGTGGAGGGCACGTGTAAAGAAAGATTACTATGAAAAGTACAAGATTGAACCAGAATTGATGATGAAGAAAGTTGAGAAAAATGCTTCCATAGATATGGACCAGTTTAAAAATCTTGTTAAAGAATGGGGAACCGAGAAGTCTAAGGTACAATGGTTTCATATAACTTTTTTTATCAATAAGCGCGTTTCTCTTTCATTACTCACAAAATTTACAAAGGGGAGCAGAGCTCAATACATCTATAAAGATAGATATCAAAAGTAAAAAAGAAGGATGCAATTTATCTATGCAAACTTCTATAATCAGTATTTATGCAATGCCACACACTGTTTGGTTTGCTCCTACTGTCTTCAAAAACACATCTGTTTCTATGTATCCATATGTGATAAATGATAAGAGTAGCAAGAAGAGCTTCATTTCTGTTCTTTAGCAGGTGTACTTCATTTCTGTTCCAGCAGCAGGTGTACTTCAACACTGCTGCAGATTTTTTGATTCTGCTCAATTCCTCTGATCTCAGGGAGCTTCCACACTCCACACTTCACATCAGTCCCCTTTCCACATCCAGCTATTTGCTTGCTTATATTGAGGATGGTTTCATATAACTTGCATGTATACCTATCTACTTTTTCTAATTATATGTTTCTTATGGTTTAGAAAATTTCCGTGATCAACAAGGCAAACAGAGCAAAAAAAGTGATGGATAATACCACAAGATCAAAGCCATGGAGTTGTTATCCGGCAGAAATGGTATTAAGAATGGACACTTGTCTTTCTTAGTAGGAGTTGAACATATAACATGGACAATTATTATGTTATCTATCATGTGTAGGTCAGTGAAGATCAACCCGTTGTGCCTCTTAACAAATTTTTGGAAAAAGTTTATGACAAAAGCCCACAAGTGGTTAGAAAATGGATATTTGCTTTCCTATGATGTCTACAAAGCTACATATGCTTAGATATCTCCATTTAAGCTTTCCTTTTATGATTCTTTCTAATTACAGCTTGAAATGTCTGATATCGTGGAAAACCAAGTAGCAAACCAAGAAGAAATATATCCTAGAAGTGTTGATAATCTAACACGTGATGCTTATTTGCAAGTTTTAAATCCTTCCAAAAAGGATAGGATTTGAGGTGTTGGAATTGGGCACAAAGAGATAGGACATAGGGGAAAAGCTGCTCGTATAAGATATGAAATGCTTCTTGAGGAAAGCAATGCAAAGGATGTATGTTGGAGAGAATCTAAACTTGAACTATTAGTTACAACTAGTCTATTAGATTGATGTTTGTAATTTGTTTTCTATTTCAGGATAAACTTAAGGAACTCAAAGAAATAGTAAATGGATTGAAGAACTCTGTCTCCCAATTAATGACTTGGTATAATCAATCACAGGTAACTCGGATTCAGTTGTCTATGTCAATGTAATATATAATTTTTTTTTGACATTGTTGATGTATTTGTTATAGGATGGCGGTATTAATGTTGATTGTGCAGCTGAATACCCCAATCAGAATACTACAGGTGTCTTACACATGCAAAGTGGCACAAATAGGTCGGATGTGGGTTCTTTTCACATACAAGACAATACAAGTAATGGTGCAGATGTAGGCATGTTTCCCAGCCAAAATAATTCAAGCGGGGATGGCTTAGGAAGACTTTCTAGATCAAGCAATTCAAGGGAGACTGGAGTAGGCAGACTTTCCATACAAGCCAATTCAAGGGAGAATGGAGTAGGCAGGCTTTCCATACAAGGCAATGAACATCCACGGATCTTTGTGCCACAGGTAACTCATTACAGCTATAGATTATTTTCAATATTCATACACATAAGAATATTAACATGTACACTTTATTAAAGGCTGCAGTTGAAAGTTGGTCCCCTTCTTCTGGTAATAATCGACAAAGTTATCCTCAAATGCAGAACACACCAACCACATCTTCATCGGTGTCTTTCACACCAAGAAATCATCGTTTAAATCTTGTAAGTAATTCATTTCAGCTTATCTACATGAAGTGGGCGTTTAAGGCGTTTTAGGCCCAAATTATGCAATTTAAAGGCTAAACTAGCATGAATGGAGTCTAGATTTGGTCAAATTAGATCACCTTCAGTCATTGCATGGTTGATATAGGTCTGATTTAGAGTAAATCAGGTCAAAATTTGGCAAATTAGGTCTGGTCTGAGGAAGATCAGGTCTGATTTGGGGAAATGAGGATTGATTTGGGCCAAATTGGTATGTCCTCATAGCGTTGTTTGTTTAGTTTTTTCTACTTTTTCATATTTTTATTGTTCTTGCTTCTTTCTCTTTTCTTTTTTTATCCATTCTCCTGCATCTTATTCCTGCGTCCTGCTGCTATGTTTTTTCTGAGTTATTCATCCTATATTCCCTCCTACTACTATGCAAGAATGTGCATATTTTGTTTTTCAAATTTGTCCTATACATCCTGCTACGAAATCTACTACTACTATTTACATATCTAATTTTCTTTTTCTGATTTCTTCCTCCTAAATCTCCTCTCTTAGCCACTGTTGTTTGCATGTTTCCATTTATTTTCACTGACCTGTTCCTTCCTCTATATTTTCTAATTCACCACCTGCTACTGCTGTTTTTCATTTTGTTTTGTTGATTCTTCCTCTTTCAATCTCCTTTTACTGCCCTTGGTTTGTCTTATTCTGACTTCTTCCTATAGAACTTCTACCATTTGCATGCTCTTTTTATCCCATTTTCTCTCACCAATTCGTACTTGTCTTCCTCTTACTGTTGTTTCATTTTCTTCATGTTAATTATGTTGTCCCTGATTCTCCTATAGTTATCAATTCAAATTAAAGATGGCAGTAATTGTGATGATGAATACTGTTATTGCCTACTATTTCTGCTCCAGATGCCCTTGTCCCCTACTTGTCCAGTCAAGGAACTGCCTGGTTCTTGAACTATTCCAAATATTATATGTTCTTGAACTATTCCAAATCTTTGTGTGCCCTTCTAGAAATAGTGATGGTCCCATATGGAAGCTACATACGAGGATAGCTAAATGCTACATTTGCTACAAAACTCCCTTTTAGTTCTAAGAGGCATAGATCTTCAGAAATATACCCTCAAAGTTTTAGTACATCTGCTGCTTGGCTATAGCATTTCCTACTACATATTATTAATCTTCATATCTTATCCTCATAGCTCGTGGTTGTGAAATTCCTTTAACTTCTCAATTAACATCTCAATTGAGGATAAAGCTGCAGCCTCCCTTTGGTTTCCAAAAACCCTTAGGATTGATGGTGGTGGATGTTGGATGGTGGTGGTGGTGGATGTTGAATGGTGGTGGTGGTGTTGGCTGGTGGGTGGGAGTGCTGATGTGTAGGTGTTGGTGGTGGCTGATGGTGCGGGCTGTTGGTGGTGGCTGATGGTGTGGGCTGGTGGTGGCGTGCAGTAGCATGCTGCTAGGAGATGATGATGTTATGATGGAAGATTGGGTGGTCTGTAGATTTGTAGGTGGTTTCTAGGAGATGGGAGGAAGTAGTAGCATGTTGCTGATGTGGAGGTGGTTTCTTGGGGTGGTTGTTGGCTGATGTGGAAGCATCAGCTTGCTTCTATGCTAAAGATGGTTCAAGAGTAGAATGTGTAGGTGTTAAGAGGTTGTGGAGGGAGAGAGGGGGTGGTTGCTAGAGTGGAAGCAGCAACTTGCTGCAGTAATTGAGGTTCTAATGTTAAATTGTCTACTGGAGTCTGTTCTAATGTTTAAACTCTACGATCCAACTGCATGGAAGTTGGAATGAGATATAGGCTTGTGTATAGATAAAGTTTTATTCATGATCATCAATAATGTGAAGTTTTTCTGCAAAATAATGTTCATGTGGTTAATCATGAGAGGATCGTCCTCTTTTTGTAAGTGTAGATGCATCTCACTTATGAAATAAATTAAGTGCAGTCAACAGAGATATAGGCATGTACTATTTAACTAACCCACTGAGTTTTTTTAATTATGTATTAGTTACTGAGCTCAACCATAATTTTAGTTTACGGGTGCATGTTGCTGCTATGTTGGTTCACTTACATTTTTCTCTACTTCGCACTCGCTCTAATTCCTTTTTGTATTTATATTGATAGGGTAGAATTGCTTTTAATGATGCATTTCGACCGACAATGCGCCTTGGAGTAGGACCAAAACTGAAATATAAGGGTAAGTTATTTGTTGTACTATGATTTATGTATTAACTTTAAATTCTATTAATATAATGATTTGTCATTTTTAGGAGAAGAATATTCAAGTACCTAACCGTATGAGGCCTGGCATTGATGAAGAGCACCACACCATTTGAAGGAATATGGAGACATTATAGATCTTAAGAGTTTCTAGCATGATATGTTGATTGTCATCAATCTCAAATTTTAAAACCATATGTACTCTTTATTTATATCAACGTTGAGCACGCAATGTATGGATAATATTTTGCTTCAATAAAAAAAATTGGTTTGAGGTGATTTAACATTTTTATGTGTCATTTTGTCATGTGAATTAGTATAAAAATATTGCTTGAGGTTATGTATACAAAGTTTTCATTTAAAATTTGATATTCACTATAGTAATAATTAATTAACATTTAATAAATCATTCAATAATCAATAAACAAATCATTTACAGTAGTCCCTCATAAATATATTGATGAAGGTCCAGATTGACCATCAAAATTGCATTGATGACGACCACATAGCCCCTCAAAAATATTTTCTCCAGGACCATCAAGTCCCTCAAAAATGTATTCATGAAGGCTAAATAGTCCCTCAAAAATGTATTTATGAAGGCTAAATAGTCCCTCAAAAATGTATTTATGAAGGCTAAATAGTCCCTCAAAAATGTATTTATGAAGGCTAAATAGTCCCTCAAAAATGTATTTATGAAGGCTAAATAGTCCCTCACAATTGTATTCGTGAGGGCCACTGGTATTTGTCACGTGAGTTCTCTTCACGGACCATTTGTGAGGACCAGACCCTCAACCGTCCCTATTTCTGAGGGCCTGTAGAGAGGGGTTTGTGACAGGACTCTCCCGTGAATAATGAACCAGTTTTTTGTAGTGGGCCTTGTATCAGTTGTGGATGTCTTGAGGAGACCTCCTATTAGTTTTGTGGTGTCTCTAGGGTTTCATTCCTATTGGTTTATGTAGATATCTAAAGAGGTGTATCGGTCATGACCTAGAAAGGTGACGTAGACGATGAGGCATGGTTCTTATCACCTTGTTGCATGGCGTTGCATGTCACTCCATTTTTGTGGACATGTGTCATCTAGAGTTCTTTAGTGGTGACACCTTTCCTTTTCTCTCTCTTTCTTCTCTCTTGTATATATACTTATTTCTCTCCATGCAAGAGAATCCTTTGGCCATCTTTGCTTTTCTCTTCCTTGGTGGATGATCTTGAGCTTAAGGAGTGCTTTCCCTTGGAACTTGGTGGATGAGCCTAAGCTTGTAGTGTTCTCTTTTCATCTTCTTCCTTGGTAATATAGGATCATTAACTTCCTTCTCTCTTTGTTTCTTCTTCTCATCCATGGACATTGGTTTCTTCTCTTTCCCCTCTCATGCTCTCTTCACCTTGGTCCTATCTCCTCTTAGAGGTGTTGTGGTAATAGAGCTTGGAGGATCTTCTTCTACCTTGGAGCTTAGATCTTGGTGGTGATACTTAAGGCATGTTATATAACTCTAAACCCTCTTTGTTATTATCATCTTTTACTTGATATCTTGTTCTTTATCCTTGGCTCATGTTTCTTGCATTCTAGTAATTCTTTTGGTTAGTTTTGCAACCTATTTTTGTATAAGAGAATGGATTACATGCTACCCATGTGTTGTACCTTTCTCTTGCCTTGTTAGTAGAATCATCTTGAGGAAGGAGATTATGGGAATGATATACTTTTGTGGCTAATATGTTTGGGTGGTTGTCATGACCTGTGACGCCCCTTGGTCATCATGACCTAAAGGTGACAAACCGTTACATCAATAGACATATTGTCATGACTTGATGAATGCCTAGGTCGTCATGCCGTTGTACATCTTGGGCAATACTTGTGATGGTGAGACTAGTGAGCATTGAAGGATGTTATCCCGTTATGGTTAAAGCATACCTAGAGGAGTTGATATGTTCAAAGGCTAACTGTAATGCTCTTCTTAGGTAGAGGCCGATACATGATCTTGGGTGGTATTTCCCAACACACCTCAAACTGAGATGCCCTTTTGTTTTGGGATGGCATTACTCGCCAGAATAAGTTGGCCGACACCCTCTCTTTGGGTGTGGTGGCCCAATACCCTAACCTTGGATGTTGAGATAATACACCCCCAAAGAAGGTATATTGACACCATATAGTGGGAAACTGATACCTCATGCCAATTTATCATATGTACCCCTTTGTGGGTTGCCCAACATTATTTGGTATCCCTTCACACCCTAGATGGTGGTGACTGTCACACTCCCTAGAGGTGACAAATAGATACGCTTAGTGATGCCAAACTGTTACACACCTTGGGTAGGTATCTCGATACCCTACCTTGGTATGGATGCCCGATATCTTTGAAGGACAAATTGATACCCTATATGGAACTTTAGTCGATATCTTGTGGTGGTGCTTATGATACACCATGTTGATATTAGGGTCACATGGTATGATGTGGTGCTCTTTGGAATAGTTGTATGAAAGGTGTCAAGATATGGTTCTATACATCATTAAGTGTTTATAAGGATGTTGAGAACTATTTTTCTATACCTCATAACACATTTCATAATGATAATGAAAGTGATAATCTAAGGATGGTTGTTGATCCAACCTTCACTAGTACATAACTGACCTTTAGTGTTGGTTATTTAAGGCCTTTAGCATCAGTTTTAATGTGACACCTATGTGGGCACCGCTAAAAGGCAAACCATTAGGCGTCAGTTTTCAAACCGACACCACAACCCTTCGTGTGCCACTGAAAATGTGCCAGCAGGGGGGTATATGCATCATTAATTAGTTTTGAAACTGACGCCATAAACCTTCGCGCTACAGAAAGGGCACCATTTAGGGAACAATCAACGTAGGTTTTTATTGATAACTGACGCCATATCACCTACTACCACGGCCGTGCTGGCCAGCACGGCCATGGTGTCTGGTCTCATTAGGCGTCGGTTTTAGCTATTATCCGATGTTGTAAGCATGTGTCATCGGTTTATTCAAATAACCGACGCCTATTGTATGTATTTTTTTTAATCAGTCTGCAAGCCTATTGTGGCTGGTCACAGGATGAGAAACCTATAGTTCAATTATGAACTGTAGGTTTTACGACATCCATTGATATCAGCCAACAACAAGCCACAAACCTGCAAAATTAACAACATTAATTTTCACACAATTACCAACCTATAGTTCCATTCGACTTTCACACATGTAGAAATATTCATGTAGCAATCTGCAGTTCCATTCATTTTCACATTCACACATGTAGAAACATTCATATAGTAACCAGCAGTTTCATTCATTTTCACATTCACACATGTAGAAACATTCAGACATGTAGAAACATTCACACATATTACAATTCAGAAATTCATTTACAAAATATCATTCTTTAGTCATTATTCACTATCAACATCCCAATTATATTTTAAAAACCCCACTACTTGTATGGCTTTTGCCCATTCTTCTCTTACATCATTTAATTCTTCCATCGTATAGGGAGCATGTACATCTAGTAAGGCATTTCCTATAGTGTGGTCAGTTTTAAACACCTACAAAGAGAATGTGTATATATATAATTAATAATATATAAATAAGATTGATATATTTCATATTATCTAATGAGACTATATATAATACCTCAGGAATGGTATCGATGTCCACTGCGGCATATTTGATAATCGTGTGCATAAATTGCATCACATAGTATGCACATGCCCATCCGTTGTCTTGTGTATCACAATATAAATTGAAACATACAAAATATTAAAAAATACAACTAATTAAGCACTATTCACATAAATAATATATACATTATAGTCAGGAACTTACTTCTACATTCTTCCAAATTATTGGCTGGTTCTTTTTCCTGGGGACCTTTCCTCCAGCCTTTTTGAACTCATCTAAACCCCTACATGTTAATGTAACATAGTACATTGCATAATTAAAAGTAATGTAATAACATATGTTAACGGATATGAAAATGAAATATTTCTCAACAGAATAATTCCATTTTCATTGTGTGTCCATATTTTGAATTCAATTTAGTCCCCTTAGGATCTAGATAATAGATAGTGAACATCTCGGGGACAATAACTAGTAACTCCCAATGCATACCACTAGAGGTAAAAAAGTAAAAAATTAATAACTCAAAATCCACAATAAAAATGTAATTTTTTTAAGTCCAAATTATAAGCAAAGTAAACTTACTCCACATTGAATGGAGCTATTATCACCGTCTTGTTATTTTGAGAAAAATTTGTAAAAGCATCACAACAATATTGTTGAACTGACGAAGGGTCTTTAGCTACTAGACTAATCAAAGATGGAATAAAAAATCCTACATGTTCGAACGAAAAATCTGCACATATCTTGTCTAAGTAGCTGCAAAACATGTATTACGTATGCATTAATATATAAGAAACCAGATCACTAGATCCTACACAAGGTATATGGATGTATAAAGAAGATCTCACCTTATCCATAACTCTATCACAGATGTATTCAACCAATCATATCGAAACAACTCCAAAATATCTTGTATAAATAGTTTGCTTTCGTATGATTGACATGCAACATCGACATCTATAGAAACAGTTATAGGGCAATTTATATCATGTTTGCCTAACCATATTGTCATACCCCTACAATTAGGACCTAACGGGATAGGTAGGTCCTGTGGAACCCAACTTGGTAATGTAGGAGGTGGAGGTGGAGGACTAGATGCTCTGTGTGTCTTCTTTTTAACTTGTATATATATATAATTTCATATCAATTGACATCATATACACACACTAACAATTTAACGTAATGTAAATTTACCATATAGTTTTAGTATAGAGGACATCCACTTTTGGCCACAATATCACTCCGCCTTCTGCCTCATCAAGCGTTTCACAATCTGGGTGGGCATATGGGAATGGAAGATCCATCCAATTGGGAAATATACATACCAGGCTCACACGAACCCAACCAGCTGGTAATGGAGACCCATGAAACATTTCCCCTGGTAGGGATGGGTATGCTGACACCTCTGCAATGACAAATTATTTACTTTTTAAATGGCATGGCTTCAAACCCTACAAATTTTTGTGTAAAGAATGTTATATACATATATACATATCATCTTGAAAACATATCATCTTGAAAATACTAGTTACTATGTCATAAAAATACTTACAGTAGATGTGCTAGGTGGTGGGTCTACAAGATTACTCCCAACCTCTACAGTAGGAGTAGAGCGGGACACCATAGGTATTGTCTGCTGAGTGGCAGTCAGAGATGCCTGCCACTTGCGCATTGCTTCATGGAGTGTTTATCAATTGCTTCCTTGATTCTCTTATCAACTACTTCATTGACTCTCCTATCAACTATCTTATCTACCTATACATGGATAAAATAAACGTTAGCTTCTAATTATTGAATTATCTTTTACAATAACATTATAAAGAAAGAATAGGTTACCTCTTCTTATAAAATTCCCACTTTTGGGACATGTTTGCGCCGGGATGGCCCACAGAATGCTTTGATGCTCACACCAGCGCCTGCAGCCCTAACATGCCCAAGATGCTCTGGGTTACCCAAAGCAACTGTCAATTCATCCCTTATTCCCTCAGGGATGAACTTGCCTTGTTTCCTCAGCTCGTGCAACTCCCTCTAATCGCCAAACCAAAAATTTATAATTAAGTAAACACCACAAATAATCAATATTCGAACAATTACTCTAAGAGTTGTATTTTACCATTTTTGTTGCCGCCTCAGCAGTTACGGGCTTCCTTATTTCTCCCTTCTTATTTTGCCTCCCAGCTATCCAGACATCATGGTGAGGCAGAGGTGTGGTACCTATAGTAGAGGACTCTTGAGTAGCAGTAGACTGAACAGTAAACTCAGCCTATAGTCTTTGGCGAATGCCTGCATACCCCTTTGGACCCATTGTGTGGTCATGCACATTCAGTGCACGTCTTGCTTTTTGCGCCTCACTGAGGGCCTAGTTAGTATGCACATTAATGATTTGGTTAGTAACACTAAATGTTAATCTTAAATAGGTGAATACAACATATATTAATTAAATTGGGAGAGACACCTAATACCTTGAATTCATTAGTTTTTCTTGAAGCAACAAACACATCCCATTCTTCTTGGTCCAGGAAGTTCCATTGTTCAGTGGTTGTCTTCTTCCTCTTGTCACCTTCTTTTATGTATTCTCAGGTGAGATTTGTCCTATAGTTCCTTAGGACCCTCCCACAATGTTGCATCATGCATTTACGATGCAACTTTTCATCCAATTCAAATATACTCTGCAAAATAGAATTGCTATTAACTAGTATCCAAAAAATTAGTAATCTACAAAATAGAATTGCAAATTAATAATAACTCACGCATAAATCCTTCCATATTACGTCTTTCTTCCCCTTAGGAACTTTATGCCAAGAATCCATCTTAAAACCACAATGTCTATGAGTAACATACCCAAGATATGAAACAAACGAATTGCGATTCACTCCAATTTCATTTCCAACATTACCAAAATCTACAACAAGTTTGGGTCCATTGCCCCTTTGTGCTATTAACTTCTTCATCATAGTGATGCCCCTTCTCTTGTCAACTTTTTGGTGCTACTCATCAAGTGCCTCAAGTGCTTCAGAGGGTACATGTGCATCATCAACCTAAAATTTGAAAAAATAAACATACTTACATGATATAACTATAAATGCACATATAGATATAAATATATGATATATTTTTAAAACTTACATTGTGAGGAAGCGCATTGATGTCCTCACCCTCACGGTAATCATCAGCACGGTCATCAGGAGAATGCTCAGCCATATGAAAGTTCACATTCACATTGTAAAGTAATTCACATTGTAAAGTTCACATTGTAAAGTAATTCACATTGTAAAATTCACATTGTAAAGTTCACATTCATATTGTAAAGTAATTCACATGGTAAAGTTCACATTCAGAAAAATAAAACATATAAAAAAAATATAAACATGCCTCTAATATTGTGATTTTTTATCAATTAACAATCCTTCATTGTGATCTCCGCACACATATAAGTCATCATTAGCTTCAATATTTGTTGGTGTTGGAAACCCAACTGAGAATGGACTGGAGTCATCATACTTATCATAGTACTCTTCTTCATCTATATGATCTTCAATGAACTGTCTTTTACCATGAAGAACAACTGAAACATTTATCATTTGCAGGATCATCGATATAAAATACTTGTTTCGCATGTGATGCCAATATGAATGGTTCACCCTTCTTGCCAATCTTTTCAAAGTTCACTAAAGTGAAACCCAATTCATCCACTATAACTCCTTTGGTGTTATCAACCCAAGTACATTTGAAGAGTGGAATTCTGAAATCTATGTAGTCAAACTCCCATATGTCTTCAATGACACCGTAATATGACATTTTAGCTTCACGTGGACTCTAATCCTTTGCACTTGCAAAAAACATAGTCGACGCTTGAAGGGTGACGCCACTATTTTGGACGACACTCTTATCATCTTGGCTCTTTGTGTAATATGTGAATCCATTAATGTGATACCCTTCATAAGACATAACATTCAATTTTAGTTTAAAGGTGAGGCATTTGATAGTTTGAGTAATATCATCTAGTGTTTGAGATAATTGATGTTAGACTTTATCTTCAAACCACTTAATAAATGTCTTGTTATGCTCCCTAGCAAGCCACATTGTATTGGCTTGAGGATATTGTCTCTTGATGAAATTGGTATGTTCCTCGATATAAACACTCACTTCATCCATGTTGTGTACATTATACAAGTGACCTTGTTCCAACTGCTCATGGATGCTTACTTTCACCCGTGATCCCAAAATTCCTTTGTCAAATTTCTCCTCAATATTCTTGTCATTACCAGGAGTGTCATTACCACTAAGAAAGTAATTGCAAAAATCCATAACCTCTCTCACCACATAATGCTCAATAATACTCGCTTTAGGCCGATAACGGTTTCGAACATCACTTTTAAAAATGCTCATGTATCGTTCAAAGGGATACATCCAATGCAAGAAAGCTGGTCCCAACATTTTCACTTCCCTAGTCAAGTAGACAACAAGATGTACCATGATATCAAAGAACGAAGGAGGGAAATACATCTCAAGATGACATAGGGTAACAACCACTTCTCTTAGTAAATTATCGAGATTATCAGGATCAATAACTTTTCTGCACAGATTGTTGAAAAAGAAACAAAGTCTGGTGATTGCAAACCTTACATGCTTCGGAAATATAGATTGAATTTCCATAGGAAATATTTGTTGCATTAGAGTGTGACAATCATGATATTTAAGACCTATCAACTTCAGATCTTTAATTGATACCAATCTAAAAATGTTGGATGAGTAACCCTGTGGCACCTTAACATTTACCAAACATTCACAAAAAGCGTTCTTCTCCTTTCTAGACCATGTGTAACGAGCGGGAGGTAAGTATGTTCTCCGATTTCCCATTTCACATAATTTTGTTAATTCTGACCTTATTCCCATTTCACGTAGGTCCAGTCTGGATTTTATCCCATCTTTAGTCTTTCCTGGTATATTCAACAAAGTACCAATGACACTATCACATACATTTTTCTCAACGTGCATGACATCAGTACAATGCTTGACTGTCAAAGAACTCCAATAAGGAAGATCCCAAAATATTGAATTCTTCTTGAATAAAGATTTGTCACTCTGTGTGGCCATAGTACATTGTGATCTCTTACCAAATTCATTGACAAAGTCTTTTACTCTTTCATAAAAAACCTCCCCTAGTATAGGTTTAGGTGCACTCATTTCCTCATTCAATCCATCGAATGCTTTGCGCTTCCTACGATACGAATGGAATTTTGTTAGAAACCTTCGATGACCGAGATATACAGTCTTACCGCCATGTTTTAGTCTTGTTGAATCAGTGTTCTCTTCACATATAGGACACGCTTTTGCTCCTTTGACACTATATCCAGACAAATTCCCATATGCTGGAAAGTCATTAATAGTGCAAAACAACATAGCATGCAAATGAAATGTCTCTCTTCATGAAGCATCATAGGTCATCACACCTTCACCCCAAAGTTTCTTTAAGTCACCAATCAGAGGTTCAATATAAACATCGATATCATTTCTAGGTTGTTTAGGGCCCGATATCAACAACAACAACATTACATACTTATTTTTCATACACACCCAGGGAGGAAGATTGTAAATAACAAGCATTACTGGCCAAGTGCTATGTTGGCTTTTCAATGGCCCGTATGGATTCATCCCATCTGTACAAAGCCCAAGTCTTAGATTCCTGACTTCTTCACCAAATTTAGGGTACAATAGATCAATCTTCTTCCACTGTGGGGAATCATACGCATGTCGTAGGATCCCATCATTATTTTTCTTAACATCTGCATGCCACCTCAAATTTTTCACATCTATCGGATTGGAAAACAAGTGTTGAAATCGTGATATTATAGGTAGATACCAATCACCTTGGTAGGAGAACCCGTTTTGGACTCCCCTGAAGTCGTCAATTTATACCGTGACACACCACATTGTGGACAATCTTTCATATCCACATAATCCTTTTGAAATAATACATAATCATTCATGCATGTGTGTATCTTCTTGGCCTCCATTCCCATTGGGCACAACAATTTCTTTACCTGGTATGTTGAGATTGGCAGCTCGTTTCCTTCAGGAAGCATTTCTTTCAACAAAGACAATAATGACGTGAAGCTTTTGTCGCTCCATCTATTTTTAGCCTTATACAATCTCAACACAGCACTAAGCTTCATAAACTTTGTACAACCTGTGTATAACGATATCTCACCATCATGCACAATGTTTCTAAACATGGGAGCTGGATCAGTGTGCTCTACCCCATAACTATCCAGCATCACATCAACGATGTATACTGGAACTGGTTCATTCACATCTACGTCATCAGAGGCAATTTCTTCTTCCACACAAGCACTGCTATCGACATCCACTGGTTTTGGGATTGAAATCTCTCCATGCCAGTGCCATTATGTATAGCCTTGTACAATCCCGTTGCACATGACATGACTTTTGATTTCATCACCAGTGCTGACTTTCAAGTTGTTACCGCAATGCCTACATGGACAGTCGAACCTATCTCCAGGTTGTTTCCTATGTTCCTCGGCAAATCTAATAAACTGGTCAAGACCAGAAATAAACTCTAGGGTGCAGCGATTGCGAATGGACATCCATGATCTATCCATTCTATGATCAAAGAGAAAACAAGCTATAGATTACAACAAGATTAGGGTCTAGGGTTAACAGATTAGAGTTTATGCATGGTTAAAACTTTAGGCCAACAAATACATGTGTTGTCATTCTTATATATAATAAATGTGTACCACCTATCCCATTCTTGAACACCTAATCTCCCTAGTAAGTGTATAATGTGTATTGGGTTTTCAAGAAAATTTTGGTAGCATTTCCCCGCTGTTCTCCAAGTACATATGTACATAGAGAACAAACGGGGAAATGATACCGAAATTTTCTTGAAAACCCAATACACATTATACACTTACATCCTAAGTGAGATTAGGTGTTCAAGAACAGTCCCAAACTGGGGACTATCCAAGATTTACTCCTAATGAGTAAATCTTGGACAGGTTTCTAGGCCAACCAAATATAACACTAGTCCTTTGATCACAACCCCATTCAAAACACAATTTTCATATAAAAACACTTGTGGACAGCCATAACAACATATCAATGCTTCTCTACAAGTAACACATTAAAAACTTATGAATATTTGGATGCATTTATACTATCAATTCCTAGGGTTTACTTTTTTACAGTAGCAAAATATAATAGGGGTTATTTTGCTCATTTTGTTACTAAAAATTGCATGATACTTTAATTGGCTGATGTTCACATAGTCCACTTTAGGGTCTGGCCAAAGGTCGACAGGTCTACCAAATAGATCTTCTATTTTAGAGGCAATACATATAGTATAAAGGTGAAAAAAAGCAGATTGAAGATATAATTTTGGAACAATTTTAGAACATGAAAACTTAGAACTATGAGACAATACATTGCTAGGGCACAACTAAAAAGAAACAATAATATATTTCATAGACATGGATGTGTATCCAGTTGTTATTTTTAATCATATAGAACAGTAAAAAAGACTAGAGACAAACTAACAATGAGAAAAGGGGAAGGGGAGAAAGAACTTCTGATCCTCAAGGTCCTGGGTGGAGAAAAAACAAATGAAGTACCCAAAATCAGTGAGCAGACAACTATCAAATTAATTTTAAACCCAATTCACCAGACACATAGAATTATAAGTAGGCGAATAGCCACCTATACTAGAGTTGGACTCCAGATGGTGGAAAAAGCAAAGCATGGTCATCCACCTCCTCATGCTGCTTCCAGGCAGAGGATCGGGTAGCAGAAATCCAAGGGTAGAATGACGGGGCTAGTCAGCGGCCAACCTTTTCCTGAGCAAGTAAAAGAGAGGGAGAAAGTGAAGAGGGTACCTTTGTCGAGCGACGGCGGCGGTGAGCAGGTGTCGAGTAGAAGCAGTGAGAAGTGAGGGCGATCATCGGGTGTCGCACGATGACGGCGAGCAGCAGGTGTCCAGTAGAGACGGTGGCGTGGCGGCAGCGGAGGCGGAAGCCTGTGTCGTGATGATGGCAGACATGGCGACAACGACAACGAGCATCGACAGAGGAGAAAGGAATCGCCAGACCAATGCTCTCAATCGGGTCTCAATCGGGAATGAAACAGAGGTGAAGGGGGAAGAGCCTGGCTTGCACGAGTGCTATTAAGTTAATAATAGGCATCAGTTATTCAAAATAACTGACACATAAAACTATAGGCATCGATTACCGCACATAACTCGACACCTATGATCAATGATCGTCATCGGTTTTTACTAGAAAAATGACGTCTATCTACATATACCCAAAAAAACAAAATGTTCTCGCATTCTGACCATAGGCGTTAGTTTCCGTAGAAAACCGACGCCAAAGGCGGGTGAAAATTTTCATGGGGACAACACACAAAAATATATCGACATCGGTTACTGCAAGCACACCGACGATAAAAATGGGCCCAATTTCTATCTCGCAAAAAACCTTTAGTCGTCATTCATTTTGTTAACCAATGACACCGTATGTTAAATTTTGGAGGTAATTTTTCCATTGGAAAATTGGGATTTGGCATTCGATTTTAGGCGTCGGTTGCTCATTGAGGAACCGACGCCAAATAAAAAGTGATACCCGTGTCTGGCCACTCCTCACAAATATATGTCAGTTTGTGTAATGAACCGACGATGTATGGTTTAGGTGTCGGTTATTGTATACAACCGACGCCTATAAATGTGACGTTATAATCCATTTCTATAGTAGTGCTTGTAACACTAATCAGGTAAAGTGAAACCCTAATCGATATAACGTGAAATCTATGGTATGAATCTTATGAGATGATAGTGTTAATGATGTTTTTCTTCCTTTATTACATGTTTCTAACCATGTAGGTAATATCAATTGATGCGCATAGCCATGTATGAGCTATGGTGATATTGATATGTTTTCCAAGCCTTGTAAGGCATAAGTGAGATGGTGACTCAGAAAGAGAAGGAATGTGGTCTTAGGACCTGATGATGGCTTAACGCCTTACATGATATTTTTTCCTCAAGGATGAGATGAGGGGTTTCTACCCCAAACATTTGGTCCTTGTGATGGACATTTGGTCCTTGTGATGGACATTGGACCTTATGATGGACATATGATGAATGACAAGCATAAGGTGATGATGTGATGAGATCACACCTAGTATGTTTCAATTTGTTCTAGTAATGAGTCATGCCCTTGTTTATGTAGATCTTATTTGGAGATTATACGTTGTAACTTGATTGATGCTTAAAGATGTTTAAATTGATCTAATTAATCAAGCAAAATCTAATAGTATACCTTGCCCTGTGCCATAGATCTATTTAGTGTCAACAATTTGTGGAATGGTGAAATGAGTTTAACTTGGAGCACATATTTTTGTAAATGTGGGGTACAAGTTGAGTAATTCCTTGTATCCTTAAATACATGATGTGTGAGATGACTATGCATGAGTCGATCTCATTGTGATATGGATGGCAATGTGTGAGCCACTCCTTTTGTTAGAATGTCCATGTGTGAGCCAGTTCTTCTAGCGTCGTACCTATACCAAGGTAGGCTAGTTATGATTGTAAATGTGGATGACCATGCGTGAGTCAATCCCTATAATTGATCGTATGTCATTGTTGTAGTTGAACGATATGTCTCTGCAGTGTTTTCTCTTGTTCTGGCCAAGAGGCGTGGTGAGGTCGTGGATTCCAACTCTTCCATTAGACCTTGTATAGTATCGATTTTGACTTATCAAGTGGTCGGTTGGATTTGGGTGGTACAACTCAAATCCTCAGGGCATAATGAAATACGTAATCAGTCATGTAGTATAATTGTATAGGATTAAATATGAAAACATTGGTTGAGGCCTTGCTTGATCTTTATACAATGTTGTTGATAGGAAATATACATGTTCTTCATATACCCATTAATTTATTAAGTTGTTTTATAATTCAATAGTAATTTCTCTTCCTGTAAATGATAATTACCTATTTCATTTAGTAATAACCTTATTGTTGATCAGTTTATCTTATCTGTGATAATAATAGAGTTGGGGGTGGGTTATATCTCCCACTGAGATTCAAAATCTCCCCCCGTGGGTTTCCCACACCCTTTTTAGGTGGACAAACACGAAGAGGTAGATATCGTGTAGAGGAGGTGGAGAAACAACTAGAGGGCCAGTAGCTGATAAGGTTGGTAATTATGTTGGATGTCTTTTGTTGATAGAGTCCTAGAGTCATCCTTGTACACTAGAGTCATTGGGAACATTTTGTAGACATTTCGTGAACATGCTTTCATTATGTACCCTTTGTATACCAGATATGGTGGAATCATGTATATATGTTGTGGAACAATTCTGGGGTTACAAGTTGACAATATGCCTTGTATATGATTTGAGGCATGAAAGGACTTATATGCGAAGGTTCTTACTATTTGGATGTTTTATAAAAACAAAGGTTTAAATTTTTAGTTTTTTCATTAATATGTTCGTTAACATTTCTTCCGTGGTTATCTTTTGAGTAATTTTGGTTTTGTGGCACAGGGTGTCACAGGTGTGTGCAAGTCCCAAAATTGGCTAGCTGGGCAAATTCTTTTTCAAAAGGATATGAACTACAAAAAGATAAGAATCTAAAGTTATTTTGGGCATATTCAGGCTATAACGGCATAAAACCATAGATAAATACTTAGCATAAATGCCTAAATTTTGGTGTTATCACTGGTATAAGAAGAACTTAGGGCTCCTTCTTCTCTTGGTGGTAAACAACTAATGTGGCTTCACAAGATAAGGAAACCTATATAGTCAAACCACAAATCATCTCATTTACTAGATAAACCAATAACACTATGAAGATGAGAGAGGTGAACCCTTAAAGATCTCAACTTAAAATGTATTATTTCCATCAACTAATCTTTATGTACAAGGCACATAAATTTCAATTGGGTAGTATCAACCCCTTAGATAGGGATTTGTGGGAAAAGATAAGTTAAGGTAACTCTATATTGAAGGTAAATTCTACTTATCCCTAACATAGCTAGTTCAGGTTACCACTAGAAACAAGGCAAAAAAAAATCCAACTTTTGTCATGATTCAAGGTTTGATGTCCATGTATGCTTAATCCTCAAAGTGAGCATAATCGATACTAGAAGGATGATAAAGATAAGGGTTGAAGGTGAGAACTAGGATTAAGCCGAGCTATGTGTTCTCTGATTAACCTACACTCTATAGAAGATGACCTAACATTCAATAAAACTAGAGATAAAATGTAATCACTAGAAGAGTCCACCTTACATAACAAAACATCTACATCCAAAAGAGGGTAGGGGTAACTAGGGTTCCATGAAAATTGAATCTCATCCAGAGTAGTGGTATGTGAGTGGAATTTATCAAATAATATAGGGATTGAAGTCGTAATATGTATTCCACAACATAAGGAGATGTATATCAACAAAATATATAAGAATGTTTAACTGCCTAATTAGGAGCGAGATAAGATATCTTGAATCAGTCAGACTATTGACTGCTTTTGGATGTGATACCATATTAGAAAGTGTGGCATCTGAGAGGGGGTCTACTTCTTACTAAATGAGGAATAAAATAATCCAAATTTTGACTTATGATTTTGTAAGAAGGAAAGGAGGTATTTATTTTTCAAATGGTATGTGCCACAGAGAGAAAAGATTAATAAGAAATGGAAACGTGGCTATATATGATGCTATGAGATAATCCATATGCAATCCTTCCCCACCTTAAAGGTATTAGTACAAACAAACATTCATTTAATCAGACACAAGACCAGTTGTATAGGGCAACATGACCATCCCAAGCAATCCACAACCCCAAACTCTTGCAAAATGATCTTCATGGTTCAAATTGATTTAAGGTATTTACACTTGGTTAGCTAGGGAACAACACCCAAAACGAAATAAATAAAGGGACTAGTTAGTAAACATTGAATATTTGCATAATTAACATTTTAAGCTTTATAAAGTAGTTAAGAACAAAGAAGGGTGTTCCTAATAAAATAAGGATATCACAACATGTACGTAAGTCCAACATGATATAGTTCCAAGGTAAATAACAAAAGAATGAGGCAAAAATATTTATGAGAACAATACCATAATTTTAAAGATATTCACCAATAAATATAAAAATAATAAAATGTGCATGCAATTTAGAAAAGTTAATCTATTGTTGCACCAAGACACCATAGGATCCTGATGCAAGAGCAAGGGGGATTAAAACCCAAATCCTTCAAAGATAAAGGGGGTTAGAAACCATTCTACCACAAGTTCAAGGGGGACTAAAACCTTGATACCCAATATATATAAAAAGTGGGAGACATGCCCAATATTTATGGTGGTAAAAAGTACCACTACTGTAGATTACTAGTACAATTAGTATGCAATATAGTATGTCAAGATGAAATGATTCTATAAACAACATATACAATAATGTAAATACAAAAAAGGATAATAAACACACCATCAAAGAATATTTACACCTTTAAAAGAAGTAAAAGGATCATTCTTATGAGGTTTGGAAATTTTATCACGAAGAACAAATATTCAAAAATATGGCTTATTGTGAAAAAATGGGTTTATATTCATATTATTGCTCATATTTAAATAGGGATTGCAGATATCGCTTGACATGTCTAAGTGTATTAAAAGTACACCTCAAATCCAGGGTCATGTCTTCCATAACCTAATATCAATATTAAGACATTTACCTTAATAATTATTTAGATAATTATCTAAACCCTACAAAAGCAATTTTTAAACTTTGAATTAGACTCCAAAACTGCACTAAAATATTGAACTAATATTTTTTATTTGATGAACATAGAATTTTGTATTTTTTCTGATGCTCTACTAATTAGTTTTTAATTTTGATGGTTAACATATTTTAATGATTTATTAATAAAACCCATACAAAAGATGTTTATACCCACATAGCATGTTCTTAACCTTTGTTGTGTGACAAGATATTTTTACCAAAGTGACTATTTTGAGTCCATGTGACTAAAATTATCTAGATCATGCGACTAAACCAGAAAGAATTATTGGAATTCATGTATTACACTGGACTAGTTGTGATGAGAAAAATTGTTTTCAAGGGTGAACACAAATATCCTCCATCCTGACGATCATCTTCTAGTATATAATACCCCAACTTCCTAGATCTAACCTGAGAGATAGGGTCTTCCACTTCATGTGGAAACTAAAGAGCTAGCCTTAGAGCTTAATTACGAAATGACTCTGATGACATTAACTCTTTGTGAAAGAACTATAGGTGTCAAGCTTTCAAAAAATATTTTCATCATTAATTAAAAATTGTTATATCCCTAAATCACTTGAAAAGAAATTGAAAAAAAAATCTAACTTCCACAAGACTTCTACTTCTTCACCCATTCCCACATTCAACTTCCTCAAAAATAGGTTGCGAGATGATTCACTGGCCAAGACATCCTTCTCCCATGGATGGAAAGGGAGGAGATCGACAACTACATGGATTCTAGGACTAAATAGAACTTGAGGTTTTTAAAACTTAGAAAGAATATAGTGGAAATAACAATTAAAGGAGCATCATGAATAATAAGAAAATCTTGGAAAGATTAATCGTATAAACACTAATGAGGAAGGAAATGATTTACGTTAGACATTTCACATATAGTTGTAGAAATTAGATGGTGATTGACATTCACATACATCAAATAAGCATCCTCGACCTTTTCGTAGTTCCCCTAAACATGAAGGTTGAAAAGTGAAAGACATCTGATTGGTTGGTTAGGAGGAGGTTATCTCTATTATACCTTGGAGGTCCATCTGCATCTACCAGAGCACCTAGAACATCGACGGCTATAGTCTCAGCTCAAATGTGTGAGGGAAGAGAAAGAGATTGGTAGCTAGGGTTTGTAGAGGTAAAGAACAAGAAAAGGAGAAGAAACAAATAAAGGGCCAAGAGATCAGGAGGACGCATGCCAACTATGAGGCGTAGTAGAAACCAACATGAGAGAGAAGAAGAACAATAACCTCAGATGCCTCACAAAAAGAAATGAAAAGAAACTTAGTTTTAATTTAAACCTTAAATTCATTTATATGTATAAAGGCATGTATGCTCATTAAATTGAATGGGAGGGTAGACAAAATCTAATTTACTTGAAATTTTATATATATACTAAGCAAGATGTGAGTAACTAAATTAAGAATTAATCTAAATTTTTGAAAATATTTTATATTTTATTTCTTTATTTGACTGATAATTGTTGGTATGTATGCCCAGAGAGCCAATCATACAATGATTGTAATGTCATATGATACAAATGATTTGATTAATAATAAAATCCAGCTTCCAATTCATTTTGTTTCATTCCATTATGAGATAATGAAGAAACATAATGAATGTCTAAAGAGTGACATTACCCAATGACGTATGTCTTCAAGTACGTGACTTGAACAATGAGATCAGATGGATGTTAAGATTATATGTATTCTTATTATGTCCCTATTTAGATGTTACTATAGAAGGTTGATAGACAACAGTAACACATCAGACTACAGTGTGTGTTGTTTGATGACAAAATCTCATCAGTCATGACATGTGATATCAAACCAAGCACATATGTACTTGTTGGGAACAGTGTATCAGACAGACCCACCTTGAGAGTGACACATGGAAACTATACATGGTGGTCATAATCATCTCTCATAGTGAAGGTGGTGATTGTGGTTCTTAGACTTAAAGTCACTACACTCATCACATGTTATTCGGTGTGCTTTGACATCATCCATTGTGATCCTGGATAAGGGTTTCCATAAAGGCGATGATTGGGTGCACTACGATGCATGAGCATGACTTTGAGTGATGTATATTGGATTTTTCCCTCCTACGAGAGTGTGATATCCTAGCAACTTGATAAACGAGACTGAGAAAAGCATGCACAAGCACATGTGAATCAATATATGATATCAAGGTCACATATATATCATACAGTCTGCTTTGGATCAAGGAACATGGATTTAACATTTAAAGGATGAAGATTCCATGCCTTTAGTTCATTTTGGATGCTAAAGACAAAGTAATCAGACAATCACTATAACACCTGACACAAATCATAGGCTGAAGTTGTTCTCCAAGTTTCCTGATTATTTAGGTAGAAATAATGTGTGACTAGGCACCACTCTTTGTTTTTCATGTCATAATTTTGTTATGGACATTCACTGCCAACATAACATTGAACCATAGGGATCACACACATAGGATAAATCTAGAACATGAGTCTAATCATGAATAGTAATTAAATTGATTGCTAAAGTGTTTAGATATTCAATTCAAAAAAGATAGGCTGAAAATTTACTAACTGGACAGTTGAACTGACCAGTTCAAGTGTTGAACTGATCCTTTTACTATGTCAGGTCAATAAAACCAAGTTTGATAATTCTAGATAGTGAACCAACCGATTCAAGAAGTGAACCGATCAGCTCTGGTCCATGAACCGTCCAACTTAGGTTGTGAACCGAGCAGTTGGTGGATCCATTTGATTGATTCAAGGGTTTGTACTGACATAATGTTGTGCATTAAATTGGATATTAATTGCCAATACAATTGGGATTGAGAAACATGTTGAAACGACCGGTTCACTAGGTAAACCAATCAACTCACATGACAACCCAGTGTTGCCCTAGAAATCATCCAACCACACATAGATATTTGGTTTCTTGGAAATAACCATACTATACATCCACTATCAAAATTCATTTCTAGGGCGACATATATAAATTGCATATATATATATATGCAATTTACATGTTTTGCCCTAGAAACCATCAAACCACACATAGATATTTGGTTTATTGGAAATAACCATACTACACATCCACCATCAAAACTCATTTCTAGGGTGACACATGTAAATTGCATATATATATATATATATATATATATATATGCAATCTACACGTGTCGCATTAGAAATGAGTTTTGGTGGTGGATGTGTTGTATGGTTTTTTCCAATAAACCAAATATCTATGTGTAGTTGGATGGTATCTTTTGTGCATATATCGGTTTGCACACTGAGCCACTACCTTCTTCTTTCCCATGTAAAAGTATTATTCTTTCCTATCTTTGATCACATCGAATTTAACTCTAGGTTTCTCATTTCCATATAATTAATTCAATAGCAATATGATAGTTACTTTTCTTGAAACGACGAAGATAACGATCAACATCGGGTGATCCGGTTGTTTCACGTGACGAGCCTACCAGATGAAGGACCGAGGAGGGAAGACCACAAGGGTTGTGAACTGACTGACTGGTGGATCCAAACAAACATTTAGAGATGTCCAAAGATCAGTGCGCCAGGAGGCCAGAGGACCACTTTAGACGATGAACTGACCGGCTAAGAGGTGAGCCTACCGGTTCAAGGGTTGAACCGATTAACATGCATTGGCAAGCACATATCTACACCAACAATAGTTTCATGCATGTGATGTTGACCTAGGTGGTAGTAATTCCTTGTGGCTCTAAGAAATTATAGTTGTGTGGCCATAACCATCACTAGTGTTTTATGTTGCATGTTTACATTGTGGGATATAGCATGTATGTGATACATACTATATATATGTAGAGACTGTATAAAGTATATGTATTAATTAATACAAACTCCGTCAAATAAATTATTAAGTCTAAGATGCTTTCCACAAGAAACACATATGAAAAGCTTGATCAACCAAGAGTCAGTTATGACCAAGCATGGTGCATCATCCATTTCGTCAAAGTGTGATGGTAAATATGTAGATTATGCCCAAGCAGGGTGAATATCTATCATATTGGCTTTTGGGTCAAGCTTAACTAGTGTACTTAATAGGATTAAGCACTAGAGGCATGAAGATGACTATGGAAAGGAGTTCCACGTATCATATATCCTAGAATCACATAAGATGCAATTGACAAATGTTGTCTACCTTAATAATTGACTATGAACGCCGACATTGGCTGGGTAATAGTTGAATTATTTTGGATCTTGGATCACTAGAAGGTTGTACACTACAATCTTCTGAATTGATATTTGAGGGCTATTAATTTGAATAAAATAGTGGGAGCAATAATTAATCAAATATCTAATTGAGTATCATCAAATTTTACAAATCAAATCAAATGAGTTTTTGATAAAAATTGCAAATTCTTTGTTGAATCAAATGGAAACACACATAACACATTTTGTCTGCAATCAATCTTGAGAAGGACAAGTTAAATGGGAACAACTTCCATGACTAGTTTAGGATCCTGAGAATTATTTTCACACAGGAGCACAAGCTCTATGTCCTAGAGACACTAGAGTCAGACAAACCTCTTCCAAATGCACCTAAGGCTGACATGGATGCTTATAAGAAGCATACTGAAATGTCATTGATGTCAAGTGTCTGATGTTTTACTCCATGAACTATGAGTTGCAAAGGTAGAACCAAAACATCGATATTATTGAGATGGTCACACATCTTAAGAACATGTTCCAAGATTAGGAAAGATAAGTGAGATACAATGTCTCCTATGTGTTATTCAAATATAACATGGTAGAATTGTTGGATCTAGGGTTGTAGAAGGGGGGTGAATAGAGCTTCAAAAATCTAACAAGAATAGTTAGACCTTTAAATTATATCAATTGAAATCAAAATCTTAAGAACAATTTAAAGACTTATCTAAGAAATCATAGCAAGGATGAGAGATAATTAAACATACACTTGGACAAGGTGGTTAGAGTGGTTCCAATCTTCAAACTAGGAGACCGTCAATCCACTACCTAGAGAGGTCAACCTCTAGCACTTTGTAACCCATGTCGACTTATATTCCATCATAAGAGTTACAAGGAGACCATCATACATCCAAGGACTTACCTATTCAAGGCAAGAGTCTTTCACCTACACAAGGATTTATCCACTTGATCAAGATGTCTTCGGCCTTCACCAAGGACTTACTCACACTTACTTCAAGTCTTTAGCCTTGAAGGAATTACCCACTCTTCTTGAATCTTTTCCTTTCCCTTCTCCTTCACCTGGAGAAGATCTTCACACCTTCTTCAATCTTGAAGACGAACAACATTTTCACCTTCACTCAGAGAAGTTCACTTCAACCTTTTCTCTTTGAGAAAGGGGATTGGGAAGATGGAAGGAATGAGAGCTTTATAAGATAACATGGAGGTAGCTCTCTTACAACATGCCTAACTCACTCATAATCATAAAATGATTTGTAAAAGAGAGAGAGAAAGGGGCTCAAAGGGTTGCAACACACTCTACTATAGTAAGGACCGAGGATAGCATGAATGAGAAACCTTAGAATGAACTCCAAGAGGTCCTATTTATAGATGGGGGTGTTCCTTTGAGCGTGGGATCACTTAAGAATGATAAAATAGCCATTTTCAAACTTGCAACAGATCTATTTTCATTTCTAACAACTCCGCAATGAAAGGAATCACTTTTTCTGTGTTTTCTGTACAGTACATTCGTCCGAGTTTCAGTAAAGGTAACTTGACCAATCCACTAACTAACAAAGCAAAATTTCAAAATATCAGTCATTTTTGTCATAAGAAACTCAACTAATGAGTCAAAATTAGCTTTGGCCAGTAATTAGTCAGTTGAGTTCTTTGAGTGTGCAACTCGATGATTGATCCATTTCTAAAATTCCATCATTGATCATTTAAGATTCAAACTTGACCAAAAAATTTGATGTGACAAAATTTTGAAAATGGTTTTAGAGTGACCAAATATAGGAATTTAGTGTCCCTGATTTTTTGTCGTCTTAGTTACAAGTCATATCATCAATACAAGTGATTAGAAAAATATTCTAAGGTGGTTTGGAGTGATTTCCCAAATTGCACACTTTCATTGCTTTTGATTTGAGCTTGGACAAGATAGAGCTTGTGTAATTTGATCCTTTTCATGTACCTAAGGCCTGAAGTCAATCTTAAAGAAACATATTAGATACATATGAATGGAATGGTTAAGTCATTATTAAAATACGGACAATGTATAACTCTCAAGTCAACATTATCCCCCTTTTTGACAATGACAAAGCATTCCTCAACATATTAAAAAAGATAAGAAAATTATACCTTAGCCGTGTGAATTGCAAGGGGATTCATAATATTAGAAATGTGAATTTCTCCCCCTCAATCTATGCTTGCTCTTACCTACATATTTAGTCTTTCTACACAAAGTAATATAACATGTATACACTATGTGGTCCTTCAACAAGTCACATGATAAAGCATATATTGAGCAAGAAGAGGATCACATAGGCCATAAAAGCAATATGGTTGAGATTCAAACATTGAACTTCTCTCATCCTTTTTGCATTATCAAAAAGGAAGGGGGGTAGAAGAGCACATAACATGTCTTCTCCAAGCACAACTAAAACATAGATGCACACGATAAAACATGCAATCCCATAGCACACATCAAGTAGAGATGAGAGAGAGACAAGCAAGCTAAGTCATAATCAAAATATTGGAAAAATAGCACCAACTCATGAGATATAGTCAATCAAAAAGTAAGTGTACAGATGATTAAGATTGCAACATTGTATGCAGGTCCTCAAAACAACTACAAGCCAAAATGATGAAAACAACATGATTATAGAAATAGTACATCTCAAATAATGTGCCCAGATGCTTTTAGTAAAAAAATAGCCTACAAAGATATATATTATCAACATCTACAGATTAAAAACTAAAACATCTAAACGTCTAAGCTATCTCCATAACATCATCATCAGGATCATTAGAAGCTTCAGGCTTATAGTCATCATCTCCATCTGAAGACGCAATAGGGATAAGAACTTCACCTTCATCACCAGTTGCACCAACAAAGCTATCATAAGAACCATATGAACCATCCTTGACATCATCCTCAGATACCTCCTTAGCAGTAGTATTAGCTTCCTCATCAATGTGGTCAGGCATCTCCTCATCGACAGAAGGATCAAAACCACGACCAGGCCACATGGCATTTTTCTCAGCCCAAGACATACCAAGGTCGTGCAACTCTTGAGCTTGAGGAAAAGTAGGAGCATATGTGCCAAGTCTTACAAGAAAGCTATTTATAGGACCATCAGGAAGAGGTAGCACTCCAGGGGTAGATCCACGACATCAGAGGGTGTAGAAATGGAAGAAGTAGGTAGAGGGGCTGGGTAAAAGTGATTATACACATAGGATGCATAATCACCACCTTAGTAGGGTTGGTAGGCAGGGTAAGGATGAGCATAGGATAGGTTCATGGTATACATGATAGCATAGAGATCCTGATGCATATTCTCTTGAACCTAAAGGTTATACGCCTGTTGATGCATCATATAACCCCTAAGGGGTTTATTTGATACATTGAACGAGGCATGGGCAAGTAGAGATGGCTGAGGAGGTGGAGGTTCCTGGGTGGAGGTGGAGGCTCCAGATGTGGTACAAGAAGGGGTAGGTATTCTCTTATGAATCATGTTCTCACTAATACAATCTCCTTTTCTAGCAGGTTTGTAATGAAGGTCATGAAAAAGAGACTTTCTAGTGGTAGAATGAAACAGACCACAAATCAGGGGTGGGTAGGGTGGGTGGGTACCTCAGGTGTTCTTATTAGAGTCGAAGTAGGTCATGTGATGGATAATATATCAAGACCGCTTGACTCTAATGTTCTTCAGGATACAAAACATAATCAATGTGGTATTCTCTGCAATTTTAGTTTGGTTTTTCTTTGAATGAATATTATAGTTGACTACCAGGGAAAGAATGAGGTTCTTCAGGTCTAAGGCAAATGGGGGAAGGGTGTACTTCTTCCTATAGGGAAACTGAGGCTTCTTTAAGAATTTATATTTGTTAGGGAGAGTGATATCATATTGCATGTAGAAGCCCTCAAGGTCTGGGAGGTCAAATTACTCTAGGTAATCCTTCCTCCATGTGTCGATCACCTCAGTACCAGAGTAAAAGATATTCAAGGTATCCTCTGAGACTTATAATTTCTCCCTTATAATCATGGAAGTAAGAACGACTTGAGTATTTGGTGGGGGTACAAGAGTGTCATAATTCCATTTAAAATTTGCATAGAATTTGTGAACAACCTTAGTTCTTGTGATGGAATTGTTATAGAATGCGCGTACAACACTCAGGGAAGACAGGTGGTGGTCGTACAACAACTCGACAACCTGGTATATAACCTTTTGTGTATGCGCGCGTGGCTCAAAAAAGGCACGAAAAGGAATAGGGTTCCTAGGAAGGAGCTCCTTGTACCTATTTAGAGCTTCATTGGAGACAAAGAAGTTATCATTGCATGAGATTATGAATGAGTTCGAGGAGGAGGATGGTGCTCCAGAGAGGGTGTGTTACAAGCCGTTCCTAGCTTGCTGGTAATCCAAAAGTTTTAAGATAATCTTAATGATTGACATACTTTTGTTAGTAATATTCTATGTTGTTCTTTGTCTTAAATTTAGTAGCCTTAAATACTTGTTTGGGCAACTCATAATCATGACTTAAGCATACTATAAAGATCCGAGTTAGAGTTAATATGGCATTAAGACATACATGTATGCAAGAAGAGACTTAACTCGTACATGCCACCCAGGACAACAAATCGTAAAACATTCTTATCTCAAGCTATAGTTATCCATTTTCAACGAAACAAAGTGCGTTGGAACCGCGATTCAATCCTCTATCATCCCAGACACCTTGCCTAATGAGAGGACGACCTAGAAGGTGATTTTTGGGATGATTTTTGGGGAAGAACGTGGAGAATGGAGGAAACACAAAAGGGTTGCTATAAATTCGACTTGGTAAGTAGTTTTATCTGTCAATTCTTCCTTATCTTGATTTCCCCTTGCTCAAAATCCCTGATCCAATGAATTTGAGGTTGGATTAACCTCTCACCTTAATCTTCTACCTACCGCAAACCTCGTTTAGGGTTGAATGGAAGAAGAAATTTCGGATTTATCTAGAGTTTTTATATGGATTTGAGAGTTTCAGAGATGGCCTGCATTTTTAAGGTGTTTTCACACCTTAGGGTGAGTGAGTACTTCCTCTAAATAGTAGATTACACAAGATTGAGTTAAATTATCAACAATCTTCAATTGTTTAGTATGTGAGTACAAATCCTAAGTTGCCTTTTTGATCTAGCTTTTGCATGATGATATGATATGGATTATTTCTCTGTTGTGATGATTTTCAAATTATGAAATCACATTAGAAATGATCACAATCCACCTAAATGAAAATTCTTAAATTAATTGCAGAGGTTACATTAATATAATGAAATCTAAGATTTTCGGCTATGACTGAAATTGTTGTATAATTGAATAAAGAAGTTTGCCTAGTTCAATCTCCTTGCTTACAAATGATTGTTCTATTTGTATGCATATTACATATATGTCAGATAAGAACTTGCATTTCATTTGATGATATCAATGTTATTCTTGATGTATGGTGTTTTAGTAAATGGCATGGAAACCCTAGTTCATTTCATTATAGGGTTTCATATATATATATATATATTTATATATATATATATATATATATATATATATATTCAATTATATGTGAACTACTGAGAGAAATTCTTATTGAATGATGTTATGATGTATTCAATCCTTATGCGAGTTATGTGATAAGTGAATGAGTTAAATGAAACCCTAATGAAAGGGTGTTCAATGGAAAAAGTATTGTGATATCAATGTTTCTCAGTTTGAGATGGGTGATGCTTAACAGTTCAGTTGTAAATGTTATCAGATGGTTTATGAAATGAAAAATTTACAAAGATGAACAAAGATATGTTGATGTGATGATTGAATTGTGAAATTACAGAGTGAATTAGACATGTAGATGCCCTGCAAACTATAGAATCCTCACATGATGAGGCCTGCACTGTGAGGAGGAAATGGTTTCCCGACTGGAGGTAGTCCATATCGAGGTAAGCTGGAGTGCACCAGTAGGGTGTGGGGGTCTTGACCAGTAGGGCAGACTCCTTACAATTGTGTGGTGCCCAACACCAATCGGGGATACCAGTGGTACGTGTGTTACATGTTGAGTGATCAGTGGTCAGTAGGTCCACTGATGCCCAATAATCATGAGGGCTTTGACTCACCGCCTGAGTACCCAGGTTGAGAGGTCGAGTGTGAGATATCCAACCACTCCCATTAGCCGCTGAGAGACAGACGTGTTGAGGCCCACTGTAGACGGGGTCTTACTCAAGGGATAGTCTTAGGAACCTGGACATGCTTCTAAGCCTTGTACAATGAGATCGTGGCTTGCTGTGATTCTTTCACATGTTGTGGTACACCTCATGTGGGTTCATGGCACAATAAGATGAATGAGAGGTTAAACAAGTGTGTGTAGTTATTCAATTATTCTTTGTATGTTTCTTATTTATTAGTCCTCTTTATGATCAATCAAGCATGTTCATATATTGATTCACTCTTGTAGATATCTAGAGTATCTTAACATATTTATTATTGTGAATGATTAGTCTCTTTAAAGCTTACTGATGTTATAATTGATATCATTTTCTCAAAAGTATATCTATAATTATATTAGTGCCTTAAATTATTTCTTTGAAGTACTCATTCATTAAGCGAGTAGGCTCACCCCTCTACTCACAATTTTTAGGGAAACCACGTGGACTTGAATAAGATCAAAGCATCATAGTAGATCTACCACATGAGTTAAGTATGAGATTAGTTAAGTTCAGTCGATCCCTATCACTCTAGGTCCTTGTATAGATGTGACAAAGTTGTAAATGATGTTTTGTATCTTTGTTTCCTTGATACGAGAGAATGTATCTGATTGTCATTTTGTATGTACATGGAAGTGTGAGAAACAGAATGAATGTATGGATGTGTATCATTAATGTTGAGATGATATTAGAGTAATAAAAGTTTATTTCTCTTGTAAAGTTTGTTTGTGATTGTATGTGAGAAAACAAAGAGTTTGAAAAGAAGATGAAAAAATCAGGAGTGAACTTTGTATTAAGTATAATCCTCAAACTTATGCCCTAATCTCATGATTAGTAGTAATTGTGGGATGCTGATGTGACATCTTTTGGTATTAGAGCTTTGGCTGAGTTGTTAGGGACCATTAGGATAGAAAGTCAGAGTTATTAGTGTGGCAGTTAAGAGTTGATGTGTCTATAGCTCTGGGAGGTCTGAGTGTTTGGCTATCTTGCTCGATATCTGAATATTTAGGCTAACCAGTATCAAGCTACTCTATCTATTCTTCTCTGGATGCCCTGGCCACGTATGCAGAGGAAGGATGGGCTAGAGAGAAACCCTAGAAATCTTAGGGTTAGGAGACCGGAAAGTAATGAAGTAGTAAGAGATTAAACATAGAATGAGATACAACTCTTGCTTTATATTGCTTCTTTGGTTGGAGATCAATTAAAATGCTCTTGGATGTATGAATTCAGATTATCAGTTTGTAGAATATATATGGTTCTTTTATATTGTTGTGTATCATGAAGTCGATCTAGTTATTCTTTGTATCAAGTAGACTAGAAGTTATGTTTAAATGAATTTTCCCTAAGTGGATATCCTGTCCACATGTTTGAGATTAATCAGAGTTGGTTAATCTTGAGTAGCTCTTGGCTTCAGGACTGTAGGTTCGGCTGGAAGGATTCGTTACTGGGATCTAATGACTCCTATTAACCATATAATAAAAGTAAACTCTGGATAAATTAACCCACATCATAGTGAGAATATACATACACTAAGATGTTGAAACATATGGGAAATATTGGAATAACTAAGAATCAGTTGGAACTGATATCTGAGATCCAACTTTGGGGCCTCCGATAAGAAACCCTAATTTGGGAATGAAGGAAGATGGAAATAGATACAAGACATAGATCAGTGTGTAACATGCAAAATGAAGAAGAAAGGATGAATAAAGAGATCTGAACTATATAACTAATTGTGCACTTTATAAAATTTAAATCAAGGAAAGATTAGAGAAAACTATAGGGAAAGCCAAGATAGAAAGAATCAATTAGAATGAATGGATCATATAATTGAGTAAAATGTACTTATGTACTCTACAACAAAAGAAAATTGAAGGAAAGAGTTAAGTATATGATAAGTATATAGAAGTGAAGAGTCTTTAGAAGAGTTAAAGAAAGGAGAATTGGATGAACATGTAAATCAAAAGACTAGAATAACAAACATAGTTGAAACAAAGTGAAATGTTAGAAATGATATGCTGGATTAAGGAATGAGGGTTATGATATAATGGAGAGCATGAAATGTATACCTTTATTATGAAGTTTAATACATTCATCCTTACTACCTTTGGAATCCAAGTCTCCATAGAACAACGAACTAGTTTTTAAAAGAAGAACAAAAGTGTAGCTTAACAAATGAATATGTCATGCAAAGGTAGACTATATTGAGGAAGGAAAAATTGGCTAGAAAGAGAAACTAAGTTTGACCCATGCATGGGCCATTTGACTTAAAATGAAGGATATGTAATGTATTAAACATGAGGTGAAACTAGTAGAGAGATTATTGATTTAGAATTTCAACTTCACATTATTTAAAGGGTAAAAAGAAATATGTGCAACATGGTATACATGATCATACACATGAAGAAGCAACATCATCATAATAGAAAAGTAGAAGTTAAAGATGACAGGTGGAAGAGTAGTATATGGTAAGAGGATTATGGAAAGTAATGAAGGGTTTGAAACATGATGGAGTAATATAGATTATAAAAGAAAGAGGTTGTGAGATTCAAGCAAGTGCTAATTAGTCAAGTATCCTTGTTGATAACCAATTAAACCTACATATGATAAATGTATTAAGGGAATGTTTGAAGATAAGAATTCTAAGTCTCAGAATAATCTTCTCTTTCATATCTTCCTTAATGAGAGCAAGGTGAGAATGAGGTGATAAGAAAATGAATCATATATGCTGCATAACCGCCATCCTAGAGACACCTAGTGAATATAAAAATGACACACAATATGATGATGAAACCCTAGTAGGGTAAATTGAGAATATAATCTATCTGAATGGCCAAGTAAGAGAAAGAAAATTCAATTGATAAGATAAGTAAAACGTTAGTAAAACTTGTGTGATCCAAAGTTTGAATTTCAAATTAAGGGATCAAAGTCTCATCATGATAACGCCATGATGTTGATAAGGACCAAACCCTAGAAGAAAAACCCAAGCAAGAAGAGAAGGAAGCCAAGAAAATCAAAGATAGTGCTTTAAAAGCACAAGTGGAGGCGGTCATTCTAAACAACAACTTGCTTGTCAGACATGTCCCTCCTCCTCTTGTGAAGATGATGGCCCTAGTGATCATGAAGCCAACTACACCAATGGAAAACACTTCAAGGAAAAACAATCCTTCTCCTCTACTCCTAAATGCTACAAGTGTGGACAAAAGGGACACTACAAGAGTGAATGTCCCAAGTCAAGAAAGTCTCACCACAAGGGAAAATCCAAGATGGAGGAAAGACACAAGAATGTAGCTCATGCAGCTTGGAAAGAATCATTCTCAAGTGGCTCTAGCTCCAAAGAAGATGGAGAGTGCCACCTTGCTCTCATGGCCTCTACTAGTGAAGAAATTGGTGAGGTAAGTGAGGTAAGCTTGCATGAGTTATCTAAGGAAACTCTTATTGATATGCTTATTTCTACCCGTTCTTCTTTTGCTAAATGTAAATAAAAAAGAAAAAGGTTAGGAAAAATTATTGATGATTTGTATGCTAAACTTGAAATTCTTGAGCTTAATGAGAAAACTCATCTTGATAAATTTGATAACTTGCAAGGAAAATATATTGGTCTTGATCTCTAATACAATGGAGTTGAATTATAGAATTGAGTCTACCTTAAGAACATTGAAACTCTTATGGAAGAAAACATAAAGTGCCTAAATGAGCTTGAAACTCTTAAAACTGAAAATGCTGAATTTAAGCTCATTGTTGTTGCTCATAGGGATGAGCGGGATGTTTATATTAAGGAAATTCAAGTTTTTAAATTTGAAAATGCTAGGTTTCTTGGTCAAGTTAATGATTTATCTTCTAGACCTATCTTGCCTAGTAATGATATTTCCTCTATTTCTCTTGAGAAAGATTCTTATTTGACTAAAGCCCTCTATTTAGAAGATGACCTTATTCATGCTAGAGATGATATTGCTAGTTTGACTTCTACTATCATATCTCTTAATAATGATAATTATAGACTTATGGCCTCTCTATAGAAGTTCCTTAAAGGGAAAAACTCCCTAAATGAAATCCTTGACCATTCTACCAAACAAAGTGGTACTAGTACTTTGGGATTTATAGGGGGAGAACCTAAGGGCAAGAACAAAGACAAAGGTAAGAAAAAGAGCAAGGTGACCTCCTTTTTCATTGGAGATTCCTCTGACACTAAAAACCCTATGATTTGTTTTCATTGCAATTGTGATGATCATTACTCTACTTATTGTCCTTAAAAGCCCAAGGGGACCAACCTAAAGAAGAAATGGGACCCCAAGCTAACTCCGGATCCCAAAGTTTGAGTTGGGAACTGACACTCTCCTTTCTTGTAGGAAAAAGGTAGATGGATTGTTGACAGTGGCTGCACTAATTATATGATAGGTGAGAGTTGTAGTAGTTCAAGGGATGTCACTAGTGATTTGACCTTGAATACTATGATCTCTATAAAATAAGATCATGAAATTTGCACTATGAGAAGTAAACTAACACTGATAGTAATCCAGGGTTTAAAGGTAACTAATCTGAAAGGTTGATAAACAATATGGAAATGATTCCGAGCAAAGGGGAAGAAGTAAATTTGAAATGTAACAAGTATGTTTTGAACGAAAGGTGAAATACAACATGAGTAAAGTGTAATCTAAAATAAATTCTTGTAGTGATTGAAAGAATGATGAATAATCTATTCTTACCTTATATGTTTCAGTTTTAGGGATGTTTATTCTATATGATAAAAATGAGAAGGATAAGTAACAAGAAGTAAGTTGGAATGAATGAGGAAATAAGAGAAAATAATGTCTTTCAGTAATACATGAATTTGTTTGTAGAAGTGTAATTTATTGAAGGTATAATGAGGGATGTAAATTGGTTCTACGTATGATATCAATGTACATGTGCAAGCAATATGTTAATTAAAGGTGTATGATAGTTCTAGTCATTCATACCAATAATCCATCTTAGTATTGTACAATTGTGGTATGGTGACATGGGTTGAATGATGATGGAACAAATGGAAGATTACCCTAAATAAGGTAATCTGACCTATTCACTCATATGAATAGAAGGGATGATAACCATATTGTATTGATATATAACCTTAATGAGGTATAGCTTGTTATACCTAGCTTTAATATAACTAAGTGATGATAATTGGGTATGATTAGTCCTTGAATGACTAATACAATCATGGAGTACTCTATTACTATTATTGAAACCCTAGTATGATATAACATGATGGTCACATCTTGATTTATGTGTGGGTTCATACTTGAGAAAGGTATGGAATGTGATGGCGATGCTTCACCTTATGAATCCATGATCCAATGGGTATGTTGTGAGTAAGGGTTTGGGTATAAGTGTTGATTAGTAACATTAGTATAATTTATCTTGTTGAACCTAACTCTAATACATATAGATAAATATGAGTATTCATGTTTAACATTTTTATATGATGGAATGATGATGGAATATCCTCCTTAATATGATCATAACCTTAATATTCTAATTGGTGGTTATCATAGACACATGGTTGATACTTTCTTATGCTAAATATGTGCACTATGAATATGAAGAGGGGTAATCATATCTAGATTACTTGCATGTTGATGTAATAAAGGAATGTTCATAATGTTAATATAACCCTTCTATGATTTTTTATGAATATCTCCTAGCTCATTAATGCAATATTGTGTTGATCCGGTGTATTATATGTAAGTGATGTTGTTGAGCCTTGTTATAAGGCATGCAAAGATAACGTTGATCTTGTAGGGAATAGTATGATGGTCTTAATGACATTTGGGTATGGTTGAGCCGCGGTTGATGTGTAATACTCTTGTGTTGATAAGGGTTGATACCCTGTGATATTATGAAAAGGATTTATATCTTGTGATAGTATGATGACTAGTGTGGTCTCATGAATGGCAAGTGAATAGTACCAGGTGATGATGAGATGAGGAATCATGTATAGAAGAAGTTACTTGGAAAGTAGAATCAGAGATTTTTAACAAGTATGTTTTCCTATTTTAGAAATTTTCAGATGAAATTTTTATTAGAGGGTGGGAATTGTTACAACCTGTTCCTAGCTTGCTGGTAATCCTAGAGTTTTAAGATAATCTTAATGCTTGAAATACTTTTATTAGTAATATTCTATGTTGTTCTTTGTATTAACTTTGTTAACCTTAAATACTTGTTTGGGAAACTCATAATCATGACTTAAGCATAATATAAAGATTCGAGTTAGAGTTAATATGGCATTAACTCATACATGTATGGAAGAAGAGAGTTAATGACATTGGAGGAAATATTTAATAAATAGTTTTTACTCTGATAATTTTATCAAAAACATTATGTAGGATTTTATATAATTCAATTATGAATCCAACAAAAAAAGAATGAATCAAATTGGAGTTAAAATGAGAGAGTTATACCCTTTTTAGTAAACATATATAGAGCACCGCGATCGCGGCCGACACCGCGACCGATGTTGCGCTGACACTGCGACCGCGGTCTACCCCACAACCCATGATGTTGCATTGACACCGCCATAGTCTATACCATGGCCTATGATGCTGTGTTGACATCGTGACCCGCGACGCTGCGTCGACATCGCGACCGCGGTCGATGCCGCCTAAGACAACAAATTGTAAAACGATCTTATCTCAAGCAATACTTATCTGTTTTCAACAAAATAAACTGTGTTGGAACCACGATTAAATACTCTATTATCCAGACACGTTGCTTAATGAGATGACAACCTAGAATCCAATTTCTAGGGAAATTTTTGGGGAAGAACGTGAAGAATGGAGGAAACCCAAAAGGGTTGCTATAGATTCGACTTGGTAAGTAGTTTTATCCGTCGATTCTTCCTTCTCTTCATTTCCCCTTGCTCAAAATCCCTGATCCAACGAATTTGAGGTTGGATTAACCTTTGAACGTCAACTTCTACCTACCATAAACCTCGTTTAGGGTTGAAAGGAAGAAGAAACTGTGGATTTTGCTAGAGTTTTTATATGGATTCGAAAGTTTCAAAGATGGGCAGCATTTTTAAGGTCTTTTCACACCTTAGGGTGAGTGGGTACTTACTTTAAATAGTAGATTGCATGAAAATGAGTTAAATTATCAATAATCTTCAATTGTTTAGTATGTGAGTACAAACCCTAAGTTGCCTTTTTTATCTAGCTTTTGCAAGATGATATGATATGGATTATTTCTCTGTTGTGATGATTTTTAGATTATGAAATCACATTAGAAATGATCACAAACCATATAAATGAGAATTCTTAAATTAATTGTAGAGGTTACATGAATATATTGAAATTTAAGATTTTCGGCTATGCTTGAAATTGTTGTATAATTGAATAAAGAAGTTTGCCTAGTTGAATCTCCTTACTTTTGAATGATTGTTCTATTTGTATGCATATTACATATATGTCAGATAAGATCTTGCATTTCATGCAATGATATCAATGTTATTATTGATGTATGATGTTTTAGGAAATGGCATGGAAACCCTAGTTCAGTTCCTTATAGGGTTTCATATATATATATATATATATATATATATATATATATATATATATATATATATATATATATATATATATATATATATATATATATATATATATATATATTCGATTATATGTGAATTGTTGAGAGAAATTCTTATTGAATGATGTTATGATGTATTCAATCCTTATGCAAGTTATGTGATAAGTGAATGAGTTAAATGAAACCCTAATGAAAGGGTGTTCAGTGGAACAAGTTTTGTGATATCAATGTTTCTCAGTTTGAGATGTGGTGATGCATAATAGTAAAGCTATAAATTTTATCAGATGGTTTATGAAATGAACAGTTTAAAAAGATGAACAAAGGTATGTTGATGTGATGATTGAATTGTTAATTTACAGAGTGAATTAGACATGTAGATGCCCTGAACACTGTAGAATCCTCATAGGATGAGGCATGTGTTGTGAGCAGGAAACGGTTTCTCGACTGGAGGTAGTCCATATCGAGGTAAGCCGGAGGGCACCAGTAGGGTGTGAGGGTCTTGACCAGTAGGGTGGACTCCTTATAATTGTGTGGTACCCAACACCAACCGGGGATGCCGGTGGTACCTGTGTTACATGTTGAGTGATTAGTAGGTCCACTGATGCACAATAATCCTGAGGGCTTTGACTCACCGCTTGAGTACCCAGGTTGAGAGGTAGAGTTTGAGATATCCGACCGCTCCCATTAGCTACCGAGAGGCATACGTGCCGAGCCCCACTGCAGATGGGGTCTTACTCAAGGGATAGGCTTAGGAACCTGGTCATGCTTCTAAGCCTTGTACAATGAGATTGTAGCTTTCTGTGATTCTTTCACATGTTGTGGTACACCTAATGTGGGTTTAGGGCACAATAAGCTGAATGAGAGGTTAAACAAGTGTGTGTAGTTTTTCAATTATTCTTTGTATGTTGATGAATTATTAGTCCTCTTTATGATCAATCAAGCATGTTCATATATTGATTCACTGTTGTAGATATCTAGAGTATCTTGACATATTTATTATTGTGAATCATTAGTCTCTTTAAAGATTACTGATGTTATAATTGATATCAGTTTCTCAAAAGTATATCTACAATTATATTAGTGCTTTAAACTATTTCTTTGAAGTACTCATTCACTGAGTGAGTAGGCTCACCCCTCTACTCACAATTTTTAGGGAATCCACGTGGACGTTCAAATCATCAGAGTAGATCTACCACATGAGTTAAGTATGAGATTAGTTAAGTTCAGTCGGTCCATTTCACTCTAGGTCCTTGTATAGAGGGGAGAGAGTTGTAAATAATGTTTTGTATCTTTGTTTCCTTGATAAGAGAGAATGTATCTGATTGTCATGTCGTATGTACATGGAAGTGTGAGAAACAGAATGAATGTATGGATGTGTATCATTAATGTTGAGATCATATTAGAGTAATAAAAGTGTAATTCTCTTGTAAAGTTTGTTTATGTGATTGGATGTGAGATAACAAAGAGTTTGAAAAAGAAAAAAAAAATTAGGAGTGAACTTTGTATTAATTATAATCCTCAAACTTATGCCCTAATCTCATGATTAGTGGTAATCGTGCGATGTGGGTGTGACAGGGCGACTCTCTTTCTCCTATTGTGGGCAAGATAAGAAGGAAACATAGGTCAAAGATGTAGAAAACACCACCAAGAACTGACCAAATACCTAGGGTTGATGTGCAAGAGGTCTTGGAAGGTCAAGCAAGTTGTGTCTAGGGCTAGGAAAGGGAAGGTTGTGGCTAGGGTTGAGAGCTTGAGGGAGTTGGAGAGAGAATAAATTGATTTTTCTCTAGTTGAGAGGGAGAAAAATCAATCAAACCAAACTTAAGTTTGCTCCAGCCTGATCATTGGTCAAGTTCTGAGACTAGGAAACTCAACCGAATGGCTTTTTATAAAAGCCCTCAGCCACGGATCGGTTGAGTTGGAAAATAGATTGATGGTCAACTTGAACCACCATTAGAAATTTTAATTTCTAGTCATTTGAGTGCTAATAAAATTTATTTTTCTATCCCATTTTGCATTTTAAACATACTTAGGCACATGTCACTCATTATTGGGTACTATTTAGTGATAAAACTAGCGTTTGCAACAAATACCCAAAATGAGTAAAAAAACAAGGCATAAGAATATCAAGATTTTATCACTTTAGCAAGAAATGGTGATCAAAACATGTGAAAAGCATATAGGATAGATAGAAACTAGATAGCAGGCATATTAGATTCATCCAAATTAATTATGAGCAGTTTAGATCTAATAAAATTGAATTTCTCTCTAGCTAGAGGTTTAGTGAAAATATCCACCAACTAATTTTCCATGTCCACATGCGTGATATAGGGACCCTTCTTGGAAATGTGATCACAAATAAAATGATGATGAACCTCTATATGCTTGTCTCTACTATGCAATATAGTATTTTAAAATTAGTTTATTGCACTAGTATTATCACAATAGATTGTAGCCTTGAGCAACTGACCTTGCTTTGTTTCTTACCACCTTGCCACTTTCATCTAGGTTGTTGTGGTAGACCCACTTGGTTCCAATTATCTTTTTATCACATGGTCTTGGAACTAGGGTCCAAACTTTATTCTTCTCGAATTTGTCAAATTCCTCTTGAATGACTAGGATCCATTCATTGTCCCCAAGAGCTTCTTTGACGTTATTTGGCTCGAGTTGTGAGATGAAGGTGATGTTGGTTTGTTCTTAGTTTAAGGCAGCCCGTGTCTTCACTCTTTCAAAAGGGTCACCTAAAATCAACTCTTTTGGATGATTCTTTGTAAAGCGAGGAGTTGGATCCTTCTTCTGTTCATATTTCTCTTCTTCTTGAGTGACCTCCTCTTTTCCCTTTTGGGTGATGTTGATTTCTTTTAAGATAGGAATCACCTTACCCGCAACATCATCATTTGGTATAATATCTTTGGGAATAGAGGGGTTACTCTCAATAAACTTAACATTAATAGATTCTTCCACTTTAGCAAGATCAACATTAAATACTCTATAAGCCTTGCTAGCAGTATGATTTCGGATCAAACTTGTCGAGAGAATATTTCATGTTCAAAACAAAACAAGGACATCTAAAATCATGAAAATACTCAATAGAAGGCATCCTACCACACCATAGCTCATAGGGGGCTTTCTTCAAAGAAGGATGTGTGAAAACCCAGTTTTGCACAAAACATGAGGTACTAACGGCCTCATCCCAAAACTTAATTGGAGTGCCATACTCTAAAATCATGGTCCTAGAAATTTCATGTAGTGACCTATTCTTGCTCTCTACAAACCCATTTTGTTGATGTGGTCGAGGTGAAGAGAATTGATGTGCATAGTCAAACTCATCACAAAAATGTTCAAAAAGATCATGTACAAATTCTCCCCCATGATCACTATGGATGGAAACAATCTGGCAAGAGGCTTCATTCTCAACTCATTTAAAAAACTCAAGAAAGCATCATGCATCTCACTCTTGAAAACGAGAAAGAAGGCCCAAGTATATCGAGAGAAATCATCCACAATAACAAGACAATACTTGGAACCAAAAAATGATTGAGTTCTCATAGGTCCAAATAGATCAATATGGAGAACTTCACGAGCTCTCTTGGTACTAAGGACTCCTTTGGATTTGAAGGATGACTTGGTTTGCTTTCCTTAGGTAGAAGGTTGGCATTTCTCATCCTTTTCAAAATCTAATTTGGGAAGTCCCTTGAACGTTTTGCTCAACTTCTTCAATTCATGCATATTTACCTTACCAAGCCGACAATGACAAAGAGAAAGATCATTCAAATTTACTACTAGGAATCTACCAACAATAGGCTTAATAGAGTCAAGAACAATTACATAAACATTACCATTTCTAGTTCCCTTATATATGACAAGATAACTTAGGGAATCTAGAATCAAACATTCAAAAGAGGTAAATAACACAAGGTAACCATTATCACATAATTGACTTACACTTATTAAATTGTGATGTAGGCCATATACAAAAAGAACTTGATGAATAAGGATTCACATTCATCACCCTTACATTTTACCTTACCTTTTTTGTTATTCTCAAAAGTAACCGAACCTCCTCTCTTCTTTTTGAAATTGTTGAAATGGCTTATATCACTCGTCGTGTGTTTAGTACAGCTACTATCAACAATCCAACTTCCTTTTCCCTACAAGAAAGGAGAGTGTTGGTTCCCAACTCAAACTTTGGGATCCAGAGTTAGCTTGGGGACCCATTTAATCTTTGGGTTTGTTCCCTTAGGCTTGTAAGGACAATAAGTAGAATAATGATCATCAGTTTTGCCATGAGAGAAAATCATAGGGTTCTTAGTTCCAGAAGTCTCTCCAATAAAAAAGGAGGTTTACTTACTCTTTTTCTTACCTTTGGCCTTATTCTTGCCCTTAGGTGCCCCCCTACAAATCCCAAACCACTAGTACCACTTTTTTTAGTAGGATAGTTAAGGATTTCATTTAGGAAGTTTTTCCCTTTGAGGAATTTCTACAGAGAGGCTCTAAGTCTATGATTGTCATCAGTAAGAGATACAACAATAGAAGACATACTACAAAGATACTCTCTAGCATGAACATGGTCAGTCTCTATACAAAGGTCTTTAGTCAAGTAAGAATCTTTTTCAAGAGAAATAAAAGCAACATCATTACCAGGCAAAATAGGTCTAGAAGAAAAATCATTAACTTGACCAAGCAACCTAGCATTTCTAGATTTAAGCAATTGAATTTCTTTAAGATAAACATCCCTCTCATCTCTACGAGCATCAATAATAAGCTTGGATTCAACATTTTTAGTTTTATATATTTAAAGCTCATTTAGACACTTTTGGTTATCTTCCTTATGAGATTAAATATTCTTAAGATAGACACCATTCTCTACCTCAACTCCATTGTATTGGAGCTCAAGATCAAGAAATTGGCCATGAAAGTATCGATGCTCTCAAGATGAATTTTCTCATTTTACTCAAGAATATCAAGTTTAGCATACAAATCATTAATGATTTTACCTAACCTCTTCTTTTTAGATTTACATTTAGAATAGGAAGAACAGGTAGAAACGAGCATACCAATAAGAGTTTCTTTAGCTAACTCATGCATGCTTATCTCACTTACCTCACTTACCTCACTAATATCTTTAGTTGTAGAGGTCATGAGTGCAAGGTGGCACTCTTCATGTTCATCGGAGCTTGAGCCACTAGAGAATGATTATTCCCAAGCTACATGAGTTGCGTCTTTGTGTGTCCTCCCCTTCTTATCCTTATTCTTATATTTGCTATCTTTGTTGTAATCTTCTTCCTTCTTGGAGCTACTCTTGTGGTGTGAATTTCTTTCCTTAAGACATTCGCTCTTGTACTGTCCTTTTTTACCACACTTGTAGCACCTTGGAGTAGAGGAAGAAGATTGCTTTCCTTTGAAGTACTTTCCCTTGGAGTAGTTGGCTTCATGCTCACTAGGGCCATCATCTTCACTAGAGGAGGAGGTAGATGTCCATGGAGTAAGTTGTTGTTGAAGGATGACAACATCCACTTCAGCTTTGAAGGCACTATCTTTGATCTTACTTGCTTCCTTCTCTTCTTGTTTAGCTTCCTCTTCTTGCTTGTCAAGTCTTCACTTATGAGCTCATAGATTCCCAATAAGCTCCTCAGTTGGAATGTCACCAAGACTTCTCACTTCTTCAATGGAGGCCACTTTTGACTCCCATCTCTTTGGTAGAGACCTCAAGATCTTGGAGTTTATTGCTCCCCTATCCAAAGTGTGTCCCAAAGTAGCTAGGCCATTTATGATGATGTTGAGCATTGAGTACATATTAGAAACTCCTTCTTTCTTCCCCATCTTGAAGTTCTCTAGGAGTTCGTTCAACATGTACATATATGCCTCCTTCACTTGCTTTGTGCCTTCATAAGTTATGCACAACTTATCCCATATCGCATAGGTTGTATCCCATGAGGAGATGCGATTGAACTTGGATGGAGTGAGGGCTACATAGAGGATGTTAATTGCTTTGGAATTAGGCTGGGCATTCTTTATTGAAGCTTCATCCCATGTTGACACAGATCTGATTGGCTCCTTGTAGGATTTAGTCATCACCTTCCACATATCAAAGTTCATCCCTTTAATGTAGAACTGCATCTGCCTATTATAATAGAGGAAGTTGGTGTCATCGAAGACCAGGGGGCATGGAGAAGCCTCCCTCTAGGTTGAGTGAACCAAATAGGTTCTCACACATCTTCTCATCTCATGGGAGATTTTTTGGATAAGATCCATGCTCTAATACCACTTGTTGGATCTAGGGCTCTAGAAGGGGGGTGAATAGAGCTTCGAAATTCTCACAAGAATAGTTAGACCTTCACACAATTAAAATCAAGAGATTAAGAACAATTTGAAGTCCTATCTAAGAAAGCATAGCAAGGACGAGAGAGATTGAAATATATACTAAGACAGGGTGGTTAGATTTGTTACAACCCCAATTTTGGGTTCTTTTGATGAGAAATGTAATCTCTCATATTGGAGATATTTGGGCAAATAATCATGCAATTTCCTATTATTACTGATGTCATCAATATCCATTAAACCTAGCTCGCTTCCTTGGGTTTCTAGTCCACTTTTAGGGTTTCCTTTGCAATTAGGGTTCCACCTCTCTTTTACTATTTTAAACCCCAATTTTATACAATAACTCGCAAACCCTAATTATCTCATTTATTCTTCATGAAAGATATTAAGGTTAACATATAACCCTGATTTTAGGAAAAGCATAATTAACCATCAATTAAACCCACTAAGCCCCTTTTACATCAAAGCTACCGTTTATATCTTTTAATTCATGATAAGATCATTATGCTCATTTATCATCAATTCAAAGTTCATTATGGTCTAATTCACATATGAACTCGATGTGCCATTAATTCTATCTTTTATTCATCAGAAAACCCTAATTACTACATTAAGGGTATTTATTCTCAATTAAGAATCTTTATACTCAAAATAGCTTAGAATTATCATATTTCGACTTTAATCATGATTTTAAACAATTAAAGTTATTAAAAGTCACCATTATCATCATTAGGGTTTCAAGGCCCATTAAAGCATATTTATGAACATAAAACTCTAAATTAACCACTTACGTGCAAAATCCATCCTTTTTGTTCCTAATGTTCCTTTTTATCATTAACATGTTAATACCAACTTTAATCATCCCCTTAAACCGGAATAGACACATTAATCATCTCAAAATAGGGTGCAGTCCAAATACAGAGTTCTTCCTGTTCTAGGAGTAGAGATGGGGCATCCCACCTTGCCGATACACCTAAGGATAAGAAGTGGTAATGAATGCTCTAGTTGAGATATAGCTGCCTAGTTTAGATGGAAGATAGAGGAATTTGAGGTTGTTAGGCTAACCTTAAGTTGAGAAAAAGAGATAAGTTTGGCTAACACTCAGATATAACGAGACCTGTTGAATAAGATTAGTGGTTGTTTGGTTAGCTAGCCTAGGCCTTGATGCGATAATAGGATGGTTGTAGAACCTCAGATACACTTCTTTGGAAAAGAAGGTGATGAGACCCCGAATAAAGAGGTTTAGGGTTTCTAAGGAATCTATCTTGAGAAATCACGACATACAAGAGATCATGATACACTGTGGTACTACTAAGATAGTAAGTTACAGTAGTTTTTGATGCCTAAGATGAAAAGTATACAAAGATGCATGTGGCTCGTCGCCATGAACGTCAAAAGATGAAGGACGAACACCAGTAACCCAGTGTAGTGATATAGGGGATAAAGAGTCCCCGAGAGGGAATGGGAATTCACCACTATGGATGTGGTGGTAAGCCTTCCCTAGACCAAGGAAGGTCAAGATGCAATATGGGTTGTGGTAGATCGCCTTACCTAGATAACATGAGAAAGAAAGAGTACTGTCAAGAGACAGATCGAGTTGAACTACTTGTGAGAGAGACGGTTCAACTACACCATGATACGAGTTCAAAATTTCTTGAGTATGACCTAAAGGTTCACTTCCATAAGGTGGAAGTAGGTACATGAAGAACTCGGTGTCAATACCGCCTATCACCCCTAACTAATGGTTAGTATGATCCAGACTAGAGGGCCCGATGAGAGAAAGTGTGCTTGTTCAAGGTGACACAAAGAGACAGTTCTTAATATGTGATTTTAACCACCATAGCCTTTATCGGGATGCAAGAACTTTTATAAGGAGGTTGTGTCGGTCACCACTTCATGAAGATGATGTTGGTGAAGGACACCTCGCAAAGGTCAGAAAAGAACCACAAGGTGTGCAGATGAAGTCGCTTTGATCATGCAATGGCTAAGATAGAGCCCAGTGGTGACATGAGTCATGAGTTGATGCAAAGCAGACTGACATGCAGTTCATTGTGGGAGAATATGTGATGTGAAAATCCGACCCCTCTAAGCTACATATGAGAAAGCTGAGTCCCCTGTATATGGGTCCATTTGAGATGGATTGGTGGAGATGGTTGTGTTTAGCCTTGCCCCTCAGGATAACATGATGTGTAATGTGTTCCATGAGTCTGATCTATAACACTATGTGAGGTACCCAAGCCATGTGCTGAGCCTTGAACCCATTTAGCTTTTGAGAGTTTGAAATGTCCTGAGTCACCTATGAGCGTATGAGATACCAAGGTAAGAAAGAACTCAGATGGAAGAATATGAGATGAGGAAGGTTCTTGGGAAGCACCATGGAAAGGGTGAGGCCACATGGGAGCCATGATGGAAATAGGAAAGTCTTATCCTGAATTGTCTGTTTGCTTGATGGAATTTTGGGGACAAAATTCCTATAAGAGGGGAAGGATGTTACAACCCAAATTTTGGGTTCTTTGATGAGAAATGTAATCTCTCATATTGGAGATATTTGGGCAAATAATGATGTAATTTCATTTACAATAGCCTTGATGATTGTATTGTGGGCTTATTGGCTACTGGGCCCAATAACAAGGAAATTCAATTAATTAATGAATAATTGAGAATTGGAGAAAAGAAAGATGTGGAAACCTCTAGAAGGAAAAAGAATGTAATCCAAAGATGGATTTCGTGCCTCTTGGGTTCCTTAGGTTCCAAGGAGTCCAAAGTTGCATAGAGAATGCAATAAGAAAAGAAAAGATCAATTGAGTATTTCTTTATTAAGAAAGAAATTGAAAACAATGATAAAATGTGAAAAATAAGTGGAAAGAGGTATAATTGAGTTATACTTGGTGGAATTTCATATCCCAAGCATTCCTAATGATAAAAGGAATACCAATGAGGAAAATAAAAGAGAAATAAAGAGAAATCTTCAAAAAGAGATATTTTAATGAGAAATAAACAAGATAATGTGAAATAATGCATATTGATGCATTTATAAGGATAACGAGTATCGTTGGAAAGGAATTTCGAATTATTGTAATTGCTTGGGGTCTAAGGAGCCCAGTGAATAAAAAGAGGAAAGAGAAAATACCCATAATAGAAAATAAGAAGATAATGTGAGTATATAAGATAATGCATGATTTTGGGGTTTTGTTAAAAAGGAAGTAATTTCTATTAAAAGAGAATAGAAATTCGTGCCTATGAACTAAAAAGGGCAAGTACAAAGAAAATGAAAGAGGAATTTTGAATTCCTAATATCCATATAATAGAGAATAACTAGGGATAAAGAGAGAGAGAATATTACTTCTCTTTGAAGGAATTGACTTCCTACTTGGAAAGGGACTCCTTGATTTATGAATAGCCAACCTATGGCTTCGTTTCCCACCCCTATATAAGGGGTAGAGCCTTGGTTCGAAGGGAAGAGAAAATCCCATGATCTTCTACTTTCTTCTTCTTCCTCGTTTTTGTCCTTAAACCCTAACCAAGAAGAGTGACATGATCAGGGAACAACGAGGAGCTATGAAGGGTTTGAGATGGAAGCATGTTTCCCCACAAAGTTGCGAGAAGCTTGGCTGACGTCGTTATACCCTAACCTGCACGCAACAGTGGCATGCAGATGCAAGACTTGCTGTGGGTCGCAGACATGGCCAGCATGAACCAGCCCTCTTGGGCGCAAGCTGGGGACCGCCCTGAGTGCAGGAAGAGGCGTCGGAGGTAGGGGCATCATCCCTGATGGTCGTCGGGCTTTGGAGAGGAAGGGGCGCGCACGTGTTTGCTGCACAATGGCGGCTAGGGCAGCAGGTATCGACCTGCTCAAGGTTGAAGAAAGGGAAAGTGGCACTTGATGGATATGCCCTTCACGGGATTAAAGAATTGCCAACTTAACCAGGGGTAAGAACGTCTTTTCGAAATGTTTTCCCAAAGCAAACGTGTTGCATGTATAGAGGCTACGTGGCGCCTCCCTATTGGCCCAAAATAAGTTTAATTTGCAAAATTCATATCTCATTAACCGTAGCTTGGATGAATATGCATAATATATGAATTATACTCAGCAGAACATGAGGAATCCATTAAAAATATAATTGAATCTTGATTCTAATTGAAATCCGACAAGAAATGGAAGTTATCAACTTTAATACTTTAATGATTAAGAAACCCTATTTTGAGATGATTAATGTGTCTAGTAGGGTTTAAGGGGATGATTAAAGTTGGTATTAACATGTTAATGATAAAAAGGAACATTAGGAATGAAAAGGATGAATTTTGCATGTAATTGGTTAATTTAGAGTTTTATGTGCATAAATATGCTTTAATGGGCCTTGAAACCCTAATGATGATAATGGTGACTTTTCATAACTTTAATTGTTTAAAATCATGATTAAAGTCGAAATATGATAATTCTAAGCTATTTTGAGTATAAAGATTCTTAATTGAGAATAAATACCCTTAATGTAGTAATTAGGGTTTTCTAATGAATAAAAGATAGAATTAATGGCAAATCGAGTTCGTATGTGAATTAGACAATAATGAACTTCGAATTGATGATAAATGAGCATAATGATCTTGTCATGAATTAAAAAGATAAAAATGGTAGATTTGATGTAAAAGGGGCTCAATGGGTTTAATTTATGGTTAATTTTTCTTTTCCTAAAATCAGGGTTATATGTTAACCTTAATATCTTTCATGAAGAATAAATGAGATAATTAGGGTTTGCGAGTAATTGTATAAAATTGGGGTTTAAAATAGTAAAAGAGAGGTGGAACCCTAATTGCAAAGGAAACCCTAAAAGTGGACTAGAAACCCTAGGAAGCGAGCCAGGTTTAATGGATCTTGATGACATGAGTAATAATAGGAAATTGCATGATTATTTCAGGATCTTGATATGTGTGCTTGCTTGCTTGGATTTCTTATTGCATGGATTATTCTATCTCAAAATCAGCCTGACAGGTATGTGGTTATTCTTATGAATATCTCGAGTTAGTGTTCTAAGGTTTTCCGAAGTTTTCATCGATGTCATGAATTAATTGTTGGATGAATTTAATTCATGCAAACTATAATGTGGATATTACTATCACATAAGAAATGTGCCTACTAGCTCAAATCTTGGTCCCCTCTGTTGCTTAATAGTTGACCTAGTACATGGCTACCTATGGGGTAGGTCCATCAGGCCATTTGATGACTTAGTACATGGGTAACAATGGGGTAGGTCCATCAAGTCACATTGAGTTAGATATTGGGCTACCTTCAAGTAGTGACATGCAACTCTATTACCTTAGGTATTGGCTACCTGTAAGGTAGGACCATGGGGGTAAGAATCTACCTAAAAGAGAGGTAGCATAAAAGTCCATTGTAGGGACATCACAGAGTTGGGGGATAGGTAAGGATTGAGTAGTATGGCTTAAAATGTAATCTTGGTTGTTAAATGATTATGTTGTTAACATATTTGCACATTATTTGTTTCCCCCACATACCAATATATTTCGATATGCTGACCGACATTTTGTTTGTCGGTGTTTTAGGTACAACCCTGAAATGAACCAACAGTAAAGTGACACATTATGAAAATAGAACATAAAGTGCAAGGAGTATTAGATAGAGTAGATTCAAGCTTGGATAGATAGATTTCCAAAGGTTTTAAAAGGTATGCAAAGTTTTATTTTATACCAGTTTTCAGTTTAGTTGGTAAAATTTATTAATTGTTATTGATTATTTGTCGAACCTTTGATCTGGGTTATTGGTTAATGGATCTGACCTTTCAGTCTCCCTTAATTGGGGGTTATCGGGAGGCGGGGTCGTTACAAGAGTGGTTCCAATCTCCAAACTAGGAGACAATCAATCCACTACCTAGAGAGGTCAAGTTCTAGAACTTTGCAACCCATGTGTACTTATATTCCATCATAAGAGATACAAGGAGATCACCATACATCCAAGGACTTACCTATTCAATACAAGAGTCTTTCACCTACACAAGGACTTACCCACTTGATCAAGTTGTCCTCAGCCTCCACTAAGGACTTACCCACACTTGCATCAAGTCTTTAGCTTTAAAGGAATTACCCACTCTTCTTAAATCTTTGCATTGCCCTTCTCCTTAACCTAGAGAAGATCTTCACACCTTCTTCAACCTTCAATAAGAACAACAACTTCAGCTTCATTGGGAGAAGCTAACTTCAACCATTGCTCTTTGAGAAACAAGATTTGGAAGATGGAAGGACTGAGAGCTTTACAAGATAAAATGGAGGTAGTTCTCTTACAACATGCCTAACTCACTCATAATCACAAAATGCTTTGTAAAAGAGAGAGAGAGAGGAGATCAAAGGGTGGAAACACACCCAACTATAGCAAGGACCAAGGATAGAATGAATGAGCAACCTTAGAATGAACTCCAAGATGTCCTATTTATAGTTGGGGGTGTTCCTTTAATTGTGGGATCATATAAGAAAAAAAATAGTCATTTTACAACTTGCAACATATCTATTTTGGTTTCTAACAACTCTCCAATGGTGTCACTTTTTCTATGTTTTCCATACTGTACATTCAGTCGAGTTTCAATAAAGATAACTTGATCGATCCACTAACCGACAAAGCCAATTTTCAAACTATCGATCGTTTTTCTTGGGAAACTTGACCGATGAGTTAAAATCAATTTTGGTCAGTCAGTCAGTCGGTCGAGTTTTATGAATGTGCAACTCAATCGATTGATCTATTTCTAAAAATCCATCATTGATTGGTCGAGATTCAAACTTGACCAACAAAGTTACGTTGAAACATTTCTCAAAATGGTTTTAGAGTGACCAAACATTGGAATTAAGCGTCCCTAATTTTTTTCTCATCTTAGTTACAAGTCATATCATCAATACAAGTGATTACAAAAATATTCTAAGGTGGTTTGGAGTGATTTCCCAAATTGCACACTTGCATTGCTTTTGACTTGAACTTGGACAAGCTAGGACCTATGTAATTTGATCCTTTTCATGTACTTAAGGCCTAAAATCAATCTTAAACAAACATATTAGATACCTATAAATGGAATGGTTAAGTTATTATCAAAATATGGACACTGAATAACTCTCAAGTCAACAAGAAGGAGATCTAGTAGGTCGTCATGTGCTCAAGCTCATTGGGTATGTGGAGAACCTATCTAGAATGGGGTTCCCCTTGTCAAGAGTTGGCCACTGTTGTGATTCTGTAAATTTTGCTAGAGTCATACAGTTAGTTTTTCGTTAACTACAACATGAAGGAATTTGAAAAGTCATTGACAGAGTTACTAGGCATGTTGAGAACAGTTGGGGCACAAATGAAGAAAGACAAGCCCAAGTCTGTGATGATGATTAGCAAGACAAAGGGAAAGTCTAAAGGCAAAGGAAAATCTAAAAAGAGTTCTAAAGCTAGATAAAATACCAATTCTTTAGATATGAAGGCAAAAGGAGTAAAGAAGGGAGGCAAATGTCACCACTGTCACGAGGTTCAACACTGGAAGAGGAATTTCTGTCTCTTCCTAGAGGAAATAAAGAAGAAGAAGGAAGATTCAGAGGCCTATACTTTATGTATAAATGTTATAAGATAAATTTGAATACTTCTTCATCTTGGTATGTAATACTGGATTTAGATCTGACATACGTTAATGTTCAAGATCTAATAAGAAATAAAGCCTTTATGAAAGGATAAGATAGACTGTGATGTGCAAGAGTTGCTGCTACTTTAGTCTGCATTTAGAATTTATCTTAGCCCATTGGGAATGTACTATATTAGTTGAACTGCTATTTCATTATGCCAATAAATAGAAATATTTTACTTTATGCGTCTTGTAAGGACAAGTATGATTATAATAAAGAGTTTTTAATGCTTCTATTCCAAATATTCAATCATGTATGACAATGCCCCAAATGTCTTATGATATTTATGTGATTGGATCAAAAGAGGAATGGTCATAACATAAATACCAAAGGATTATAATTGATAACTCAAATAATCTACAATAAATAGCATTGTCATCTAGAGAACATATATGAGAAATGCATTTCTAAAATTCATATTGATGTTTTTCTAGACTCTTTTTGGTTATTAAATCAATAAGAGACATGAAAGTATTATATATGAGCAACATGACAAACCACATCTCACTAGGTGTAGTGGGAGAATAAACATTCTACAAGGAATGTATATAATGATGTACAATGACCTTTGGAGTAAATGCTATAGATAGTTGTTTGCACTTCATTACATTTACTAATAATATGGTGATATGTATTAAGTAAAATACAAATATCTTGAAATGTTCAAGAACATTACATATATAAAGTACACAATTTCTTGAAGGGTATTGAGATACTTTGATATGATCAAAATTTGAATACCTTACAAGGACAGTTTGAGGCCCTTCTGGAGTAAATGTGAGAGTATATCACAATTAAATCCAACTGAACATGATGATGTGTCAGAAACAAGGAATCACATCATGATGAGTCGTGACATGATTATCATTTAATCTAATCTTATCAGTTCCTTTAGAAAAATTCTTTAACACTAAAATGATGTACCATCCAAATGGTTTTAATGGACAACATATGAGATATGTTATGGGAATGTCTTGATATGTCCTAAAGATTAAGGATGAAAACCTATATGAAGAAATTAGTTTCTTGGAAAGGGTTTATCCAAAATTATAATTTGTTGAACAATACTTATATGAAACCAATGACAAAAGTGTTTGTTTCTAGATGGATGAGTTCCATTGGAATCAGTGAGAGTGAAGTAGAACTCAAAATGCTCGAATTCAACATAGAACAATTTAACCATAGGAGGCACAATGAGAACAAAGAGAGTCACACGTGGTTGTGGAATCTCAACTTCTTTGATGTAACAAACAAAACTGACAGTTTAGGTAAAGCATGTCTAAGATTAAGAGATTGTGAATCCTATAACTCAGATAAGTTATGATTTGGTCATAAGATGATGAGCCAAAATTAATAAGAACCATTGAGGGACAAGAATGTGAGTAATGACTTGAGGCCATTATATCCAGAATGGAATCCATGAACACAAATAAGGTATGTCCTTGGTGATGCCACCTAGAGGGGTAAAACCCAAAATGTGTAGTTGGGTTTTCATAATGAACACCTAATGGATGACATAAAGGATAGATCGGTTGAAAGGCTTTTCAAATTAGTTCAAAGTGTTGAACATGATGAGATCCCTTTAACAATGAATGTGCTTGTTATTGCAGCTTGTTGAGACTATGTGATTTGGCATATAAAGTCCAAAACCACATTCCTTAATAGGAATAATTAAGAGGATGTGTATGTGACACAACATGTAGGTTTTATGACTCCATTAATGAAGATAAAGTCTATAAGTTACAATGTTAAATCTAGAGATTGAAACAAGCATCTCAGAACTAGATTTTTTCTTGACAAGATAGTCAAAGAGTTTGACATGAGTCAAGATAAAAGATGAAATTTGTGATAACAAAAGATTTTGTGGGAGCATATGTATATAAATATTATACATATGGATGAGAAATGACATTTCAATACTGAGTATTAAAACCTGTCATGGAAATCACCTTCATCATTAAGGATTAGGTGAAACGTCCTATATGATGGGAATCATGATCTATAGAGATAGTTCTGAAAATATCTCAACCTAATGATGAGCACATATATTGTTGAAATGTTGAAAGGGTTCAACATGAAGGATTCTATAAGAGAGAATCTATCCATAAGGATCAATTTCTTATGAATCTATGTTCCAATTCTTATGAAGAATGGAAGAGATGACATATGCATTTGCATTTGGATCTATCTGCAATATAGTGTATTTATTCCATCATCTTGTTTGTATTCGACATGACAAGAACATATTAGTCATAACCAATGAATGTCACTGGAATGACATAAACAAGATCCATTAGTACTTGAGAAGCACTAAAGGATTTGTTTTTGCTAGAATATGGTAATAAGGAAGAGTTGGATGTAGTTACATAGATGAAAGCTTTCAAAATGATAGAAAATGATCACAACATAAAAGTGTGTGTCTAATCTTAGAGAAGAGTAGTTAGTTGGAAAGAGTTCCGAACTAACAGACCATTAATTTAAAAATTCTACAATTAGAAGCTGAGTATCCTTGTGTTAAGAACACAAGAATGGATACTATATGGATCTAGAAGTTCATATGGGTGAACTTTCTGATGTTACAACCATTGAAAACACATTTAAATACTATGCCAAACAATGGAGCTACTTGTGACAACCACTATCCAACTGATAGGATATCACACTAAACCACATGAGATATGATCCACTGCCAAAAACTTTTTTCCAGAAGGCCCAAGGTCATATATATATTCTGGTTTACTTTATACATACATCGTTCCCTCATATTAAAAAGATATGAGATATAAGGTTTCTTTACCAGAACATATACAAAAGCAATATCACACATTGAAACGCTCTTAGCCAAAATCTCAGACCGATCATAAAACCAGATATGAAACTATCCCCCAAGGACCTATGAGTATAGGGACGACACATATGACTCTATTTCTAATAGACACATAGAAACATACTCAACATGAGCTGTTACTACTATCCTTGTTGCTGCTGCCCGTTCTCGGCTACACGGTCACTACCTCCTTGTGCACATCCACCTAAAAAGTTGCGGGACCCATGGGGTGAGAAAACAGTCCCAACGGGAGATATAACCCTCTACCAACAATATTATTATCACTGTTAAACCTTGATGAAAGAGAGAAGAAGAAACCTTTGTTGAGTTAAACATGTATAACTACTGATTATATGCAAAGAGGAGAAGTCTCATCATCTAAATAGTTCAAATATCTATATTTGAGCAATAGATCACTTAATCACTTTTAAAAGGAATATGAAGAACATGTATAATATTTATCAACAATGACATATAGAAGTAATAACAACCTCATTCAGTGTTTCTGTATTTGATCCTTAAGAAAATATGCTACACGATTGATTAAATCTTTCAACAATCAATCTTATACCCTAAGGAGATGAGGTATACCGCTCATACTCCAACTGACCATTGCTAAGTAGCATAAGTGCCATACAAGGTCCATGGAAGAGATGGACTCCATAACCTCTACTTCCTCGGTCAGTATGATAATGGTAGACACATTATAAGGCAATATTTAATGTAGCTACCCTAGTCATAGATGCTCATCACTATAGAAATATAGTGTGTAGCTTGTTCTCTATTTAGGGTATGATCTTCAGTCATTCCTACTTATGTATATATTGAGTCATGGCATGCAACCATACTCTTCTTTGGGGTATGGCCTTACTACCAATTCCTGATGTTACATTAGAGGTATGGTCTACAATCACACTCTTTTTAGGAAATGTCTCTAAGCCAATCCTAGGCTTGAAGGAATCAATGAGATACTTGACTTGCACCCTCACATATTCAAAAATATGCGCTCCAAGTAAAACTCATTTCAGTATTCAGCAAGTTCCGACACCAAATGGATCTATGACCAGGGCAACTACATTTTTAGTTCTACATGATTAATTAAACAAATTGAAGTGTCTTTTAGCATCCATCAAGTTATAATATACAAACCACAAACAAATTCTACAAAAGAAAGAGGCAAAGTATTACAATGGCATACATCATCATTTAAACTATAAACTAATTTCATATTACTATATCACAGTCAGCCATAAGGCTATTATTATCACGCATCGTCATGGGATATCAATCCCTCATGTCAGTATCAGATGATATTACCTTAATTAGGCATTAAGACCTTACCAGTCCTAAGACCCATCATACCACACTTGTGATTCATTATTATCTCACTATGCATTATTATGCACATAAGCATAACTCATGCCAATCATCACTTATGCCAACTCAATTGTACTATCCATAGAAGCCATTAAAAATTATATTTAGGAAGAGGATATATTAAAACACGTTAAAAACCTTTAACTAAAATGAACAAAGTATCATAAGATCTCTAATTTAGGATTAGGCCTCATACTGATTTCATAAGTATTTGGGTATCAAGCCCTTAGTTCATTATTGAACAATATCACCTCTTACCAGGATTTTTATCATCTTTAGGTCATTAGACCCATATACATCATATTTATTGTGCAAGCATTTCACATGGCTAACAAATCCTTATACAATCTGTATCATGCTAATTCATCATGGTTCATACCTGGCTATGCTCACCATCTCATAATATCTGCATGATTAGAATTTCATGGTGATATCAATATTAAGTAATGGCAATATTATGCAATATAGAGGATCATTCAAATTCCAACCTTCTCATAATTAGTGTTAGGGTTTCCTCTTATAGACACTTAGGGTTTTGAAGTTCATAATTAACAACCACACCCTAATTTTCATCATAAGAGCTATAATATTTCCATAAGTATTCATGCATACTTAATTACTCGCATAAAACATCATTAATTGATTATTAACATGAAATATTACCTTTCTCATATGAGTAGTACAAGTTTCTCTCTCATCCTTAATGGGATATTGATTTTAACATTCTTATTACATTGGTTTAACCTTCATAGGGTTTATCATCCTACACTTTTAAAAGTTCATCCATCTTATTACTTCATAGTGTATAAACTAGTTATAATCAAAGTGTACCGACCTACACTCATCACGGTGTGTCGGCCTACACTCATCAAGGTGTGTTGGCATTCACTCATCAAGGTATATCGACCTAGGTGTATCAGCCTACATACTACACCTTGTGTCAGCATAGACATATGTATTGGTGTCAGCCTAGACACATGTATTGGTATCGACCTAGACACCATTGTTTGTGTCAGCCAATGCACATCAAGTGGTACCAGTTGTAAGGTGCTTGAGGTATATCGGCCATAGTCTATTCTAGGATATCATCCACCCTATTACTTTGTGTATCGACCACATCATCTCATTATGTATCGACCACTCTACCAACTAATGTATCAGCCACTATATCAACTAGTGTATCAACCACTCAATCAACTAGTGTATCGACCACTCTAGGGTTTTGAATGTATCGAGTGAACCCTCATCAACACCTTAATTGCTTTCACCTATTGGCCTCACCAATACTTGGTGTGTCAGTCAAAACCTGAAGGAATGTGTTACCCACACCTTCAAATTGGTGTGTTGGCCTAAGTGTGTTGCCCATCACACTTGTGTCGGGCTACATGGGTATTAGTTTGTGAGTGTATCGGATTATTAGGGTTAGGCTTGGCCATGTCGGCCTCTATACTCAAATAAGGCATCATGGTTTGATACTACATCTTACAAGACATTCTCTTGGTCATGATGACCTAGTGTCATTAAGGCATATCATTTTAATGGTGTCAGGCATATCTGCCTAGCTTCGTCTAGGTCATGACGGATCAACAACATATCGTTTTAGGCATCACAAGTCATGACGACCATCCATATTATAGTGCAAGTATGTGTTAACTTAGTTATCTTCAAGATATCGTCCTTCCCTCATTTGTATCCTTAGGTGACAAGTTAGACAACTACAAGGAGGATAGTCCTACACATGTAACAAACCGATAGTGGATTAGGAACTCATGCATATTGGTTTTCATTCATATACCCTTATATTAGGTTAGGGTTCCATAAACCAATATTGGTATATGCATAGAGGTTTACATCATCTTCAAGCTCCAACCCTTCATCCATTATTAATCTAGTTCATGGACAACAACCCCATATATTCATTAGAATGCATAGAACCATCACTCAATCAAGGAAGGTCGAAATAGAAAAGGAATTATCAAGTATTGCATGGTAGAATGTGAATAATAATAAAGTTGAGTTTAAGTTATATAACCCACCTCAAAATCACCACTAGAGCTTCAAGATTCAAAGCTCCATGTTTCCAAGGTTGAATATGACTTATCAAGAGTCCAAAATTTGATCATAACACCTCTATATGAAAGGAGATACCATAGTAAGGAACTTGGTGAAGAAGGAAAGAAATTATGACCCGAGAAGCATAGTCTTTCTAAGGTTGAAGAAGATCATGGCTTTACCTTAGGCAAGTTGTGTGGCCTTCCCCTTTCTCCTTGAGATCCTAGGTTCGTCCACCAAGCAAGATATGTTAAAGGAGTCAAAAGATTTACTAGGAGGTGAAATGAGGGGTATATATAATAGAGGCTCATGAAAGAGAGTATGTGTAAGGTGTCATCACTATGTGCACTTAGGTGACATGTGTCCATGCATGGTGACACCTTGCAACCAAGATTATCTCGACATGCAAAGATCATGTGGATAATTCAAGGGTGAGATATCAGACATTGGGTATCTTGCTTTATATGATATCACAACTCAATATCACATTATGTGCAATCCGATACAACTTTTGCAAGGAAGTATTAAACTTATAGGATTCACCTATATGGAGTGCTTAGCCAGATATGAATACTTCCAAAAAGTTGCTAAACATATAGGGGACTTCCTACATGGTTTCTAAACCAATAGCTACCCCCATATACCCTTCACAACTTGACACAACTTCATCTAGGGTTAAAGATACACAACATTCTTCGGTTCTTTCACCACCAAGAGTGATATCACTCAACCAAGACTCAAACAAGGTGCCCCTCCTTTCTCTATCTTTTAGGTTACTTTAAGAGATAAAAGGGACACTCTAGAGGTGGTAAATTTCACATCAACCCCATATTCTGGGTACTTTGCAATTTGCACTAAAACTATCATATATAGCTCAATAAGCTATCAAACAGGCTCAAACTTGAAACTTGAGATCTCAATAAGTTTTAATTACTTTTCAAAAGATTAAGACAAGGTTCTAATCATCTCAATTAGGCAAAAATTCTAGGGTTATCCCAAAACCCTAGTTAGGGTCCTTATAAGTTATAAACCCCTAACAAGGATTTCGCCCCCGAAATCCCAGGAGAAAGAAGAGGGATATTACTTATGCATTGCACCTTCAAACTTTCACATAGTTCCTTGATGTTAGGGAAATGTCATAAGACTTGACCAAAAATATTGTTCCTCCATCCAAGGTCAACACATGATCTACTGAACAAGGTACATACTCAACTTATCATCTCCATTATTGGCTGCAAAATCAATCATGTGCCTAGGTGATACTTTCTTAGCTATACAGGAACTATACATACTTATCCTTATTTATCTCAGAGGTCAACTCCTTCTTATGTATCACCTTCTCAACTTACCATATCATATTATAAGATTCTCAAACCTTAAGGTTCACCATACCCTTTTCAAACCTCAGCATGTTTTCTTCCAAAGAAAGACTAGAGATGCATATGTCACTTACTTACAATTACAAGACCTCCCATGCTTCCATTGCGCTACTATGATATGATGATTCAACAAAAAACTCACGTATGATTTGTACCAACATGCCTGCTATTACGTAGACTTCTAGTTGTACTTTCTTTTCAGCTGATCAATATAGAGATTGGAAATTCTACTCATCATTGTACATCCCTTCAGAATCCTCCTTACTTGAAAACCTGATAGGTGTGATCCAAGGGTTTTCACTCAACCTAATGATCTTTACCCAGGCAAATCTTCCAATTGTCTCTTCAACTTATGCATCCTTGTCGATGTCATCTTATGTGGTGCGTAAACTCCTAACAAGTGATACCCATACTATAGGTGGAGTACCAATAGCCAGATTGTTCTCAAAGTTAATCCTTCATATGTAGTTAAAAACTTAATCATCTTATCAAGAGACATATTCTCAGGTTCACACACAACTGGAAATTCTTGGATACTACTATTCCTCACCTTGGTATCTATTAGATGTGCCAAAAACACATCACATATTTATCTCATCCACCCTCTGTTGTTGTTCCCAGACCCAAACATATCAGAAGAACCTTTCTAACATCTTTTAAGTTTCATAAAACATCACTATTCTCAAATTTCACCATCTTGGAACTAAAGTCCAAGCCCTAGCTAATACTTTTCAAGTATCCATCTCAAGGTCACTTGAAAACCATGTATATCAAGTGATATGAGACTTCACTCGAACATCATATCCCTAGAAAGGAAGTATAAAGGAAACATGATTTCCCTTATTATCACAGCATCATCCAGGAATTCTTAATAGGGAGAAGGATATTATCAATTTACCTTGGTTATTATATGAGTTTACACTACTCATGTATCATTCAATTTTTTTTCATCTTGGTTTCCTTGACTTTGGCATAGGATTTGTAAAGATGATTACATGTCATTACTTCTTCTTTGATTTTTGTTCTTCATGTTCATGAAAGTTTTCTTGTTTTACCACATTTTTAATTTCTATATCATGGGAAGGATCATTATTATCTACATATTCTTTTCTGAGAAGAGTTTATCTTCTTTGTTCCATATTTACATATCATAAGAATTACTCTTTATACTTTCTTATATGCATAGGTTGGTCTCAGATTAATTCACGTTCCACTTTATCATAATTTAGAATGTGGCAAGATTTTTGTGTCGTATTTTTGATTTCAAGATACTTTTTAGATTGTATCAAAATGACTACTTGATCAGAGTAATAAAAAAGATATCAATCTAAGAGCCCCATACTTACCTTGTCTTTAATAATCAAATACCTGGCCAGGGTATCAAATACTAAGATTAGGTAGCATGAACTTTATTTTATATCATGTTTCTTACCTTAAACATCTCTTTTTAAATTTTAAAACTTAGTATCTCTGGTTCTCTCCAGATGCCTCTTTTATACCTCTTCCTATTTATATGAATAGAAGAAATTATAAAATAGTTTAGAGAATACTGAAAAAAATATAAATTCTAATCCTCTCCATCTCTTCTCATGCCCTCATAGACTAACCAAAGGAAACTCAACAACAACTATTCTTCTTATGATTAACAGGTAAAATAAGAAGAAGAAAAATCAGAATGAAAAAGTTATATCTAACCTATCACCCCTTGCTAGTCATCTATCGTCTCAGATTGACTCGCAACATGAAGTCTAATTATTTCCTGTTGTCGCCTTTGGCTTTTGGCATTATTGGAATACAACTTCTATAAGTTATGTTGAATCAACCTCGCCTATTGGGTCGTGTCAACCTTTCCTCTTGGACAAAAAGGTCTAGTATGCCCAATATATCCACATCTAAAACATGACTTGTCCTCATACCATTGTCTTGTTGGTTTTGTTACTAATGTAAAGGCTAAGCCAGAAGTAGTTACCGGTGGAACGTTAGGACCTTTTCCCTTCCTTGGTGACCACTGCCCTGATGAATTAGGTGTTTGTCGTACTGGTGGCATGGAAAACTTGGGCTTTTTAGAGATACTAGCCAACTGTTCCTAAGATTGTGTAGGCTTTTCCTTAAAACTCTGTCTATTGATCCTTCTTGGGCATTACCTCCTCAGATGTCCTACCTGTCCACACTTGTGACAAACTCTATTTTCTTGCCATATTTTGGTCTTTCCCGCATTTTTCACTATTTTATCATAACATAGATATTCAAAGGTCTTACTAGAATGAGAAAACTCTATATTGGGGAGGGTGCCCTAGGTGGTATTGCTAGTGTTCGATCCACTATATGCAAAATTGTTATCATAACCTGCCCAACGACATCATGAAAAGTAGGTTTTTTTAGCATAGTGTAGTCCAACTAGGGATTCTCAGGCACTCATTGTCCTCTTTCCTGGTCCCTTGCACCTCCTCCCGGTGCAGCACCACCACTTTCAGCAACACGTTCTAAGTGTTCTCCAGACATCCTTATGTAACTTCCCTGACCTGGGTTATATCTTAACCCTAGAAGTTTTACTTAAGTAAGTCTTTTAGATTCTTGTCTTTATCTTTTGAAAAGTAATTAAGGCTAAATGAGAGCTTATGTTTCAATTTTGGTTCTATTTTAATAATGTTGAAGCAATGTTTTACCGATTTTCGACTAAAGTGCAATTTACCCAATTTAAGGGGTTGCCTTGCAAATGTTACATGATAAATGTTCATCAAGTTTTATAGCATCATAAGAATGAGAATGATGTTGAGGTATGGCTTCCACAAGCCTAAGTTTGAAGAAGGAGCTTGTTTGAGTAATGCTTGTGCATTGAATGCTAGTTTTAGTGTAATTTGCAACTTACCCAAAATCTAGGGTTGAATATGTAAAATACCACTTCAAGAGTGTCCCTATTGTTTCTTGGTATTATTTGGAGAAAATAAAAAGAAAGGGGCGTATTTTTTGAACTACTTTTTAGGAGAGATAATCTTGATAATAAAATAATCAATATTTAAGCATAATTGAAACACTAATTTAATTTGTAGCAAAAATAAATATATCAATTGAAGTTCCCATCAACTAAAAAGGTTTTGGTTGAAATCCTACAATGCAAGGACGTTCAAATGCCTTGAGTTGCACCGAAATAGCCTAAGTAGGTGAAGAAACCCACTCACATTTGTTAATTAAAAAGTAATGTCCACTAAAAATGGATAATAATATTATATTAATTAAGGTGCTTAAGTGATTGCTTTTAATTCAAGGATAAACGAGAGGATATTGAGGATTAAGGGAGTTGTCTTCGGATTCAAGGAAGGGAGCGGGCATGTGGCAAACAAAGTGGATGGATTTTCTTCTACTTTCTCTCTCCTAGAAAATCAATTACATATATTCAATTTTCTCCTTACTTGAAAGGCCATTTTGCAAACCACTTTCTTTCTTTGCTTTGTCCGATGACCAAGGAGCTTAGGAGTAGTTGGAAAACGTTCCCCAAGCTGAAGGTAAGCTCCAAGATCATCTTCAACCTTGAATTGATGGTTGAAATCAGATTTCAACATTGATTTTCTTCTCTTTTCCAACCAATTCTCAACCTTGGCTATCCTTTGCATCCAAAGAGTTGGAAATGAGCCTTGGCTAGTTGAAGGAGCTTCATTCACCATTAGAGATGTGACACATGATGCTTTGAAGCTACTTTGAAGGTGGTTTATATAACTTGAACCCATCAATGTTATTATTGATTTCAATTTCTCATCATATGTTGATCTTTTATTGTCTTCTTGAATAATTGATGAAATTATCAAAGACAAGACAGTAGAATTCGGAGGTCTGAAGCTTGATGATGACGAAATCATCTTAGCACACACCTCAAGAATATCAAGAGAAAATGGTTTCACTTTGTGTTGGTCAAACGGTTTCAAACTGTTTGGTGACCAAACAGTTTCAAAACCGATTGGAGGGCAAATGGTTTCAAACTGTTAGAGACTAAATGGTTTCAATAGGTTCAAGGATTGATTGGTCTCATGACCTAATAACTTCAAACAAATCAAATTCAATTAATTTTTGAACCCTATCTCAATTGGGTTCAAATCCCTAAATCAATTGAGATCATAACCCTAATTTAGAGTTAAACGGTTTCAAACTGAATTGACCAAATGGTCACAAACCATTTGAGGACCAATCGGTCTCAAACCATTTGAGGATCAAATGGTCTCAAACCATTTAGGGTTAATCTATATTCAAATCAATTAAATACTAAACGGTCTCAAACTGTTTAGGGTTAAATGTTTTCAAAATTTATAAGATCAAACGGTTTCAAAATCGATTGAAGGAATTAGGGAAAGACCGTTTGAAGAATTGGATCAGACTGTTTGATGGTATAATAGTCTCAAGACCGTTTAAAGGTGTAGAGAAAGAACATTTAAGGGTATAACAGTCTTCAAACCATTTGAGGTTTTAGACCAAGACCGTTTAATGTCTAATGGTCTTCAAGACCGTTTGGAGGTCTAGTAACTTCAAGACTGTTTGGAAGTCTAGTAACTTCAAGACCGTTTAAAGGTCAAGTAACCTCAAGACCGTTTGGAGGTGTAATCGGTCCAAGACCGTTTGAAGGGTCAATTGGATCAAGCCCGTTTGAAGGTCAAATTGACTCAAACCACGTAAGTACTATTAACTCTATAAGTGGTTGAAGAGTATCTCAAGGTTGATTTCAATGGAAGTACCTCTAAGGTACATAGATGATTAGTGTAATTAGAGTGATTATCACTTGATGCCTATGAAAGTAATAAATCCAATGCATTATGATAAGCATAGGTGCATGTACTTACTGAAAGGTTAAGTCAATTGATTAAGGTATGATGATGATGTGTGTTCCTAGTATATGGAACAATGATAAGTATGATTTAATACTTAAATAATGCTTTGTACTCCAAGATATGTGGAAGCACTGTCTTAGGGGTTGGATTAATGAAGTAATCATAAAACTCTAATCATTGGAGAATGAGAAACTCTAACACTAATTTTAAGTAATTGGTTGTGAAACCCTAAAACAAGGTGATGCTATGTGAAACCCTAATACATGGTGATGCTATGTGAAACCCTAATACAGGGTGATGTTATGTGAAACCCTAATATAGGGTGATGTTATGTGAAACCCTAATATAGGGTGATGTTATGTGAAACCCTAATATAGGGTGATGTTATGTGAAACCCTAATATAGGGTGATGTTATGTGAAACTCTAATAAATGGTGATGTTATGTGAAACCCTAATTGATAAAAATGGGAAATCCTAACCCTAATGAGGGAATAGTGATGTTATCTCTGTATTGCATATTGTTGATATGTAATTGATATGGTTGTTATCAAGTATACTAACCATGCAAGTATCATGAGATGATAAGCATAATTAGGTATGAGCTATGATATTAATGGGCCTTGTGAGCCATTACTTTATTTGTTGCTTAGTGACAGGTGACAAGAAGTTGAATATGCCTGGTGAACTATGTGAAATGCTTGTGTAACAAGTATCCTGAATACCTTGGTCAGATGACCTGAAGGTAATAGTTACCTGATGGTGGTCACTATGTTAAGTGATGAACTAAGGGTTTGAATACCAAGATCCAGCAAATATGATGATGGTGATGTTGAGGGATGTGAATTCCCAGCAATGAGACAAGGAATTGAGATCCCAATGCTTTATAAAGTTTTGAAAAGTAGTTGAAAGGACTATTGTTTCTTTGTATCATTTGTCATAATAATTCTTGTTTGAAAACGTGACTGATGCTAAAAGAATATGGTAATATACTTAAATAATCAAGTGGAATATTATCATGTAAAGACGTGGCCATAGATCCATCATCATCAGTAGCTGGTGATGGTGAAATGGGTTTACCTACTGGTTAATTCAGAGCATATATTGTTGAATATGTGGGGTTACTCCTAGCCAAAAATAGGAGGATTAGAGTGCAACTTCAGTTGTAGACTCAAGCTATGTTTAAGAGCATGGTGAACAGGCCCATGGCTTAGTGTGACGGAGCATGAATGCGTTCATGGCTCAGTGAGCATGGTGAATTGGCCCGTGGCTCAGATTTACTAGCGCTGGGACCTATACAAAGGCGGGCTAGAGGATGGGTGGCCAATGAGAGCTAACCATGTGACTGATGTCAATTAAGAAAGAGACTATGGTCTTGCTTGTGGTCTCACACTGACCGAGACGGATGAGATCGAGGAGTTCAACTCTTCCTTTGATCTTTTATGGCACCGACTTTGGGTTTCACAACTGAAGGTTAGATCTGAATGGTACACTCACTTCCTCAGGGCATAAGAATGATTGTAAAATGTAATTAGCCATATAACATATTTGCTTAAGGATGAATCACAGAAATCATTGGTTGATGTTACTTTGCTTTTTGTATCCTAAAGTGGATAAATATTATACATGTTCTTCATATTCCTTATTAAAATGAATAGATGATATTGTTCTACTATTCTTAATAATGATTTAATGTTGCTATTCTATAGAGATTACTCTGCTCAGTTTATTACTATTTTCCTGCAATAATAATATTTCTGGTGGAGAGTTATATCTCTCGCTAGGACAATTTCAATTGTCTCACCCTGTGGGATCCAACATTTTTAGGTGGACGAGGACAAGGAGGTAGAAACCCTACAGCAGGGGAAGGACAACAACATCAGGGACAGTAGTGACAGCTCAGGTGGAGATACGAAACGTCACGTCTTGTAAATAAGAGTTCTATGTGTCGTCTATGTACTATCAGGTCCTAGGAGTTAGCAGTTAGTGCTTTTATGATCAATATGAGATTTTGGCATTGAATGCCTCGAGGTTTTATGTTGCTTATGTGTAGATTTAATAGAGAAACTTTTGTATGTAATCCTCGAGAAGAGAAGGTACATGGTATGTACTTTGTGGACCAGAATGTGTATATAATATTTTGGTTCTTGTTATAAGATTTTCCTGGAAATGGATCTCTTTGTAAATGGTTTTAATTTTTAGTGAGTTTTAGTAATCCTCTGCTAATGTTTTCTTCCTCATTAATCAGTAACAATTTTGTGGTCGGGTCGTCTCAAGTTAAGTGGTATCATAGCTTAAGGTTTGATGAGTCTACAGAGACATAGGATTAAGGTAGTTGAGTCTGTTCTAGTGTCTTTAAGTTTATCTGATAGTGACTTTTGCTCTCAGGAGAAGTAGTAAAGCTTGAAGATGGCTAGATCACACGAAGAACATGCTGCTGAAAGTAGTGTTGTTGCACCAGGAGGAGGTGCAAGGAATTAGGATAGGGAAGAACCAGTACCTGAACATCCCCAGCTTGACCAAGCTACACTAGAAAACCCAGCTTTCCATGCTCTGTTTGGGTAGTTCATGGTGACTATGAACATATGGCGGATAGGATGCCACCATCTGCACCTAGGGCACCAACTCACAATGAGGGACATGGAGCTGGCAAGACTTTTGAATGGCTTCGCCGAGTAGGAGCCACGAAATATGCTGGTACAGCTAACCCAACAGATGCATTCTTGTGGCTAACTGAGCTGGAAAAGGCCTTCGGAATTCTTAATATCCCAGAAGCTAAGAAGGTTAGACATGCGGTGTACCTATTGAAGGGGAGTGATGGCCATTAGTGGGCCATAGAAGAAGGCAAAAGGCCAGGTGTTGAAGTTGGATGGGAAGAATTCTGACGTGAATACATTAGTATATATTTTCCCAAGACTTACCTGGATGTGAAAATCTCTCAGTTTGAGCAGATAAGGCAAGGACCGATGAACATTAGTGTGTATGAAGCTAAGTTCATGGAGCTTCTACGATTCTGTCCGCACATGGCTGCTACATATGAGGAGAGGATTCTGTGTTTTGAGAAGGGTTTGAACGCTGATTTGACCACACCCGTATCTACTCTAGAGAATAGAGAGAGGTTTTCCACCTTTGTGGACTCAGTTAGGTGGATAGAAAGGTACGTGACTGAGAAGCGTCAAGCCAGTAGTAAGAAGATGTATACAGAATTCCAAGGACACAGGTCTGAGAGTTTTAAGAAACTAAGGTTTTCTGCACCAACGGAACCACTGAGGTTTAATACCCAGACACAATGGACATCCAACAAGGGTAGAGGTCGTAGTTTACCACCAGAGGGAGCCCACCACTCAGCCTCAATGTCAGTAACAGGACCATCTAGACCACAGCGGGAGAATAGAGTTTGTTACATATGTGGGAAGATGGAACATTTGATGAAAGATTGTTTAGTTAGAGACATGAGTGTAACCCAACCACCGAAGTAGAGTCAACAAGGTTTTCAGAAGCGACAGTTTAGCAGTGGCACTCGAGGATGTAGACAAGCATCCCAAGATGGCTCATCCACATCCAACAACAGGGCGAGTGGTCGACAACCAACAATGGCAAGATTCTATACTATGAATCAGCCGGAAGCAGTGGTTAATCCACGAATCATGACAGGTCAGATGGAATTATTTCATTATGATATGTCTTCATCTTGCTTTGTATCTGTTTTGATTGATCTGGGTGCTACACATTCCTTTATCACTCAAGAAGTGATTCATGACTGCAATATGACTGTCAGTCATAGAGCAGATAATTTGCTATTAAAAACTCCATTAGTTGGATCTGTAGTGTTGTGGGAGGTGTGTTCTTCCTATGTTCTTTCTTTTTTAGAACATAGCATTCAGGTGGATCTTATACCACTTGAGATGCATGGATTCGACATAATTCTTGGAATGGACACCCTAGAAAAGTATAAGGTTGTCTTGGATTGTGGTTCCAAGCAGGCTATGTTCACAGACAATGGTGATACAAGGATCTTTCAGGGGGACAGAAAGATTCTTCCAACCTGTCTAGTGTTGGCTATGGTATCTGAGAAGTTGATGAGACAAGGATGCTTCACATTCTTGGCACATCTGATAGATACCAGGGCAGAGAGTCCTAATCTTTCTGAAGTTCCGATTATTAGGGAATTTGAGGATGTGTTTCCTGAGGAACTTCCAGGTGTTCCTCCACCTCGATAGATTGATTTTGAGATTAATCTAATCCTGGGTATGCAACCTATAGCTCAAACACCATATAAAATGGCACCGGCTGAGATGGCAGAACTCAAGAAACAATTATAAGAGTTGCTTGAAAAGGGTTTTATTCGACCGAGTACTTCACCAAGGGGTGCTCCAGTTCTTTTTGTTAAAAAGAAATATGGGTCTATGCGATTATGCATCGACTATAGACAGCTAAACAAAGTAACCGTAAAGAAAAAATATCCTCTACCAAGGATAGATGACTTGTTTGACCAGTTGTGTGGTGCAACTATCTTCTCTAAAATAGATCTGAGGTCAGGATACCATCAATTAGTTATCAAGGAGAATAACATACCTAAATCAGCCTTTAGAACAAGGTATGGTCACTATGAGTTCATAGTTATGTCGTTTGGACTAACTAATGCACCAGCTGCATTTATGGAACTCATGAATAGAATCTTCCGACCATTCCTTGATCAATTCATAGTAGTTTTTATAGATGATATCCTAGTTTACAGTAGAGATGCTCAACAACATGAACAACACCTTCGTCAGGCTCTGACTTTATTGAGAAGGCACAAGCTATATGCCAAAATCGGTAAGTGTGAATTCTGGTTATCAGAAGTGTCTTTTCTTGGACATGTAATGTCTGCCTCAGGTATCCGTGTTGATCCTAAAAAGGTAGAATCTATCTTGGAGTGGGAATAGCCAAAGACACCAACAGAGATACACAATTTTCTAGGATTGGCAGGCTACTATAGGAGGTGCATTAAGAACTTTAGTTCTATAGCTTTACCCTTAACTAAGTTGACCAAGAAGGAGGTTCCTTTTGTCTGGAATGACAAATGTCAACATTCTTTCCAGTTGTTGAAGGAAAGGTTGACCAGTGCACCTGTGTTAGTGTTACCTGAGAAGGGAAAGGGGTATATTGTTTTCTATGATGCTTCTAAGAACGGTCTAGGATGTGTGTTGATGTAGGATAAACAAGTGATTTCTCCTGTTTCTTGACAACTTAAGAAACATGAAGAAAATTATCCAACACATGATCTACAATTAGTTGCAATGGTTCATGCATTGAAGATCTAGAGACATTATCTCTATGGAGAGACATTCTAGATTTTCACGGACCACAAGAACCTAAAATACATCTTTTCACAGCATGAGTTGAATATGAGACAATGCCACTGGATGGAGTTAATCAAGGACTACGATTGTACAATTGATTATCATCCAGGAAAAGCTAATGTAGTGGCTGATGCACTAAGTAGAAAATCATCATCACCAAACATAGACAAGGCATAGTTGAACTCTTTAGTGTGCTTTAAATGAGACATGTTTGTCTCTTTAAGACAAAACAATGTACATGTTAAAGTATCCTTGTTAGCTGGACTGTTAGCTGAGATGCACATAAAACCTACTTTGAAACAACAGATCAGTGAGGCACAACATGCTAATCCTGTGATTCAGCAGATTAGATTAGAATATGGTAGTGAGAAACGGGATGGTTTTCATGAGTCATATGATGAGGTAGTCTGTTACCATGGTAGGATGGTAGTACCTGATGCCAATGACTTAAGGAAGTTAGTCATGGAGGAAGCTCACTCGTCTATGTATGCAATGCATCTAGGGAGCACCAAAATGTATCATAACTTGAAAGATATGTATTGGTGGCCTGGTTTGAAGAAAGATGTATCTAAGTTTGTTATATTGGTGTCCAGTGTATCAGCAGGTTAAAGCTGAACATCAAAAGCCCATAGGAACAATGCAACCTTTACCTATACCACCGTGGAAATGGGATCACGTGACTATGGACTTTGTGGTTGGTTTACCCAGAACAGCCAAAAGCCATGATTCCATTTGGCTGATAGTTGATAGGTTGACTAAGTTAGCACATTTTCTTCCTATCAAAACAACCTATACTGCTGAGAAACTTGCACAGATCTATATAGATGAGATAGTGTGTTTACACGGGGTTCCAACTACAATTGTTTCCGATAGAGGTCCCCAGTTCATGAGTCGTTTTTGGGAACGACTACATAAAGCTTTGGGTACACAGTTAAGGTTTAGTACCTCCTTTCACCCACAGACAGATGGACAATCTGAGAGGACTATACAAACTTTGGAGGATTTGCTTAGGGCATGTGTCCTTCAGTTTGTAGGAAGTTGGGATATACACTTGAGCTTAATATAATTTGCTTATAATGATAGTTATCATCATAGTATTGATATGGCACCATATGAAGCATTATAAGGTAGACGTTGTAGATCTCCCTTGTGCTGGTATGAAATAGGGGAATATCAACTTTTGGGTCCTGAGTTAGTGCAACAGACAACTGAAAAGATTAAAGTAATACAACAACAGTTAAAGGCTGCACAGGATAGACAGAAGTCATAAGCTGATAAACGGCAAAGACCTTTAGAATTCCAAGTTGGAGACAGAGTATATCTCAAAGTGTTTCCTTCGAAAGGGGTTCTTATATTTGGAAAGAAGGGTAAGTTAGCTCCTAGATTTATGGGGCCTTATCCAATCACTGAACGGATTGGAAAGGTAGCCTATAAGTTGGAGTTGCCACCAGAACTACACAGATTGCATCCATTATTCCTTATATCTATGTTGAGAAAGTGTCATCCTGACACGGAGTTAGTTTTGCAACCTATGGAGGTAGAGTTAAATGAGGATATATCCTATGTAGAAGGACCAGTGTTGATTTTGGATAAGAGAATCAAAAGGTTGAAAAAGAAAGACATAGCTCTTGTGAAATTTCTTTGGAATCATCGTGGTGTTGAAAAACTACATGGGAGCTGGAAGAAGAGATGAGAAGGAAGTACCCTTCTCTTTTCTCTTGATGATTTCGGGGATGAAATCCCTGTTAGGGGTGGATAATTGTAACATCCCTGGCCTGGGTTATATCTTAACCCTAGAAGTTTTACTTAAGTAAGTCTTTTAGATTCTTGTCTTTATCTTTTGAAAAGTAATTAAGGCTAAAGGAGAGATTATGTTTCAATTTTGGTCCTATTTGAATAATGTTGAAGCAATGTTTTACTTGTTTTGGACTAAAGTGCAATTTACCCAATTTAAGGGGTTACCTTGCAAATGTTACATGATAAGTGTTCCTCACATGTTATAGAATCATAAGAATGAGAATGATGCTGAGGTATGGCTTCCACAAGCCTAAGTTTCAAGAAGGAGCTTGTTTGAGTAATGTTTGTGCATTGAATGCTAGTTTTGATGTAATTAGCAAATTACCCAAATTCTAGGGTTGAATATGTAAAATACCACTTCAAGAGTGTCCCTATTGTTTCTTGGTATTATTTGGAGAAAATAAAAAGAAAGGGGCGTCTTGTTTGAGCTACTTTTGAGGAGAGATAATCTTGATAATAAAATAATCAAGATTTAAGCATAATTGAAACCCTAATTTAATTTGTAGCAAAAATAAATATATCAATTGAAGTGCCCATCAACTAAAAAGGATTTGGTTGAAATTCTACAATGAAATGACGTCCAAATTCCTTGAGATGCACTGAAATATCCTAATTATGTGAAGAAACCCACTCACATTTGTTAATTAAAAAGAAATGTCCACTAAAAATGGATAATAATATTATATTAATCAAGGTGCTTAAGTGATTGCTTTTAATTCAAGGATAAACGAGAGGATATTGAGGATGAAGGGAGTTGTCTTCGGAGGCAAGGAAGGGAGGGGACATGTCGCAAAGAAAGTGGATGCATTTTCTTCTACTTTCTCTCTCCTAGAAAATTAATTACATATATTCAATTTTCTCCTTACTTGAAAGGCCATTTTGCAAACCACTTTCTTTCTTTGCTTTGTCCGATGAACAAGGAGCTTAGGAGTAGGAGGAAAACGTTCCCCAAGATGAAGGTAAGCTCCAAGATCATCTTCAACCTTGAATTGATGGTTGAAATCAGATTTCAACATTGATCTTCTTCTCTTTTCCAACCAATGCTCAACCTTGGCCATCCTTTGCATCCAAAGAGTTGGAAACGAGCCTTGGCTAGTTGAAGGTGCTTATTTCACCATTAGAGACATGAATTTTTAAGCTTTGAAGATACTTTGAAGGCGGTTTATATAACTTGAACCCATCAATGTTATTATTGATTTCAATTTCTCATCATATGTTGATCTTTTATTGTCTTCTTAAATAATTGATGAAATTATCATACCCAAGATAGTAGAATTCGGAGGTATGAAGTGTGATTATGATGAAATCATCTTAGCACACACCTCAAGAATATTAAGAGCAAACGGTTTCACTTTGTGTTGGTCAAACGGTTTCAAACCGTTTCGTGACCAAACGGTTTCAAAATCGATTGGAGGGCAAATAGTTTCAAACTGTTAGAGACTAAATGGTTTCAATAGGTTCAAGATTGATTGGTCTCATGACCTAATAACTTCAAACAAATCAAATTCAATTAATTTTAGAACCCTAGCTCAATTGGGTTCAAAGCCCTAAATCAATTGATATCATAACCCTAATTTAGAGTTAAATGGTTTCAAACTGAATTGACCAAACGGTCTCAAACCGTTTGAGGACCAATCAGTCTCAAACATTTGAGGATAAAACGGTCTCAAACCGTTTAGGGTTAATTAATATTCAAATCAATTAAAGACCAAACGGTCTCAAATTGTTTAGGGTTAAACGTTTTCAAAATTTATAAGATCAAACGGCTTCAAAACCGATTGAAGGAATTAGGGAAAGACCGTTTGAAGAATTGGATCAGACCGTTTGATGGTCTAATGGTCTCAAGACCATTTGAAGGTGTAGACCAAGACCGTTTAAGGGTCTAACGGTCTTCAAACTGTTTGAGGTTTTAGACCAAGATTGTTTAAGGTCTAATGGTCTTCAAGACCGTTTGGAGGTCTAGTAACTTCAAGACCGTTTGGATGTCTAGTAACTTGAAGACCGTTTAAAAGTCAACTAACCTCAAGACCATTTGGAGGTGTAATTGGTCCAAGACTATTTGAAGGGTCAATTGGTTCAAGACCGTTTGAAGGTCTAATTGACTCAAACCATGTAAGTACTAATAACTCTATAGGTGGTTGAAGAGTATCTCAAGGTTGATTTCAATGGAAGTACCTCTAAGGTACATAGATGATTAGTGTAATTAGAGTGATGATCACTTGATGCCTATGAAAGTAATAAATCCAATGCACTATGATAAGCATAGGTGCATGTACTTACTGAAAGGTTAAGTCAATTGATTAAGGTATGATGATGATGTGTGTTCCTAGTATATGGAACAAAGATAAGTATGATTTAATACTTAAATAATGCTATGTGCTCCAAGATATGTGGAAGCACAGACTTAGTGTTTGGATTAATGAAGTAATCATAAAACCCTAATCATTAGAGAATGATAAACCGTAACCCTAATTTGAAGTAATGGGTTGTGAAACCCTAATATGTGGTGATGCTATGTGAAACCCTAATACAGTTTGATGCTATGTGAAACCCTAATACAAGGTGATGTTATGTGAAAACCTAATATAGGGCGATGTTATGTGAAACCATAATATAGGGTGATGTTATGTGAAACCCAAATATAGGGTGATGTTATGTAAAACCATAATATAGGGTGATGTTATGTGAAACCCTAATATAGGGTGATGTTATGTGAAACTCTAATAAATGGCGATGTTATGTGAAACCCTAATTGATAAAAATGGGAAATCCTAACCCTAATGAGGGAATAGTGATGTTATCTTTGTATTGTATATTGTTGATATGTAATTGATATGGTTGTTATCAAGTATACTAACCATGAAGGTATCATGAGATGATAAGCATAACTAGGTATGAGCTATGATATTAATGGGCCTTGTGAGCCATTACTTTATTTGTTGCTTAGTGACAGGTGACAAGAAGTTGAATATGCCTGGTGAACTATGTGAAATGCTTGTGTAACAAGTATCCTGAATACCTTGGTCAGATGACCTGAAGGTAATAGTTACCTGATGGTGGTAACTATGTTCAGTGATGAACTAAGGGTTTGAATACCCAGATCCAGCAAATATGATGATGGTGATGTTGAGGGATGTGAATTCCTAGCAATGAGACAAGGGATTGAGATCCCAATGCTTTATAAGTTTTGAAAATTACTTGAAAGGAGTATTGTTTCTTTGTAGCATTTTTCATATTAATTCTTGTTTGAAAACTTGATTGATGCTAAAAGAATATGGTAATATACTTAAATAATCAAGTGGAATATTATCATGTAGAGCCCTGGCCATAGATCCATCATAATAAGTAGCTGGTGATGGTGAAACGGGTTTACCTACTAGTCAATCCGGAGCGTATATTGTTGAATATGCGGAGTTACTCCTAGCCGAAAATAGGAGGATTAGAGTGCAACTTCGGTTGTAGACTCAAGCTATGTTTAAGAGCATGGTGAACAGGCCCATGGCTCAGTGTGACGGAGCATGAATGCGTTCATGGATCAGTGAGTATGGTGAATTGGCCTGTGGCTCAGATTTACTAGCGTTGGGACCTGTACCAAGGAGGGCTAGAGGATGGGTAGCCAATGACAGCTAACCATGTGACTGACGTCACTTAAGCCAGAGACTGTGGTCCTACTTGTGGTCTCGCACTGACCGAGATGGATGAGATCAAGGAGTCTGACTCTTCCTTTGATCTTGTATGGCACCGACTTTGGGTTTTGCAACAGAAGGTTGGATTTAAGTGGTACGGCTCACTTCCTCAGGGCATAAGAATGATTGTAAAATGTAATTAGCCGTATACCATATTGGCTTCAGGACGAATCATGAAAATCATTAGTTGATGTTAATTTGTTTATTGTATCCTAAAGTGGATAAATATTATACATGTTCTTCATATTCCTTATTAAAATGAATAGATGATATTGTTCTATTCTTCTTAATAATGATTTAATGTTGCTATTCTATAGAGATTACTCTACTCAGTTTATTACTATTTACCAGCAATAATAATATTTCTGGAGGAGATTTATATCTCTCGCTGGGACAATTTCAATTGTCTCACCCCATGGGATCCAACATTTTTAGGTGGACGAGGATGAGGAGGTAGAAACCCTACAACAGGGGAAGGACAGCAACATCAAGGACAACAATGACAACTCAGGTGGAGATACTGACTATCATGTCTTGTAGATAAGAGTCCCATGTGTAATCTTTGTACTCTCAGGTCCTAGGAGTTAGCAGTTAGTGCTTTTATGATCGATCTGAGATTTTGGCATTGAATGCCTTGAGGTTTTATGTTGCTTATGTGTAGATTTAACAGAGCAACTATTGTATGTAATCCTTGAGAAGAGTAAGTACATGCTATGTACTTTGTGGACCAGAATGTGTATATAATATTTTGGTTCTTGTTATAAGAGTTTCCTAGAAATGGATCTCTTTGTAAATGGTTTTAATTTTTAGTAATCCGCTGCTAATGTTTTCTTTTGCATTAATCAGTAACGGTTTTGTGGTTGGGTCATCTCACCTTAGGCTTTATCCTTTCTTCTGCATGAGCAGAAGCCACTATTTGGCATAGTGCAGGACACTTAGAATAGACTCAACATCCTTACTCCTATGTACCTATAGACTCAATGAACCTATATCTCTTATACCAAAATTGTGACAACTGCTATCCAACTGATAACAATATCACACCAAACAAAATGAAAATGACCATTAATAATGAATTACCAAAAATCACTAAAAATCAAAATCATTTCCCATAATGGTCCACTGCAAGAAACTTTTTGCCAGAAGGCCCAAGGTCATATATATATTCCAGTTTAATTTGTACATACATCATTCCCTCATATTACAAAGATATGAGATATTAGTTGCTTTACCATATCATATACAAAAGCAACTTTACATATTGAGGTTATCTTAGACAAAATCTCAGACTGATCATAAAACCATATATGAAACTATCCCCCAAAGACTTGAGAGTAAAGGGACGACACATAGGACTCTATTTCAACTAGACACATAACAACACACTCAACCTGAGTTGTTACTATTGTCCTTGCTAATACTTCGTATTCTCGGCTACACAGTCACTACCTCCTTATGCACGTCCTCTTAAAAAGTTGTGGAAACCACAGGGTGTGGCAACAGTCCCAGTGGGAGATATAACCCTCCACCAGCAATATTATTATCACAATTAAACCTTGATGAAAGAGAGCACAATAAACCTTTACTGAATTAAACATGAACAAGTACTGATTATATTCAAAGTAGAGAAGTCTCATCATCTAAATAGTTCAAATATCTATAATTGAGAAATAGATCATTTAATCACATTTAAAAGGAATATGAAGAACATGCATAATATTTATCAACTATGACATACATAAGCAATATCAATCTCATTCAATGTTTCTATATTTGATCCTTAAGAAAATATGCTACACGAATAATTACATCTTTCAACAATCAATCTTATGCCCTGAGGAGATGAGGTATATTGCTCATACTCCAATAGGCCACAACGAATTAGCATCACTGCCATACAAGGTCCATGGAATATCCGAACTCCATGACCTCTACTTCCTCAATTTGTACAATAATGGAAGAGACATTATAAGTCAATCTACAATTTAGCTAGCCTGGGTATAGAGGCTCATCTCTATAGAGATATAGCATGTAGCATGTTCTCCGTTCAGTGTATGACCTTCAGTCATTCTAGCTTATGTATATATTGAGTCATGGCCTGTAGACACACTCTTATTTGGGGTATGTCCTTACTTCCAATTCCCAATGTTACATTAGTGCTATAGCCCACAACCATGCTCTTTTTAGAAAATGGCTCGAAGACAAAACTGGGCTTGAAGGAAGCAAGGAGATACTCGACTTGCACCCTTGCATATTCAAAAATATGCGCTCTAAGTAAAACTCATTTCACCATTCAATAAGTTCTGACATCGAATGGATCTATGGCCAATGCAACTACATTTTTAGTTCTACTTGATTAATTAAACCAATTGAAGTGTCTTTTAGCATAAATCAATTTATAATGTACAAACCACAAACAAATTCTATAAAAGAAAGGGGAAAAGTATTACAATGGCAGATATCATCATTTAAACTATAAACTGATTTCCATTACTTCATATTACTATATCACTGTCAGCCACAAGGCTATCGGTATCACACATCATCATGGGATATCAATCAATCATATTAGTACCATAGGATATCACCTTAATTAGGCATTAAAACCTTACCAGGTCCTAAGACCCATCATACCACACTTGTGATATATTATTATCTCACTATGCCTTATTATGCACATAAGCAACTCACACCAATCATCACTTATGCCAACTCAATTGTACTTGCCATAGCAGCCATTAACCATTACATTTAGGAATAGGATATATTAAAACACATTAAACACCTTTAACTAAAATGAATAAAGTATCATAAGATCTCTAATTTAGGATTAGGCGTCATACTAATTTCACAAGTTTTTGGGTATCAAGCCCTTAGTTCATTATTGAACAATATCACCTGTTACCAAGCAACCATCATCTTTAGGTCATTAGACCCATATACATCATATTTATTAAGCAAGAATTTCACATGGATCACAAAGCCTTATGTAATTTGTATCATGCTAATTGATCATGGCTCATACCTGGATATGCTCGTCTTCTCATAATATCTGCATGATTAGACTTTCATGGTAATATCAATATTAAGTAATGGAAACACCATGCAATATAGAGGTTCATTCAAATTCCAACCTTCTCATAATTAGGGTTAAGGTTTCCTCTTATAGACAATTAGGGTTTTCAAGTTCATAATTAACAACCACACCATAATTTTCATCATTAAGAGCTATAATATTGAAATAAGTATTCCAGCATACTTAATTACTCTCATAATACATCATTAATTGATTATTAACATGAAATATTACCTTTCTAACATGAGTAGTACAAGTTTCTCTCTCAATGGGATATTGATTTCAACATTCTTATTACATTGGTTTAACCTTATTAGGGTTTATCATCCTACAATTATTAAAGTGCATCCATCTTATTAATTCATAGTGTATCAAGTAGTTATAATCAAAGTGTACTGACCAACACTCATCAAGGTGTGTCGGGTACACTCATCAAGGTGTGTTGGCCTTCAGTCATCAAGGTGTATCGGCCTACATACTAAACCTTGTGTTGGTTTAGACACATGTATTGGTGTTGTCCTAGACACATGTATTTGTATCAGTCTAGACACCATTGTTTGTGTCAGCCAAGGCACATCAAGTGGTATAGGTTGTAAGGTGATTGAGGTATATCGACCATAGTGTATTCAAGGATATCGGCCACCCTATTACGTTTTGTATTGGCCACATCATCTCATTATGTATCAACCACTCTATCAACTAATGTATCAGCCACTCTATCAACTAGTGTATCATACACTCTATCAACTAGTGTATCATCCACTCTAGGGTTTGGCACTTATTGGGTGAACCCTCATCAACACCTTTATTCCTTTCACCTATTGGCCTCACCACTACTTGGTGTGTCAGTCTAGACCTCAAGGAATTTGTTGCCCACACCTTCACATGGTGTGTCGGCCTAAGTGTGTCACCCATCACACTTTTTTTGAGCTAGAGGGGTATTGGTTTGTGAGTGTATAGGATTACTAGGGTTTGGGTTTTCCATGTCGACCTCTATACTCAACTAAGGCATCATGGTTTGATACTCCATCTTACAAAAAATTCTCTTGGTCATGATGAGCTGGTTTCATTAAGGAATATCATTTTAATGGTGTCAAGCATATCGGCCTAGCTTCTTCTAGGTCATGACGATCAACAACATATCATTTTACGCTTAACAAGTCATGATGACCATCCATATTATAGTGCAAGTATGTGTTAACTTAACCATATTCAAGATATCGGTCTGCCCTCATATTTATCCTTAGGTGACAGGTTAGCTAACTACAAGGACGATAGTCCTATACATGTAACAAACTGATAGTGAATTAAGAACTCATGCATATCAGTTTTCATTCATATACCCTTGTATCAGGTTAGGGTTCCATAAAATATTATCAGTTTATGCATAGAGGTTTCCATCATCTTCAAGCTCCAACCCTTTGTCCATTATTACTCTAGTTCATGGACAAAAGCTCCATATATTCATTAGAACTCATAGAACCATCACTCAATCAAGGAAGGTAGAAATAGAAAAGGAATTATCAAGTATTGCATGATAGAAGGTGAATAATAATAAAGTTGAGTTCAAGTAATATAACCCACCTCAAAATCACCACTAGAGCTTAAAGCTTCAAAGATCCACATTCCTAAGGTTGAATATGACTTATCAATAGTCCAAGACTTGATCATAACACCTCAATATGAAAGGAGATACCATAGTAAGGAACTTGGTGAAGAAGGAAAGAAATCATGAATCGAGAAGCATAGTCTTTCTAGGGTTGAAGATGATCATGGATTTACCTTGGACAAGTTGCTCGGCCTTCCGCTTGCTCCATGAGCTCCTATGGTCATCCACCAAGCAAGATATGGTAAAGGAGTCAAAATGTTTACTAGGAGGTGAAAAGAGGGGTATATATAGTTGAGGCTCATGAAAGAGAGTATGTGTAAGGTGTCATCATCCTGTGCACTTAGGTGACACATGTCCATGCATGGTGACACCATGAAACCATGATTATCTCAACATCCAAGGCTCTTGTGGATAATTCAAGGGTGAGATATCGGCCATTGGGTATCTTGCTTGACAAGATATCACAATTCAATATCACATTTTGTGCAAACTGATACAACTTTTGCAAGGAAGTCGTAAACTGATAGGCTTCACCTATATAGGGTGCTTAGCCAAATATGAATGCTTCCAAAAAGTTTCTCAACCGATAGGAGACTTACTCCATGGTTTCTAAACTTATATGCACCCCCATATACCCTTCACAACTTGACACAACCTCATTTAGGGTTCAACATACTCAACATTCTTTGGTTCTTTCACCACCAAGGTTGCTATCACTCAACCAAGACTCAAGCAAGGCGTCCCCTCCTTTCTCTCTCTTCTAGGTGATTCTAAGAGAGAAAAAGGACACTCTATAGGTGGTAAATTTCACATAAACCCTATATTCTGGGTACTTTGCAATTTTCACTAAAACTATCATATATAGCTTAGTCAGCCTTCAAACAGACTCAAACTTGGAACTTTAGCTCTCCTTAAGTCTTAATTACTTTTCAAAAGACTAAGGCATCATTCTAATCATATTACTTTGGAAAAACTTCTAGGGTTATCCCAAAACCCAAGTCAGGGTCCTTACACTACTGGTTAGGAAAGGAATATCATATAGAATATTATGACAATTGCATCTTATACGACATATCATACAACAAAGAGATGTAAAACACAGAATATACTGACTACAGAAAATGTGTTTCTAACCCACTAGATTCACACTTGCATAGTAGAAACATGATGGACATTTTTAGGTCACTGAGAATGAGATTCATGGGTGATTGGCTCTAAGTGCAAGTGGGAGTCTGTTGGTATGTATGCCCAGAGATCCAATCATATGATGATTGTGATGACATATTATATAAATGTTTAACTAATAATAAAGGAAAGCTTCCAATTCATTTAATTTCACTCAGTTATGAGATAATGAGGAAACATAATGCATTTCTAAAGAATGAAATTAGTCAATGACGTATGTCTTTAATTATGTGACTTGAACAATGAGATCATACATATGTTAAGAGTATGTATATTTTTATTATGTCCTTGGTCAGATGTTACTGTGGAAGGCTGATAAACATCACTAACACATATGAATAGAGTGTGTGTTGGTTGATGATAGAATCTCATCACTTGTGATATGTGATATCAATCCAAGCACATAGATATTGTTGGGAACAATGTATCGGTAGACCCGCCTTGAGAGTGACTCATGGAAACCATACATGGTGGTCATAATCATCGCTCACAGTGAAGGTGGTGATTGTGCCTCTTAGACCTAAAGTCACTTCACTCATCACATGTCATTCGAATTGATTTGGCATCATCCACCCTAATCCTGAATAGGTGTTGCTATAAAGGTGATGATTGGGTGCACTTTGACATGTGAAGATAACTGTCAGTAATGTATATGGGATTTATCCCTCTTGTAGGAGTATGATATCATGGCCATTTGATAAGTGAGACTAAGAAAAGCATGCACATGCACATGTGAATCAATATATGATATCCAGGTCACATATATCTTAGACAGTTTCTCTAGATCAGGGAACATGGATTGAACATTGAAAGGATGATGATTCCATCCTCACGTTCATTCCAGATTTCAAAGACAATGGAATTAGACAATCACTATAGCACCTGACACATATCGTAGCTTGAAGTTTTTCTACAACTTTCCAAATTATTTAGGTAGCAACGATGTGTGACTAGGCACCGATCTTTGCTTATGATGTCATAAATTAGTTATGAACATTCAAAGACAACATAACATGGAACCTATGGGGTCACACACATAGGATAAACCTAGAAGAGGAGTTTAATCATGAATGATAATTAAATTTATGGCTAAAGTGTTCATATATTCAATTTAAACAACATTGGTTGAAAATTTACTGGATGGACAATTGAACCAACCAATTCAAGTGTTGAACTAATCATTCTAGTGTGTCAGGTCAATAAAACCAAGTTTAGCAATTCAGGATAGTGAATTGACCGGTTCAAGAAGTGAACTGATGGGCTCAGGTTGTGAACCAAGTGGTTGGTGGTTCAATTTGGTTGATTTAAGGATTTATGTTGATGTCATGTTGTGCTTAAATCAGATCTCAATTTCCGATACAATTTCCATTGGGAGAATCATGATGAAAATACCAATTCACTAAGTGAACCGATAAACTCTCATGCCAATCAATTGGTTCAATGGTGAATCGACTATTTCTCCTATCACTTGTCATGAAATTTCATTAAATTCAGGTCCCTTCCACTCTCTCAGATTGGGAACTCTGACCCTCCTATAAATAGAGGGGTACTAGGGGATTCTCATATACAACAACTCAATTGCCTCTAACAATTGTTGTCCTCTCTAGTTGTGGTGACTAACATAGAGCCTGAGCAACTCCAACCTAATAAAGGGAGGGATATAAAGAGAGAACAATTGTGGGAGAGAAAGTTGGTGACTAGAACACCAACAAGAGGGACAAATCCTTCCTTTTTGTTCTACTAGAACGATATGAGTTATAGGCAGTCCATGTGGACTTCCATAAAGGGGAGGAGGTTGTTGTCTTCCACTAGGAGAACAACATCAGACTGTTGTCCATGGTGAGACCAGGAGATGCTGCAGACGCCATCCCAGTGCAACTAGGAGAGCTGCACGGCTACAATGAGGAATAGTCATTGGACTTGCTCCAGGACTAGGTATGAACTCGTTAAACCATCCTTCCCATTACTTAGTTGTTGACACAATCTTGTTGTTATGGGGAATACAGACAGAAAATGTATTTTTCCGTAATGTACTCTATGCCATAATTTCCCAACAATAATTCCACACTATTGTATTTTTGAAATTCCTTTTATCAATTAGACTTACAATGATTTAAGGTGTCATATATAGGTCAAAACTATTTCATTGATGGATTAACTAATTAATTATTTAGTTAATTTGTAAAACTTCATGTAGAAGGTTTTTTTAAATTAAAACATTATATTTCTTAACTCCAAATACTCCTAATTTAATCTAAAGTATGGGGAAAGAAATTAATATAAATTAACTCAGTAGGGGTCTAGATAAAGGGGCTTTAACCTATATATCTCGATTTGAGTGTGTTACACGACGCCTGGCTTGATAGTGAGGAAGAAGAAGGCTAAGGGTATAATGACTAACATGCCCTTTAGCATGTGAAATTTTAGTTCACATCTCCATAGACTTCGGTTCGTTTCATCCCTGACTCTGAAATGGTCCTAGGTTATTTAGAATAGGGTAAATGATGAGTTGTTGTGTGAGTGGAATTATGTATTTAATTTTGCAAAAGTTATAGAAAATAATTGACAGGTCAAAATATAATGAAATTATATATAATTTCAATCAGAAAAATGTGTAGAATCCAAATAAAATTGGTTTCATGCCTGATTTTGATCCAAGTGTAAAAATATGGTTCATGCATTAATATAATAACTATGTGATACCCCTATATTTCTTGAAATAATGGATCTTGTTCAATTGATGAAAAATGTTCTAATACAATGGTAAGAGACTATTATGATTATCAATTAACTTTGGGTTACATATAATGCTTAATTAGGTTATATAACTCTAAGGACTCATCCTATTGTAGAATCAATGTTTTTTACTCTTAATCCTAATCCAAACCTATGTTGGACCTAAACCATGATCTAGGGCGTTATTAGTATCACATGAATACAATGGTGACACTTTAGGGTTATGTGTAATTTCAAATCATGTTGATTTCTTGGATATACACTATAGTTGTTTGGATCACATACATGAAGTATACTACATGGTTTCTTAACTAAAGATACATGGTTAATTTATGAATACCTATTTATATTGACTACTGATAATACTTTGAATGCTTTTCTCAGTATCTAATCATTTTATAAAATGCTTGGTTGTTTATTTAATTCCATATAAAATATAATTCCTATGTGTATCTTTCAAAAAATATGAATCTAGGGTTTAGATATACTAAGGGGTAGATCATAGAATTCCAATGATGGATAGATAAACAATTACATATGAGGTGGCATGACAAGCATGGGTTGACTCATTTAAATGAAAATGGAACTTCATATGTGGAACTAGCTTTTTTTTAGTAATATATGTTAATAATCTTATGTGCACATTTTTGTATGCACCCATGTACACAATATAGCAATATATTGAATGCATGTTTTGTTTATCAATGTCTTAGGTAGCTGGCTTATATAAAGATTGAAGATACTAAGACTACAGTGAATGTTTGAAAAATGACAAAGCTAAAGTCAAGGAGGATTAGTTAGATAGTAATTCATGATATATTCTTCCTCATAGTAATAATGTTTTCTGCCAAGTCGCATCTACGTATTGGAAAATTATGTAAAATTCTTTGAGAAGATACTAGTGTTGTTATGTACCAAACAAGTTTATTAAATTAAAGATTTTGATTATTATTTGTTATTTCTTATATATTTCCCCTAGAAAATGAGGTGACGGTACTTGTCCCTATGGTCTTTCTTCAAAGGTGGAAAACTGGGAAAGGGGGTCATCACAAGTGGTCCTAAAAGTGGTGGCATTACCTAATAGAGTGATATATTTGTGCTAAATAAAATGAATTCAAATTAATATTTGGTTGATCAATGGGTTGATCTTGAAGCTAACTGGTGGAAAATTTATTTGGGCCATCGCGAATGATGTCACCATACAGTGCAAAGAAATGAACTTCCTCATTAAAAACATGTAGGAACATTTTGTTCGTTACAAAAAGTGGTGTATGCTCCATTCACCCTACTTTGTTTGGAAGTAATTCCATGCCCAAGGAAGCTATGGATTCAGTTTCATGCCAAATGAAATGGATTTAGTGGAACTTGTTTCCAATGTGGATCACGATTCATCTCAAACCATCATCCAGACTGTAGAAGTGCAAAATGACAGGGAGAATGACAAAGTATTGGACTCACACATTGGACCAAGACTTATTTGGAGTTTTGGGGTTTGACATAGCTGGCAGAAATGGTGAGATGGTACAATAGCATGAGAGGAGCAAAGAATGTTTTAAATCGGTTGTACCCTCCGCATCTAAACATTGTTGTTAACATTGTTAGTTGAGAGATTATTCTTATTTGTATATATGAAGATGATGGTTGTTATACTATATGAAAGATCTTTCTTCCGTGTACATATAGTGAGATGTTCTGGATATCTTGTGTCCTCTAATGTATTAGACTCTGTTTAGACATTCCTTTTTTGGTGACCAACAGAACCCACTCTGGGCAAGCCCGACATGGTAAACTCTCAAGGCATGAGACAGTGTGGTTCGGTCACCCCCTCCCGTGCCAAATTAGTGTGGATTTCCATTCTTAAAGTGCCTTCGGTGATGTTTGAACCTAGGTTCTACATTGGGACTTACCGAATTCTTACCACCCGGGCTATTCTAGCAGACTATTTAGACATTCCTTGTTTGGTTATCTTGTGAAAATGTGATTTTGTATTATTTAATTGGTTATAGAAAATGAAATTAAAGGTTTATAAATTGGGCCTATAAATGAATGTTTAGTTTTCTAGATATTCAACTTTTATTGTCACCTTCTTTACTTAAAAACTATTTGATTAATATGGATTATATTTTGAATTTTGAATTGAAAAATGTTTGTCAAAATTTATGTATAGATTTGGTGGGTAAGTACGATGTAGGGAGAGGGGTTACTCTCTTAAACATAAACACTTTTGGTTGGTCTAGGTTGAGTTGCATTCTGGTTGGGTCTTCACAAATTCAGGTTAATTAGTTTTTCTACAACTCTTGTCCAGGTCTAGTTGTATTTATGAGTTTAGGTCGGTTAGACTTACAACTCTTGTCTGTAAAGACTTTGAGTTGAGCATGTTCAAATTGGGACAAATTCAGAAAACCTAACCCATGTTTTGCAGGCCTAAGTATAATTGTAATTGAAAATATAATTCCTTTAACAAAATCTAGCACACCAAACATTTAACTTTGGAATACAAGTTGTGATAGATCACCCAAACCAAATGTATATCACTCCCAGAATCCAAGGTTTTTCAAATATGCATTTTTAGAATTTGAATTATTAAAAATTCAAACACCAAACATGCACTAAGGAAAACATAGAGGTCAAAAGCATAAAAATAGGGTGTCGGTAGGTAACTAGGGCCTGATGGCATTTACATAGAATTTTATCAACACATGTGGGATCACCTCAAAGCAAACTTCACAAATCTTTTTCACTTTATACACCTACATGATGACATCACAACTCAAATTGATGTCCTCAATCAAGCCCACATTGTACTATTAAAAAAATGACTCTCTGGGTGCAGTACATCATTTCAAGCCTATTAGCTTCATCAGTTTGTCATATAAAATTATGGCCAAAAAATTGAGCACTGGTATGAATACACACTCATATGATGATATTAGTCAACAAAAATTTTTCTTACTAAAGAAAAAAAACATCCAAGATGCATACATCTTGGTCAGTGAAACAATCCATACCTTTCACATTAGGAAAACTCCCCTTCTAGATATCAAACTAGATTTTGAAAAGCATTTGACAATGTAATTGGGATTGTATTTACAAATTCATAAAAGGATATGGTTTACTATATAGATGGATAAATTGGATAAAGCTTGTATCAACAACAATCACTTTTCCCCATCATCAACAGAACACCTTTCAGCTATTTTCAAAATTCCAACATTCTCCATTAAGGAAACCCACTTTCGCCATCTATCATCACTAGGATGATCAAACTAGGAGTCATCCATGGACCGAATCATCCCCAAATGAATGTAAGGAAAACATTGTTCAATATGTTGATGATACCATCATTTTCATTGGCCCAGCCGATACAAATGACATCAAAACCATTTGTTGGGGTATTCTCTTACATCTCAGGCTTAAGAAATATCTCCATAAGTTGGAGATTATTGGAACTCATGTTATCTCTGAGGAAATGAATCACTATCAATCCCTCCTCAACTACAAGATTGAAAATTTTCATTTCACCTACCTTGAAGTACTTGCTTCCCCTTACCTCTTATAAAAAACCCCATGAAATCCTTTCATGATCACTAGACTCAATAGTCACATTTTCTCTTAAAAATAACATTTCCTCAATCTAGAGGTTCGACTCTCACTCCTAAGTATCTCACTTACATCAATTACCACTTACTACCTCATCTTCATCTACCTCCCAGTTGACATTCTCATCATCATTGATCACTTAGGAGAGACTTTCTCTAGAAGCATTCGGGAAACAAAATTAGCTCGGACCATAGGGACATCAAATGTGCACTATAAATATGTGGAGTTTGAGGTATCATTAAGATCAAAACACATGCTCTATGTCTGATTCACAAGATCACTGTGAAATTCTTCCCAGACAAAATGAGCATTTCGAGAGATCATGTTCCAGATAAATACAAACACAATAAAAATCCTTGGTGGAATATAAAATGTCAAAGAGCCTCGCCTCTTAGGAAACATATAAATCACCACATTTACATTATCTAAAAATATATCACGTTTTACCACACATTACCAACAACATCAAATTCCGCACAGACCCATGGTACCATGGGTAAATTATTAAACAACAAGACATCCAAATGGACATCCCACACCCCATATCAAACAAATAGTAATGCTCTAAATCTATTAGTTAGCCACCATAATAACCTACTTAAGAGAATCACCACACCATTTACTATTTCAAACCACATCTAACATTACATGGAATCTAGAATCCAATTCAAGCAATAACAACACATTGAAATGGGAACCCAAATACTCAACAAAAACTACATATCTCTTCTACACTTACCATGGCCACATGTGCCCTATAATTTTATATGGATAGTTACTTGTCCTCACAAAATTAAACTCCTTATCTGGCTTATCTAGTATGATAAAATATTTACTAATAAGAATACCTAAAAAGAGAGGATTCTAGGATCCTTCCATCTGCCTTCTCTGTTCTCATCATGAATAATCAACTACACATCTATTCATCTGCTATCCTCCTTAGAAACCACTTCTTCCAAACATCAGTCAATAGTACTTGTAAAGTTACGACATATATTTTGGATAGCTAAACCAAACCATTCGATAGTTATGTTCTCCTTGATTTGGACCATTTGTACTGATAAAACAATAGAAAGTTAACTAAAACAAGTGTGATACCCTTAGACTTATTAGAGATGCCCACAATTCATATCATCTCTTTTTATCTACAATACACCACTAACTAGAGTAAGGAAAAATCAAAACCATTCATCACACTTTAGAGAGAAGACAACTTCATAGAGGACACACACTATCAATCTTTTTTCTTTAGAGGCCAGTTGTCGGCGACTTCCCCTTATTATATCTGGACATTTGGTTATCTTATCATTTACATCTTTAGTATGACTCCAGGCCTCATGGTATCATTGACATTCCTGGTGTTGTTGATGTTTTGACCTTATCACTTTATATGTCGTAGTGTTTCGTATGATCCCAGATTAGTATGTGGTTGTATGCTAATCTTTTATTTATACAATGAATTTCAACAACAAATGTAATGACCACATTTGTGCTTAATTGGTAAACTAGGGTTTATCTGAATGATTACATGCTTGATTAGATTGAACATCATTTAGATTTGATTAATGATAGTAGATCAATTGTGATGTTTCAAACCTAAGAAGAAACTCTAACTATGATTTTAGTTTGAAGAATTATGGTTTGAGAAATGTAAACCCTAATCAGAAGAAATTAGGGTTTTGATAGTACATGAATATTGAATTTGATCAGGATAGTAGTGTGGTAAATGATTTTTCGTATTTTCTAAAATTTTTTTATTTAATTGAATTTTGCATATGATGTGGACAACTCAATTATGCATATTTGAGAAAAATTTCAGAATATTTGAGTGTTCTTTGAATGTCATTCTCGGTCAAACTATACTTTGACCAAAATGTTGACAGAGTGCTTTTTAGCAGTGTAGTCTTTTATTTTAATTTATTTATTGGTAACTCCAAATGATCAGAAATTTTAAACAGAGATCTAAAACTCAATCTTAAACAACATGTAAAATTTTCATAATTTTTGTATGTGTTTAGAACTTATCAGTAGATGAATTAAAGTAATATTTTTATGACAAAAAATTCAGCTGAAATAAGAGAAAGTATAGTGAGGGGTCAATGTGCAATTGACCCAAGCAGCTCAATTTCTCTATATGGTCAACCTAACACACTAGTAGCTCTTATAATTCGTGATTCAATCCAGAGAAACAAAATCCAAGAGAGAGAGAGGGAAAGTTAGGGTTTGAGAGGAGAAAGTGATGGAGATGTTGACCTAGGGTTTTGCGGTCCGAGGAATGATGAAATCATGTAAGTTTAGCTTCTTTGGATATAGTTTCATGGTGAATCTTCTCTCACATGTTAAGATTCTATCCCTCCTCTGATTTGATCTGAAATGGTGTCAAGACTTCCCCTTCTCTCACCCTTTCTTCATAATCCCTCATTTTTAGGGTTTTCGAGTTGAAAGGAAGAAGAATCGGGTGAATTGCTAGGGATTTGATATGAGATTGAGATTTTCAGGGATGAGCTGTGTTTTTAAGGTGTTTTCACACCTTAGGGTGAGTGGAAACTTCCTTTAAACAATATATTGCACAAAAATTGGTTAAATCATCCATAATCTTTAATTGTTTAGTATGCGACTACAAACCCTGAATTGTCTGTTTGATCTAAGTTGTTGCAAAATGATATGAAATGGATTCTTCCTCTATTTGGATCAATTTTAGATGATAAAATCATATTATAAATGTATACAATACATCCTAATGAGAATTCCCTAAGTATTCGCAGAGGTTATAAGAGTAAACTGAAATATATGGAATTTGTCTATGACTGAAATTTGTTGTATAATTAAATAGAGAATTTTGTTTATCTGGATCCCCTTGGTTATGAATGATTCTTTATCTGAATTCATAGTACATATATGTCAGATTCTATCTGGGATTTCATTTAAGGTGAATAGTGTTTGTTTGATATCTCAATAAAGAGGGTGAAACCCTAGATGCGAGGAAAGTTGGATATTTACGAATAGATATCGTGAAACCCATTTGAATGAATTTTCTTGACATGAGAGACTTTATTTATTCAATTTTATTATTGATCCATGCTATCTCAGTGAATGGCATGGAAACCCAAATTTAGCTCAGTTCCAATGTTTCATGCATATATTGATTTTATATGATTTGTTGATAATAGTCTTTATTTAGTGAATGTTTATGTCACATGAAATCCTTATGAGAGCCATGTGATAAGTGAAAGAGGTAAATGAAACCCTAAGGATAGGGTGTTCAATGAATCAAGTATTTTGTTATCAATGTTCTCAGTATGAGATGTGGTGATGCACAACTCAAGATTTGGGTTGAGGTGGTGCAAATGATGATTACTTGTATGTCAAGTAATTAACTCTTATCAGTGTAATAAAAATTCAATTGCATGATTCTAGTGTATAAAGTATCAAGTGGACATGTATTCTGTTATTTAAGAATTTTAGTCAGCCTACAGGTATAAAATGTTGATTTCCCATTATATTACAGTGTTTTGAGTATATTGCTCTGCCAAGTTTAGAATGATATACATGTTGTGTTATAAACTTCAAATAAATAGACATGGTACCATAGAGATACCAGAGTCAAGTATAAGTAAGGGAAAATATACAATATAGTAAGAGCTTACCAAGAATAATAAAATAATAGACTTAAGAGCCCTGAACACCATAGATTCCCTATGAGAAGCATGCGCTGTAGGGATGAAACGACTTAACCCTAGTAGTGTCCATTATACGGGGGTCAGAACGTACTAACAGGTGGTATGGGGGACGAAGCCCTAGTGGAAGTCTCCTTAAAATACAGAATGTAGTGTCCAACTCAACCAGAGATCCTGGTGGCACTAGAGTACAGTAAAGCCAATAGGTGGCTTGACTTTCTGCCTATGTGCTCGGGTTAGAGGAGGAGTCCAGTTTTTACGGCATAATAGGTGTGCCGAGTCCAGAGAGCCATTTTCTTATTGCAGAATAGCAACGTAGTCAGGCTTAGCATGCCTGGGTGTGTCAGCTAAGTCTTGTACGGTGAGATCATACTTCGCTACGAGTCTTCATATGTAGAGTACACTGCATATGATCATGGCATAAGCTAAAATATGATAATATTAGTTTTAAAGAGTTTCTTATAAGTAAGAAAGGCTAAGAAAGATTTGAGTATAGTCTCATATCAATTATTCTTTGTATGTTTCTAAATTATTAGTTCTCTTTGAAATTAATCAAGCATGCTCACATATTGATTTACTCTTGTTGATATCTAGAGTATCCTGCCATATTTATGATTGTAAATGATCAATCTCTTTAAACCTTACTGCTGCTATGATTGATATCAGTTGATCAAAAGTATATCTGTAATTATATCAATGCTTTAGACTTTTTCTTTGAAGTACTCATTCACTGAGCGAGTAGGCTCACCCCTCTACTCACAATTTTTTGGGAAACCATGTGGACTTGAAGAGGGTCAAAGCATCAGAGTATATCTACCACATGAGTTAAGTACGAGATTAGTTAAGTTCAGTTGGTCCATGTCACTCTAGGTCCTTGTATAGATGTGAGAGAGTTGTAAATGATGTTTGAATTTTTGTTTCCTTAATAAGAGAGAATGTATTTGATTATCATGTCATATGTACATGGAAGTATGAGAAACGGAATGAATGTATGGACATGTATCATTAATGTTGAGATCATACTAAAGTAATAAAAGTATGATTCTCTTGCAAAGTTGTTTATGTGATTCGATGCAAGAAAAACAAAGAGTTTGAAAAAGAAGAAAAACAAAAGTTAAGGGTGATCTTTGTATTACGACAAATCCTCAATTTATGCCCTAATCTCATGATTAATGGTAATAGTGAGATCGGGGTGTAACAACTTTGGTATCAGAGCTTAGGCTGAGTTTTCAGGGACCAATAAGTTAGTAAGTTAGAGTCATAAGTGTGGTAGATAGGAGATGTTATGATGTTAACTCTAGGAATTTGAGTATTTGGATATCCTGGCTCGGTATCTGAGTACTTGGATCAACCAATATCAAGCAACTCTGTCTATTCTTTCATGTATATCCTGGCCAGGTATACAGTGGAAGGATGGTCTAGAGAGGAACCCTAGAAATATTAGGGTTAGAAACAAGATAAGTAACATGAATTAAGATCATAAATAAAAAATGAGATATAACTTTCATTTCATATTGTTGTTTTATTGGAGATGAATAGAAAAGCTCTTATATGTTTGAATTTAGATATTCAGTATTTTGAAATATATATGGGTCTTTAAGATTTGTTGTACACTATGCAGTTGTAGCATTTATTGATTACATTCTTTGTATCAAGTAGACTAGAAATGATCTTTGAATGAACTTTCCTAAGTGGATAAGTTTTCTTCCACACATTCGAGATGAATAGGAGTTGAGTAATCTTGAGTAGCTTTTGGCTTCAGGACTGCAGGTTCGGCCTGGTGCGTATAGCAGGATGTATTACTGGGATCTAATGACTCCTATTAGTAACATTACAAGAGTAAATTTTGTATAGATTAGATCCAAGTTCTCGTATGAATGTATATACTCTAAGATTCTGAAGTATAAGGGAAAGATTAGAATAGCTAAGAATCAGTTGGTACTGATATCTGAAATCCAACTTTGGGGTCTCATATGAGAAACCCTTAATTGGGAATAAAGGAACATGACACTAGGTTTAGATTAAGTTTAATTATTAGTATTATATGAACTCTAAATATGAAATATGGAAAAGATATGAGAAATGTATGTAAGGGGCCAAGATAGTAAGAATCAATTATGAGGAATGGATTGTATAACCGAGTACAATGTTTTTATGTACTCCAAAGCAAAGGGAAAATAGAAGAAAAGAGCTAAGTATACAATAAGTACATAGAAGTGAAGAGTCTTTAGAAGAGTTAAAGTGAAGAGAACTAGATGAGCATGTAAATCATAAAACTAGGATAAGAAACTTAGTTGAAACAAAGAGAATGTTGGAAATAATGAGCTTGATTAAGGAATGAGGGTTATGATATAATTGAGAGCATGGAATGTATACCTTTATTAACAAGTTTAATAAGTTCATCCTTACTGCCTTTGGATTCTAAGTCTTTATAGAATAACAAACTAGTTTCTAAAAGAAGAACAAAAGTGTATCTCAATAAATGAATAAGTCATACAAAGGTAGACTATATTCAGGAAGGAAAAACTTGATTTAAAGAGAAACTATGTTTCACCCATGCATGAGCCATTTGATTTAAAATAAAGGATATGTAATGTATTAAACATGAGGTGATACTAGTAGAGATATTATTGATTTAGAATTTTAACTTCACATTAGTAGAAGGATAAAAGGAAATATATGCAACATGGTATACATGATCATACACATAAAAGAAGCAACATGATCATAAGAGAAAACTAGAAGTTAAAGATCACATGTGGAATAGTAGCATATGGCAATGGGATTATGGAAAGTAAAGACGGGTTTGAAACATAATGGAGTAATATAGATTATAAAAGAAAGAGGTTGCGAGATTCAAGAAAGTGCTAATTAGTCAAGTATCCTTGTAGATAATTAATTAAACCTACAAATGAAAAATGTATTATTGAATGTTTGAAGATAAGAATTCTAAGTCTCAAAATCATCCTCTTACATATCTTCTTTAATGAGAGAAATGTGGGAATGAAGTGATAAAAAAATGAATCATATATGATGCATAACCACTGTGGTAGAGACATCTAGTGAATGTAAAAATGACACACAATAAGATGACGAAACCCTAGCAGGGTAATTGAGAATGTAATCTATCTGAATGGCCAAGTAAGAGAAAGGAAATTCAATTGATAAGATAAGGAAGACTTTAGTAAAACTTGTGAGATCCAAAGTTTGAATTTCAAATTAAGGGAGCAAAGTCACATCACAATAATGTCATGCTACTGATAAAGACCAAACCCTAGAATGTTTACAGTTGTAGTAGTTCAAGGGATGTCACTAGTGATTTGACCTTCAATACTAGCATCTCTATAAAATAAGATCATGAGATTTGCACTATGAGAAGTAAACTAGCACTGATAGTAATCCAGGGTTTAAAGATAGCTAATCTGAAAGGTAGATAAACAATATGGAGATGATTTAGAGTAAAGAGTAAGATATAAATTTGAAATGTAACAAGTGTGTTGTAAACAAAAGGAGAAATACAATATGAGTGAAGTGTGATATGAGATAAATTCTTACAGTGATAGCAAGAATGATGAATAATCTATTTGTGCCTTGTATGTTTCAATTTTAGGGATGTTTAATCTACATTATTAAAATGAGAAGGATAAGTAGCAAAAAGTAAGTAGTAGTGAATGAGGAGAGAGATAAGAGAAAACAATGGCTTTTAGTAATATGTGAATTTGTTTTTAGAAGTATAATTTGTTGAAGGTATATTAAGGGATGTAAATTGGTTCTATGTATGATTTCAGTGTACATGTGCAAGCAATATTTTAATTAAAGGTGTCTGATAGTTGTAGTCATTCATACCAGTAATCCATCTTAGTATTTATACAATTGTGATATGGTGATATGGGTTGAATAATGATGGAACAAATGAAGGGTTACCCTGAGTAAGGTAGTCTTACCTATTCACTCATATGAATAGAAGGGATGATAACCATATTGTATTGATATGTAACCCTAATGAGGTATAGCATGTTATACCTAGATTTAATATAACTAAGTGATGGTAATTGGGTATGAATAGTCCTTGAATGACTAATACAATCATGGAGTACTTTTTTACTGTTGTTGAAACCCTAGTATGCTATAACCCGATGGTTACACCTTTTATTATATGTGGGTTCATACTTGAGAATAATATGGAATGTGATGGTAATGCCTGGTTAACTAACTATTTTGCCTATAGAAGTTTACAAAAAATTGTGAAAATTTAGTCCCTTTCACTCCAATTCAGATTTGGAGCCTTAACCCTGACCCTCCTATAAATAGAGGGGTACTACGGGCTTCTAGCATAAAACAACTCAATTGCCACTGACAATTAGTGTCCTCTCTAGTTGTGGTAACCAATAGAGAGATGGAACAAGTCCTACTCGATGAAGGGAGGGATAGCAAGGGAGAGCAATTGTGGGAGAACAAGTTGGTGACTAGTACACCAATGGGAGGGACAACTCCTTCCTGTCTATTCTACTAGAATAGTAGGAGTTCTAGGCGGTCTGCATGGACTTCCATAGAGGTGAGGAGGTTGTTTTATGTTGGTAAGAGGACAACGTCAGACTGCTATATGTGGTGAGACCAAGAGCTATCTATGTCCCAATGCAACCAGGAGAACTGCACATCTTCAACGAGGAATAGTCATTGGACTTTCTCCAGGAACAAGTATGAACTCGTTAAACCATCCTTCCCATTACATAGTTGTTGATGTGATCTTGCTGTTATGGGAAATATGGATATACATTTTTTGTTTCTGCTGCCTACTCAGTGCCAATATTTCCCAATAGTGGTGTCAGAGCCACGTCAATTTATTATGTTTTGAGATAATTGATATGATATGATTTTTGGTTTTCATCATTTCTTTATTTCATGCGATGTGAATACTTAAACTGCATAATGTGTATGTCTGATCAAATACAACATGTAAATCCAAACTTATGCATATATATGTATATATATATACATATATATATATAGAGAGAGAGAGTCAGGCTAGAATACACTCAAGTGCATTTGCATATCAAGACTATTTTTTGCAAAATATAAACCATTGATCTTCACTGTCATATTATAACTAACCTACATACAAATTTTGAGTCCATTTGGATGAGTGTAAGTCAGTCATCCAAGGGAAACAAAATCGACGCAAAAAACTAATTTGAAATGCATAACTTTTACGGTCTTTATAACATGACAAATATATGTTCAAATGTGCTCAATTTTTTTTTATGAGCTATTCACAAGATTTTTAAGAAGATCCACTAATTAGATTTAAAAAAAATATTGCATCATGAAAAACTACTTGTGTATTCTGCTCAGAATACACTCAAGTGTATTCTAGCATGACTCTCTCTCTTTCTCTCTCTCTCTCTCTCTGTATATATATATATATATATATATATATATATATATATATATATATATATATATATATATATATATATATATACATATATATATATGCAATCATCCATGATGCAATGGGGATGTCGTGAGTAGTATTGTACAATTGTTGTTGAATATAGTCTTCCAACTCAAGACTATTTTGCTATTTGAGTAGCACAATAGTAAAATTCAAAAGACCATGGTGAACTCTCCTTTGTGACTTACAGGTAACACAGAACAATAGTACATATTGAGCTGTATAAATTGAGATATTTAGATCAGATTATCAATGTTGAGGTAACACCTTAAGAATATGAAAATATTGAAATGTTTGTTTCTCTCTCTATCCAATGATTGATTGTGGCATAGAGAATTCGTTGGATATCATTGGGAACTATTTCAAACATGTTGTGATTAGAAAAGAAATGAAGGACTTAATGTTGAAAATTGCATTCCAATATGAAATACAAGAATATAATGACATGTAAAATTTTAGAAGCTTAAAAAACTTTGGATATACTTTGTTTGCGTATTATGTTTTGGGGATGAAACTTTTTAAGGGGGTGAGAATTGTAATGACCACATTTGTACTTAATTGGTAAACTAGGGTTTACCTGAATGATTACATACTTGATTAGATTGAACATCATTTAGACTTGATTAATGATAGTAGATCAATTGTGATGTTTCAAACCTAAGAAGAAACTCTAACTATGATTTTAGTTTGAAGAATTTGGGTTTGAGAAATGTAAACCCTAATTGGCAAAAATTAGGGTTTTGATAGTACATGAATATGGAATTTGATCAGGATAGCTGTGTGGTAAATGATTTTTCATATGTTCTAAAAAAATTATTTAATTGAATTTTGGATATGATATGGATAACTCAATCATGCATATTGGAGAAAAAAATTAAAATATTTGAGTGCTCTTTGAATGTGGTTCTCGGTTGAACTATACTTTGACCAAAATGCTAACATAGTGCTTTTTAGCAGTGTAGTGTTTTATTTGTAATTATTTATTGGTAACTCCAAATGATTTAACATTTTAAATGGAGATCTGAAACTCAATCATAAACAACATGCAAAATTTTCATAATTTTTGGATGCGTTTAGACCTTATCATTAGACAAATTACAGTAATATTTTTATGATAGAAAATTCAACTAAAATAAGAGAAAGTATAGTGAGGGGTCAATGTGCAATTGACCCAAGCAACTCAATTTCTCTATATGGTCAACCTTACACACTAGAAGATCTCATAATTCATGATTCAATCTAGAGAAATGAAATCCTATAGAGAGAGAGGGAGAGTTAGGGTTTGAGAGGAGAAAGTGATAGAGATGCTGACATAGGGTTTTGCAGTCCAAGGAATGATGAAATCATGTAAGTTTAGCTTCTTTGAATATAGTTTCATGGCGAATCTTCTCTCACATGTCAAGATTCCATCCCTCCTCTAATTTTTTCTGAAATGGTTTCAAAACTTCCCCTTTTCTCGTGATTTCTTCATAATCCCTCATTTTTAGGGTTTCCAAGTTGAAAGGAAGAAGAATCAGGTGAATTGCTAGGGATTTGATATGAGATCAAGATTTTCAGGGATGAACTGTATTTTTAAGGTGTTTTCACACCTTAGGGTGAGTGGGAATTTCCTTTAAATAGTATATTGCATGAAAATTGGTTAAATCTTCCATAATCTTTAATTTCTTAATATGCGACTACAAACCCTGAATTGTCTGTTTGATCTAAGTTGTTGCAAAATGATATGAAATGGATTCTTCCTCTATTTGGATGAATTTTAGATGATAAAATCATATTAGAAATGTATACAATACATCCTAATGAGAATTCCCTAAGTATTCGTAGAGGTTATAAGAATAAACTGAAATATAGGGAATTTGTCTATGACTAAAATTTGTTGTATAATTAAATAGAGAAATTTGTTTATCTGGATCCCCTTAGTTATGAATGATTGTTTATCTAAATTCGTAGTACATATATGTCAAATACTATCCTGGATTTCATTTACGGTGAATAGTGTTTGTTTGATATCTTAGTAAAGAGGGTGAAACCCTAGATGCGAGGAAAGTTGGATATTTGCGAATAAATATCGTGAAACCCATTTGAACGGATTTTCTTGACATTATAGACTTTATTTATTCAATTTTATTATTGATCCATGTTATCTAAGTGAATGGCATGGAAACCCAAATTCAGCTCAGTTCCAAGGTTTCATACATATATTGATTTTATATGATTTGTTGATAGTAGTCTTTATTCAATGAATGTTTATGTCGCATGAAATCCTTATGAGATCCATGTGATAAGTGAATGAGGTAAATGAAACCCTAAGGATAGGGTGTTCAATGAATCAAGTATTTTGTTATAAATGTTCTTAGTATGAGATGTGATGATCCACAACTCAAGATTTGGGTTGAGGTGCACGTTTTCCAAAAAAGTACAAATAATTTACAAGTGCAAATGACGATTACTCGTATGTCAAGTAATTAACTCTTATCAGAGTATTAAAAAGTTCAATTGCATGATTCTAGTGTATAAAGTATCAAGTGGACATGTATTCTGTTATTTAAGAATTTTAGTCAGCCTGTAGGTATAAAATGTTGATTTCTCAGTATATTACAGTGTTTTGAGTATATTTCTCTACCAAGTTTAGAATGATATACATGTTGTGTTATAAACTTCAAATAAATAGACACGGTACTATAGAGATACCAGAGTCAAGTATAAGTAATGGAAAAGATACAATATAGTAAGAACTTTCCAAGAATAATAAAATAATAGACTAAAGATCCATGAACACCGTAGATTCCCTATGAGAGGTCTGCGTCATAGGGATGAAATGACCTAACCCTAGCAATGTCCAGTATACGGGGGTCGAAACGTACTAACAGGTGGTACGGGGGACGAAGCCCTAGTGGAAGTCTCCTTAAAATACAGAATTTAGTGTCGAACATCAACCAGAGATCCAGGTGGCACTAGAGTACAATAAAGCCAATAGGTGGCTTGACTCTCTGCATGTGTGCTCAGGTTAGAGGAGGAGTCTAGTTTTTATGACATAATAGGTCTGCCAAGGCCAGAGAGCCATTTTCATGTTGCAGACAAGAGACGTAGTCAGTCTTAGCATTCCCGAGTGTGTCATCTAAGTCTTGTACAGTGAGATTTTAGTTTGCTATGAGTCTTCATATGTAGAGTACACTGCATATGATCAGGGCATAAGCTAAAATATGATAATATAAGTTTTAAATAGTTTCTTATAAGTAAGAAAGGTTAAGAAAGATTCGAGTACAGTTTCCCAACAATTATTCTTTGTATGTTTCTGAATTATTAGCCCTCTTTGAAATTAATCAAGCATGTTCATATATTGATTTACTCTTTTTGATATCTAGAGTATCCTGCCATATTTATGATTGTAAATGATCAATCTTTTTAAAGCTTACTGCTGCTATAATTGATGTCAGTTGCTCAAAAGTATATCTGTAATTATATCAGTGCTTTAGACTGTTTCTTTGAAGTACTCCTTCACTAAGCGAGTAGGCTCACCCCTCTACTCACAATTTTTAGGGAAACCACGTGGACTTGAAGAGGGTCAAAGCATTAGAGTAGATTTACCACATGAGTTAAATATGAGATTAGTTAAGTTTAGTTGGTCCCTGTCACTCTAGGTCCTTGTACATATGTGAGAGAGTTGTAAATAATGTTTGTATCTCTATTTGCTTAATAAGAGAGAATGTATTTGATTATCATGTCGTATGTACATGGAAGTGTGAGAAACAGAATGAATGTATGGATGTGTATCATTAATGTTGAGATCATATTAAAGTAATTAAAGTTTGATTCTCTTGCAAAGTTGTTAATGTAATTGAATGCGAGAAAAACAAAGAGTTTGAAAAAGAAGAAGAAAAAGTTAAGGGTGTTCTTTGTATTACGATAAATCCACAATTTATGTCCTATTCTCATGATTAATGGTAATTGTGAGATCGAGTTGTAACAACAAACATAAACTGATGAAACATGTCTATGATCTGCGATGAGGCCAGGTGGGAGAATTAATTAAAGAAAAGGTGATGGGTATAGGTGGATATTTCTTCATAGATAAAATAAGAGTAATGATTTAAAGCACCCTCTTACACCAATACTCCAGCCCATCCTCGGGATATAGAACATGCATTAAATCCAGACATCCATGTGTGGTACTGAGGAGACACGCTTGTAAAGTGCTAGACCACAATACATATAGTGTAAGGAGCCAAATGAACAACCATGGCTATAATATGACCTCCAAATCTGTTCTACCGGTTTTGCTGTCTTGGTTGTGTCCCAAAAAATCCTTAACCATATATTTATTCAAAAATCCACCCCTGGGGTGTGTGTATGGTAGAGATTAGTAGGGACACATCTAGACAATATGCTTGGGACAACATATTTGAACCCTATAAAACTACCCTACCCCATTCTCTCCCTCTTTTTAGCGTGGCTATCTCTCGCTCCAACATGCCACTGTCATGCTTGCCACAGTTCCACCTGGCCCATCGCTGTCACGTCCAGCCAATTGTCACGTCCGCCTCCATGACCAAGTCGACGTCACGACCAACCTACCATCACGCTCAGCCAGGCACTGTTCGCTTAGCCTGCCTCCTGATCAAGATACCATCACACCCAATCTGTTACTAGTCTAAGGTTGTCGTTGAGGCCCTGTGTCATGCCTCCTCCGCCGTTGCACTGTGACAACAAACTACACTATTGTCATGGACCCATTTCCTCCTCCACCATCAACCTTCAACATGGCAACAATACTTTGTCGCCACCATACCCTCGTGACCCTATCCCTTCCTCCTCCATCGAACATCAACTAGAAACAATACCACAATGTCGTGTCCCATGAGGCCGCCGCCCCAGGCTGCCACCTCTGTTGTAGTATCCACACCGTTGTCACCCTTCAACTGACAACAATACTTCACCGCCACCATACCCCCATCACTTCCTCCGCCACCAAACATCAACTAGAAACAATATCACAATGTTGTATCCCATGAGGCCGCCGCCCCATGTTGCCACCTCCGTTGTAGTATCCACATTGTCGTCATTGTGTCCGAAACACCAGCCATCAGGAGCACTCATCGATGTTGTATTTATATTCATTTTCAGTTGTTGGTCAACCACCTATGTATGACATTGTAATGTATAAAAATTAAACCTTTATTGATCGAATTTTAGTTCCATGACATTTGTAAATGAGTTTTGATTTTGTGCCAAATAGAAAATATGAGTATTTATGTGTCATATACAATAATGTAGTGTGTGTGTGTGTGTGTGTATATATATATATATATATATATATATATATATATATATATATATATATATATATATATATATATATATATATATATATATATACACATATGCATGTATCATGTAATTTTTTGTAAAAAATAACAAATGACTATTGTACCTTGTATTATATTTCTCTGTCACAAAATTATTCCAACTGTAAGCATTGTCCCGATTTATATTTGGTCTCGCTGAGCATATTTTTTGGTAGTACAATGACCATTAATCGGTAATGTATTTAGATTTATAACAAAATATGACTATGTCGCCTAGAAGTGAAGTGAAAATGAAAAAGAATTAAATCTAAAATGCAATTATTTTATATGCGGAAAGGGGATAAATGCAAGGGTTTGGGTGCTGGATGATTGAGCGATATTATTATTTTATTAGATTAGTATGAAGAATGTGTCATACTATGTTATATATTTTTTGATAGTTTGTCATTATCTATTTAGCATTGTACTGAATACATTTAAATATTTATTTTGACTTAGCAGAAAGATGTGACTATGTCGCTTAGAAGTTGAGAGAAAATGAAAAAAAAATGAATTTAAAAAAGGTTGTTTTGTATGTGGGAAGGGGATAATTGCAAGTGGTTGGGTGGTGAGTGGTAGATTGACATTATTGTTTTTATTACAGCAACAACATGCATGAAACCATACAACAACATTAGTATATTTCTCACTTTGAAGATTGTGACGCATTGTGCGATGTATTTTTTGGTATATTATAGTTATATACTTAACACTATATTGGATACATTTAGCTACTGGTTTATGACTTAGTAGAAAATGTATAGAAATATGATTTTGGTCGAATCAAATATAATATGCAGTTGTAAAGTGGAGGAAAATATTTTCATACTTTTAAAATAGGGTGCATTGTGCTAGTTTATTTTCAGCCCATTTGTTAATGGATTTTGCTACGACCTTGAACACAATTGAGTACTCTTTTTTGACTTAGCAGGGAAATTTTTTTATAGTCGGATGTGGTATTATATGCAGTTGAGAAGTTGAGAAAAAACAAAGAAAAGATATTTTAATTTTAAATGAGATGTTTGTTTGTGGGAGAGGAAATAAATATAAATTGTTGGAATAGTTGATCGTTGGCCGGCATTATCATATTTGTTGTAGATCTACATGTATGCAACAGATGCACTAACCGATTTAACTCCTCAAGAGTTGTGTCGCATAATGCTAAAAATGAAGGTGAGTGGATATTGGGGTGTAGGCGTTGGTAGAAGTGGTGTGCTATGAATAACTTCCATACAAAAAGCAGATTGACTTAAAGACTAGAGTGCCGTCCTTTTACGAGTTCCGCGGGCAATAATGAATCGAAGAATTTGATACATTACTTACGTGAATCATGGCTTCTTTATTAACACTATCATGTATATGCATTATCCTTGGCTAATCTCTCTGTATCTTTCTAGTAATACCATATTATTGGCTGATGCCATTTTGTCTTTCTTTACATAAGCCACGTCCAGAGACTCCTCTCCTCTTGTTTAATGATTGCCCTTGCCCAATGAAATAAATGCAATCGTTGAGTGCAATGGTCCATCTGCCGTTGCGAGCAACACCGCGCTACATTCTGCTCGAATGGCAAATACAACCACACATGCACATGGAATTTAAGGCTCGTCCATTACATTCCCTTCTCATAATTAATATTAGTCATTACTTGGCGGCTGGGTGGGGGAAAGCGACCTAACTCTCGTCTTACACGCCGCTCGTGGTCCCCACTCCCCAGGCAGCAGGCTACTATGTCCTTGAATCTAAATAAAGCGCCAAACCTATCCTTCTCTCACGCATACTAATTGCTTGCTCCATATTGTACGATGGCACGGCGTTTATGAATTTAACATGACAAAAACTGGTGACGGATTATGCACATGATACTCAATAATATTCTTGGAATTATATGTGACAAGCTTGATTCTAGACCCCATTATGCAGGTTTAAATCCCACTTTCCAACATCTTGTCTATTGTGGACATATCTTATGGCTCCTTAAGGGCCTTGATTGAGGGTGATGACGGTTACCAGCCTAATTAAATTTAGGTAGACACTTTGTGGGCTGTCTACCTAAAGATCTCATCGGAAGGTATTAATTACTTATTTCCTTCCTAATTATATAGTCTAAATAGAAAATTCATTTTTCTAACACTATTTGAACAAGGACTCTATATGAACTGCCTTCTACCGTGATAGATGGTTGAGACTTGAAGTTAACTCATTTAAAACCCTAAAGGTTACCGGTCCTCTTCGAACCTATAAAAATTAATTTTTCCACTGTAAGACGGCTGATGCAAAACACAACACACTCATGTTTATGCCATGAGACAAACCGAGTTCAAACACATTTGGTTAAACAAATTCTCTCACATCTTGCCCCTCCTCCCCGAACTCATCTGATCGACGTCCTAGCTATCAACTTCACGTCGTACCACTCCACTTGCTCACAATTTTCGCTTTGGAACTTACATCAATAAATGATGCTAATGAGCATGACACAAGATCAAGATCCACAACCATCGCTTCCTAAGATGAGTGGATGCACTACTTATCTTTCTAATGGTTATATGAATATAAATCATGTTGTTCAAAATCTTACTACAAATATATATATATATATATATATATATATATATATATATATATATATATATATACTTAAGCTAATATGTAGTATCAATTTCAGATTGTTGGACACATGAATGTATGTAGCTTACAGTCATCAGAATCTATGATATTTTTTGCACATTATCCGATTTAACTCTATTTTGTAACCCTATTGGTCCAACTATTATGGTCTTTCTAAATGTGTAAATTTTTGTAATTTTCTCATTTAAATCACGATCGTGATTATGTGATTGTTATATTAGATTTCTATGAGATATATACATTTTATTTTTAATATTTATTTTTGTAAGTTTGATACTATATTCGATCTCAGTAAAAGTGATAAATATTTCAAGACCGAATTGATGTGATGGAGAAGTCTGAGGATCGACTGATGACATGTAATAGTAAAAAATTAAGGCCATACATATTGTTCCTTATTATTTATTTATTTTTATCATTTTTTCCTATTTATTCATAATCAAGGTGTGATATACATGTTGTGATTTTTCCCTGGGATTGATGTTCCAAACTCGGCGGACCATGTTTTGTCGCGCCCTACTGTTGTAGGAGCTTTGATACATGTTCTGTTAAGATCATCTACATCGGTTTGGTTGTTTATTATTATCTTTTGTTATCGTATGCATATTCTGTGGTAACTATGTACTTATAGATCATAATATTTGCATATTAATATATGTCGAATAATTGATACTAAATTTGATATGAATTGAATAATTATGTTTACATTATAAACTTAAAATGTATAGTTAGCCACATGTAGATTATATGCATAGTATAATGTGTAGAAGTTATGGTGACTACCCATATGAACACCAATAATGTTATAACATGATTTTTATATGCATTTATATAACTGAAATGCAAATATTAGATTTTTAAGGATGTATTAGAAACTTACTATGCTTTTTTTCTAAAATATAGATCTAATTTACAAATTTTATTTTACTATTTTTCATAGATTTTATTGTTTTCAATAATCTAATAATAGATATGAGAAAAAGAGAAAGAGAAAAGTCAAAGTTAAGTGAATTACTAAAAGTTATGAGTGATTAAAATTTACATATGGGATTATGTGGAATTTACTAGAAAAGTGGTTTTGAAGGAAACTAATGGTTTAGTTTCAGTTATGTATTATTTTTAATGAGAAAAGTCATCAAAATAAGAAATATAGCCAAGTTGGGAAGAAAAAGGAATTAATTTGACGCTATGAATAAATGGAATAAAAAGGGAGATTTGGAGGAAAAGAGAAATATCCTTAATTTGTGTATTTTGGTCTCTTGTCTCGCCCACATCTAGAGAAAAATAATTAAGATTTTCATTTAAAATTTGGGATAAAAAGGATAAAAGGAGAGAGAGAAACAAATTAAATACTTTTCTCTAAAGTGATGGTTTATAGGAAGTGTATAATTAAATGTAACGACTAATTTGATCTTAGAAAATCAAGGACCTGACCCCTTTAGTTGGTGCAGGGAATCCAAGCTACAATTCTCATATCCAAGGGATCCTAGTTGTCGTCTAGCTTGAGACAAAAAGGAAACTCTAAAACAGGAGTAACTTGTTTCCTATTTGTTCTCCTTATCACAAAAGATTATATGCACACTTAGAAATATTCTCATCGAGTCCATGAGGTGAGGACGAACTTGGAAAGCTGTGATTTTTTTCGAATATGGTAAGCTATTAAGGTTTCATCCAATCGCTCAAGGCAACAAAGACCAACCCCTCGACCCTAGGGTTATATAAAGGCCATGTACCCCTCTACGAGACCATCCACTTGTTCACGGGACTCTACTAGATCTCTAAACTCTCTCCCTACCTCCAATTCTAGAGCCAGGATCTTCTATTCTTCTCCCTTCCCCTCTGGTACTTCACCGTGAAGTTGAACCCTAGTTCTCCTTCACTAGGCACCCTTAGACCAATCGAAGGTCATCAATAGGTTCATTGAAGCCAGACGAAGGAAGTTGTACCAACACTTGATGCTCTAGAATCCTAATTCCTAGATTCAATCTTTGGTTGACTCAGATGAGAGCGAGAGAAAACCATTGAGATGTAGAAGAAAATCACTAAGAAAGGACTCTCATGTCCTTGAGCGTGTGTTGGACGATAAGGGTTAAGTCTGTTTTCCCCCATCTTTTTTTGCTTATCTTCACTTTGGCCACATGAGCTTGGGAACTGACAGAGTGAGCCAACTAGCTCGGTTGTGGCCCCACACAGCATTGACAATACTTGGTTAGTTGTTGAGGTGGCAACTAGTGATTGGCCACAAATAATTAATTTTTAAAAAATCATATATAATTATATGAATGTCCAATGATAACAAATAATATATGAAAGATGATTAGAAAAATATAAGAATTTCAATAAAAATAATTTCATGACCTAGTTTGGTTTCTAATTCTAAAAGTTCCTTAAGTAACAAACTTTAACGTAATAAAGAGAATGGAAACCCTAATTTCTTGGCTTTAATGAATATAACTTGCTTAAATGACTTTAGTTGGTAAAGTTTAGTCTTTTGGGTTAAAAGGACATCTTTGACTTAATTTGAGATTAATAATAAATATAACATAAAAATAGGGTTTATGAGTTAAAAAGGCATTAAATGTGACAATTAGGGTTCGGAAAGCCATACCTTAGTAAAACCCTAATGTAACCCCAAAACTCTAACTTGGAATGGAAGTCTGTCTTAGTGTGAATTTATGAACAAAATGGTAATACTTGGGTGTTATGCATTAACTTTACAGTGATTGCTTGCTTATTCTCAACTACACTTGTTTACTTGGAATTTATGTCATTTATGAAAAAGGTTTGTGGTTAGGCCTATGACTAATTGCCTTAACCAACTTCCATGGTTTCTCAGAGTTTTCTCGATTGGATTGCAATTAAATGCTTGCATTTATAATTACTTCCTACAATCTATAAAGTCGCTATGGATATCATCTTATATAAATGGAACCCGATCAAACTATGTATCATCTCTAGTGAGTTATAGAGCATGGGGTGAACGGAGTCATCATGGGGATGACTGGTGATCAAGCTCAAAAAGGAAGATCACCTCAGGCCAAGGTTGGAAAGAAAGACCAATGTATGAAACCAATCTCGGGTGAGGGTACGTTATGAAATGTTTACAATAGGGACCAAACCCACGAATGAGGGTTCCCCATAAATAGGCTCCCCTATAGAGACGGAATACCATTAAGAAAAGAGGATAAGGGTGGCAATGTTAAAAAAGAAAACACTTGTTAAATTTTGTAATGATAATTGTTTCTATGGTTGATTATATTGTTACACCTACATGTGGATATTTTGTTTCCCCCACATACTAGTATAAATTGTTATAATGGTAATAATTTTGTTTCATAGTTTTTAGGTTAAACTACTATTATTCTACAAAATGGACATTGATGCGATGATTTTGAGTCGCATTTATAGACTTGTTTTACTTGTGTTTTATGTGTTTATTGGTCACTTTGGTGGTTAATATTGCATAATTCACTTACTTTAGTTTATGATTCTTCTCAGTGTCAAATCTCTCTTATTTTATCATTTTGAGCATAAATGATTATAATTATAGGTTTTATCTCGGATGATTTGGTTTTGTTGTGCAATTTTAGGAAAAACACATATCTGCAGTTGTCGATACCATCGACATCAGTCGATACTATCGACACAGCCACAGGCAGGCAACCGCAAGGAGCAATGCAGAGTCGATACCATCGACTGGGAAGTCGATGGTAGCGAGTTACCATCAGGTTTCCAGCGACTAGCTAGTCGATACTATCGACACTTATAGCTTCAACGACAGAAAAGGGATAAAACCGACGTCTAAGGGTGTCGATACCATCGACCTGCGTCGATGGTATCGAGTCAGCATCAGGAAGGATGACAAAAAAGAAAGAAGGCTTGCCGATATCGCGAGGGGTCGATACCATCGACCTGCATTGATGGTATCGACACCATCAGATTAGAGTTTGCTTCAGCTCGACCCAAATCCAACGACTGGGATATTTTGGCGACCTAACTCAGTGTTAATACCTAATGACGGTGGCCAGGAGTGATCTATCACGTCATTAGCCACTGCACACGTCCCGAGAAGGTGTGGAGAGAAGAACGGAGCCCAGAAGTACGCCCTGACTGTTCCAGAAGCCAAAGAAGATGTTTTCCACCACCGAAAGGTTGTAGATCATGCACTTTACGCCGAGGAACGATTGGATCTTCTCCATTTAGGGGTTTCATCACTTTATCCACGTTTTTATCCATGTTTCCCCTTTCTTCAATCATGTCTTGCTCTGAGATGAACATGCAGGGCTAATCCCCTTTATCTTTAGGACCGGGAGGAGCCCGGGGAAGCATTGTATGACATTTTTATCATAGTAATTCAGAATTTGTCTTTTAAATCCGTGGTATGATTTCATTTTCTCAATTATATTATTATGCTTGATCACCATAATGATAAACTAATGCCCTTAATTACTTTGAAAGAAGAATTAACGGTTGAAAAGAGACGAAATTCACATTAATTAACAAATCCCTTGAACAAGGTGATGTACGGTTAATGATGGAAACCCAGAGGTCGATTCTAATGCACCTAGTTTAGGGTATATGTTACTATGACAGTGGAACCAACCTAGACTTAGGTACTGAATTGTATCACGACAGTGAACAATTATGACTACAGGCCACTACCTGGATTGAGAGATGAATCTGATTAACTATGTGGAAATTCATGCAATGACAACCCGCAGTGAAACCGCAATCCTAAAGATCTCCATTTGAATTGATTAAACTAAACACTTAATCGATTGCTTTGTTTTATTTTATTTTCTTTTATTTTTCAACAATTCTCAGAACCTTTTAACTGGTCTAGCTGATTGTGAGCAGTTAATAGTAGTCTACCGATAATTCAATGTCCCTAAGTTTGACTTGGGCCTCACAAGGGCCTATACTACATTGACGGGTGCACTTGTGTTATACGCATGGTAAAAGCGTGTCAAGATTTTGGCGTCGTTGCCGGCGAAACAGAAATTGTCGGCACTACGAGTGCTGCAAGCGGCCACTCTAGGCCACTTTTTATTTTATTATTAATTTTGAAATTCAACATTTTTATTCATATTTAGAAATCGTCTAGCACAGTACTGAACCTAAATTATTATTTTGTAGGTACTAGTGCATGGTGAGGACGCGTAGCACACACTACATGTAGCTATCACCAGAGGTTCCACTGTTGGGACCAGACGACGAGGAGAACAACATTCAAAACCGACCTGAAGATATAGATTTAGACTCTGAACCAGAAGCTATGGCTGAGGAACAAACAATCTGGGAGAAGATAAAGGCGTCTTCTGCATCTGCATCTAAAGGGCCGATCAAGAGGCAGACTATCAACATTCCCAACTATAAGATCGATCCAGGCCTAATAAATTTGGTCAAATCAAATGCATTTCACGGGCTCAAAAACGAAGACCCAGTGACTCACATTATCCAGTTCGTAGAGAACTGTGACATGATCAAGATAGACAAGTTTCCATAGGAGACATTGTACTTGAAGCTGTTCCCCAGCTCTCTGGTGGGAAATGCATGAGAATGGCTACATAATCTTGATGATGAGTATGTGGAATTGTGGGATCATATGGTCGAGGTGTTCTTAGAGAGATTCTTTCCACTTGATAAGACCAACGATCTGGTACAGAAGATCCATAACTTCAGTCAAAAGGCCGGGGAGACTTACTCTGAGACTTGGGAGTGTTTCCAAATCATGCTGAGGAGGTTCCCACATCATGGGCTTGACAAGGAGAAACAAGTTAAAATCTTCTATTTTGCTCTTTCCGAGCATGATAGAAGTAATCTGGATTCAGCAGGTTCATGTTTCTTCTTAAACAACACAGGCACAAGGTGTTGGGAAATTTTAAAGAACATGGCCAAAAAGCAATCTTGGGGTGACAGAGACGCAGTAGAACATGTTCGGGCTACAGGTGAGTCAAAGGCCATCAAAGAGCTAAATGAGAAGATGGACCTTCTCGCCAAGAAACTACTTGCAAAAGAAGATACAGACGCTGAGGATGAAGCTCAAGTGAAATTTATGCACCAACAACAGGGGTACAGAAATAATGACTATTCTTGGAGGAAAGACAAGAAATTTTCATGGAAGGACCCAAATAATTTCTTACAGGACCCTGACACAAAACACCAACTGGCAGCGGAGGATAAGAGCAATGAGTTGCTCAACCAAGTAATCAAGCAGAATCAAGAACTCATGAGCACGTTTGGCTAGTAGATTAAGCAACAAGGAGAATTTATGAATCAATTTGGACATACCTTACAAAGTCATGGGGCTCAGATGAGGACAATAGAGACATCTTTGGCGCAGATGGCAGCTGAGCTAGAAAATCTGAAAAAACCAGCACAACAAGGTTTTCTCGGAAATATAAACATTCTAGGAGGAAACCAACAAGCTAAGGCAATTCTTCTACAGAGCGGTAAGAAGATTTTAAACCCCAGGGCCAATGAACCAAGCAAACCCCAGTCAGAAACCACAGGTGAGGCCACAGAGGAGGTTTTGATTCCAATCACAGAGCCGATAGAGGATGTGGTAGAGGATGTCATAATAGAACCCGTCATTACTCAGGAGGATACATTGAAGAAGACACCATATGTGCCGCCACATCAAAGGGCACAGACTGTCCCGGTCCCATATCCAAATAGTGTGTAAGCCAAGAAAGTGGATGCTCAGTTCAAGAAGTTCCTAGATAGATTTAGGAAGCTTTCTATCAACATTCCATTGCTGGAAGCAATACAACATATTCCCTCTTACAACAAGTTTATGAAAGACATAATCACAAAGAAGAGGAAGATTCATGATGCTGAGGTCATGGTTCTTAAGGAACAGATGAGTGCTTTCATTATGGGCACATTGCCACCTAAAAGGTAGGATTCGGGCTGCTTCAATATGTCATGTTACATTGGTAAAGTGAAATTCGGTGAAGCACTGTGTGACTCCGGGGCAAGTATAAATCTGATGCCTCTCTCTATGTTCAAGAAACTGGGACTAAAAGAATCAAGGCCAAGCAATATGACGATTCAGTTGGTGTACAATTCTGTGGTGAAGCCGTACGGTATTTGTGAGGATGTGTTGGTTAAAGTAGATCAGTTTGTATTTCCAGCAGACATTGTGGTAATGGAAATGCAGGACAAACAAGGAAATGAGTTACTCCTTGGAAGACCCTTCCAAGCTACTGCAAATATGATACTTGAGATGGGAAGAGGCCGTTTGACCTTGGGTATCGCTGATGATCATTTTGAAATGGTTATGCTCTCAAGCACAACGCAATCTAAAGAAAAGGAGCAATGCCGCATGGTGAATCACTTTGATCAGAGTATTTCTCTCTGTCTAGGGAAGCCGTTTCTAGATATGGCTCATATAATGACTAAGGTAGAGAAGGGGACACTGGCTGTAGACATTATGGAGAAGACCAAAGTTGTTTCTCTTAGCAAGGTTGTGGGTTTTCTAAATGATGAAGAGGAGGACATCCCTCCTTCTACTGAAGATGATGCCATAGCGAGTTCTGTTCTCGATGCATATCCAGAATTGCCTCTTGAAGCTTGTCTTTTTAATATAACACATGATTAGATGAGAAGCAAATCACTACAAGAATGCGTCAAGATGCTTCAAGTGCTGCTTTGTTTTTATGCTAGGTACTATGAAGATCTTGGAGAACTCCCACCACCGCTTCAGTCATCCTTGATCAGTCCTCCAGAGTTAGACTTGAAGCCACTGCCGCCTCACTTGAAATATGCATTTCTAGCCGAGGGTGAAAAGATACCAATGATTATTTTGGCATATCTGATTGCCGAGGAGGAGGATCAACTGATGATCATGCTGAAGAACCACTGAGGTGCATTCGGGTGGTTGGTCGCGGACATCAAGGGGATCTCCCCTACATTGTGTCAGCACAAGATCCGGCTCGAGGAAGGAGCCAAACCTGTAATTCAGCCACAGTGTCGACTAAATCCAAGCATGATGGAGGTCGTCAAGAAGAAGGTGATCAAGCTCCTTTCCGCATGCATCATCTATGCTATCTTCGACTCGACGTGGGTAAGCCCCACACAGGTAGTCCCAAAAAAGGGGGGAATTACTGTTACTCATAATTTGTTAAATGAGCCGGTCACGACCTGTCTGGTAACCGGGTGGCGTGTGTGTATCGATTACCATAGATTGAATGCTGCTACGTTGAAGGATCATTTTCCTCTTCCATTCATTGATCATATTTTAGAGCGATTAGCAGGTCGATCTCACTTTTGTTTTCTAGATGGTAATTCGGGCTATAATCAGATTTCCATTGATCCTAAGGACCCAGAGAAGTTCACCTTCACTTGTCCTTATGGAACATTTGCATACCGCCGTATGCCCTTTGGTTTGTGTAACTCACCAACAACCTTTCAGCGTTGCATGCTTGCCATTTTCTCTGATATGGTTGAGCGATGTTTGGAGGTCTTCATGGACGATTGTTTCCGTCCATGGTGCGTCTTTCGATGAATTTTTATATAACTTGGATAAAGTTTTACAACGATGTGAGGACACGCATTTGGTCCTCAACTGGGAAAAATGCCATATGATGGTTAGTGAAGGGATTGTGCTTGGACATAAGGTGTCTAGCAAGGGGTTGGAGGTATATCCGGTTAAAATTGAGGTTATTTCCAAATTACCCCCACCGAACTCGATAAAAGGGGTACGGAGTTTTCTCTGTCACGTAGGATTTTACCGCCGCTTTATAAAAGATTTTTCAAAAATCGCTAAACCATTATCTGAGTTGTTGGAGAAAGATGCGGTGTTTGATTTTAATGAGAAGTGTTTGCATGCTTTCAATGTGCTTAAAGAGAAATTAATTTATGCACCGGTTGTGCAAACACCAGATTGGACAAAGTCGTTTGAATTAATCTTTGATGCGTTAGATTTCGTAGTAGGGGTTGTTTTAGGACAACGTGTGGATAACAAACCCACAGTGATTTTCTATGCATCCAAAACTTTAAATGAAGCACAACTTAATTCCACTATGACGGAAAAAGAGCTTCTCGCCGTCGTTTTCACATTTGAAAATTTTCGGCAATATCTTGTCGGGTCAAAAGTCGTGGTATGGACGGACCATGCCACCATAAAGTATTTGATGGAAAATAAAGATGCCAAACCTAGATTGATTAGGTGGATCTTACTGTTACAAGAATTTGATATTGAAATTAAAGATAAGGCGGGAATAGAGAATGTGGTTGCAGACCATTTGTCTAGGTTGGAACGGGTTGATGAGAAGGGCATTCATATACCCATTACCGAGACATTCCCTGATGAACAACTTCTTTCTATAAAATCTAAAGATCCATGGTTTTCTTATATTGTTAATTATCTTGCTTGCACAATTATCCCAGATGATTGGACATATCAAGAGAAAAAGAATTTTTTCCATTCTTTGAGATATTATTTCTGGGATGACCCCATTTTTTTGAAGCAATGCGGGGATGGCGTGTTGTACAGGTGCGTACCGGAGGTTGAGTATGAGAGTGTACTTCGTCATTGTCATACCCTACCCACGGGAGGTCATCATGCCAGTTCTAGAACAGTGGCCAAGGTACTTGAGAGCGGCCTTTACTGGCCTACATTGTTCAGGATGCATATGACTATGTACGGCGATGTGACTCCTGTCAACGGGCAGGTAATATTTCAAAGCGATAGGAGATGCCCCTCAATGTATTTCAAGAAGTTGAGGTATTTAATCTGTGGGGTATTGATTTCATGGGACCCTTTGTGTCCTCAAACTCTAACTTATACATTTTATTGGTTGTTGACTATGTATCGAAGTGGGTAGAGACAATACCCACTAGGACTAATGATGCTACTGTAGTGTGCATGTTCGTAAAAGACTATATTTTCTGCAGGTTTGGCGTACCAAGGATGATTATCAGAGATGGAGGTACCCACTTCTGAAATCAAAAGTTCGCTGCATTGTTGAGAAAGTATGGGGTAAAGCACAACATTAGTACCCCGTACCACCCACAGACACAGGGGCAAGTCAAAGTTTCTAATAGGGAAATTAAGAAAATCCTGGAGCGTACAGTAGCTTCAACACAGAAGAACTGGAGCACCTTGCTACCGGACACTTTATGGGCGTATAGGACGACATTTAAGACACCTATAGGCACTACGCCTTTTCGGTTGGCTTATGGGCGGGCCTGCCATTTGCCGGTAGAGTTGGAGCATAAGGCGCACTGGGCGCTAAGGAAGCTGAAGTTGTATTATGATGAAGCAGGGAAGAAACGCTTGCTAGAGATGAATGAACTCGACGAGCTGGGGATGAATGCATATGAAAGCTCGCAGATTTACAAAGAGCGAACAAAGTTGATTCACAATCGACACATTCAACTCCGTGTCTTCAAGAAGGGAGATCGTGTGCTCTTGTTCAACTCAAGGTTGAAGATGCATCTTGAGAAATTGAAATCCCAGTGGAGTGGACCTTTCATTGTAGAGGAGGTCTGACCACATGGAGCAATCATGGTGCGTGATGGAGAGACAACATTTCTCGTTAATGGACAACAGTTGAAATTGTACTTAGGTGAGGATTACACGAGGAAAGTACATTAGGTCAAACTCATTGCACTCAAGGATGTGTGATATGCTTGATTTCGTCTAGCCTATGACGTTAAATAAGGGCGCTTGTTGGGAGGCAAGCCAACCATTGGTAGTTTCATCTAGTTTTGTTTGCATTTACAAGTTAGTTTGGTTTAATTTTGTTTTTAGTGTAAAAATGATACCTTGATCGTTTGTTCAGTGTGCAGGTCTGAGGCAGGGTCGATACCATCGTCCATAGTGTCGATGATATCGACATGGGCACAGTTAGGCGGCTACAAAAATTTCTCTGAGTCGATACTATCGACGGAATCGTCGATGGTATCGACCTACCATCAGTGAATCGCCAGAACGGGATCGATAGTATCGACATGGGTGTCGATACTCATGAGATCCCTGAAGATTTTCAGACAAAATTTGTATCAGTGAAGTCGGTACCATCGACGGGCCTGTCAATGGTATCGACCCGGTTATAGGCAGAAAGCGGCGGCCGGGCCTCGTGAGGGTGTTTAACCTAAGAAGTGTCGATACTATCGACACACGTCAATGGTATCGACGCGACACATCACTGATCCATGAGAGGAAATCAACGGTGATTGCTACATCAAGGAAGTCTATATGTTCGAGGGGTCAATACCATCGACCCACGTCGATGGTATCGACCCGTCATCGATCCGGGCCCCCACATCAGGCTATCGATAGCCGTCGATACTCGCGAAACACATATTGTGCTATAGGTGTCGATACCATCGACACCCTATCGATGGTATCGACGGGTGCACAGTAGAGACGGATGAAGTTATAAAAGGAGGGATTGTTCGTCAGATTTCTTCACACCTTCAGAGCTTCTTCCCTCTACTTGTGCATTGAGCATTGCTGTGTGACCGGAGGCCTACTACAAACGTCCAAGGATTGTGTTCTTCACCGAGCCTGCACCGAGCGGGGAGCATCTTCTCCGACCTTCACCGAGCTCCATCTCCTATCCTTTTCTTTCTCGGTGAAAATGGTGCGTACAGCCGGTGGATCTTCTTTGCGTGCGGCCCCAATGGAGATCCCTAAATTCATTCCCCCACCACCTGTGTTGATTCCTCATCCGAGGATTGTCCACCCTTCTGCAGAGATCTGGAAGGTATACGAGGAGCTGCTGAAGAGAAAGATTGAGGCCACCCGCTATGTCGACCGGGACATGGATCGTTACCTTGGGTTCGAGCCCAATTGTGCCTACATCCTAAAGGGGCAGGCGAGACACATGACCAGGAGGCCCGACGAGTTGGAGTACCATGTCGATGGCCAACCATTCTTTGGTGAGTGACCGACTTACAAGGAACTCGTGGCGGAGTTCATGGCATCATTGGATATCAATGTGGTGCCCAATGACTTGATCGCCACCGACAGAGAGTGGAAGAAAGGGCGGGTGTCATTTAGACTCTACAACAACAATTACACCCTCACTCTCACCCAGTTTAATTCTGTGTATAACTGGTATCATGACGATTACCAGCACCGGAGGCCAGACAACCGGACGGACTACGACGCCATCTTCACCTAGCTGGTGACTGCGCCTCAGGGCAAATCCGTCAGCTACCACAATGTTGCACTTGCCGACTTCGAGCATCCATTTGTGCAGATTCTGCACTGCATGCTCTGCACCACGCTCTTCGCTCACGGCGACTTGTCTCTTAGCAAATTCCAAGAGATAGATTTGTTCTTTCTACACAAATTGCTGAAGCGTGAGGAGTGCAACTGGGGTGCTTTCTTCTTGACATGCGTGTTGGCCGTGAGGAGGAGTACGCAGAAGGCTCCTATCCACTTTGGAGGGTTTATCACACCGCTGGCCCTCTACCTTGGTTTGGATTTTTCCCAGCTTACTCCACTTTCCAATAGGCATAAGGTCAACCTCCATCATCTGCACCGCTCCAATATCCTCCTGCTCCGTGATGGCTTGGCTTATGCACATTGCCACGTCAATCACGCATATCAAGAATGTGTGCTTCCGGACCCCGTCTTCAACATTGAGGGAGCTCAGCATTTCTGATGGCCTTTCATCGCCATCGATGACTCTGATGAAGATGGTGGTGATGATGACAACAATGATGAAGGCGATGAGCATGAAGAGGAAGAGGAGGCTTTCACTCCTCTTTGGGCACGAGTAGCACCCCGGAAGCATCCCCGCATGCATCCGGGTGCATCATCTTCTTTGCAGCCTCTGCCACCTCATCCCTCTCATCAAGGAGAGGATGTCTATTCAATGCAGGTGATGTACACAATGCTGCAAGAGATTCAGCAGACCCAGCTGCAGCATACAACATCCCACACCGGTATTCAGGATACCACAAACCGGCTGTTAGAGAACCAGAGGGCAATTTTCGAGAATGAGCGCCTCCTCCTTGATAACCAACAGAACATCCACGACAGGTTGCATAGGATGGAGATGCAGCAACAGCCCTTCTATGACAACTATTGGAGCCAAAATTATTTTGGGGGGTATCCACATCCTCCACCAATGCCCCAATATGATCCGAGCTTCCAGGGGCAGTACCCATCATGGCACCCCACAGCCCCGCAGTACCCCCTCCAACTACAGAATGATCGATATCACTGTTCCACCCTTTAAGGTTGTTTTTTACTATGAGGCCATAGTCGAATTCAAGCTTGGGGGGAGTTGGAACAGTTTCTATCCTTTATTTTTCCTAGTTTTTAGTTTTTAGTGCTTTGTATTTTGTCTTTTATTTCTCGTAGTTATTAGTTTGTTTTTAGGATCCACACTCTATCTAGTGTAATTGTGGATGTCTAATGTCATATGTCATCTCGTTGTTTGTACATGGGAATCAGGGGCAATTTTGAAAATTTTTTGTGCTTTTGCAAGCTTGTGTTGTTTAACTTTGAGCACATAACTTAAGGAAATAATTGGGTTTGTCAACTCTAAAATAGGAAACCACAACTGTACATTCCTGTGATTCATGAAAGTGGATGGAATTGGTTGTTTAAGCCTAAACTGAACAAATGATAATGAGACCTTAATTTGAAATAAGAGAGAGAAACCTCTTAATTACCACACATGTCAGTAAGGAGGGACACATAATATTTTCCAAAGGTTCAATCAGTTAATCTTGTGATCTATCCACCCCATTGTTTTCATACTCCACCATATGAATTGGAAGTACATTACGGTTTTCATCTCTTTGATTGCATCCCATGTAGATAGGTCTTGCATTGCAACTATTTTCACATATTTTTGCATGAAAAGAAAAAAAAAGATAGAATAGTTATACATGCACATTATCTTTAGGTGCGTGTCATTTAGTTGCATAGCTAGCATTTTGTAGCTACATTCACATTTTTGTGCATTTAGTACATCGTGCATCTTATGTCTTCTGAAACATTAAAGGTGATGAACTTGTTCCATATCTTCTGGATGCTTCAAATGCATAAGTTATATAGCAATAAGTGAGCCCGACAAATAATTCAGTGTCATCTATGAAAATAAAAGTTAAAAAAAAAGTTTTGAAAAAAAGAAGAAGAAAAGAGAATTGAGAAGTAAGTAGGAATGAGAGGGAGAAAGGAACCTGTTCTCACTTGCATCCTAAGAAGAATAAGCACATGGTGTAGTTTCTTAGATATTCCATCTCACCTGGAGATGGAATGATAGTACATGCATCATTCCACCCAAATGTCGGCGTTAGGGCATTTCTATTTGCATAAGCATCATTTAGGTCATTATTGTTCTTGTGTATGTTAAAACCGTATAATGCTTCCATTTCTTCCACAACCACCTATTCCATCTACCCGTTGCTCGAATTGGTAGGCCACCATGATTTTCTCCTCACTCATTAAGACCAGGAGAGCTGCTTCCATTTAGATGGTAGTTAGGACGAGCAACGTAGATAGAAGATCACAAGATGCATTGAGTCTGGACCGGGTGATTTTATTATGTTAACTGCCTTACATGATTGTGTTCATCAATTTTGAGGTAGATATCTTGTATGGATGATTATTGTCACCTTTAGGGATATTATCATTCTGTGGTTAGTAAGGGCCGGAATGTGAATGTCTGGCGGGGATCATATGGTGCAGTTTGTTGTGATAATCTATTCTTTAGTTGACCCTCGCAATTCTATTCTAGAGTTTTGTTTCTCAAGGACGAGTAATGTTCAATCTTAGGGGAGTTTGATGCGATGATTTTGAGTCACATTTATAGACTTGTTTTACTTGCATTTTATATGTTTATTGGTCACTTTGGTGGTTAATATTGCATAATTCACTTACTTTAGTTTATGATTCTTCTCAGTGTCAAATCTCTCTTATTTTATCATTTTGAGCATAAATGATTATAATTATAGGTTTTATCTCAGCTGATTTCGTTTCGTTGTGCAATTTCAAGAAAAACACATATTTATAGTTGTCGATACCATCGACATCAGTCGATACTATCGACACAGCCACATGCAGGCAGCCGCAAGGAGCAGTGCAGAGTCGATGGTAGCGAGTTACCATCAGGTTTCCAGTGACTAGCCAGTCGATACTATCGACACTTATAGCTTTAGCGACAGAAAAGAGATAAAACTGACGCCTAAGGGTGTCGATACCATCGACCCACATCAATGGTATCAAGTCAACATCATGTAGGACAACAGAAAAGAAAGAAGGCTTGCCGATATCGTGAGGGTTCAATACCATCGACATGCGTCGATGGTATCGACACCGTCAGATCAGAGTTTGCTCCAGATCGACCCAAATCCAACTGCTGTGATATTTTGGCGACCTAACTCGGTGTTAATACCTAATGATGACGACCAGGAGTGATCTATCATAGCATTATCCACTGCACACGTCCCGAGAAGGTGTGGAGAGAAGAACGGAGCCCAGAAGCACGCCCCGACCGTTCCAGAAGCCGAAGAAGACGTTTTCCACCATCGAAAGGCTGTAGATCGCACACTTTATGCCGAGGAACGATTGGATCTTCTCTGTTCAGGGGTTTCATCACTTTATCCACATTTTTATCCATGTTTCCCCTTTCTTCAATCATGTATTGCTCTGAGATGAACATGCGGGGCGAATCCCCTTTATCTTTAGGATCGGGAGTAACCCGGGGAAGCATTGTATGACATTTTTATCATAGTAATTCAGAATTTGTCTTTTAAATCCGTGGTATGATTTCATTTTCTCAATTATATTATTATGCTTGATCACCATAATGATAAACTAATGCCCTTAAATACTTTGAAAGAAGAATTAACGGTTGAAAAGAGACGAAATTCACATTAATTAACAAATCCCTTGAACAAGGTGATGTACGATTAATGGTGGAAACCCATAGGTAGATTCTAATGCACCTATTTTAGGGTATAGGCTACTACGACAGTGGAACCAGCATAGACTTAGGTAGTGAATTGTATCATGATAGTGAACAATTCTGACTACAGGCCACTACCTAGATTGAGAGATGAATCTGATTAACTATGTGGAAATTCATACAATGACAACCTACGGTGAAACTGCAATCCTAAAGATCTCCATTTGAATTGATTAAACTAAACACTTAATCGATTCATTTGTTTTATTTTATTTTCTTTTATTTTTCAACAATTCTCAGAACCTTTTAACTGGTCTAGCTGATTGCGAGTAGTTAATAGTAGTCTATCGATAATTCAATGTCCCTAAGTTCGACTTGGGCCTCACAAGGGCCTATACTACATTGACGCGAGCACTTGCATTATACGCACGGTAAAAGTGTGTCAGACATCATGAGAAGAAGGCACCTTAAAGGAAAGATGCTTAAAGTTACTGTTACAACCCCAATTTTTGGGCTCATTTGGTGAGAAATGTAATTTCTCATATTAAAGATATTGGAACAAGTAATGATATAATTTTTCTTGGATAAATGAGTTTTGTTTACAATAGCCATGTTGGTTGTTTTGTGGGATTTATTGTCTATTGGGCCCAATATCAAGGAAAAGACAAAAGGAATTCCAATATTAATAAGAAATGGAGGAAAGAAAAATGTAGAAACATCTAGAAGGCAAAAGAATGTAATCCAAAGTTGGATTTTGTGCCTCTTAGGTTACAAGGAGTCCAAATTTGCAAAGAGAATGCAATAAGAAAAGAAAAGATCAGTTAAATATTTCTTTGATAAGAAAGAAATTGAAAACAATGATAAAATGTGGGAAATAAGAGTGAAGAGGTGTAATTGAGTTATCCTTGGTGGATTTGTGTATCCAAAGGATTCCTAATGTTAAATGGAATGCCAAGGAGGAAAGTAAAAAGAAAGATAAAGAGAAATCCTCAAAAAGAGATATTTTAATAAGAAATAAACAAGATAATGAGAAATAATGATTATAGATGCATCTAGAAGGATAATAAGTATCCTTAAAAAGGAGTTTCAAAATATTAGAGTTCCTTGGTGTCCAAGGAGCCCCAATGGAGAAAAAGAAAGAGAAAATACCAATGATAGAAAATAAAAGGATAATATGATGCATAATGAATGAATTTTGTGGTATTGTTAAAGAGGTGGTATTTTCTATTAAAAAAATATAATTTCATGACCAATGATTAAAAGGGCAAATACTAAGAAAATAAAAGAGGTGATTTTTGAAATTATAATATCTAAGGAGTAAATAATATCAAAGAGTTTGTTTTTATAGAGAGAAGATTTCTTTTTCATGAAGGAATAGGATTCCAAGTTGGAAAAGGACATGGTTGCTTCGTGGGCAAGCAGTCTGGGGTGTGGATACCCTCCCCTATATAAGGGGTAGCAACCTTGGCCGAATCCAAGAGGATTATGTACATCCTTCTTTCTTCTTCTTCTTGTTCTTTGCATACAAACCCTAACCCTTGAGCGTGGCTCTATTCTGGAGCAACAAGGGGACGCAAAGGAGGTGTGTTGGAAGCCCAATGCTCCCACGACAACACCAGAAGAGTGAGGCCATGTTTTCGTGCACTAGAACCTGCACCACATCCCCTAGATGGCTACAAGTTATTTGTAAGTTGCAGGCGTCATGCGCTTCAGTTAGCCAGCTAGGCCGCAAGATGGGTGGTGCCCCAGGCGCGACGGATGGTGGCGGGGCTAGGGCAACCTCTGGTGGTAGTCCTCGAGCCCCCAGGAAGGTAGGGCGGACCTCCGAAGTGTTGCAGATCGCGGCACTGCTAGGGTTGTGAGGAGGAAGATGACCCTTTGGGTCGATGGACGGGTTTGCCCCTCCACGGGCTAAGAGCGCCAACATCTTAAGTAAGGGCAGAATCATAAATTCAAAATGTTTTCAACTAAACCGACCAATGCTGCATGGAGCAGGACACTTGACGTGCTCTGATTGGCTCTGGTAAGTAATATATTGCAAAAATTGTATTTAAATATCGGTAGCTCGGATGGATACACATAAAATATGAAAATTGCTTAGAAAAACGAGTGGAATTCATTAATAATGGTTTTAGAGGCTAATTCCTCTTGCTATTTGGAAAGTAGTATAAGTTATCAACTTTAATGAATTAAAGATTAAGAAACCCTATTTGGAGATGATTAATGTATTTAGTAGGGTTTAATGGATGATTAAAGTTGATATTAACTATTAATTTTACAAAGGTATATTGAGAACAAAAAGGATGAACTTTGCACGTAATTGGTTTAATTTAGAGTTTCATGTGCATAAATATGCTTTAATGGGCCTTGAAACCCTAATATTAGTAAATGTGACTCATAATGGTTTTAATTATTCAAAATAATGAATAGAGTTGAGATATAATAATTCCAAGCTATTTTAAGTATAAAAGTTCCTAATTGTGGATAAATACCCTTAATGTAGTAATTAGGATTTTCTAATGGATAAAGGTAGAATTAATGACAAATAGAGTTCATATGTGAATTAGACCATAATGAACTATGAATTCATCATAAATGAGCATAATGATGTCATGCATTAAAAGGATAAAAATGGTAGCTTTAATGTAAAAGAGGCTTAATGGACTTAATTGATGGTTGATTATGTTTTTTTTAAATCATGGTTATATGTTGTTAAAAGATAACCTTAATATCTTTGATGAAGAATAAATGAGATAATTTGGGTTTGTGAGTAATTGTATAAAATTAGGGTTTAAAATAGTAAAAGATGAAGGGAAACCCTAATTGCAACAGAAACCCTAAAATTGGACTAGAAACCCTAGGAAGCAAGCTAGGTTTAATAGATCTTGATGGCATGATTAATAATAGGAAATTGTATGCATATTTCAGGATCTCATAATGTGCTTGCTTGCTTATTTGGATTTCTTGATTGGATTATTCTATCTCAAATCAGCCTGACAGGTATGTGGTTACGTTTATGAATAATCGCTTTAGTTTCACGATGATTCGCAAATGTTTTTATCGGTTTCCTGAAAATAACTGCTTGGATGACTTTTATTTCATGCAAGTATAAAGTGACTGTGATTATCACCCTAAGTATGTATACATGACTGGCTCAGATCCTGGTCCTCCTTTGTGGCTTTGCTAATGATGAAAAGGGTAACCTTGTAAAGGGTCTACTTGTTAAGTGGGACTATTAGGTTATTAAGAGTTAGGGATTGGGCTACCTATAGCTAGTGCCATGCGACTCTTTAGCACACCATGAGTAAGGGATTGGGCTACCTATGGGTAGTGCCATGTGACTCAACCCTAGATATTGATCTACCTGTTAGGTAGGATCATGCGGGGTTTAATGGGGATCTACCATGAGGAAGGTAGCATCCAGGTCCACTGTAGGGACAACGTAGAGGCTAGGGTATGTATGGATTGAGCAGTTATGCTTAAAATGTGAAGTTGTTTGTTAAATCATAATTGACTGCATTATGTTGTTATAGTTAATTGCACGATTATTGTTTCCCCCACATACTAGTATAATGTTGACCGACATTTTGTTTGTCGACATTTTAGGTTCAAATGAAAAGAACAAATAGTAAAGTGGCATATGTGGAATTAAATGATGATTAACGATCAAGGAGGGTTAGTTAGAATATTCTCTCATATGGATAGAAGTTTAGAAATCCAAGTTTTTCAAAGGTATGCAAAAAGTTAATTTTTTTATTACAGCCTTTCAGTTTAGTTTAGTAGAATTTGATAATTATTATGGATTACTTGTCGAACCTTTGATCCAAAAATTGGGATAACGGCTCTGACCTCTTGGTCTCCCTTAATTGGGGGTTACTGGGAGGCGGGGTCGTTACATTTGGTATCAGAGCGTAGGTTCCTCATTTAATCTTTAATAATTATTAAATTTGACAAACTATGTAGAACCCAAGGGAGTTATTAGAGGAATTTCTGAAAGACAGAGGTGTCTACAAAAGGATCACGTCTGGGGGCTGGCAAGATTTTCCTTTGCACCGCTAGTCGAAATACGAGGACTCCCAGATTAGTGTGACTGCCTGGACAATGTCTCAGGATTTGACTCGAAATAAGATACCTTTAGGACTCTTTCATCTTGTTCATCCCTTCTCAACTCAAATGTTGTTAAGGATTATAAGGATTAGGGTTTTCTCTCTTTTCCTCACCCTGTTGAGGTATGGGTAAGGTTGATAAGGTTTAAGGAATCCTCCACCAAATTAATAAAAAGCATGTAAATAAGATGTCATGGACATAATCTTAATAGATTAAGTGTAAAAGAATAAATACATGCTTAGGTCGTATGACATAAGTTGTCATGTCCTCAGGAGAGACCTGAGGCTAGACCTTCTTGTCAAGAGGATAAGTAAAGAGAGTTCATCTTGGAGGTAGAGATCTCCATTATAAGTAGAGACATGGCACATTCTCTGTGGATGTTGTTAACCCTAACCCTAAGTGAAGGTTAGAGAGAGAGATGACATGATGAGTTAGATTCCTTGGTATACCAGTGTTTGGATAGACATGCCTTTGGGATGCCATATGAACCATGAGAGGTTGGATGACCAAGTACCTTTGGCAACCCAACCCTAGGAAGGGTCGTGCATGTTAGAGTGAAGGATAGCTCCTTCATTTATAAGGTTAGAAAAGAACCTATGGAAACCCCATGAGCTTATATGAGCATGGAATAATAGGCACCCATAGTACGTCAGTCGTGCTAAAGCCATGGCCAAGGGAGTATGTTGGAAAGCTAATGAGATAAGCATAAAAGGCTAGGGATAACCTTGAACAAACATAAGTTGGAACATAGGCTTCACCATTTAAGGGTATGCTTGTAAGCTTGATCCATCTTCATGGAGCGAGGACCTTTAGTATAAGGCTGGTTGTGGAGTTAGCTCTAGAGAGAGAGCAGGACCCAAGCAAGAAGGTTGGAAGCCTAGACTTCGAGGTATGAGGAAAAGTGGGGAGTTGAGGATGATGCGACCTAAGTGGATGATAGTAGTTGCCTCATGCTTGATCCCTGGAGGCTGGTGGTATCTTGGTTGCCTTTAGAGGTACCAAACCCTAGAGAGAGGATGAGGCTTCTGGTACCTATGTGCATATGGTATAGGTGTTTACCTTCAGACATAGGAAGAAGAGTTCCTTAGACCGAGAGAGGTTTAGTAACAGATTGTGAGGCCTTGTACCTTGTTGGTTTTCCCTGAGGAGGACTCAACTCGGAAGTGTTGCTCAAGTAGAAGGATGACAGGAAGTGCATGTCATGCCTTATACATGCTTGATTCGTGGTTAAGAGGTTGAGCATGCACTTTGACACCCAAAAGTGAACCTAGGGTTCCTAGGCCTAAGAGGGGAAGTGGTGTACCTGATGCTCCTGACGAGATTTGAGCATGGTACTCTTCATGTTTAGAGGAAAAGGAAACCCCTTAAGTTAAGGTATGTTTGATGAACCCCTCACAGCTAAGTTGATGACATGGGAAGGTATGATCTTGATCCAGTATTGAGGAAAGAGAACAAGTATGACCTAGCATGGTTTAGTAGGTGGTCTGCTTGTGCCTTGGTAGCTGCTAGGTTAAGCATGCTCATGTGTATATAAACCCTAAAGATGTTTGTTGGCAAGAGTTGTAGTTTCCCCCCATCCTGGGAGAGGGACCCTTTGGTAGGGTGTATACCGGTTTGATGGGTTTTGAGGAAACCTAAAGAGGTCACATAGGATCTTGAGAAGCTATGTGAAAAGTACATGGTATGAGAATGAACCTGTAGACCCATAGATAACCATCTCTAAGTGCATGTGGATGTGTTACCATAGAGGTAATTGGTATGGGGCCTGACCAAGGTAGGAAGGTTTCCATGACCCCTATGAAAGGATGGAAGTCGGCCATGAATGCATAGAAAGAGATGATGAAGGCTTGGGTAAGGTTCTAAGTTGGACATGTACTGTAATAGAATCCTAAGTCTATCCTAGGGTCAGGTAGGGATAAGACCGATGGAAGTAGGAGTTGCACATGACCATAGGGTCGGGAGGTAACATCTATCATTGTCTAAGGGCCATGGGTTAGGAGATTGATCACCTTCATGAACTCATGGGACCCAAAGGGCAGATGAGTAGGACACTCTTTGGATGCATAAGGGAAGAGGGATGACCCCTAAAGTGTCGGCATCCTATAGACCTAGAGGAGATGACCATGGAATGTGTGTGGACCCAAGTAAGTTTGAGACCACTTTTCCATGGAAGTAACTTTGATATCGAGATGATTGTGATGTAGAGACATATGTGGCACCTTTCAATGTAGATATAAAGGTGTACTGGCAAGGTGGGATGTACCATCTCTACTCTTGGGATAGGAAGAACTCTGTATTTGGACTGCAGCCAAATGCTTATTTCCTCTTGTTATGGGATTGAGAGATAGGACAATACGCATGCCATACACCAAGGATAAAGATGATGTGAGTTGGAACATTGCTATGAGGTATGAGGACAGGGATGATAACATACCCCGGTGGAGTGAATGATACATTGATGGTTTACAAATGCTAAGAGGAATAAGGTAGTCATCTTATGAGGATGTTTTTATCATGAGGTATGAGCCATAAAAGGTAGAGTTTGAAAAACCAAGAGAACAAGCTCAGAGTTTTCTTAATGAAGATAGACTTAGAGCTGAGATGAGATAATAAGTGGAATACATGGAGGTGTATGTCTTCAACATTACCTAACACGTAAGGATGTGAAGTGGTAATGGATGCTCTAGATGCGATACAGCTTCCTAGTTTAGATGGAGGCGAGAAGAGGTTGTTAGGATAACCCTCAATTGGAAAAAGAGATAAGTTTGGCTAACACTCAGCTGTAACAATATTTGTTGATCAAGTTAATGGTTGGGATTACCATGATGAAAGGATGGTTATAGAACCTCAAATGCACTTCTCTGGAAAGGAAGGTGATGAAACCCCTATTAGAGTGGTTTTGGGTTTTTGAGGAATCCACCTTAAGGAATCATGACAATATAGGAGATCATGATTGAAGATCACCATACACCATGGTACTACGAAGATAGTAAGTGACAGTGGTACTTTGGATGCTTAAGATGAAGTTGCATGTGGTATGTTTCCATGCAAGCCAGGAGGTGAAGGATGAACACCAATAACCCAATGTATCGATATAGAGGATAAAAGAGTCCCTGAGAGGGAATGGGAGTTCATCACTATGGATGTGTAGTAAGTTTCCCATGGACCAAAGAAGGTCAAGATGCAATTTGGGTTATAGTAGATCACCTTACCTAGATGACATGAGAAAGAGAGAATATTGTCAAGGGACAGATCCATTTGAACTACATATGACAGAGAGTTGGTTCAACTACACCATGATGTGAGTTCTTGAATTTAATCTAAAGATTCACTTCCATAAGGTGGAAGTAGATACATGAAGAACTCGATATTAGTACAGTTTATCACCCTAACTAATGGTTAGTGTAATCTAGACTAGAGGGTCTGATGAGAGTATGTCTACTTGTTCAGGTTGATACCTAGAGACATTTCTTGTCCTCTGTAAGATGTGATGATAACCACCATAGCTAGTATCGGGATGTAAAGAAGCTCTACAAGGGAGGTTGTGTCGGTCACCACTTCATTAAGATGATGTTGGTGAAGGGACCTCGTGAAGGTCAAGAAAGGACCACAGTGTGTGCAGATGAAGTCTCTTTGATCGTGCAATGGCTGAAAGGAGCCCAGAGATGACATGAGATGTAAGATGGTGCAAAGTAGACTGACATGCAGTTCACTGTGGGGGAATATGTGACATGAAAATCTAACCCCTCTAAGCTTATAGCTAAGAGAGCTGAGTCCCCGATGCATGGGTTCTTTTGACATGGTTTGGTGGAGAAGGTTAAGTTTTCCCTTACCCCTCAGGATAATATGATGTGTGATGAGTTCCATGTGTCCAATTTAGAGCAATATGAGAGGTACTTGGACCATGTGCGGAACAATGAACCTAGTGAGCCCCAAGGGAGGCTGAAACGACCTATGTCACCTGTGAGATTAATAGATGCCAAGGTGAGAGAACTAAGAGAAAAGGATATGTGATGATAAAGGTTCTTTAGAAGTGCCATGGATAAGGTAAAGCTACATAGGGGCCAATGATGGACATGGAGAAGTCTTATCCTGAATTATTTGTTTGCTTGTTGGAATTTTGAGGGCAAAATTCCTATAAGAGGGGAAGGATGTTACAACCCCAACTTTTGGGCTCATTTGGTGAGAAATGATATAATTTGTCTTGGATAAATGAGTTTCATTTACAATAGCCTTGTTGGTTTTTTTGTGGGCTTTATTGGCTATTGGGCCCAATATCAAGGAACTGACAAAAGGAATTCCATTATTAATAAGAAATGGAGAAAAGAAAAATGTTGAAACCTCTAGAAGGCAAAAGAATGTAATCCAAAATTGGATTTCGTGCCTCTTGGGTTCCTTGGGTTACAAGGAGTCCAAAGTTGCAAAGAGAATGCAATAAGAAAAGAAAAGATCAATTAAATATTTATTTGTTAAGAAAGAAATTGAAAACAATGATAAAATGTGGGAAATAAGAGGAAAGAGGTGTAATTGAGTTATCCTTGGTGGAGATTCGTATCCAAAGGATTCCTAATGTTAAATGGAATGCAAAGGAGGAAATTAAAAAGAAAGATAAAGAGAAATCCTCAAAAAGAGATATTTTAATAAGAAATAAACAAGATAATGAGAAATAATGATTATAGTTGCATATAGAAGGATAATAAGTATCCTTAAAAAGGAATTTCGAAATATTAGAGTTTCTTGGGGTCCAACTAGCCCCAATGGAGAAAAAGAAAGAGAAAATACCAATGATAGAAAATAAAAGGATAATATGATACATAATGAATGAATTTTGTGGTATTGTTAAAGATGTGGTATTTTCTATTAAAAGAAAATATAATTTTGTGACCAATGATTAAAGGGAAAGTACTAAGAAAATAAAAGAGGTGATTTTCGAAATTCTAATATCTAAGGAGTAAAGAATATCAAAGAGTTTCTTTTTAGAGAGAGAAGATGTCTTCTTCATGAAGGAATAGGATTCCAAGTTGGAAAAGGACATGGTTTGTTCGTGGGCAAGCAGTCTGGGGCATGGATACCCTCCCCTATATAAGGGGTAGTAGCCTTGGCCGAATCCAAGAGGATTATGTACATCCTTCTTTCTTCTTCTTCTTCTTGTTCTTTGCATACAAACCCTAACCCTTGAGCGTAGCTCTACTCTAGAGACCCAAGGGGATGCAAAGGAGGTGTGTTGGAAGCCCAATGCTCCCACAACAACACCAGAAGAGCGAGGCCATCTTTCTGTGCACTGGAACTTGAGCCACATCTGCTAGATGGCTGCAAGTCATGCATAAGTTGCAGGCGTCGTGCACTTCAGTTAGCCAGCTAGACCGCAAGCTGGGAGGCACCCCAGGTGCGGTGGAGGGTGGCAGGGCTAGGGCAACCTCTGGTGGTGGTCCTCGAGCCCCCAGGAAGGTAGGGTGGACCTCTGAAGTGCTGCAGATTACGACGCTGCTAGGGTTGCGAGGAGGAAAATGACCCTTTGGGTCGATGGACGGGTTTGCCCCTCTGCGGGCTAAGAGATCCAACATTTTAAGTAAGGGCAGAATCATAAATTTGAAATGTTTTCAACTAAACTGAGCAACGTTGCATGGAGCAGGACACTTGGCGCACTCTGATTGGCTCTGGTAAGTAATATCTTGCAAAAATCGTATTTAAATATCGATAGCTCGGATGGATACACATCAAATATGAAAATTGCTCAGAAAAAATGAGAGAAATTCATTAAAAATAGTTTTAGAGGCTAGTTCCTCATTCTATTCTAAAAGTAGTGTAAGTTATCAAGTTTAATGAATTAAAGATTAAGAAACCCTATTTGGAGATGATTAATGTATTTAGTAGGGTTAAATGGATGATTAAAGTTGATATTAACCTGTTAATTATAAAAAGGTATATTGAGAAAAAAAAGGATGAACTTTGCACGTAATTGGTTTAATTTAGAGTTTCATGTGCATAAATATGCTTTAATGGGACTTGTGTAACGCCCAGGCCCACTTCCCAAGGCTCAAGTAGAGTTTCAGGAACGACGAGTGGCCCCACAGACCACCACTAGCCTTAACTGTGTGCTTTGTCCTCACTCACGTGCAATTTGGGGTCAACTTTCCGACTGGTCACCCATCCTAGTACTACTCCAAGCTGAGCACACTTAACTATGGAGTTCTTTAGTGATGGGCTCCCAGAAAAGGAGGTGCACCTTGGTGATATGGGTAGCCCAATCATTCCTTTTAAGATCATTATATCTGAGGCCTCAAATCCTGGGATGTTACAATCTCCCCACTTAGACTCTTGACGTCCTTGTCAAGGCTTAAATATATGGTCTCATAATCTGACCCCATTTCAATGCAGACCCACAATGGCCCATGGACACCCAGCTCCCGATCACGGAATATCAGCGCAAGGGTGGCTACGTCAACCATGGACAGCCCTTTCCTACATGCTTGGACCGCACAGCTCAAGACTGGCATGCCACATGCCCATGCGGGCCCCACCTACTAGAGGGGTTATGGCTCTGATACCATTTGTAACACACGGGCCCACAACCCAAGGCTCAAGTAGAGTTTCAGGAATGACGAGTGGCCCCACAGACCACCACTAGCCTTAACTGTGTACTTTGTCCACACTCATGTGCAAGCCGGGGTCAACTTCCCGACTGGTCACCCATCCTAGTACTACTCCAAGCTGAGCACGCTTAACTATGGAGTTCTTTAGTGATGGGCTCCCAGAAAAGGAGGTGCACCTTGGTGATATGGGTAGTCCGATCATTCCTTTTAAGATCATTATATCCGAGGCCTCAAATCCTGGGATGTTACACCTTCAAACCCTAATATTAGTAAATGTGACTCATAATGGTTTTAATTATTCAAAATCGTGAATAAAGTTGAGATATGAAAATCCCAAGCTATTTCATGTATAAAAGTTCCTAATTGTGGATAAATACCCTTAATGTAGAAATTAGGGTTTTCTAATGGATAAAGGTAGAATTAATGACAAATAGAGTTCATATGTGAATTAGACCATAATGAACTATGAATTGATGATAAATGAGAATAATGATCTTGTCATGGATTACAAGGATAAAAATGGTAGCTTTAATGTAAAAGAGGCTTAATGGACTTAATTGTTGGTTGATTATGTTTTTTCTGAAATCAAGGTTATATGTTGTTAAAAGATAACGTTAATATCTTTGATGAAGAATAAATGAGATAATTAGGGTTTGTGAGTAATTGTATAAAATTAGGGTTTAAAATAGTAAAAGATGAAGGGAAACCCTAATTGAAATAGAAACCCTAAAAGTGGACTAGAAACCCTAGGAAGCGAGCTAGGTTTAATAGATCTTAATGGCATGATTAAAAATAGGAAATTGTATGCATATTTCAGGATCTCATAATGTGCTTGCTTGCCTATTTGGATTTCTTGATTGGATTATTATATCTCAAATCAGCCTGACAGGTATGTGGTTACGTTTATGAATAACCGCTTTAGTTTCACGATGATTCCCGAACATTTTTATTGGTTACCAAAAATAACTTCTTGGATGACTTTTATTTCATGCAACTATAAAGTGACTATGATTATCACCCTAAGTATGTATACATGACTGGCTCAGATTCTAGTCCTCCTCTGTGGCTTTGCTAATGATGAAAAGGGTAACCTAGTAAAGGGTCTACTTGTTAAGTGGGACCATCAGGTTATTAAGAGTTAGGGATTGGGCTACCTATGTGTAGTGACATGCGACTCTTTAGCACACCATGAGTTAGGGATTGGGATACCTATGGGTAGTGCCATGCGACTCAACCCTAGATATTGATCTATCTATTAGGTAGGATCATGCAGGGTTTAATGGGGAACTACCATGAGGAAGATAGCATCCAGGTCCACTACAGGGACAACGTAGAGGCTAGGGTATGTATGGACTGAGTAGTTATGCTTAAAATGTAAAGTTGTTTATTAAATCATAATTGACTACATTATGTTGTTACAGTTAATTGCATGATTATTGTTTCCCCCACATACCAGTATAATGCTGACTGATGTTTTGTTTGTCGGCGTTTTAGGTTCAAGTGAAAAGAACAAATAGTAAAGTGGCATATGTGGAATTAAATGAGGATTAGCGATCAAGGAGGGTTAGTTAGAATATTCTCTCATATGGATAGAAGTTTTGAAATCCAAGTTTTTCAAAGGTATGCAAAAAGTTAATTTTTTTTTATTATAGCCTTTCAGTTTAGTTTAGTAGAATTTGATAGTTATTATGGATTATTTGTCGAACCTTTGATCTAGAAATTGGGATAATGGCTATGACCTCTTGGTCTCCCTTAACCAGGGGTTACTTGGAGGCGGGGTCATTATAGTTACCATGGAGGATCTAGTTAGATAGTTTTTATTTCCAATAGCAAACAATAGCTTCCCATATCATGTAGCTCCTTATTGGAGAGTTTATCTTTCATAATTTATCAAATTTTATTCCATTAAAAAAAATTATAATTATTTTTAGTTAATCACTAAACCTTGATCCTGTAAATATGACAGTAGTCATTTCCCTCTTGATCTACCTTAATTGGGGATAATAGAGGCAAAGGGTCATTACATTTGGTATCAAATCCTAGATTACCATTTAACCTTTAATAATTATTTCAATTTTATAAATTTGTAGAGCCCAAGGAAATTATTAGAGTACTTTCTATAGACGATGGTGTCTAGGTGGGGACATGACCTGGGGGCTAGCAAAACTTTCCTCTACGCCGCTAGTTGGCTTACGTTGACTCCCATGCATGTGCATTCCTTCTTGGACAAAGTTGGAGGATTTCACGCAAAATAAAATACCTCTAGGATTTCTTCTCATCTAATTTCATCCCTTCTCCACCCCCTTGCTTCAGTCACCAAAACCCTAGGGAAACCCATAACTACATTCTCTACCCTTTTGAGTTTAGGGTTATGAAGAATTAGGTATTAAGGTATCCTCTACCAAATAATAGAATGCATGTAAACAAGAAGTCATGGATGTAACTTTATGATGCTTTATATGCCTTAAACATAAAATTGAAATAAAGGTATTTATGTGAACCATCATGGCCCACGTCAAGAACATTGCCATCCCCGATGACACACCCATGGAATTTCTAGAGGGGAGGCCTTCCCTCAAGAATACACTATCCTCAGAGAAGAAGAGTAGGTCCATGGAGGGTGAGGTCTCCAAGAAGTGGAAGACAGAAGGTGAGGCATATTGGGAAATATGGCATCAAAACAGGCAGTAGAAACAAAAAAAATTAACTGTCGCATTCCCCTTTAACAAATGATTGCATCAACAACTATGTAATGGGAATGATGATTTATGAGGTAATACCGAGTTTGGAACAAGTCCAGTGACTATTCCCTCATTGTAGTATGCAACTTTCTTCAAGTCACACTTGAACAATGTTTGCGTCGACCTTCCTAGTTTATCATCGTGTATAACAAGTTGACATTGTCCTCCTTGCGAGAAAAGCTTCACACCTCTAGAGTAGTCCACATGGACCACCGAGAACTCTGGTTGTTCTAGTAGAATAGACAAGAAGGAGTTGTCCATTCATGTTGGTGTGATACTCACCGACTTGCTCTCCCACAATTGTTCTCCCTTGCTATCTCTCCCTTTATGAGGAAGGACTTGCTCGGGTTCTCTTGGTTACCACAACTAGAGAAGAAAAACAATTCTCAGAAGGTATTGAGTTGTGTCTAAGAAGTGCCTAGTACCCCTTTGTATATAGGAGGGTCAGGGTCAGGATTCCCAGTCTGAGTGGGAGCAGAATGTACTGGAATTTCACAAATTTTTGCAACCTGCGAGTGGCAAAATGGTTGACTCATAGGTGAATCGATCGGTTCGCATGTGAGTTGATCAATTCAACCCTTGAATAGATCTTTTCATCATATTTCCCAATTTCAATTGTATTGGTAGTTAATATAAGATTTAATACACAACATGATGTCAGCACAAATCCTTGAATCAATTGAATTGATCCACCAACCGCTCAGTTCAAAATCTGAGATGATATGCTCATGGACCTGAGCCGTTCAGTTAACTCCTAAGTTGACTGGTACACTCCTAAATAGTTCAATTCACTATCCAGAATTACCAAAGTTGGTTCAATTGACCTGATATACTAAAATGATCGGTTCAACACTTGAATTGGTCGGTTCACTTGTCCACTCAGTCAATATTCAACCAATGTTGTTTACATTTAATACCTAACTCTTTAGTAATCAAGTTTAAACCATGTTCTTCATAGAACTCATATTCCAGGTGTACCCTATGTGTTTGATTGTGACAACTTGACTTTGTCTCTCCTATTTTGTTCTGTGTCTCTCTCATCAAGTGACCTATTACTCAAATTGATGTTAATTTCATAATTATAGAATTGTGATATTTTAATTTGGCCAATACAATGATCAATTTCAAAATGTGTGACTTGAATTTACACTTTTAAACAAAGTATCATTTTGTAACATGTCACCATCTTGCAATATAATTTGAACCTCATCACTATGATCTTTTGGATTTCTAGTATATATCATGTTGTATAGATCTCAATACAAATCCAATAGCACAAAAATCACCTCAATCAAACCTTTAGAGCCCAAGTTATGAACCATTGAAGATTTGTCAAATTACATTTGATTTAATTGGATTTTCATCCTTAATGGGTCCAATTCAGAGACATACGGCCCAATAGCTGTCTCTCCCTTTTCCAAACCCTAACGTGCCCTCCATCCGGGGTGTTAGATATAGATCCAACAACTCACGTGCTATCCATTACCTCCATATAGAGGGTCAGTGGAAATGGTGTTTTCATCACCTACCTCACTTTTGCTCCATCCAATCAGTGACCTTTTCTTCAGCTTTTTTCCCAAATAAAATTTCAAACAACCTCGTCTATTATATCTTCTTTGATTCCCCATGTTTCCCCTCATTTTCCCTCTTCCACTTTCTCTATGAACACCTCCTCCACCCTCTAGCTCCATGACCCCTTCAATGAAGCTTGGAGTTACAATTTCACCCCTTCCTCCTCGCGGCTATAGCTAACCCCAGATCAAGGTTTGTACCCACCCAGGTACTATGGGCAACTACTTTGCAGGCAGTTTGGTGGCCTCTCACCCCTCCATCCCTCATCATCAATGACTATGCCGCCACTGTGGGTTAGCACCACATAGGGTGCGTGTAGGCGGGCTCAAATGGGAGTGGCGACCTACAGTGGTTTGCAACCCCACACAATCACTAGGGCACGATGACTAGGGCCTGTTGGCGTCTTCTGGAAAGGGTTCTGGATGGTGGGTGAACAATGGATGTGAGCTACATTGTTGTGGGCCTCATCCTTAGAGCGTGTTGGAAAGGCCCAAGGTGACTGCCAGATCATCATCATCTGACAGATGTAATTCATAATTGCACCATGGTGTTTCTTGTGGCTAGATGATCAAGGATAAGTTAGATTTGGAATTTTGGAATCAAGTATGACCTTTACTAATTATATGACTATGGATTTCTTTCTTGAATGTGATACATATGTATGCTTGTTTACCTACTCAAATATTTCCATGTAATATTCTAGTATTGTACTCGATGTTTGTCTCGTCGGTGCTTTATAACTTGCAAACATAAGATAGAGACTCCATTATACAAACCTTATGCATCTGCCTGAACCTTTGGGTTAAGGACATGAGGCTGGGTATCCTACTTGAGTTGTCAAGATAGGGTGGACCATGTCGATAAAAGGGTTATCTATTGGCAATAGCCTTGAGGTCCCTCACATATAAAAGGGTTAGTAAATCTTTAGCGCCCTTACAAACTCTTTCTATAAGAAGTTAGTCAAAGGCGTTATGATGTATGATGTTGTTGGTATAATTGGATTAAAATGATATAAAACATTGGCTCTTGTTTTGCTAAATACTTAACTCATTTATTCTTGTTTGTTACTTCTACAAATATTTTCAAATTATGCAAAGTTTATGTATATGTATCTTTTAGCCCTATACTCAGCACCTCGTGTGCTTGACCTGCCTAGTTTCACATATTAGATAGGTTTAGATATGGCTAGAAGTTGATGGGCTTGGTGAGTTCATGTGTTCTTGTTGTAAGATTAGTAGTATACATGAGCAGACTTGTAGAATTGTACTCTTGAATATGTAACTAAAACCTTGTAATAAACAATGTTGTTTAATATGTCTTATTGAATGTTGAGACTATAACTGGTGCTTTTATCTTGTTATGTGTTCATGTATGCTAATATTTACACGTCCGCATTTGTACTCTAATAATACCATGCAAGGGACAAACACGTATACCATTGACTTTATAGCCATTTGAAGTTAGGATTTGGGTAACAAATAGTTATGTGGGAATGACCCTATATGTTCCAAGTTATGTTGGCACGGAATGTTCATAACTCGCTTATGACATCACAAGCAAAGAGCAGTATCAAGTAATACATCATTTCTACCCAAGTAATTGAAAATTTGGAGAACAACTTCAACCTACAATTTGTATTTGATGTTACAAAGATTGTATATTCCTTAGTCTTCGATATCCAGATTGAACTTGAGGCATGGAATCATCATCCTTTCAATGTTCAATCCATGTTCTTTGAACTAGAGCAGACTGTTTGAGATATATGTGACCTCCGTATCATATATTAATCCACATGTACATTCACATGCATTTCTTAATCTCACTTATCATGTGGCAGGATACAAACTCATGCAGGAGAGGACAAATCCCATCTACATCTGTTACAACCCCAATTTTGGGTTCTTTTGGTGAGAAATGCAATTTCTCCTATTAAAGATATTTGAACAAATAATGATATAATTTGTTTGGAATAAATGGATTTCGTTTACAATAGCCTTGTTGGTTGTTTTGTGGGCTATATTGGCTATTGGGCCCAATAACAAGGAAAAGACAAAGGAAACTCCATTATTAAATTAGTAAATAAGAAAATGTAGAAAAGAAAGATGTAGAAACCTCTAGAAGGCAAAGGAATGTTATCCAAAGGTGGATTTCGTGCCTATTGGGTTCCTTGGGTTCCAAGGAGTCTAAAGTTGCAAAGATAATGCAACAAGAAAAGAAAAGATCAATTAAATATTTCTTTATTAAGAAAGAAATTGAAAACAATGATAAAATATGGGAAATAAATGGAAAGAGGTATGATTGAGTTATCTTTTGTGTATTTTTGCATCCATAAGGTTTCTAATGTCAAAAGGAATTCCAATCAGGAAAATAAAAAGAAAGATAAAGAGAAATCCGCAAAAAGAGATATTTTAATACAGAACTAAATAAGATAATGAGAAATAATGGATATAGATGCATCTAGAAGGATAATGAGTATCCACTAAAAAGAATTTTGAAATATTAGAGTTTCTTGGGGTCCAAGGAGCCCCAATGGAGAAAAAGAAAGAGAAAATACCAATAATACAAAATAAGAGGATAATGTGATGCATAATTAATGAATTTCATGGTATTGTTAAAAAGGAGGTATTTTCTACTAAAAGAAATATAAATCCATGCCAATGAATTATAAAGTCAAGCATAAAGAGAATAAGAGAGAGAATTTTTGAATTCCTAAATATCCAATGAACATGGTTTATTAAGAAGATGAGTAAAAGAAAGAAGTTTGCTTCTCAATGAAGGAATAGGTTTCCCTTTGAGAGTTGGACTTGTTTCCTCGTGGATGAACACCTTAGGGCATGGATATCCTCCCCTATATAAGGGGTAGACCCTCTGGTTCGAGTTCAAGAGAGATCCCACACACCCCTCTCTCTCTTCTTCTTGTTCTTTACATGCAAACCCTAGGATAGAGGAGCACCTATATGGAGCAATGAGGAACCATTAGATGAGCTTGTTGGTTATTGGATGCCCCCACGTCCCCAGAGAGAGATGCGGCCATCGTCCCCATGCTCTGGAACTCACACAACATCTGTAGGATGACTGCAGGTCGACCACGGTTGTAGATCTGGTGGACTTAGACCAGCCGTCCTGGCCATGAATCAGAGGTACCCCCATGTGCGCAAGAGGACGATGGAGGCAGGGGAAGTATCCCCGGTGGGCGTAGAGGCCTGGGGAAGGGTGACAGGGTCGCACATGCTCCTTACTGCTGCGACAGCGCTAGGGCGTGTGGGAGGAAGGAGATGGGTGGGCTTTGGACCAATTTGCCCCTCCGTGGGCTGAAGAAACAATCAACTTAAATGAGGGCAAAACTATAATTCGGTTATATTTCCAAAATGAGCAACGTTGCATGCAAGGGATGACGTGGCGCTCAGTGATTGGCCCAAGTAAGTTTATATTGCAAAATTCATATCTTTTTATTGGTAGCTCGGATGGATGCATATAAAATATAAATCTTGCTCAGAAGAATGCGAGGAATTCACTAAAAATAGTTTTAGAAGGTAATTCCTCTTGCAATTCGAAAAGTAGTGGAAGTTATCAACTTTAATGTATTAATGATTACAAAACCCTAGTTTGAGATGATTAAGGTATTTAGAAGGGTTTTATGGATGATTAAAGTTGATATTAACCTGTTAATTATAAAAAGGTACATTAAGAACAAAAAGGATGAACTTTGCACATAATTGGTTTAATTTAGAATTCCATGTGCATAAACGAGCTTTAATGGGCATTGAAACCCTAATGTTAGTAATTGTGACTCCTAATGGCTTTAATTATTCAAATTCATGAATAAAGCTGAGATATGATGGTTCTAAGCTATTTCGAGTATAAAAGTTCCTAATTGTGGATAAATACCCTTAATATAGTAATTAGAGTTTTCTAATGGATAAAGGTGGAATTAATGATAAATAGAGTTCATATGTGAATTAGATCCTAATGAACTATGAGTAGTTAATCCAAAAGGAACCAAAGATGATAATTGGGCCTAATGATCTTGTCATGAATTAAAAGGATAAAAATAGTAGTTTTAATGTAAGGAGGCATAATAGACTTAATGGACATTTAACTGTGCCTTTAATCTGAAATTAGGGTTATATGTTGTTAAAAGATAACCTTAATATCTTTCGTGAAGAATAGATGAGATAATTAGGGTTTGTGAGTAATTGTATAAAGTTAGGGTTTAAAATAGTAAAAATGAAGCGAAACCCTAATTGCAATGGAAACCCTAAAAGTGGACTAGAAATGTGGGCTCTGGTCTCCAAATCACGATATAAACACGATTCAAACTTAGCGGAAGCTATTCGATTAACAGCGGAAGACAAAAATCACGGGAAATTAAAACTTTTCGAAACAAGAGCTTGAATCCATAAAAGCTTCTTTCATAACAAGAGATAAACTGTGTACATCTCATGATAATTACTCTTGAGTAATTATATACATTAAGATACAAAATCTCAAGAACTCATAACAAAAGACTCCAAGACCTGAGAGTACAGAGGACACATATGACTGACTCTAACTACACCACATGGCAGGCTAAATCTCCACCTGAGATTTACTGCTGCTCCTGGTGCTGCTGCTGCTGAGACTGGTCACCTGTAGACCGATTCCTCAGTCTCCGACGTCCACCTAAAAGTTGAAGTCTACGGGGTGAGACAATTTTACATAATTGTCCCAACGAGAGTTATAACTCTCCGCCAGAAGCTTTATAATAACATCAAAGAATATCTTAAGCAGCAAAGCTTTCAAAGTATTCAATAGCAGTTGTAGCTATAAACAAGCACTCAGTATTTATGAGACATGAAGAATATAAGCACTATTATAGTGTATCATCAATCAACTAACTCGTAGTTATCTCTAATAGGTATACTACGCGGTTGATTATGTTTTACAAACAATATTATGCCCTGTGGAGATGAGGCATACCACTCATACTCCAACTGATCGCTAAGAAGCCACATCAGTATCATACATAGGTCATTAAGAGAGCCGGATTCTCATGACCTTCACCTTCCTTAGTCAGTAAAAGGATCACTTGTAGGACATCTTGTGTCTCTACTATTATAGCTCACCAGGGTAAACTGGTTCTTCGCTATTTTAGAGTTACAGTGGCGTTCTGTACTCTCTTCGTCATCAGGAGATTTCATGTTTATCTCCACTGATACGGATATCTATGTTTTCTTCTTCATCAGGAGGTTTCAAGTTTACCTACTACTGATACAGTATGGGATTGTAGTGAAGGATTGACGGATTACATATCTACATCAAATTCCTACACTAGGATGTAAGGTTCTACACATCCATATACCCCACATACTCAATAGTATGTGATCCAGGAGTTCCCTTAGGAAAACCTATTTCACCATCATTTGATCTCTGAAAATGATGGGTCTATGATCAGGGCTCTACATTATACTTGATTAGTTAGGTACATTCAGTATTCATTTAGCATTACACATTGTTCTTCAAACAATAACAGTAGCATAACAGCTATAAAAGGAGAATACTAAATGTAACAAGCCTAACTCACATCAAACATCATTTCTCATTATACTCATCACAAGTCATCTCTAAAGCATGACCTTGATGGTATTCATGGCTCTCACATCCCATTATTATCATAGAATGCCACTGATAAGGCATCAAGATACTTTACTTATTCATAAAGCTATCAATATGCCTTTAATGAATATAGTATCATCATCCATACCTGGATATGATCACCTCCATATCAGAACCTGCATGGTTAATTCAACTAATAAAGGTAATTCAAAACAATGATTATACTTTCCACTCTTGTCATAAGAGCTAAGTTCTTTTATTCTTATCAAATAGAGTTTAATACTCATATAACATGTCATTACCTTTGAATTAGGGTTTACTATTCACATCACATGTCATTACCCTGGAATTAGGGTTTACTATTCACATCACATGGTGAATTGAACTCATAACATCATCATGTATGAGGAACATCATCATTGATGCTCTCAGATTAGCTTAAGATTCATCATATATCATAATTAGGGTTTCCATGATCTCACATAGGTGGATCATACCCTAATCATGCACATTCATGTGTATCGAAGGTTCTTTACTTGAGTTTCCACCATAAAAGGGTACTTTCTCTCTCTTAGGATACTTTCTCTCTCTTAGGATACTTTCTCTCTCCTCTTACTAGTAGATGGTGATTACACCACTCTAGATCAAGTTGGGTTAAGTCCTCATTGACTAGTATAAACCAAAACATCACTATCATGTGATTAGGGTTTGATTAGAACAAGGTATTACTCAATTAAACCCCTCAAGGGTATTTTGGTAATTTACCTCATGATCACCATCATGGGTCAACTCCTTAATCACTTAGTCCCTTAATGACCTAGGTTACCATTAGGGTTTAGATTAGATCACCAATGAACCAAATACATCATCAATTGATTAAGTACAAACCACCTTGAACACCTTCAAACGGTTTCAACTTTCAACCACCAAACGGTCTTGAGACCGTTTGCCCTCAAACGGTCTTGAGACCGTTAGCCCTCAAACAGTCTTGAGACCGTTTGCCCTCAAACGGTCTTGAGACCGTTTGCCCTCAAACGGTCTTGAGACCGTTTGACCTCAAACGGTCTTGAGACCGTTTGGGTGCGTTGACCGTTTTGACTTTCAAACCGTTTGAAGCTCATGCGGTTTGAAACCGTTTGATCAAAGTGTCTTGAGATCGATTGTTCCAAACGACCTTGAGATCATTTGAGCCCAAACGGTCTTGAGACCGTTTGGCCTCAAACGGTCTTGAGACCGTTTGGATCCAAATGGTCTTGAGACCGTTTGGTCCAAATGGGCTCAAACCGTTTGGACCTCCAACATGGTTCAAAAGTTACCATTGTTTATGGTTAAGTATGTTGAAGCCCTCAATTGGCCAAAGCCATATTAACCACTTATAAATTGAGTCAATTAGGATGGACCACAATCAATTGGACTCCAAATTAACCCTCAATTTGAAAGCTAATTAGGGTTAATTCCATCTCAATTAGGGTTTCAAATCGGATGGTCATCAATATTCAACAATGTGAACCAATTCAAGGTTGAACCTATCCATTGACCTCCAATTGGGCCAAAACATGGCCCAAACGGTCTTGAGATCGTTTGGACATCATCCAAACGGTCTTGAGACCGTTTGCCCAAAGTTTGACCAAAAACTAAGTCAGTTGGATTAGGGTTGAACTCCAATTAGGTCTAAAATCAGCAGTTTTATCAATTCATCAACTTATTGCAATAGGACCTTCAAACCATTAGATTATCTCAACCCTATACCTCCAAATGGTCTTGGTTCGTGCCCAAACGGTCTTGAGACCATTTGGAAGAACCCCCAAATGGTCTTGAGACCGTTTGGGTCCTTCAACCCAAAACTCAACAAGATCTATGCTTAAAAACAGCAATTTCAACCCGATTAGGATTAGGATGTTGAAGTGCCTTCAAATCTCAATTGGTTAAAATTAAACTTTGTTTCTTTGCAGGAATGAAATTCAATATATTACCAACAGACCCTCAAACGGTCGTCCCTTGGTCAACCCTATCAAATGGTCTTGAGACCGTTTCAATCCAAACGGTCTTGCAAGGTCGTTTGAGAGCAAACGGTTTGAAACCGTTTGACCTTAAACGGTTTGCAACCGTTTGGACCAAAAGGATCCAAGGTCGTTTGATGAAGTAACCTAGGAATCCACGCCCATCATCTTCAACCTCTGTCAAGGTCGGTTATTCCACCATTTTTCTTGCAAAAGTACAAGGAAGAAGGGAGGTAGAAGAAGAACTAGTTGCTAAATTGCAAGAACAAAAGATGCATATAAAGCAAAGAGTTTAGAGTTATAAAACCCGCCTAAAGGTTGTTCCTTGAGCTCCAAGCTTTCAAGATCCAAGCTTTAATGGTGTCTTAGAGCTCCACAGGTCGGCCAAGGTGAATTCTCCAAGGAAATGTTGGAAAGGAAAGGCTAGAAAGATAGAGCTAGGTGAGCTAGCCATGAATCCAACCTTGAAAACAAGTTTCCTCCATGAATTCAAGCAAAAGGGATGATCTAAACTTACCTAGGACCCTTGGTCGTCCTTCTCTGCTCCAGAGCTAGCCTTGGTCAGTTGAGAAAGAAGAGAAGAAGTGAAGGAAATGAAAGATCCGTTCACTTGTTGCAAGGGAAAGGGCTTATATACTTTAGGCCATTTTACACCATAAGGACCTCTAAAGCATGGAATTTACATCTAAGTCCCTCCTTGCTCAAGGGCACGTTCAAACTCATCTAAACTTATGCAAAGCTCATGAAATCTCAAGATCTAAGGGTAGAGAAAGCCAACTTTCAACTAAGGTACATACATGAAAGGTCTCCATACCCATATTAGGTGATTTTTATCACAAAGATCATTTTTCTTATTTGATTGTTCATTGATGTGCCCCTTTCATAATTTCTATTCTAAATGATGACAAGAGTTATAAAAGATGCTCTAGATAAAGTATTTTACAAATTGCACCCCTGAATTTGGGTAAATTGCACTTTACTCCAAATTAGGGTTTTTAAGCACAAGGATCATTCCAGAAGCTGCATCTTGATGCACAAGCTTGGAAAATCCATCTTACCTTATCATATTCACTCATATGATGTCTTATTATCATAAGAACATCTCAACTTGTGAACATTGCAAGTTAACCCCTTTAACTGGGTAATTTTCACATAGGTCCCTGCATTACAAAACAATGCTACAACTTTATATGTAAAGGAGCAAAATTGAAAGTAAATGTTCCTGAGGAACTTAATTACATGCCAGGGAGTATTCACAAGTATATAATTACATATTTAGGCAAAACTTCCAGGGTTAGGTTATAACTCAGGTCAGGGATGTTACAAATTATCCACCCCTTTACAAGGATTTCGTCCCCGAAATCGATAAAGTGTATTAAGAGAAAAGAGCAGGGTATTTCCTTCTCATCTCATCCTCTAGTTCCCAAGTGGCTTCTTCAACACCACGTTGGTTCCAGAGGACTTTCACAAGGCTTATATCTTTCTTCTTTAACTTTTTAGTTCTGTTATCAAGGATTGACACTGGTCCCTCCTCATATGTTATATCTTCATTTAATTCTACTTCCATTGGTTGTAGAACTGACTTGGTGTCTGGGTGACATTTCCTCAGCATGGAAATGTGAAACACATGATGTAACTTATGCAACTCCTGAGGTAACTCTAGTCTATAGGACACCTTTCCAACTCTTTCAACAATTGGATAAGGTCCCATAAATCTAGGAGCTAACTTTCCTTTTCTTCCAAAACGAAGGACTCCTTTCCAAGGTGAGACCTTGAGATACACTCTGTCTCCAACCTGGAACTCTAGGGGTCTATGACGTTTATCAGCATATGACTTCTGCCTATCCTGTGCAGTCTTAAGATGTTGTTGTATAACTTTAATCTTTTCTGTAGTTTGTTGCACAAGATCAGGACCTAACAACTGGTGTTCACCAGTTTCATACCAGCACAAGGGTGATCTACAACGTCTACCATATAAGGCTTCATATGGTTCCATATCAATGCTATGCTGATAGCTATTGTTATAGGCAAACTCTATCAAGTTCAGATGTAGATCCCAACTCCCGGTAAATTGGAGAACACATGCTCTCAACAGATCTTCCAAGGTCTGTATAGTCCTTTCCGACTGTCCATCAGTCTGTGGATGAAAGGCTGTACTAAACCTTAGCTTGGTGCCTAGGGCTCTGTGTAACTGTTCCCAAAAACGACTTTTAAAATGGGGACCTCTGTCAGAAACTATAGTGACAGGAACTCCGTGCAACCGCACTATCTCTTGAACATACAACTGGGATAACCTTTCAGCAGAATAGGTTGTTTTGACATGTAGGAAATGTGTTGTCTTTGTCAACCTATCAACAACGTTGGAAAGGAAAGGCTAGAAAGATAGAGCTAGGTGAGCTAGCCATGAATCCAACCTTGAAAACAAGTTTCCTCCATGAATTCAAGCAAAAGGGATGATCTAAACTTACCTAGGACCCTTGGTCGTCCTTCTATGCTCCAGAGCTAGCCTTGGTCGGTTGAGAAAGAAGAGAAGAAGTGAAGGAAATGAAAGATCTGTTCACTTGTTGCAAGGGAAAGAGCTTATATACTTTAGGTCATTTTACACCATAAGGACCTCTAAAGCATGGAATTTACATCTAAGTCCCTCCTTGCTCAAGAGCACGTTCAAACTCATCTAAACTTATGCAAAGCTCATGAAATCTCAAGATCTAAGGGTAGAGAAAGTCAACTTTCAACTAAGGTACATACATGAAAGGTCTCCATACCCAAATTAGGTGATTTTTATCACAAGATCATTTTTCTTATTTGATTGTTCATTGATGTGCCCCTTTCATAATTTCTATTCTAAATGATGACAAGAGTTATAAAAGATGCTCTAGATGAAGTATTTTACAAATTTCACCCCTGAATTTGGGTAAATTGCACTTTACTCCAAATTAGGGTTTTTAAGCACAAGGATCATTCCACAAGCTGCATCTTGATGCCCAAGCTTGGAAAATCCATATTACCTTATCATATTCACTCATATGATGTCTTATTATCATAAGAACATCTCAACCTGTGAACATTGCAAGTTAACCCCTTTAACTGGGTAATTTGCACATAGGTCCCTGCATTACAAAACAATGCTACAACTTTATATGTAAAGGAGAAAAATTGAAAGTAAATGTTCCTGAGGAACTTAATTACATGCCAGGGAGTATTCACAAGTATATAATTACATATTTAGGCAAAACTTCCAGGGTTAGGTTATAACTCAGGTCAGGGATGTTACAAGAAACCCTAGGAAGTGAGTTAGGTTTAATAGATCTTGATGGCATGATCAATAATAGGAAATTGTATGCATATTTCAGGATCTCGTTGTGTGCTTTCTTGCCTATTGGATTTCTTGCATTGATTGGATTAATTTTGTCTCAAATCATCCTAATAGGTATTTGGTTAATTATGGTTAATCACATTAGTTTCCTGAAGAGTTTCTCAGATGATTCATCGTGTTGAATGCTACTTATCAGTTTGGATGTTCATACTTGCAAATCATAAAGTCACTATGATTATCACAATAATAATAGAAGTGTGTATTCTCGCACCTACATGCCACCATGATGGATGATGCCATAAGGTCAAGCCCAGGAGGGAAGACCAATGGGTACCATGAGTGGTGACCCCAGACACCAAGCTCGGGATTGAGAAGGTGGTCTTTATAGAATGACTAATGGGCACTATGAGAGGTGACCCCAGGCACCAAGCTCGGGATTGAGAAGGTGGCCTTCAGTCATTGGCAAAAGAGAAACCCTAAGGTGGGTATTCCAGGGTTAGGGAAAAAGCAGTGGAGAATGTCACACTGAAAGCGTAATTTGGATTGTTAATTAACTTGATTGTGATATTTAGATTGTTAGCCATATTTGAGAAATTTTGGTTGGCCCCACATACCGGTATATTCATTTATGCTGACCAACATTTTGGTTGTTGGAATTTTAGGTTTAAGATTGAAAAGGACAAACAGTAAAGTGACATATGTGGAATTATATAAGAATTAAAGAACAAAGGAGGATTAGTTAGAATAGACTCCAGATGTGGATAGAAGTAGATATCCATGTTTTTGAAAAAGGTATGCAAAGTTTTTCTTATATGCCAGATTTTAGTTTAGTTTGGTAGAATTTCATAATTATTATTGATTATTTGTTGAACCTTCGATCTGGAAATTGGGATAACGCTCTGACCTCTTGGTCTCCCTTAATTGGGGGTTACCGGGAGGCTGTGTCATCACATTTGGTATCAGAGTGTAGGTTCCTCATTTAATCTTTAATAATTATTAAATTTTACAAATTCCATAGAACCGAGGGAGTTATTAGAGGATTTTCTAAAAGACAGAGGTGTCTAGAGAAGGATCACGTCCAGGGGCTGGCAAGATTTTCCTCTGCACCGCTAGTCGGAATACGAGGACTCTCGGATCAGTGTGACTACCTGGCCAATGTCTTAGGATTTGACTCAAAATAAGATACCTTTAGGACTCCCTCATCTTGTTCATCCCTTCTCAACTCGAATGTTGTTAAGGATTTTAGGGATTAGGGTTTTTTCTCTTTTCCTCACCCTCTTGAGGTATGGGTAAAGTTGATAAGGTTTAAGGAATCCTCTACTGAATTAATGAAAAGCATGTAAATAACATGTCATGGACATAAGCTTAATAGTTTAAGAGTAAGCTAAAGAATAGATTCATGCTTAGGTCGTATGACATATGTTGTCATGCCCTCAGGAGAGACCTGAGGCTAGACCTCCTTGTTAGGAGGATGAGTAGAGAGAGTTAGTCTTGGAGGTAGAGAACTCCATTATAAGTAGAGACCTGGCAAATCCTCTGAGGATGATGCTAACCCTAACCCTAAGTGGTAGTTAGAGAGAGAGATGACATGATGAGTTAGATGCCATGATAGACCAGGTGTGTGGACATGCTTTTGGATGCCCATGATGTTACGATCTATGTGAGGTTGAATGACCTAGTACCTTTGGTGACCCAACCCTGGAAAGGGTTGTGCATGTTTGAGCGAAGGATAGCTCCTTCAATGTTGAGGTTAGTGAAGAACCTATAGAAATCCTATGGGCTTATGCGAGTAGGGCATAACATGCACCCAGAGTACGTCAGTAGTGCGGGCAGTAGGTTGAACCTCTGGCCAGGAGAGTATGTTGGATGGCTTATGAGATAAGCATGAGGAGCTCTACATAATCTTGAGCGAATGTAAGTTTGAACATAGGCTTCACCCATGTAGGGGTATGCTGTGAGTTTGATCTTTTATGGGGAGAGGACCTTTAGTAGAAAGGTTGTTTGTAGGGTTAGCTCTAGAGAGAGAGAGCAGGACCCAAGCAAGAAGGTTGGAAGCTTAGACTCAGAGATATGAGGAACAATGGGGAGTTGAAGATGATGCGACCTAAGTGGATGGTTGCGGTTGCCTCATGCATGATCCCTGGAGGCTGATGATATCTTGGTTGCCTTTAGAGGAGCAAAACCCTAGAAAGAGGATGAGGTTGCTAGTACCTATATACGAATAGGTGCTTACCTTCTGAGCTAGGAAGACGAGTTCCTTAGATCTGAAGAGGTTTAGTAACATGTTGTGAGGCCTTACACCTTGTTGGTTGTCCTTGAGGAGGACTCCACTCTGAAGTGTTGCTCGAGTAGAAGGATGACAGGAAGTGCATGTCATACCTTGTACATGTTTGGTTTGTGGTTAAGAGGTTGAGCATGCAATTGGAAACCCAAAAAGTGAACCTAAGGTTCCTAAGTATAAGAGGGGAAGTGTTAACTGGTGCTCATGACGAGACTTGAAGTTCCATAGATTCGAGCATGGCACTCCTCGTGTTTAGGGGAAAGGGAAACCCCTTAATTCTAATGTATGTTTGATGAACCCCTCACATCTAATTTGGTGACATGGGAAGGTATGATATTGGTCCAATGTTGAGGAATGAGAACAAGTTTGACCTAGCATGGTTTAGTAGGTGGTCTGCTTATGCCTTAGTAGCTTGCTGGGTTAAGCATGCTCATGTGGATGTAAACCCTAGACATAAGGACCTTTGTTATTAAGATGTAGTTTCCTCCCATCCTGGGAGAGGGACCCTTTTGTGGGATGTATACCTATTTTATTGGTTCTGAGGTAACCTAAATAGGTCTCCTAGGATCTTGAGAAGCTAAGTGAAAAGTACATAGGAAGAGAATGAACTTGTAGACCCATAGATAACCATCTCTAAATGCATGTGGGTGTGTTACCATGGAGGTAACCGATATGTGGCCTGACCAAGGTAAGCAGGTCGCCATGACCCCTATGAAAGGATGAAAGTCAGCTCTTGAATGTAGAGAGAGATGATGGAGACTTGGGTAAGGTTCTAAGTTGGACATGAACTATGTTAGAATCCTAAGTCTATCCTAGGGTCAGGTAGGGATAAGACCGATGGAAGTAGGAGTTGCCTAATTCCCTAGTTGCACATGACCATAGGGTCGGGAGGTAACAACTATCATTGTCTGAGAGCCATGGGTTAGGAGATTGATCACCTTCATGAACTCATGGGACGCAAAGGGCAGATGAGGAGGGCACTCTCTGGATGCATAAGGGAAGAGGGATGACCCCAAAAGTGTCAGAACCCTACAGACCTAGAAGAGATGACCAAGGATTGGGTGGTGACCCAAGTAGGTTTGAGACTAGCTCTCCATGAAAATAAATATGATATTGAGATGATTGTGATATAGAGACACATGTTGCACATTTCAACTTATATTTGAAGGTGTACTGGCAAGGTGGGATGTACCATCTCTCCTCTTGGAATGGGAAGAACTCTATATTTGGACTACAGCCAAATGCTTATTTCCTCTTGTTATGGGAGTGAGAGATAGGACAGTACGCATGCCATACACCAAGGATAAAGATGATGTGATTTGGAACATTTCTATGAGGTATGAGGACAGAGATGATAACATACCCTTGTGGAGTGAATGATATTGATGGTTTACAAACATCAAGAGAACGAAGGTGGTCATCTTGTGAGGATGTTTTTTTTATCATGAGCTATCTGGAATTTGTGAGTCATACAAGGTTGAGTTTGATAACCAAGAAGATGGGCTCTAAGTTTTCTTGTTCAAGATAGACCTAAAGCCCGAGATGAGATGATAAGTGAAATAGATGGAGGTGTATGTCTTCAACATTTCCTTACACATAAGGATGTGAAGTGGTTGAGATGCAGCTGCCTAGTTAGCTAGAGGCTAGAAGAGGTTGTTAGGTTAACCCTAAGTTTGAAAAAGGAGATATGTTTGGGCTAACACTCAGATGTAACGTGATCTATTGAACAAGTTAGTAGTTGTTTGGTTAGCCAGCCTAGGCCTTGATGTAATAAAAGGATGGTTGTAGAACCTCAGATGCACTTCTCTGGAAAGGAAGGTAATGAAACCCCAACTAGAGTGGTTTAGGGTTTTTTGAGGAATCAATCTTGAGGAATCATGACATACAAGAGATCATGATTTTAAGTTCATCATACACCGTGGTACTACTAAGATAGTAAGTTGCAGTAGTACATTGGATGCTTAAGATGAAGTTGCACGTGGTTTGTCACCATGCAAGCCAAGAAGTGAAGGACGAACACCAGTAACCCAAAGAGTTGATGTAGAGGATAAAGAGTTCCCGAGATGGAATGGGAGTTCATCACTATGGATGTTGTGGTAAGTCTCCCCTAGACCAAGGAAGGTCAAGATGTAATATGGTTTATGGTAGATCGCCTTACCTAGATGACATGAGATAGAAAGAAACTCTCAGGAGACAGATCCGGTTGAACTACAAGTAAGAGAGATGGTTCAACTACACCATGATGTGAGTTCAAAAGTTCTTGAGTATAACCTAAAGATACACTTCCATAAGGTGGAAGTAGATACATGAAGAACTCGACATTAGTACAATTCATCACCCCTAACTAATGGTTAGTATGATCCAGACTAGAGGGTCTGATGAGAGCATGTGTGCTTTATCAGGGTGATACATGGAGACAGTTCATGTCCTCTATAAGATGTGATGATAACCACCATAGCCAGTGTTGGGATGTAAAGAAGCTCTGTAAGGGAGGTTGTGTCGGTCACCATGTCATTAAGATGATGTTGGTGAAGGAACCTTGAGAAGGTCAAGAAAGAACTGCAGTGTGTGCAGATGAACTCGTTTTGATCGTGCAATGGATGAGAGAGAGCCCAGAGGTGACATGAGTTGTGAGCTGATGCAATGCATACTGACATGCAGTTCACTGTGGGAGAGTATGTGATGTGACAATCCGACCCCTCTAAGCTACAACTGAGAAAGATGAGTCCCTGATATATGGGTCCATTTGAGATGGATTGGTGGAGATGGTTGTGTTTAGCCTTACCTCTCATGATAACATGATGTATAATGTGTTCCATGAGTCTGATCTAGAGCACTATGTGAGGTACCCAAGCCATGTGCTAAGAAATGAACCTATTCAGCTTTATGAGATGCTGAAATGTCTTGAGTCGCCTATGAGGGTACGATATACCAAGGTGAGAAGGAACTCAAATGGAAGAATATGAGATGATGAAGGTTCTTGGGAAGCACCATGGAAAGGTTAAGGCCACATGGGAGCCATGATGGACATAAGAAAGGCTTATCCTGTTTGTTTGTGTACCTGGTGGAATTTTGAGGGCAAAATTCTTATAAGAGGGGAAGGATGTTACAACCCCATTTTTGGGTTCTTTTGGTGAGAAATGTAATTTCTCCTATTAAATATATTTGAACAAATAATGATATAATTTGTTTTGAATAAATGGATTTCGTTTACAATAGCCTTGTTGGTTGTTTTGTGGGCTTTAGTGGCTATTGGGCCCCATAACAAGGAAAAGACAAAGGAAACTCCATTATTAAATGAGTAAATAAGAAAATGGAGAAAAGAAAGATGTAGAAACCTCTAGAAGGAAAAGGAATGTTATCCAAAGGTGGATTTCGTGCCTCTTGGATTTCTTGGGTTCCAAGGACTCTAAAGTTGAAAAGATAATGCAACAAGAAAAGAAAAGATCAATTAAATATTTCTTTATGAAGAAAGAAATTAAAAACAATGATAAAATATGGGAAATAAGTGGAAAGAGGTATGATTGAGTTATCTTTGGTGGATTTTCGTATCCATAAGGTTTCTAATGTCTACAAGAATTCCAATAAGGAAAATAAAAAGAGAGATAAAGAGAAATCCTCAAAAAGAGAAATTTTAATACAAAAATAAATAAGATAATGAGAAATAATGGATATAGATGCATCTAGAAAGATAATGAGTATCCACTAAAAAGGATTTCGAAATATTAGAGTTTCCTGGGGTCCAAGGAGCCCCAATGGAGAAAAAGAAAGAGAAAATACCAATAATACAAAATAAGAGGATAATGTGATGCATAATTCATGAATTTCATGGTATTGTTAAAAAGGAGGTATTTTCTACTGAAAGAAAATATAAATTCATGCCAATGAATTAAAAAGTCAAACATAAAGAGAATAAGAGAGAGAATTTTCGAATTCCTAAATATCCAATGAACATGGTTTATTAAGAAGATAAGTAAAAGAGAGAAGTTTGCTTCTTAATGAAGGAATAGGTTTCCTTTTGAGAGTTAGACTTGTTTCCTCGTGGAAGAACACCTTAGGGTGTGGATACCCTCCCCTATATAAGGGGTAGACCCTCTGGTTGGAGTTCAAGAGAGATCCCACACACCCCTCTCTCTCTATTCTTCTTGTTCTTTGCATGCATACCCTAGGATAGAGGGGTAGTGCGTCTATGGAGAAACAAGGAACCATTAGATGAGATTGATGGTTGATGGATGCCCCCACGTCCTCAGAGAGAGATGCAACCATCGTCCCCTGCTCTAGAACTCACGCAAGAGCCATAGGATGACTGCAGGCCGACCATGGTGGCAGATCTGGTGGACTTGGACCAGCCGTCCTAGCCGCAAACCAGAGGCATCCCCATGCGTGGAAGAGCACAACGGAGGCAATGGAAGTATCCCTGGTGGCCGTCGAGGCCTGGGGAAGGGCGGCAGGGCTGCACTTGCTCCTTAGTGTTGCGACAGTGCTAGGGAGCGCGGGAGGAAGGAGACAGGTGGGCATTTTACCGATTTGCCCCTCCGCGGGCTGAAGAAACAATCAACTTAAATGAGGGCAAAACTGTAATTGGATTATATTTCCAAAACGAGCAATGTTGCATGCAAGGGATGACATGGCGCTCAGTGATGGGCCCAAGTAAGTTTATATTGCCAAATTCATATCTTTTTATTGGAAACTCATATGGATGCGTATAAAATATGAATCTTGCTCAGAAAAATGCAAGGAATTCATTAAAAATAGTTTAAGAAGCTAATTTCTCTTGCAAATCGAAAAGTAGTGGAAGTTATCAACTTTAATGTATTAATGATTATGAAACCCTAGTTTGAGATGATTAAGGTATTTAGAAGGGTTTTATGGATGATTAAAGTTGATATTAGCCTATTAATTATAAAAAGGTACATTAAGAACAAAAATGATGAACTTTGCACGTAATTTGTTTAATTTAGAATTCCATTTGCATAAATGAGCTTTAATGGGCCTTCAAACCCTAATGTTAGTAATTGTGACTCCTAGTGGCTTTAATTATTCAAATTCATGAATAAAGCTGAGATATGATGGTTCTAACCTATTTTGAGTATAAAAGTTCCTAATTGTGGATAAATACCCTTAATATAGTAATTCAGTTTTTCTAATGGATAAAGGTGGAATTAATGATAAATAGAGTTCATATGTGAATTAGATCCTAATGAGCTATGAGTTGTTAATCCAGAAGGAACCAAAGATGATAATTGGACCTAATGATCTTGTCATGAATTAAAAGGATAAAAATGGTAGTTTTAATGTAAAGAGGCATAATAGACTTAATGGACATTTAATTGTGCCTTTAATCCGAAATTAGGGTTATATGTTGTTAAAAGATAACCTTAATATCTTTCGTGAAGAATAGATGAGATAATTAGGGTTTGTGAGTAATTGTATAAAGTTAGGGTTTAAAATAATAAAAATGAAGTGAAACCCTAATTGCAATGGAAACCCTAAAAGTGGACTAGAAACCCTAGGAAGCGAGTTAGGTTTAATAGATCTTGATGGCATGATCAAAGATAGGAAATTGTATGCATATTTTAGGATCTCTTTGTGTGCTTGCTTGCCTATTGGATTTCATGCATTGATTGGATTAATTCTGTCTCAAATCAGCGTGACAGGTATGTGGTTAATTATGGTTAATCGCATTAGTTTCATGAAGAGTTTCCCAGATGATTCATCGCGTTGAATGCAACTTATCAGTTTGGATGTTCATACTTACAAATCATAAAGTCACTATGATTATCACAATAATAATAGCAATGTGTATTATCACACCTACATGCCACCCTGATGGATGATGCCACAAGGTCAAGCCCAGGAGGGAACACCAATGAGCACCATGAGTGGTGACCCCAGACACCAAGCTCAGGATTGCAAAGTTGGTCTTTATAGAATGACTAATGGGCACTATGAGAGGTGACCCCAGGCACCAAGCTCAGGATTGAGAAGGTGGCCTTCAATCATTGGTAAAAGAGAAACCGTATGGTGGGTATGCCAGGGTTAGGGAAAAAGCACTGGAAAATGTCAAACTGAAAGCGTAATTTGGCTTGTTAATTAACTTTTTTTTGTCTGTAAGCGTGTTCCTCTTTCATTACTCACAAAATTTACACGAAGAGGGGGGAGCAAAGCTCATTACATCTGTAAAGATAGGTATCTTTAGACATAAAAAGGAAGGATGCACCTTATCTATGCAAACTTCTATAGTCAGTTTCTATGCAGCGCCACACGCTGTATGGTTTGCTCCTCCTATCTTAAAAAATGTAGCAGTTTCTATGTATCCAAATATGATGGATGATGAGAATTTCCAGTAGCGCTTCCTTTTTGTTCTTCAGCAGGTGAACTTCTTGGCTATCGTCTGGTTTAAAGGATGTATTCGGCTTAGCTCTGCTCCAAATTTCTGCTACAAATTCACATTTCCACATAATATGGTCATTAGTTTCCACTTCCTTGTAGCATACGCTGCATGTAGATGCTAAACTAATATTGACTTTCTGCATATGGTCTTCAGTAGTCAGCCTGTTGTGCAAGGCTTTCCAGCAGTAGAGCGCAGCTCTTTTAGGCACCCTGGTCTTCCACACCCAGCTGGTCCAAGGCAGAACCTCATGCTTGGTCCTGTAAAACTCCCAAGCATCCTTAAGAGTGATGGATTTCAGATTCCCGAGCATGCACACATCTGCTCCTCTGTCCAGCTTGACACTACTACATATCTCTTACAGCTGATCAACCCCTCTAATCTCAGGGATCGTCCACGCTCCATTCACAATGATGTCGGATAGCATGCCGTTAGGCCCAAGATTGGTCCTAAGTTGGAGGTAGCCGGGGTCTTCAACACATTGGGCCAGAAATCTTCCTCCCAACCACGAGTCCTTCCACATCTTCACTTCAGTCCCCTCCCCAATATGATATCGAACATTACCCAGACATCTATCCCTCATATTGAGGATGTTCCTCCACATCCATCTACTGGCTTGCTTATATTCGCAGCTCCACACAGTATTTTCTTTAATGTACTTGCTATGAATCCATCTAATCCACAACAAATTTTTCTTCTTAGAAATATCCCACAGGGCTCGGATCAGACCTGCCTTACACCAGTCCCCTACTTTCCTTATACCCAACCCCCCTTCCCTCTTGGGCCTGCATATAACATCCCAAGATATGGAGTGGATATGTTTGCTTTCCTCTTTGTCCCCCCATAAGAAGTTTCGACACAGGCTTTCAATTTCTTCTATAATGGCATTCGGCAGAGGGAAAGTCCCTGTCCAATACATATGATAGGCAGTTAGGGTGGACATCACAAGCTCTAATCTACCAACCATAGACAAGAGTTTAACTTTCCAACTTTCCAGCTTCGTTTTGATTTTGTCGACCAGAGGGTAGCACATCTTCTCCGTGAGCCTACCTGCAAACAAGGGCAGCTCGAGGTACCTGATAGGGAAGTCACACTTTTCTACCCCCAATAAAACACTAAGATTCTCAGGGGCATCTCTGCTCAGGAATAATTGACTTTTCTGAGGATTTAACTCAAGGCCCGACGCTTCTTTGAATCTATGGAGACACCTCTTAATGCCTTCTATTCTTTCTTCAGTAGCCTTGGTGAAAACCAGGAGGTCATCTGCAAATAGCAGATGGGAAATAGTAGTGTCTTCACTAGTGAGAGGTTCTATTTCCCTCCTTCTTACAGCCTCATCAAAGATAGAGGTCAGCCCCTGCATACCAATGACGAAAAGGTACGGGGCAAGGGGGTCGCCTTGCCTGATCCCACTGGTAGTAGTGATGATCTCAGTCGGGGCACCATTTATCAGAATCTGGCATGACGAAGAGTCTAGGAATTCCTTAATCCACCTCACCCAACACTCAGGGAAATCCATAGCATGGAGGACTTGTATCAAATATCCACGGTCTATAGAGTCATAAGCCTTTCTCAGGTCAGCCTTAACACATAGCTTGTTGCCTCCAGTGGTCTTCGTGAAATCATGCACCAGTTCATTTGCAAGAAGAATAGCATCCCCTATCCTCCTCCCTTTGACAAAGGTGCATTGGTTAAGACTAATGAGGCTAGGCAGGATATCTCTCAGCCTGTTCGCCATGATCTTGGAGATGACCTTGGTAATGAAGTTGCACAGGGAAATCGGCCTCCACACCCCAAATTTTGTAGGTTGCTTCACTTTAGGTATGAGGGCTATATAAGACTTGTTCACCTCCCTCAACATATGACCATTGAGGAAGAAATCCTTCACAACACAGCAAACATCTGCGCCAACAATGTCCCATGTCGCTTTAAAGAAGTGTGCATTTATACCGACTGGGCCCAGAGACTTCTCATCATCTGCCTGCTTGATGATATTATAAATCTCCTCGTTAGTGACTACCACACACATGGCCTACTTTTGCTTATCATTCAGCTTGGGGAACAAACCATCATCCAGCTTCTTTTTACTTCTAGGGGCATTGAAAATATTTTTGTAGTGATTGACAAAGGCTTCCTCTATAGCCTCCTTGTCATTGATTTTCTCCCCGTCCCTCTCTATCACAAATATTTGGTTCTTCACTCTCCTGATTCTCAACGATGCATAGAAGAACTTCGTATTTGAGTCCCATTTTTGAGCCAAAAAATCCTGGACTTCTGCCTCACCATGGACTCTTCTATGTTTTTAACAGCCAACGCTTCCTCCTTTAAGGATTTAGCGATATCCCACAACAACTCATTGTGTGGGTCTTTGTCAGCTCTATCCTGGGCTTCCAAGGCTGCCTTTTCTTTGTTCTTTGATGAATCACTTAGGTCCCCGCATCTCTCCCAATTCTAGGTTTGCAGCGTTCTTTTAGTGATCTTCAATTTTTGACACATCCTGTACATTGGGGTGCCTTCCACCTGCGTTCTCCAAGCACCTTGGACCACCTCCTGGAATCCCGGAAGACTGGCCCACGCATTGAAGTACCGAACATGATAGTTTTCCTTCTGCCCTTCCTCATCCAGATGGATCAACTGCGCATGGTGATCGTTGTAGATAGAGGAGACTATTACAACCCAGAGTTTAGGATAACCTCCAAAGCCATGGCTATTCAACACGGTCCTATCAATTTTGCTCCTTGTGTTGTTCATGCCACTCGGTTGATTGTTCCAGGTGTAGTATGAACCTTTGGCTTCCGCTTCGATCATGTTATGATTCCTCACGGAGTCATTGAACTCTCTCATCGACCTCAAGGAAGGAGCTGCCCTCCCTTTTCTCTCTTCAGCTTTCCTTACAGCATTGAAGTCTCCGGTGATGATCCACTGCCCTCTAACCATGTTATTGATGGCTGAAAACTCCTCCCAAAGAGTATCTCTCTTAGCATCATCGTTGGCACCATACATAGCAGTAATATCTACACTGTCATTCTCAAAGCTCAGACAGAAGTGGAGAGTTTGTCTAGATTGGGCAATTGCTTTGATACAGAGATCGTTGCGCTCCCAAATGACAAGAATCCTCGTCTTCTTACTTGAGTTCGAGTTGTCGATCCACCTTGCCCCATGCCAGGTGGTCTGGACCGCTCTGGCGATCTTTTTCCTTTTTATCTTGACTTCCAGGAGGAGAGCCACGTCTGCCTTGGCTCTTCTTATTTCTGCTCGGATTGCGTCCCATTTCTCCCAGATGGAGATTCCGCGGACGTTCCAAGCCATCACCTTGGGCTTGCTACACATCAGACCGCTGAACTGGCACGCCGCCAGTCGAGGCCATATTTTCAGTCACGTTCTCACTGTCATCCAGTGACTGGAACCTGTTACTATCCTTCTCCTTCCTCGCGGAGTTCTTCTGTCTTCTCGTCCTCCTTGGGCTGCTCATCTTTTTCAGTTTCTCGAACCCTTCCTTGTCCTGGGGTCCTCCTTTGTTGTTCTGGCCAGCGCTGCAGCAGGTCACTGCTTCTTGGGCTTGTTCGGTATTCGACTCCTCTGCCCCATCAGTCGGAGCAATAGCGTTCTTCTCTGACGGAGCTGGAGGTTCCTGTCACTCCTTCTGGGCTACCTCAGCCATGTTCACAAGCTGTTTCTCACCCCTGCCCTCTGGGGAATTCTGTCGAGCGGCTTGGCTGCAGCCAGCGTTCTACACCTACTGGTCATCTGGCTGATCTCTGCTCCTCGCAGGGGCTTTGCACAGGCTCTTATCATGCCCAAAGCTCTCACAGTGCAGGCACTTGATGGGTATCCATTTGTACTCTATGTTGACAGTATACGCGCTCCCCTTATCCGTCCGCAGTTTGACTGCCTTCGGGAAAGAAGAGTTGGCGTTGATTAGAACATTCACGTGGGCATAGTCGACCCTTGCTTTTGCTTTGGTCTGGCGATCCAAGCACTGCGGCTTCCCCAGGTACGACGCAATGCGCGCGATCATCGTCTCGCTCCACAGCTCGAGTGGGAGGCTGTGGATTTTCAGCCACACCGGCACCGATGTGAACCTCTCCTACTCCAGCGGCTCACCCTTCTCCCATTTCTTTAAAACCATCAGCTTCCCTTTCACAAACCATGGGCCACCTTCAAGGGTGTTGGTGAGGTCTGTATCCTCCCTGAACTTGATAATGAAGTTGCCGCTTCCTCTACCCATCACCTCCATAGCCCCGATCGGCTTCCAGATCCTGGCACGGTAGTCCTGCAATGTGGGTATGTGTGGCTTGAACTCGATGACGTAGCCATCCAGCGTGTTCCTCCACAGCACCACAGTCTCGTCCAACTCCGCCTGAGGGATGATGATGGTTTCTCCGTCAAGGGTTAGGGGTCTCTCCGCCAGTCTAGTGTCCGAATCCCCGACTGATTGTTTGAATAGCGCGGACCACTCTTTCGGCTCACTCACTACTCTGATCTCCTTCGCAGTGGCTCTCCATCGCTGGGTCTTCCTTCCTCCATGGTTCAAGGTCCGTCGTAGGGTCTCTCCTGTGGCGTCGCCTCTGCCCCCAGAGCGCGACCCCATTCTTTCCTGTATGTATATATAAACAACCTATATATATCAACATATTTAGATTGTTAGCCATATTTGTGAAATTATAGTTGTGACCAAATATTGACATATTCATTTATGCTGACCGACATTTTGGTTGTCGACATTTTAGGTACAAGATTGAAAAGGACAAACAGTAAAGTGGCATATGTGAAATTAAATAAGATTTAAGAACAAAGGAGGATTAGTTAAAATAGACTCCAAATTTGGATAGAAGTAGATATCCAAGTTTTTGAAAAAGGTATGCAAAGTTTTTTTTTATATACCAGATTTCACTTTAGTTTGGTAGAATTTCATAATTATTATTGATTATTTTTCGAACCTTTGAGCTAAAAATTGGGATAATGGCTCTGACCTCTTGGTCTCCCCTAATTGGGGGTTACCAAGAGGCAGGGTCATTACAACATCACTCATAGTAATCCCCATGTATTACAATGCATCCGGTCATCACCTTTATGGTAACCCTTATTCAAGGTCACAGTGGATGATATCAAAGTATACTGAACGACATGTGAAGAGTGTAGTGATTTCAGGTCTAAGAAGCATAATCACCACCATCACTATGAGGGATGATTATGACCACCAATTATGGTTTCCATGTATCACTCTTGAGGTGGGTCTATTCGATACACTATTCTCCAACAAGTATCTATGTTCTTAGTTTGATATCACATATCATGACTGATGAGATTTTTTCATCAGCCAACCCACACTCTAGTCTTATGTGTTATTGTTGTCTATCAACCTTCCACAATAATATCCAACTAGTGACATAACAAGAATGTGCATACTCTTAACAACTGTATGATCTCATTCTTTAGGTCATCAACCAGAAGACATACATCATTGAGAGTAATGTCATTATTTAGACATTCATTATGTTTCCACATTATCTCATAACTGAGTGAAACAGAATACATTGGAAGATTGACTTCATTATTAATCAAATCCTTTACATAATATTCCATCACAATCATTTTATGATTGGCTCTTTGGGCATACATTCAAACAAGGGCTTTGATAAGAGAGGTCCTATGAATGAGGAAGTCCCCATTGGCATGTCGAACCATGGAGATGGTCATGACCCCAAAAGTATATTTATGATGGAAGAAGAGCCCAAGGATGATTGTGATCATGCAGCCGGCTCTACACAACAGTCAGGGAAGTAGTTGTTCATACCCCCAATGCACTCTGTGTAGAGCAACAGAAGAAACTTACCCAGACCATTAGTGCCCTAGCACTCAAAGATGTTTCTAGAGATGAGAATGGTGAACCCCTACTTGTCTGCCATCATCTTGGAGCCACCATCCTTGACTTTGTCAAGATGAATACAGAGAAGTTCTAGGGAGAAGACAAGACTGAGGTGGTTGACAAGGAGGATTCTTGGATCTTCATTGTAGAAAATGGCTTTTGCATCCTGTAGGTGCTACCGAACAAAATGGTTCTCTTCTTCCCTCACCTTCTCGAAGAAAAAACAAAATAATATGGGAATATCATTTCATGGTCCGAGATTTTAATGAGGAACTAATGTCCGAGGTGGACTTAGATACTATCTTCTCTACAAGATTCATAACCAGATGCAACAAGAAAGAGAAGGAAAAGAAATTCATGCTCCTTTATCAAGGTAACAAGCTAGTGGCGGACGTCGCTCAGAAGTTCTTCCTTCTGGAGCATTTTGTCTATGATGGCCGAAGAAGGGAGAGTGGAACATTTTGTGGAGCATATGCAATCTGATACAAAGCCTCATGTGATGGAGAGTAAACTTACAAACTTCACTGAGGCCCTCGACTTCACCCTTTTCATGGAGAATACAACCATGCATACATAGAACCCACCTAAGGGATACATAGGGTTCATTGTAGGCAGTTCTACCCCAAGGAATGATAACAAAAAGGGGCAACAACGTAATTATGGTGAAGGTAGGAATGTAGTAAAGGAAAGAGTCGATAGGAGAAACGTCAGACTAAGTGTCACACCTATGGAAAGAAGCACTCTGGAAGGTGTTACCATGAAAAGAAGGTGTTATACCATTTCAAGAAAGAAGGACATATCAGATCCAACTATCCTCTTCCTAATCCTCATGGTCTGAGTCTAGTGTCAAATCAACCCATGGATGTAGATCCCCAGGGAGCACCCCTCCTATAGGAGAGCATAGACATACTTGAATGTTTTGCATTGACAATGAAGAGGCTCAGGACAATGCAAATTAGATTATAGAAGGTAACTCTCCCTAGAATTTTCTTTCCTACCCTTACCATGAAGTGCATAGTTTCTCATGAATACGGTGTAGGCATGCTTGATATAATGGGTCATAATGTTAAAGCTTTATTTTACTCTAGTTCTACTAATACTTTCATCTCGAGAAATCTCGCAACTATGCTTTGTTTGGACTTCAAGGACTTAAGATATGTCTTAGGGGTCACTACCCCTAGTGGACGTATCTTCTCATCCTTCCTTAAGACATGAATCATACATGTTAAATATATGATCAATGGACAACCTAAAAATTTATCCTACTTGATATGAATGATTGTGTGTCATTATAGGATTCGATTGGCTTTATAACTATAATGCAAAAATAGACTGTAGGGAAAAGGAAATAAGAATAGGGAGACCAGGTTATGCACTCTTTACCACTAGAGGTAGGAAGGATGATACCACCAGCCTGTATGTGTCAACTATGAAAGTGGAGCAGATGGTAGATAAAGGTTGTCTAGCTTTCCTAGTTGTAGTTACGGATACAAAGAAAAAGGTAAAATCCTTAGAGGAAATAGAGGTAGTTAGGGAGTATACTGATGTGTTTCCTAAAAAATTTCTAGGCATACTTCCGGAGAGGGAAGTGAACTTCTCAATAGAGATATATCTAGGGACAAAGTCAATTTCCTGGGAACATTACATGATGTCTCTCGCTGAGTTGCTTGATTTGAAGAAGCAACTGCAAGAATTACTAGAAAAATGCTTCATCCGACCCAGGACATCCCCATGGGGAGCACCAATTCTCTTTGTAAAGAAGGACATATTGCTCCATATGTGCATAGACTATAGAATGACAAATCAGGTTACCATTAATAACAAGTATCATCTACCTTGCATAGATGACCTATTTACCAACTCAAAACTACTAGTCTTTTAAAAGATTGACTTGAGATCTGGTTACCACCAGTTGCGAGTTAAGAGTGATGATATCCCAAAAATAACTTTTCAAACCCGCTATGGCCACTACAAGTTCTTGGTTATGACTTTTTGGTTGTTCAGTGCTCCAAATGTGTTCATGAACCTCATTAATAGTGTGTTCCAACCTTTCTTTGGTACCTTTGTAATAGTGTTCATAGATGGCATCTCAGTTTACTATGATGACCTAGAAAAACACCCTCAACACTTATCTAAGGTCCCTAATATCCTGAGAAAGTAGAAGTTCTATAGGAAATTCTCAAAGTGCAAGTTTTGGATAGACTGAGTTATGCTCCTCGGGCACATTATATTTCGAGGAACCATTTTGATGGACCCTGCAAAGGTTGCGGTCATACATGAATAGCCAGCCCCGAAGAATGCATCTGAGATTTGCAGCTTCTTGGGATTGGTTGGGTATTACCATCAATTCATCAAGCATTTCTCAAAGACTTATTTTCCCTTCACCAAGTTCATTTTTTCCAATATGTTGAATCACATTTCTATGAGTTGAAGGAAAAGCTTACCTCTGCCCCAGTTTTGACCATACCTTTGGGTAATGACAACTTTATCATCTTCACTGACACATAAAAGATGGGCTTAGGATGCATGTTAGAACAAAACAAGCATGTGGTCGCATTCTCTTCCAGATAGCTCAAGCCAAATGAGTTGAATTATCCAACCTACAATCTGGAACTTGCAGCTGTTGTCTATGTCTTGAAGATTTGGTGACATTATCTGTATGGGGATACCTTCAACATCCTCACCATCCATAAGATCCCGGCATATCTTTTGACTCAGAAGGACTTGAATTTTCGATAAAGATGTTCGATGGAGTATCTGAAGGACTTTGACTTCACCATAGCCAACCATCCCGGTAAGACCAATGTGGTAGTTGATGCCCTCACTAGAAAATGTCTCAATTATGCAGCTGATTTGGTTAACTAGTAGAAGAGACTAGAAGACATTGGTTGATGGCCTCCATAGCCTTTGGCAGATACGATGTGTCTTGCCAATATCCAAATCAAGCCTTACCTATTAACCAAGCTTGTAATAGCCCAGTTAGGCTGCCTAGAGTTAGAAAATATGAAGGGTTTGATGGAAAAGCCTCAAACACAACTCTCGGTGGGTGTGGATGGTGGGATCTGATATAAGAGTTGTATTTGGGTTCCTGAGGATTCACCATTGAAGACTCGTATATTACAAGAGTCCTATGGATCAAAGTACATTGTGCACCCCAACACTACTAAGATGTTTAAGGACCTCCAATGGTACTTTTGGAATGAAGAGACACACAACTTTGTATGTGGCTAGTTGTCATGTGTGCTATATGGTAAAGGATAAGCACCAATGACCTAGTTGGTTACTACCATCGATTGAGATTCCTGAGTAGAAATTGGACCATATCACCATGGATTTTCTAGTGGGTCTTCCCAGGACAAGAGAAGGTCATGATGCAATATGGGTTGTGGTTGATCGCCTAATGAAGTCAGCACACTTCCTTTCTCTAAAGGTCATTTCCAGGCTATCACACTTAGTTGAGATTTACATTATAGAGATAGTTCATTTGCATGGTGTCTCGAGTTCAATTATGTCTGATCGTGAACCTAAGTTCACTTCAAAGTTATGGAAATAAGTACAAGAAGAACTCGGTATGAGGCTAAAATTCAGCACATGTTATCAATGCCAGACTGATGGATAGTCAATAAGAACAATCCAAGCCTTTGAAGAATTTATGAGAGCATGTGTTCTAGATTTGGATGGATCATGGGAGCAATACCTTCCCTTAACTGACTTTGCCTATGATAATAGTTACCAAGCTAGTATTGGGATTCCTCCATATGAATCTCTTTATGGGAGGTTGTGTCGATCAATGCTTCATTTGGATGACATTGTTGAGGTAAGATGAACTATAGTTTTGTGCTAGAAGGGTCACGTTGATCAATAAGAGGCTTATAAGAGCCCATGTTTGACAAAAGTCATATGTTGACGCAAAGCAGACACATATGCACTTTATTGTAGGTGACCATGTGTTTCTAAAAATCCGACCCCTCTGAGTTATAGGTAAAAATAGAGGAAAGTTGAATCCCCGATATGTGGGTCTATTTGAGATTCTAGCTCGAATTGATAAGGCCACTTAACATTTAGCTTTACCGACACATTATAGTATGATGCATGGTGTGTTCCATGTGTCCAATCAGAAGTTCTATGTGAAGGATCCTAGCCATGTGTTGAATATTGAGCCTATTGAACTCCAAGGGAGATTGACATATCTTGAGTTTCCTATGAGGATAATAGACTCTGAGGTGAAAGAGCTCAGGAAAAAGTATAGAGATTGTAAAAGGTTCTTTGAAACACCATGGTAAGGATGAAGCCACATGGGAGCTAAGGAATGACATGGAAAAGACTTATTCTGATCTTTTTGTATGATTAGTTGAATTTTGAGGACAAAATTCCTATAAGAGTGAGAGGATGTTGTACCATGGTTTTTCACATTTATTTACATAATTGAAATCCAAATATTGGTTTGTTAAGGATGTAATATAAAACTTTCTATGCTTTGTTTTAAAATTATGGATTTAATGTACATATTCTCCTTTGCTATGGGTTCTGTGGATTTTACTACATTCAATAATCTAATAATAGATATGAGGAAAAGAGAAAGAGAAAATCCAAAGTTAAGTGGATAACTAAAAGTAATGAGTGATTAATAATTTACATATGGACATTATTGAATTTTCTAGAAAAGTGACGTAAGGAAAATAACGGTTTGTTTTCGATTCCAAATTGATTTTAATGGCAAAAGTTATCAAAATATAAAATACAGCCAAGTTGGGAAGATAAAAGAATTAATTTGATGCATTAAATAAGTGGAATAAAAGGGATACTTTAAGACAAAGAGAAGTATCCTTAATTTGTGTACTTTGGTCTCTTGTCTCTTCCAAATCTAGAGAAAAATAATTAAGATTTCCCTTTAAATTTTGGTATAAAAAGGATAAAAGGATAGAGAGAGAAAATGAATTAAATAAATTTCCCTAAAGTGATGATTTATAGGAAGTATATAATAAAATGTAACGCTTTAATTTGATTTTAGAAAATTAGGGACCAAGCATCTTTAGTTCGTGCAAGAAATCCAAGCCAAGGATCTCAAATCCAAGGGTTCCTAGTCGTCGTCTAGCTTGAGAAAAAAAAGGAAATTTGAAATAGGAGTAACTCTTTTCCTTTATGATCTCCCTATTACAATAGATTATATGCACGCTTAGAAATATTCTCATCGAGTTTGGGAGGTGAGGACGAACATGCAAAGCCCCAGTTTTTCTGACTATTGTAGGCTATTAAGGTTTCACCCAATCTATCAAGGCAACAGAGACCAACCCCAAGGCTATATAAAGGCCATATACCCCTCTACGCGACCACCCACTTGTTCATGAGACTTTACTAGATCTCTATACTCTCGCCCTAGCTCCAATTCTATATATAAGCTATGTTATTCTCCTCCTTTCCCCTCTAGTACTTCGTCAAAAAGTTGAACCCTAGTTCCCCTTCACTAGGCACCCTCGGACCAATTGAAGGCCATCAATGGATTCGCTGAAGCCAAACGAAGGAAGTAGTAGCCCCACTCTCTACTCCAGAATCCTTATTCCTAGATTCAATCTTCAGTTGACTCAGCTGAGAGCAATAGCAGACCATCGAGAGGTAAAAGAAGACTATTTGGGAAAGGATTCTCCTTCCCTTGAGTGCGTGTTGGATGATAAGGGTTAAATATTTCTTTTCCCCCTCTTTTTCTCACTTATCTTTGCTTTAGCCACATGAACGTGGGCATTGACATGGTGCGAGTTGATTGGCTTGGTCGTGGCCCCACAACATGCTGGAAATACTTAGTTAGTTGCTGAGGTGGCAACTGGTGATTGACTAGATATAATTAATTTTGCTAAAATCATAGAAATTATATGATTGTCTAATGACCAAATAATATATGAAAGTTGATCAAAAAAATACAAGGATTTCAATATTAATAGTTTCAAGACCTAGTTCAGTTTCTAATTCCAAAAGTGCCTCAAGTAAGTAATTTTAATGCATTAAAAAAATGGAAATCGTAATTTCTTGGCTTTAATTAATATAACTTGTTTAAATGACTTTAATGGATAAAGTTTAGTTTTTTTTATAAAAATGATATCTTTGACTTAATTTGATATTAATAATGCATATAACATTAAAATTAGGGATTATGAGATAAAAAGGCATTAAATGTGACAGTTAGGGTTTGGAAAGATGAAACCCTAATGAAACCCTAACTCAACCCCAAAACCCTAACTTGAAATAGAATTCTATCTTCATGTGAGTTTATGAACAAAATAGTAATACTTGGGTGTTATGCATTAATTTCAGGGCGATTGCTTGCTTATTCTCAACTACACCTATTTATTTTGAATTTATGTTACTTTTGAAAAAGGTATGTGGTTACGCCTATTACTAATTTCATTAATTAACTTCTGTGGTTTCTCATTATTTTCTTGATTGTATAGAAATTGAATGTTGCATGTTTATTTACTTCTGCAATTTATAAATTCATTGTGGATATCATCTTATATAAATATAACCTTCTCAAACAATGTATACCCTCTAGTGAGTTAAAGAGAATGGGGTGAATGAAGTCAACATGGGGATGACTAGTGATCAAGCCTGGAAAGGAAGGTCACGTCATGCCAAGCCTGAAAAGGAAGGCCTATGTATGAAACCAAGCACGGGTGAGGGAAGGTTATGAAATGTCCAATGCAGGAACCAAACCCTAAAATGAGGGTTCTCCATAAAGAGGCTCCCCTATAGAGAGGGAATACTATTGATAAAAGAGGATAAGGGTGCTGAGGTTAAACAAGAAATGATTGTTCAATTTTTTAATCTTAATTGCTGCTACGGCTGATTATAATGTTACACCTACATGTAAATATTTTTGTTTCGATAACAGAGGGAGAGGTTTGTTACAAACAACTTTAAAGATATATTCAAGACTACAGATAAATCCCTTTTGGAAAACTAATTGCAGAACTAATAACCATTAAGTTTGATGGCATATTCTCAATGCACAAACATATCCTTGAAATGACAAACCTTGCAACAAAACAAAAAATAACATTAAGAATGATGTGGATGCCTCCTTTCTTGTCTAGTTTGTCATAAAATGTTTATCTCTTGAGTATGGGTCATTCTAGATTCATTAAAACACTAATTATTAAGTGGTCAATAATTGAATTGACTCATGTCCATTCCAATTGTAGGTTAGACTGAATCAACAAAGTATTAATGTTCCATATTGGTTCAAGGAGTTGGATATAAAGTTGGGAACAAGAACAATCTAGTACATAAAAGGGAAACAACCAAATATAATGAGCTCAGCCAAACATCTAAGTAGACAAAGAAGGAAGTCTTATGCAAGCTCTATAAGAAATGCGAGCATTTTCAATGGGTGCACCCAGTGTAAAGAATAGTTATAAAAGAATGTAACAATTAAATATTACTTATGCTCCTTCTAATTATTGGTGAATTGATATTGTTCCTAACATTCATTTTTTAAATTCTATGTAGGGATTTCTCACAACCCAGGTCACAAAAGAAAGTGAGAGTTCCATATTTTTGGAAAACATATACAAATCTATAGTATAAAAAGGTGGATCTTTGTCTTATGTTTATATAGCACTTTTCAGCTAGACTTATGTCAGACATTTTACGCTCCATATGTTTCACATTGTTTGATGTTTTGTTCCTGAATGTGATGTACTTGGATATTCATTTGGAGTTTGTAATGGTATATTCAATTTGTTTAAAAATTCCAACATAATTGATTCTAGAATTTTGATTGATGGTCTATACAAGTTTCACCTTGATAGTCAACTTGTTGAAATTTACCCTACATTGCATTCTAAAGTTTAATCAAGATTTAAACCATCTAAAATGACTCATAATTTTTGTGAGATAGGACATGACCACATATCCAGTAAATGAATATGGACATTAGTAAAATAAGGAGTCCTTCCATTTTCAAATTTTATAGATAATAAAGTGTGTATATGTTTTATTAAAGAGAAGACAAGAACACACACAAAGAAAGGAGACACAATGAGTACACTACTTCTCTAAAGCATACATACTTATATTTGTGAACCTTTTTGACATTTCAACTTTTGGTGGAGAAAAACACTTCATCACCTTTATTAATGAAACTCACACTATTGTTATCCAAATCTACTACATTAACAAACACCAATATATGGTTGATGTACAAGTATTCAATGTTAAAATTTAAAAGTGAAAATCATACAGTCAAATAGAGGTGGTGAGTTTTATTGAAGTTATGATGAATCAAGACGACATCCTAGACCTTTTGCAAAACTTCTCCAAAAGCTTTGAATTGTATCTCAATGTGTAAGGTTGGTCCTCTATGACAAAATGGTTTAGCTAAAAGGCTAAATTGTAAATATATAGAAATGGTTAGATCCATGATGAGTCATCTAATCTATCTATATCCTTTCGGTTGGATGCCCTATGTAAATTTATTTACATTTTGAATTGAGTTCCTAGTAAGGTAGTTCAAAGGACAAATTTTTAACTGTGAAAAGGTTGGAAACCGAAATCAAAATATCTCCAAGATTGGGCATGAGGTTAGGATATACCAACCACATGAAAAGAAATTATTTAGTGGTTAATGGTTACTAAATATGTTTCCCACGAAAGTATGAAGAATATATAATTTATTTCTTTGGCCAATGTATGAGAATTGTTGAAACTATTAATGCTAGATTCTATGAGAATGGACAAATTAGTGGGATTCACAAATTTTAAGATGTGATCATTAAGAGGATAAGGGTAAATATTCCTATACCCTCGATACCTAGAGATATTGGGAATACTCATATTTTTTAAGCACTCACAATGAGGAGATATTAGAAAATGATCAATAAATTCATAATGATAGTGTTGTTTATGAGCATGTTGAAGCAGTACGAGAACCATCATCAATAAGATATACTATAAAAAGAACCTCTACTATTTCTAGTGATGGTTACTTTAGCAAGAAGAATATGAAGAAGGGAAAATAAAAAACCTAGTTTCTTATTCACAAACCATTAGGGATGTTAATTCTGCTAAATGGATCGATGCCATGAAAGACGAATGGAAATATATGGATAAAAATCAAGTATAAGAATTAGTTCAGTTGACTCAATGACACAATTCAGTTGGTTGTAAGTGGGTCTAGAAGACCAAATGTAATTTGGAAGGAAATTTTTTAAAGGCCATAAGACAAACCTATAGATAAAGTCTTCACTACAAAATAAGCTAATTATTAGATGGGGGACTTTTCTCCTATGTCCAATAAGGATTCTCTAAGATTTACCATGGCTTTAGCATCTCAATATGACCTTGAGTTGCATAAAATACAAATGAAAACATCCTTTCTTAATAGTGGCTTACAAGAAGAAGTGTACATGTGTCAACATGCATACTATATTATAGAATGTCACAAAGGAATGGTCTATAGACTTACCAAATTACTATATAGACTAAAACAAGATTCGAGGCAATTGTATGTAAAGTTTGATAAAATGTCTATCTATGTTGTTTGAAAGAAAACCTAGTTGACCTTGGATATATCTCAAGATTAGAGGGAGTAAGTTCATAGTTTTGGGTATGTATGTTGATGAAATCAGATTATCCTCTATAGGTCTTGGATTATTACATTCAACCAAGACTTATCTCTCTAAGAACTTTGAAATAAATGATATGGATGATGCTTCCTATGTGAATGGAATATAAATTTCTCTCTAAGAACTTTGAAATAAATGATATTGGTGATGCTTCCTATGTGTCAACATGCAGACTAGATTATAGAATGTCACAAAGGCATGGTGTATAGACTTACCAAATTACTATAAAACAATATTCAAGGCAATGATATGTAAAGTTTGTAAAAGGGCTACCTACGTTGTTTGAAAGAAAACCTAGTTGACCTTGCATGTATCTCAAGATTAGAGGGAGTAAGTTCATAGTTTTGGGTATGTATGTTGATGAAATAAGATTATCCTCTATAGGTCTTGGATTATTACATTCAATCAAGACTTATCTCTCTAGGAACTTTGAAATAAATGATATGGGTGATGCTTCCTATGTGAATGGAATATAAATTTAATGTATTAGGTCACTTTGTGTATTGGGATTATCTCAAAAGGCATATACTGATAAAGTTATAGAATGATTTGGCATCATGATGTGTTCCTGTAGTCCCTTTCCAATGCATAAAGCACACAACCTTGATCCTATGTGTTATTTGCATTATGAATTGGAACATAAATATAAATATAATTACCATTATGCATCTCTTTTTGGGAGTATTATGTATGTGTAGGTCTATAAATGACCTCATTTTTCATGTTTTTGGTGTGTTGGGTATATTTTAAAGTAAACCAATTATCACTCATTGAAAACCTACAAAGGCAAATTTGAGATACTTAAAGGAAAAAAGGAACTTTGTACTCACATATAGAAAATCAGGACATCTACAGGTGATTGGTCATTCTAATTCAAATTTTCGTAGGATGTTCAGACACTAGACATTGTACTATTTGTTTTTTATCTCCTATGTAGAGGTATAATATCATCCAAAACTAAGAAAAATTAAAGTTGTTTTTAAATCAACCATGTAGGTTGATTAAGTTGCATGATATGAAGATTTAGTTTTGAGAACATGGTTGGATAGTCATGTTTCTCAGTTGGGACAAATGAGTTTCGTGTCTGAGACAATAATTATTCATTGTGAAAAAGAAGAGACAATCTTTATCTTTAAGCATATAAGATATCTAGGGGTAAAGCACATGCACCTTAAATATCTATCACTAAAGAAAGATGTTAGATTACATATTGTCTTAGAACTAGTTGTAGACATATTTATGAAAAGACTATCTTTAAAAGATATATGCATAATATGGGTCTTCAAGATAGTTCTTACTTTATCATTTAATGCACTTTATTTTGAATTTTTTAAACATTTATTGGGATCTTTAAACAAGTCTGTATATACTTTACATTATTTTTTTTTGCATTGTGTACACCTCTATGATAATATGAATAATGAAAATAGTCTATTACCAAAAGATATTATGGGCTCATTATGTAAATTTCCTATTTATTGTCAAGCTAAGCGTAACGCCCGGGCCCACTGCCCAAGGCTCTAGTAGAGTTTCAGGAATGATGACTGGCCCCACAGACCACCGCTAGCCTTAACTGCGCTCTTTGTCCACACTGACGTGCAAGCCAGGATCAACTTCCCGACTGGTCACCCATCCTAGTACTACTCCAAGCCGAGCACACTTAACTATGGAGTTCTTTAGAGACGGGCTCCCTGAAAAGGAGGTGCACCTTGGTGATATGGGTAGTCTAATCATTCCTTTTAAGAGTGTTTTATCCGAGGCCTCAAATCCTGGGATGTTACAATCTCCTCCACTTAGACTCTTGACGTCCTCGTCAAGGCTCAACTATAAAGCCTCATAATATCTTCCCCATTTCAGTGCAGACCCACAATGGCCCATGGACACCCAGCTCCCGATCACGGAATACCAGCGCAAGGGTGGCTACGTCGACCATGGACAGCCTTTCCTACATGCCTGGACCGCATGGCTCAAGACTGGCATGCCATGTCCATGTGGGCTCCACCTACTGGAGGGGTTATGGCTCTGATACCATTTGTAACGCCTGGGCCCACTGCCCAAGGCTCTAGAAGAGTTTCAGGAATGATGACTAGCCCTACAGACCACCACTAGCCTTAACTGCGCTCTTTGTCCACACTAACGTGCAAGCCAGGATCAACTTCCCGACTGGTCACCCATCCTAGTACTACTCCAAGCTGAGCACGCTTAACTATGGAGTTATTTAGAGATGGGCTCCCTGAAAAGGAGGTGCACGTTGGTGATATGGGTAGTCTAATCATTCCTTTTAAGAGTGTTTTATCTGAGGCCTCAAATCCTGGGATGTTACAATCCCACCTCCCGATAACCCCCAATTAAGGGAGACCAAGAGGTTGAGCCGCACCCATTAATCCCGGATCAAAGGTTTGACATATAACCATAAACAATTATTAAATTCTAACAGACTATACTGAAAATGGTAATAAAATTTTTCTTTGCATACCTGTGAAAAGTTTGGAACAAACTAAACTTCTAACCTCAGCTGAACTGTTCTAACTAGTTCCTCCTTATTCTTTAATTCTCTTTTAGTATCACATGTGCCACTTTACTGTTTGTTCTTTTCATTGTACCTAAAACGCCGACAAACAAAACGTCGATCAGCCGAAGCTGGTATGTGGGGGAAACAATAAACATGCAACTATGATAACAATGTAATCATTCAATTACTTATTTAACAACCAATATTACATTTTAGATATAACTCCGCGATCCAAGAGTACTCTATCCTCTGTGTTGTCGCCATTAAACCCCTCATGATCCACCTATAAGTGAACCAGTTTCTAGGGTTGAGCCACATGGCACTACTCGTAAGTAGACCACTCCTTAACTCGAGATATGCTAAAGAGTCTCATGGCACTACACGTAGGTAGCCCAATTTCTAACTCACGGTAACCTAGACCTTACTCTAGGATTACCCCTTTTTATCCTTTTCAAAGTAATAGAGGTGGACCCGGATCTAGCCAGTTATATATGCGCATTTATGGTGATAATCATAGTCACTTTATAGTGGCATGAAATAAATAAAGATTCAACATTTTAGTTGCATTCCATGTGATTAAACATCTGGGAATCCATCGGGAAACTATAGCGGTTGGATCATGTATGTGGTTACGATTATGAATAACCGCTATAGTTTCCCGATGGATTCCCGAATGTTTAATCGCATTGAATGAAACTAAACTGTTGGATGTTTATTTATTTCATGTAACTATAAAGTGACTATGATTATCACTATAAATGTGCATATATAACTGGCTAGATCCGGGTCCACCTCTGTTATTTTGAAAAGTCTAAAAAAGGGGTAATCCTAGAGTAAGGTCTAGGTTACCATGAGTTAGAGACTCTTTAGCAAGTCTCGAGTTAAGGAGTGGTCTACTTATGAGTAGTGCCATGTGACTCAACCCTAGAAACTGGTTCACTTATAGGTGGATCATGAGGGGTTTAATGAGGACAACACAGAGGATAGGGTACTCTTGGATCACGGAGTTATATTTAAAACGTAATCTTGGTTGTTAAATGATTAATTGAATGATTATATTGTTATCATAGTTTCATGTTTATTGTTTTCCCCCACATACCAGCTACGGCTGACCGACGTTTTGTTTGTCGGCGTTTTAGGTACAATGAAAAGAATAAACAGTAAAGTGGCACATGTGATACTAAAATAGGATTAAAGTACAAAGGAGGATTAGATAGATTAATATCGGTGTGGATAGAAGGTTAGAGATCCAAGTTTTCAAAAGGTATGTAAAGAAAAAAAGTTTATTACCATTTTTAGTATAGTCTGTTAGAATTTAATAATTGTTTATGGTTATATGTCGAACCTTTGATCCGGGATTAATGGGTGCGGCTCAACCTCTCGGTCTCCCTTAATTGGGGGTTATCGGGAGGTGGGGTCGTAACACTAAGATAATTACTACTGATGTGGTACATGGAAGTAATCATACTATAAAATGATATGTTCATGCTATGATTCTCTTTAAACAATTGAATTAAGCAAAGAGAATTATGAAAAACCAACAAAGAAATGTATTAGCATATAATGTTTGCCTTATGATCACAACAATGTATATTACTATCTACCAAGTGCTATATTATACCTTACCAAAAAATTAATTCCCTTCAAATTATGTACTATAAAAAGGAAATTCATTTTCATTGGTAATATGATGCTTTTAAAATAATATACCAAGACTTATATCAAAACTTACTCTATCGTGATTGATGTCTAATATTAATTCATTCAAAACTTGAAGGGTTTGGAGTCCTTTCTTAACCTATAAAATTGACCTTTTGTCATTGGAAATATGGCTAACGCAAAATATAACTCACTCACATTTAGGCCATATGTGATCAATTGATATCACATCCATCTCTTTTTATTATATGGGCACTCCCACATCTCATTGTGCCCAAATCATGTGATGACATTCTGGTCATCATCTTCATGTCATTCCATTTGAACTGCTCATAACTTATGCTACAGAGGTAAAGCAGACAAACAAAGCAAAAGAATTGGACACAAAATCAAGAAATGTGCTACTGATGTGGTACATGGAAGTAATCATACTATAAAATGATATGTTCATGCTATGATTCTCTTTAAACAATTGAATTAAGAAAAAGAGAATTATGAAAAACCAACAAAGAAATGTATTAGCATATAATGTTTGCCTTATGATCACAACAATGGATATTACTATCTACCAAGTGGGATATTATACCTTACCAAAAAATTAATTCCCTTCAAATAATATACTATAAAAAGGAAATTCATTTTCATTGGGAATATGATGCTTTTAAAATAATATACCAAGACTTATATCAAAACTTCCTCTATCGTGATTGATGTCTCATATTAATTCATTCAAAACTTGAAGGGTTTGGAGTCCTTTCTTAACCTATAAAATTGACCTTTTGTCATTGGAAATATGGCTAACGCAAAATACAACACACTCAGATTTAGGCCATGTGCGATCAATTGATATCACATCCATCTCTTTTTATTATATGGGCACTCCCACATCTCATTGAGCCCAAATCATGTGATGACATTCCAGTCATCAGCTTCATGTCATTCCGCTTGAACTGCTCATAACTTATGCTACAGAGGTAAAGCAGACAAACAATGCAAATGAATTGGACAAAAAATCAAGATCCAAAATTGTTGCTTCCCAAGATGAACATAGGTATTAGTAATCTTTGTAATTGTTGTGTTAGTATGATAATCATGTTGTTCGAAGATGATAGGATAATGATAGATAATTAAGCTATTAGTCACCTCCATTGACTTTTTCTAAGGGCATTGTAGGTGCTTCTCATCTCCATATGTATAGCAATTTATTTTGTAGCTATATAATATATAATGATGAATGATTTATAAAAATTCATTTCAATATTCTATGATTTTTTTTAAAAGATAGACTAGATTGTCCATTTTTTGTTTTGAATTCATTTTCTACTTTTTCTAGTGATAGAATTACTAGTTTTAGTTTTAGACTAGTATGTCAGGTGCATGTGTCAAATAGGGTCCAAATTTATGTTCTGAGAAGCATACATATTAAATATATGTTAACTTATAGTAGCATTGATGCCTACAATGACCAAAGTATGGAGATATAGTAACATTTCTTGGTAAATAATTCAATTGTTTTAATATATGTGATCCACTACCCTTTACCAAATATTTTGGTAGGGCCTTCAACCGTAGTATTGGTGATGAATTGAGGTAGATCATAAGCTGCATGATGTGGTTTTTTTATATAAATGATTAGATTAAGAAACAAAATTATAATCATGAGTATGAATTAACACATCAGTATATTATATTAGAATGGAAATGTATTGTTTCTCTTTGTGCAAGAATAATACTTTCTAGTAAAGAAACATAATGTTGTTTATAGTTTTTTATATAATCATTCATTACACAACCACAATTATCACATGTTTTCATGGAAGATGACTACATGATAGTGGTACAAGAAGTATTAGAGCATCTACATCATAGAAGTGTTGGGTTGATGATGCTAGCCACAATATAATGGGGACATGCAAATAATGATTGTCATAACCCAACTTTAGGAGGGCGGGATCCCCTTTAACATCTCACATTAAAATAAAAATTAGGATGAAAATAAAAAGATATAGTAAAAATGATAGTAGAGCAATTTATTTATGAACTCCCCAAATGTTTGCACCCTCCTCTCATGAACAATCCCTATTCATATGTGGACTCCAAGAGGGACTAAAAGGAAATGTCTCCCTTAGGTTCTCCATCCTTGTCTTCCACCAAGACTGTGAAAGCCCTACTAGTGCTAAGAGGCATGTGTGTGGAATGCAGTATGATGTAAAGATTATATTTTGATTGAATTCAAGTCATTCTAATCTCAGGATAAGTGTGAAAGTGTTTGAATTTACAACTAATCGCATAACATTCTTATCTCATAAGTGTATGAGTTTGGTTATGAAATCTAGATTTTTTTATATAAACTCATATTTGAAATACAAACTACTAAGATCAATATACTAGCTATCTCAATTCTGATACAACATTTATCTATTTTTAAACTAAGAAATAAGATAAGAAAATGCATAATGTAAAGTAGGTAACAAGTGTCATGATTAGGAGAGAAAAATGTTTGATTCTGAAGCGCATGCCACACGACCAAACTACTTCATTCACTTTTTTTTTGGTCGGTCGAAAACTCCACTTCAACTATAGGAAACATTAATATCATCCTATTGAGTCGATTTTCAATATCATTATACTTAGGCTTCTCTCAAATTTTTACAGAGCATGTAGATTTAGCAGAAAATGCCTCTTTTGAGGTTAAATATCAATAAATGTATGTTATGGCACAACAATGAAAAGACTCACACAACCTTCATCCTTTTTAGTCAAGATGGATATTATTTCTACTTGAATTTAGTAACAGATTGTGACCATTATGAATGATATAGAAAGATGTTTCATCTAAAATATAGTTGGTAGGAGAGAGTAATTGATATCTAAATTATATGATAATTACAATGAACAAGTAGCCAGATTGGTGGACATAGGCCCCGATCCAGAGATGGAAACTAGATGCTCATGTTTGAATCATCTTTATAATACTCTATGGTGACGGTCAGTTCCATCACTTGTAACATCATGGAATTTCTAGAGTTTTGAAAGCCCTTGTATTGAAATTATTTTTATTCAATTAAAGAGATCATCACCAAAATTCCATTTTTGTAATTTTTTGCCTTGCAGTTGAGTCCCATATTTGCACATTTTCCAAATCAACATTGTGCATCTTAAATAAATGCCAAAGATGTTTTCACTTGATGACTAAATGAATCTAAAAACCATCAATGAGATTCTTAAATATTCTAGGTTAATCACTTGTTTTGATAATTAAAATTTGAAGTGTCTATCTACTTTCTTGAGAAACTAGTTTAGTATATCAAACAAGGTTGACTTGATTTTGTCTTTTTTCTAAGTATAGATAACTATGAAATAGGACTTATCCAAAATTTTAGATAAAAATGGAGTTATGAAGGACCTATGGAAATGTTTATTTATTGTGTGGTTTATCTAAAAAGAAAAGAAAAAATAATAGCAGTAGAGTCCTCATGGACCCAAACACCACATGTGGATAGAGCCACGAGAAGAGGTCTCCTTTCTTGCTTGGAATCTGGAATCCCGCACATCCATGGAACCTGCCTACCTTCTAGACCATACTTCCCTTTTTCTAGACTACCTCTTCACACAATTTTGTGCCATTAGTTTTGTTGGATTATAATAAATCCAAACCACCCCTCATTTTCCATTATCTTCTAGGAATATGAAAATTCCTGAATCCTCATGTTATCCATAGAATTAGGGATGCACAAATGACACCTTTTGTAACATACAAAATTTTTACCAGAATCAATTTCTAGCTATTATACATAATTCCCACAATTTGAAAATAATTATATTAAAATTTCCATTATTTTTTACTCCCACTGAATTATCTTCGAATTTGACCATAGAAACACAATTTTTCCTCATATTGATAAAGTCACTCCATTTAGGATCTGCAATTAAATAGTTGAACCCAGTTTTTTATTATTGCAATTTAAATCGCATAAAAATATATATCGGATTTCTGGGTATCCTAAATTAATCAATTAGGAGCATGAATTTCTTATCTATATTGTATTAAAAATATGGGAGTTAGTATCTTAAAAAAATTGTTAATGCCAAATCCTAGTAGATATAAATTTCCAAAAATTAAAAATATTACTAATTGATGACAACGGGGTCTGAAGGGGCGTGAGGGGTGGTGGCGGCGATGGTGATTGACTTAGTTGAGACTCTGGGGGTAAAAGGGGTGTTCCGGAAGCAGGTTCCTTCAGGAGAAAGTCTCATGGAGCTAGTGGGGATCACTAGGGTGACACAGGGAGCCAAGTAGAGCCCAGAGGAAATCCTTCATCGGGGGGCTAGGGTTTCCATCCCATCATCTTCCTAAACTTGCAATATGCAGGGATTCATGGAAGTAATGATAAAGAGATTTATGGAGAAGGGGGCGGAGTAGCATCATCTGAATAAGGGATTGGTGGTAGTGACACAAGGGTTCTCACTCCATACCCCGTGAACATTGAATACCATGGAGATTTTGCAACCACATTGGATACCAATATGAATCTCAATAATATTTGAGATCATGGAGGTTCGGAATCCTTCAATAGAATAGTTGTAGGGAATCAAGGAGAACACAATGTTTTCTTTGAAAGCTTGTACAAGAGAAACCTAGCAATCACAGATGTCAAAATGAAGTTCGTACATTGATGCCTGCATTGGAGATCGGCCCTGATGTCGAGGAGGATCTAGCTCATCCCTAGTGATACACAGTGGTAGCCTGGTTGGTTGGAGTAGATGTGGGTTATATGACCATCCAAGATAGGATGAAACTGATGTGGAATCTTGTGGGGAGATTCAATATCTATGAGGTCGAACTTGGGCACTACATTATTCAGTTCTCATGGAAGAGAGATTTTGACATTGCACTCATAGGGGGTCATGGAAAGTGTTTGGATGTTGTCTGGTAGTGGTACCCCACTTTCAATCCCACAAATGAATTATTTAAATATCTGGTAATGTGGGTAAGAATCATTGACTTGCTTCTTCATCTATATGTGTTCACTATCTTTGATTATATAGGGCTTGCTTTCGGTAGTCTGTTGAAGGTTGATACCCAAACTATGGTGCAGACTCGGAGCAAATTCGCACGCCTGGTAGTGGAGATTGCAAAATAAAAAAAGCTAGCTAGCACAATTTTGATTAATGACATCGAATACAACACAGTATGTGAGATTTTCCCAGAATCCTACTCCATATGTGGGAAAATTGGGCATAACCTCAACCTATGCTGAGAGGGAAGGCATGTAGATGTTAAGTGTATGCAAAGTGAAGACTATCCAATAAAGGAGAACCAAAATGAGTCCAGGATGAATGAATGACAAAGACAAAGAAGAAAGATGGTCGTTGTCAGGAACACGAGTAGATAAAATCATGAAAAGCCCTCAGACAAGCCTCAGGGTCAAACCTAGAACCAAAATATGTTTGCAAATTTGGATGACAATGAGGAGGAGTACCTGAATGACAAGGAGGATGTGCAACCTACAAATAAAGGAGACTCTACAAAAAATAACATCCAGGGTAGCACCAGATAAGTGTGGAATAAGAAGAAGCTTATGACGAAAGATGACAAGAGAGAGGTTCTTAAGGAAATGAATAGCAACTGGGGGAACAACTCATCATCAATGGTAGGGTCTAAGAATATTTCTTTAGATAAAAACCATACAGAGGTTAAACCAAATGTGGATGAGGTGGTGGAGGAGGTAATCAACATTGAGGGTGACAACAATAAAGAGAAATAGTCAGACGAAATGAACATTGAAAAGGCAGCCAACACGGAGGAGATAATGAGGAATGATGCAACATGTAAGATGGACATGCCAACAATTACCAAGGTGAGTGAGGAGGTTGATACAACAGGTCATATGGATATAGAATAAACACGGGTGGAAGTAGCATTCATGCCCCTACACCATTAGCCCCAAGGAAGAAAATTAAAGGCTCTAGACCAAAGATGAAATCTGATAGGGTGATTCCCCCCTATGAACATAGGAGGAAATTCCCAAGAGTGAATAAGGAGATACAGGAGGATAGGAAGGATGAGGAGAAGGAGAACCAGGCCCCGCCTGAATATTGTCTGAATGCATAGACAATTAGGGGTACCTTATAATCCAACTTTAGAATTTATATCTATGATAGATATTTTATATTGGAATATTAGAGGGGTTGACAAGGTTGATACGTATAGTGTCCTTAAAGATATCATTAGTATGAAGAAATTGAAGGTTACTGCAATAGTGGATCCTAGGATCAGTGATAATAACACTTTGTCCACTATACAACGTCTTGGATTTACAAATTATCATCGAGTGGAAGCAGCGGGGTTTGTGGGTGGTATATGGATATGTTGTAAGGCTGAAGACTGCACTATCAAGATCATTAACAGCCATAGAAAATTTAGCACATGCCTAATTAATGGGAATATATTAGTCACCTTCATCTATGCTAATCTACACCCATCAATACATAAGTTGTTTTGTGATATTTAGTTGAAATGGGCCAAAGGTTCAAGAAACTATGGATTGTGATTGGCAATTTTCATACTACACTCTATCCTCATGAGAAAATTGGGAGCAAGCATTAAAACTACAACGAGTCTAGAGAGATCAGAAATCCCCTCCTTAAGGTTGGGTTGACGGATTTGGGATATGCAGGTGCCAAGTTCACCTATTACCATGGTTGACTGTGAGAGTGTCTTGATCGTGCAGTAGCCAATATGGTCTTCATATCCCATTACTCCTAGCTTGTGGTTGAACACTTACTGAGAGTGGATTTTGATCATTACCCGATCTTGGTTAGATCCTCTAAGAAGAAGCAAGCACATAATCGGTTCTGTGTAAGAGCCACTTAGTCCTCAGACAAAGAGTTTCAACATATGCTCATGAACGTGTGGCCGAATGACATAGATTCTAAATTAGCACTCAGTAGAGAGAGGGGTGAAATTAAAAAATGGGAAGCAACCCGACATAAACTGATCAGAAAAGAAAAGAGTAGGATTCTTAGGAATATGGAATGACATAGATTCTAAATTAGCACTCAGTAGAGAGAGGGGTGAAATTAAAAAATGGGAAACAACCCGACATAAACTGATCAGAAAAGAAAAGAGTAGGATTCTTAGGAATATGGAAATTCTACAAACCAACCTAGCCAACCACTATGACGAGATTATGATTTGTGTTCATAGATGAAAGTCCAATTGTAAGGTGGCGAGATCATCACCTTACTTAAATTTAATGAAAAATACAATACATCCCTCAAATTATTAAAAACATTGTGATGAAAGGATGTATGCATAATAAATCCATTTAAATAAGCATGGACCAAATACAACCATTGTCAATAGTACCAGAGGAAGAAAGTAAGAAGAAAAAACTAAACTATTACATAGATTGTTCCAAAAGAAGAAGTAGATGAGAATCTAGGCTATTACAAAGCTTTTATTTCTAGAGTTCATAACATATATTTTTGAGCAAGGTCTTAGCATCATCAAACTTGTCATGATGGCAACCTTATTCCTACCTTGGGTTTCCTTGTACTTGGTCTAGCCCTTGTCCTGGTTCTGGGTGGTTGGGAAGCACCCAACAAGAGAAAGATAAAAGTATGTGTCACAAAATGATAAGGTACAAGAAGCATTTTAAGGAATGGAAACATTAAGATTCTATATACTAAGAATGTTTAAGAGTATGAGGCATATAATTCAAATGGGATTTCTACCAAGCATATAAGTCAAATACATGACAAGCATGATTCATTATGACTAAGCTAAACTAACATAGGGTGAGGCTCCTACCAACCTCAACCAATAGGAGAGGGGAAACAACATCCCAAACCTCAAAATATATAAAAAATGGCAGGGGGACTAAAACCCCAATGCCTATGGCAGGGGGACTAAAACCCCAGTGCCCTATGGGTGACTTGTACTCATGTACACTACATTAGTTAACTATTCAAGATATCATTATCATGCTTACAATTTACATTGGCAGGGAAAGGAAATAGCAATAATTCAAGTGGGGCCCAATGACCCAAACATATCTAAGAGATAACCATATAGGATGTTCATACATCAAGATTTCATGTGGGATGCTCAAGTGAATGGTTCAAGGGAAACATTTACATGGCAGGAATTAAATCATATCAACAAGACAGGTGGGATCCAATGACCCAAATTTTATCAAGGGATATCAGCAAAGCAAGTTTATACATCAGGGTTACAAATTGCATGCTCAAGTGGATGATGGAGAATATTATCATAACTATGCATCATTTGGGAAAACTAGGTTTAGCATGATTAGAATCCCAACTGAGGTGTTAGAATGCACATACCTATTCTTGCTTTCTATATTATCCCTTATCCATGAAGATGTCAGGTCCAAACTCACTTTAACCTAGGTATAATGGTTTAAACATGTATTAGGTTACTTAAAAGTACTTTTAAGTGTAAAATGTCCACATTTATAACCTTGGATTAAAAGTTTGGATTGGGTCTGGAAATAAGACCAAATGATTCCTAATATTTTTGTAATTGAGAAAACATATTTTCTTTTCAAAAACAGAGTTTAAATACTTTAATTATCATTTTATAACACTTTATACATTTAAATTGAGGTTTGAATTAATTATCAGATTTGGGATGGATAACGGGACTCAAAACTTCGAAATTCGGATTCTACATAATTTTATCTTTCCAATGAGTATTTATTTATATTTTTTTAATAATCGAGCAATTTACTACGAATTAAACAAAATTGACCAATCAAAAATTAAATAAATGTCAGGTGGCCAAAGGGGACCACGCGGGCCAGACCGCGTCAAAGAAACAGAGTGACCTAAATACCCTTTGTGAGAGAATAGGAAAATAAGGGTGTGTAGGGGCAAATCGGTCATTTGACCATCGGGTTTCTTCCCCAAGCTAATCGTCATGGTGGCAGACCCAACCTTGGGCGATTTGGGCATTTACGAAATACTCAATCAAAACTCGAACTTAGATATGGAAAATAAAGAAGAGAAGTAGACGAACTTGTTGGTCCAAGCAATTTGGATGCACGTGCTTCGTAGCGTCGGGGAGATGCGCTGCCAGCTCAGGGTGAAAAGCTCCTCGCCATCGACCACAGGCACTTTCTCGGACAAAATTGAGTGGATAGGAGGGTTGGTAGGGGACCGACGAAGTTGGGGAGGGTGTTATTTTTAGGTGCGGATGTCTATGGAGCCAAAACATAGGTGGAGGTGAGGATCCATGGTCGGCCAGCTTGGGCGTTTTTCCTACAGTTTACGGGAGGCGATGAGTTATGGCTCAATCAATGCGGGAGGTCGCCACAAACACGTAGTAGAAGAAAAATCTAGAAACAGTGAAGAGACGAGGGAGAAAGGCGGAGAGGAAGAGAGCGGCAAATGTCCGTTTATTTTCGGTTAGCCGGAGGTTGAAGATGAGGCGTTGGCCATCGGATCCAATCTGTGTCCACCTTCGGCCATTGAATCTCAGTCCATGATGGGTCAGGCACGTGGTAGTCTAATTAAACCCGAACTATAGCTTAAATGTGCATGTATTATTGATATCTTAATGATATAATTCACACTTTATTAGGAAATAATTAATGCATTTGGGAGGCCAAACGAACTCCAAATGACTTCAAATTATAACCCTAGGTTTCTAATGACGTCTAGTTTCATGATATATAATTAGATTTTTTTACCCAACCTTTGGCCTCCAATAATTATGTTGCTTATTAAAGCATATATTAATATGATTTTTGGGCAAATAATTATATATAGCTTTTATATGCAACCCTTGGTTTCCAAATTTGAGATTTGGAGTCCAAGAGTCCTCCACACACTTATTACATGCATTTCCAAGTTTAATTAGCCCATAATAAGAGTGAGGTATGAAGGTGGGTTATTATTCACCATTTTAATTTACACTTGCTAAGTAATTCACTTCTTATCCATTATTATATTTTTTTTAGCTGCAACATAATCCATTAGTCAACTAATTCGTGGTTTAGTAGAGATTTTCATAATTACCCCATCAATTTAACAATTTGTGGTATTTGTGCACCTAACCCTCAAATTGGCATAAAATTGTACTTCAACCAATAATTTCTCAAATATTCAATAGTAAGGACAAAAAATGGAGAAGAAAGAAATTAACATAAAAATTAAGGTGTAAAATGATAATTTTATTGAAACTCAGGACGTTACACCAATAGAGAAGAATCTTAAGAGATGAGGAGGAGGACCTCAAACAATGGAGTCACATAACTTGGTTGAACAACAGAGACACCAATACTAAGTTCTACCAAGATTATGTCAAGCAAAGATGCAAGCACAACACTATCACCATGCTAAAGGATGAAAAGGGGAAATGCATGAAAGATGAGAATAACATCCATGATACCTTATGTAAGCATTTCCAAAAAATATTTACATCTCCTCTGAGGTTGAATAACCAAAAAGATCTGGGAGTTTCCAGGATGATTCAAAGAGCTCTCAGAATCACAATAGCGATGTATAGCTCATAGTCCTTCATAGAGTGAGATTTGGTAGATATTGGTGGAATCCAACCCCACAAGGTAGAAGGCCCTGATGGGGTCGAGGACAACTTCTTAAAAAATAACTAGCATACGGTGAAGGATTTCCTCCAACACATCATTATGAAACCCATGTTAAGAGAGCAACTAGAGGAAAGGATGTGTGATGCTAATATTGTTGTAATACAAAAAATCCCATGTTTGGAGAGTAGTGAACACTTTTCGCCTATCTCCCTAAGAAATTTAAATTTGAAACTAACGTCAAAGATCATCGTGGGTAGACTTGAGAAGTACCTGAATGAGTGGGTTTCTCCCATCCAAAGTATGTTCATGCCCAGTCGTTACATTTCAGATAATATTACAGTCAACCAAGAGATCATTCACAATAGGAGGAGACACAACCCGGCCAGGACTATGGCCATTAAGTTTGATCTCTCTAAATCTTATGATCGAATGGCTTAGCCATTTATCAAGATACTATGGATAAATTAGGTTGCCCTACACCTATAATTTTGTATATTATGAAGTCTATATAAGGGGGCAAAGCTTCTATTCTATGTAACGGTAAGGTTGTTGGTACTTTCAAAGCAACTAGAGGTATCTATAAGGGAGACCCACTCTCCCCATGCTTGTTCATTCACTCTATGGATAGGCTGAACCAGTGAATTAAAGAACTAGTGGCAACAAAGAAATTGTCTCATGTTATACTATCAACAAATGGACCGTATATCTCACACATATGCTTTGTGGACGACATGTTCCTATTTTCCAAAGCATCCACTCAGAATATGAAGGTTATCATTCCATATTTTAGGGAGTTGGAAGGAGTCTCCATGTAGGTAATCACCATAAACAAAATGAATGTTCATTTTACAGCAAGTGTTCCACCTTCAAGAAGGAGACAAATCTATAGGTGTAGTGGTTTTAAAGAAACTACGGATATGGGGAGATATCTCGAGGTCCCTCTCATTCTTTCGAGGGTCGGGATCAAGACCTATGAGGATACATTGACCAAAGTGACTTTAAGGATAAATGCCTAGTCTGAGAAGACACCATCTCTAGTCGGTCGAGTGTGCCAAGCCAAGTCCACACTCACTGTAATACCTAGCTACATGATGTAGATGACATCTTTACCAAAAAAGCTATGTGACTAGATAGATAGTAGCATCCAAACATTTGTTTGGGGAGGAAATCATAAATCACACCCATTAGTGTTGGTATCACGAAACAAGCTTGCTTGCATTAAAGAAGTGGGAGATCTTGGGATCAAGACAATGAGGGTGTGGAACTAGAAAAAAATTGCCAAGCACACTTGGGAATTGAAGATGGGTTGAAGCTCTCTCTAGTGTAGGGGATTGAAGATGAAGTTTGATAAATACAAGATGGAATAATACACAAATGTTTCTAGGCTTGGTAGGGCAGCAATGCATTACAAGGAGTTCATCGATACTAACTCCTATAAGAAACTAATGAGTGGCAAGGAGACCAATGTCTGGTTTGATTGGTGGTGCTTCCCAAATGACACTTTAAGTGAAATGACCATAGGATGGATACCAAAGGATCTTGAGGATCTCGTGGTGGCCAACATGGTGAGGTCCAGTGTTGAATGGGACTATTCCTATCATATCGGTTGCACGACCCAGTGATTAAACACATATTGGAGACACTCATTCGACATTATGAAGATGAGAAGGACATTCATATTTGGAGACGTTTGGACCCTGGTGAGTACACAGTGAAGAGCACATACCATAATTTCTGATAGAATAAAGATGTGAAGGTTGAAGGGGACTAGAACCTAGTTTGGAAGGCAAAAGTTTCAACAAACGTGAATATGCTAGCATGGCCCATCGGACACAATGCTATTATCACAAACATCCATTGGGAAGCTGGACAATTATGCAATGATGATCGGTGTGAACGATGTAGAGATGAGATTGAATTGACACTCCATGCGCTAAGGGATTGTCCAAAAGCCAGGGAGGTTTGGGAGCGATTGCTGCAAGAGAGAGATCATAACCTTTTCTTCAACATAATGTTGCTATGGAATTGGTTGAGTACAAAAATCAAGAAATTTGAGCAAGTCTTCATGATGGGTTGTTGGCAAATTTGGAAGAGTGGAACACAGAGGTGTTTGAAAATGTAAGCAACCCAGTGGCCTAGCGGGTAAATTTCATCAAGAGAGAAGTGTAGTTAAAAAAGATAGTCGTTAGGGGGGAAGAACTGGTACAATGACATAGAACTACCCTCTATAGAGCGGACCTGATAAGAACCAACTAAAGATAAACATTGATGCTACTTTTGTAAGGAATATGTCAGTTATTGTTGTCATGTGTTAAGATAGTGAAGGTGTCTGGGTGGGCAGCTTGAGAAACTTTATTAAAGTATAGAGTGTCATGCAATCTAGGTTGAATGCCATTAATATCAGGTTAGATATGAACCTTGATAAAGGGTTGAGGAACGTGGTTATTGAAACGGACTCCCAGCAAGCTTTGAAGGCCATTGTCAGAGGACATGAACATAATCATTGATTGGCCCAGTTAATCAAGGAGATACAAAAGAAGAGGAAGTGCATGATGAACTTAGAGAAGATACCACATGTGATTAATCATGTGGATAACAAGTTCCAAGTATCACCAAAAAAATAATAGAGGGTATGTTTACTTCTACAGACCCCCTAATGACATCTTAGATTCTTTAGATATAGATTTCTTGTAATTGTAGTAGTACTACAAGGTTTTGTTCCAATTTAGATAATATACTTTGTAACCTTGTTGTTTGGCTTGCACAAGGAGGGTGAGATGAATAAAATAATCTTCAGACATACCTAAAAAACGTTTCCAAAGATTAACAAGATGAATAAACAAAATGGATGAAATATCACTATATCACCAGGTCAAACAAACATTAACTAACCCAGACTGGAACACACATCTGGGTCTTCTTCTCTTTAAGATTAGAGGTTGTTATTGGGAGAACATTGACCATTTTACCTACCTCCTCTTCTTTTTATCCCTCTCACTCAAATGATCTTACTTTTCCCAATCCTTCTCCTCCATCAAAAATCATTTATTAGCCTTAATCACTTGCCAGCTACCCAATGACATGAAGGCCAATGACCTAGTCATAGTAACTGATGACAAGTTGTTGTTAGAGTGTCAAGCCATCAAAGGAAAAATTGTAAATGACTAAGGTATCACCACAACTCATAAAACATAAATGATAATATTTTTAGTAGTTCATAAACCCTCTAATAGCTCGTCAACTAGTTCACAACCTCTGTAGACATGGAAACATAGATCCTCACTATTGGTGTCCCCTAGGGCCAATTAAACCATCAAAATAGCTTTTGTACCCTTTAGAGAACATATTTGAACTCATGACCTCTCGGTCTTATAACATCACTTCTACCACTGGGAGACCACTTCATTGTCCTTTGAGAACATATTCCATTACTTCTGACTTACACATTACCCCTAGACTCCACCACCTACCCGATCTTATCCCTCAACAAAAACCCAGTTTTATAGTGACAAGCATGACTACTTTTGTTGTGTTACTATTGTCCCTTCACATTTCACCGACTTTAGACATCACCTATAGCTCCATAGACACTACTCTCAACTATCAAACTCCTCACAATATATTTGACCTCCTCCCATGTTTTGGGAAGTACTAGGTGAGGAGTTGGTCCCCCTTTCACCACCAACATTGTGATGATGACAACCACCTACTATGGAGACATCGATGGTTAGAATGGACAACATCCCGGATCCATTTTTTTGATCCAAGAGCAATGATGGATAATACATGTGTAGCCATTGAGAGGTACATAGACAGACCCTTCATTGTAGATCATAGCTATAAGGTAATGAATAACTTTTCCTAAAAGCAAACATAAATAAATCAATAGTAAAAGTTAATATAGAAATCATAGTTGTATGTGCATATATGGCATAGGTTTATATTAACATGATTCGAGGACATATTTTACATATATATGATGTTAAATAGTAAATTTAGGAACTATAATGTAGGTCTAGTAAATATAGAGAAAATCAAGGAAAAATTTCAATAAAGGCAATCTACTATTTTAAACTAAAAACTTATATAATCGAACACTATTTCCTTATTTATTCGTATCATAAAGGTATTCACCTAAATAAGGAACAAAATGAAGAAATAGGGATATAAGGAAATGTGAAAATTGAGAGCAGTGAATGACAATCCAATCTCTGTAATAGTATTTCTAATCAATTAGTACATATAAGATATGCCCTACTCATAATACAAGTATATATCATTATAGCTTATGTAAATGTAAAACTTATCTGACATATATTAGTATATTATATAATGCTGACACTAGTATATTATGTAACATATGATTTATATTTGCAATGACTTGAGATGAATAGCATATCACCATGTAGTAATGTTACCAACTAGGATATGTATAAAGATAAATAGGATGGATTTTATCAAATGATACTTAACAAGTGATTTCCAAGACAAGAAGCACATAATGACATGGAATACCTTCTCTTGCTAGACATTGAAACTTTGCAGCGTTGTGAACCTTGTGAAATAAATTGGACTCTTTCTTGGAATAGAGGTACTAGATTCTTGATTCCATTATTGGTTTATTTCTATCCCTCTTGATCTGCATTCATAGGATCTTGACAAGTGGTAAATATTTCAATTTTTTTATTATCCCTATCTAACTTATTGAAGGTCAACATGACTATTTTGAATCTTGAATGTTATTGAACTTTGAATAACTTTGGACTTTATATTGGAATAAAATTAGAATATTGGATGGAGTTATTGATCCTTGATTCAACCGGTCATATCCCCCAACCAGGCATATTGGGTAATGCAAATAGAGTTCCCTTAGTATTGATTACCCCCATAGTCCAAAGTTTCATTCTCTCATATAGGGGAGAATACCAGACACATGACCCTGAAAAAGACAAAATATTAGATAGAATGTGCTAATGGATAAATCATGACAATTAAATATTTGATATGTTGATGTTTGTTTTTATAACCCTCTTTATTGTTTTCATTTACCACCTTGAATTGTTTTACCTATTTGAAACAAATATGGTAACTAGAAAACTTTCTTATTATTCACATATTCTACCAACCAAACATTCCTATATTCTGCTACATGGAAATCTTCAATTTAAATATCTCAATAATTGAACTTAGTACCATCCTTATTGTGAAGAGTGGGACATGGGTGGGGATCTAATCTTTATGTATTTGAGGAATAAACATGTCCCATTCAGACACACTTATATGTACGATGGAAAAGATGAACTTTACTTTCTAAAGTATAATATATAAAACAAATAATTTAATTAGCAGTGGAAAATTGAACTATTACAAAATTATTCTCGTCATAATATATACATTGTTCCTCACCTAAAGGGTGACATTACAAAAGAGAGAGAGAAAAAAACTTGTTATTACTAGGAATAGTGCAGAGGGAAACCTTGCCATCTTAAGATATCCTTCAAAGTCCATAGTCTCAATTTATGTTCTTCATGTGTCATCATCTCCTAAGTCACATGTCACCTGAGTGGTTTGGGAACAACACCCAGAAGAGGATAGACAAAGAGAAGGTATGAAAAACATAAAACTAGTATATATGTATAATTAAAAACATTTGGGTCTTTATAAAGAGTTTCAAGTAGGAAACGGGGTGTTCTCATGTAAGAGGAGGCTATCAACAAATATTTAGGTACAATAAGAATTTTATCAAAAGAATGAGTAACCAAGGAATATACAATAAATAATGAGGCATTATAAACTTGGAGAACCAATCTCATGAAATAAAGAATTTCTTTCATTTTGAACACAATTAACAACATATAAAAAGTGCATATAGATTAAAACAAAACCAGAATAATCTAAAGTAGGGCTAGGGAACCATAAAACACTAGCCATATGACACATCTTAATTATGTGTGCTATACGTAAGTGTACTCGTCAAAGTAACAAAGGGACTCAATGAGGCATGAATGTCAAACTCAGGAAATTGTAGGGTTGAGCATCGGTCCAAAACCGGACCGGAGTGGACCGGATTTCAACAAATATATGGACTGCAAACCGGACCATTTTGAGGTAGGACCGGACTGGGACCCGACCGTTTTGTGCTAGGACTGGACCATACCATTTGGACCGTAATCATCCTTTTTTACATATTTTACAATTTATTTAATTGTACAAAGTTGATAATCATAGTCACTTCTAACAATTATATAACTTTAGTATCAAACATTTATACTAGTAGTGCTTATATATGTACTTTATTTGTAGTTATTATAGAATACACCTTTAAATATAAATGAATTTTATATAAAAATCAGTCTGTGGTCTGGACCAGACCGGACTGGTTTTGAACCGGATCGACCAGACCAAAGACTGAACTCATCAAAATTCCCAGACCGCGACCGGACCGAACTCAAAATGGACAGGACCACACCAGACCGAATTGAGCAATCCAGTCCGATTTTTCTATCTGGACCATTATTTTCTCACCCCTAGGAAATTTGAACTGCTAAACACAATTATATGCTTTTGCAACATAGAACATTGTATAGACTAGTTACTAATATGCTTTCACAGATACTTAATAGTAAGAGATATCTCTGGACTATTACTTACAATCATTAGCCCACTTTGGCAAGATGTTATTGACTATGATGATAACCACATTTCTAACTGTTAAACGTACTTTTGTAATAGTTAATATTTCATTAGAAACTTATGATGATCAAGCACAAACAAGGTGGTTAACCTTTTCTGTCATCCAAATGCAAAGAAAAATATTATATGGTATTAAATAAAAAATACAGCATGCATTGCGTTAACACCAAGATACTCTTGAGTGCTAAAGAATGTAGTTTAGTCCCTCATAATCAAACAAAAAGAATCAGAAGAAGAATGGAAGGTGAATAAAGTCAATGAACACTCTTGAAGTAGTGCTCTAGACTCTTCATCACCTCCTTAATGGAATTTGATTCCTCCTATGATAGTTGATGGGATATCCACCAGATGAGATTCTTTGCCTCTAGGCAAGACTCCCAAAATGAGATTTCTTGAATGAGATGCCTCTAGGTGTTTGCCCTCCTTTGCTTTATTTTGGATAAATTAGGTCACCACTTGGTTATAGATCTTCGATTGTGCCTTTATTTGATCTTGGTCGTTAAACTAATATCATTGCCACTAGTGTGAGTCAATGCCACCCAATATTCACTTTTAATGCAGAATAGGGCTTCAAATCTTAGTTCCATCGACTTGGGTCGGTGGTACGGAGAAGAATTCAATATTTATCCTTCTTCTTGTCAACTATTCTTTGTTGGTTACTTTCCTCTCATGTTGGTTCCACCTAAATAAGTTGGTGGTACCAACTTTCTTATACTTTGATTCAGTCATGACTTCAATAAAATAGCAATATATTAGGAAACATATGAAATAAAGCAATTTCATCATAAATACATGTAAAATGGATATGATGCACAATGGTTATTTTAGGAAATATAGGAGAAATGATCATAAAATACATGAATATGAGGCAAATCATCCTTAAATCATGATGAGATAACTCTATCTCCACCGTGTTGGTCTTGCAACCATCAAGACATGACATATCGGCTCGCCCTTCAGTTGGGGGAATTACAGGCACCTTCAGAAGGTGGGCTAGGTTCTTCCATCAATTAGGACACCTAATGGAAAGCATGTTGCAAGAGGACTGTTTGGCCAAAGCCAATAGTAGACGTGAAGGAGCATTGTTGGATGAATTTCATGCACAAAGGAAGTAGTTAATGCCAAATTAAGGCACAACATGGTAAATATAAAAAAAAGATTGGGGGGAAATAAAGCAAGTCTAGCTATTAAAAGAAATTAGGGGCAAAATTAGGTAAGAAACTTACAAAAAATTGGATGTTATCACACATCATCTTGCATGACTTTGTATCCACTTCCCATCCCACAACATTTCAAAATACATGCGATCAGGTGTTGTCCAGGAGAATACCTTGGGTTCAAGAACTAAGAAAACACCTCACCTAGCCTACCTAGGGTTTACTAATGTGGTTGCAGCTGTCCCAAGGCCCCCACATACCACCTTAGCACAACAACAACAACATCAATAGGGGTCAAGGTAGAGATCATGGTAGGTGCAATGGAACCCAAAATAGAGGTCAAGGAAGGGGAAACAACAACGGTAACAACCAAGACATGCAAGGAAATTGTCGGAACAACAACACGTAGGGTGTGGTCCACTGCACAACAATTGTGGGATTAGTCACCCTGGTCAGTGCACATTCCATGAGCTAGTGTGTCACTCCTGTAAGAACGACAGACACTTCATGGAATCTTATCCCTACCCTCCTCCAATAGGGGCCAATAAGGGTAAGAAGTTTGAACATTGTCAAGCTTGTGTTTTTCAATTAATGCTGAGGAAGTTAATGCAAAATCAAATTGTTTAATTGAAGGTATCTTGGATTCCAAACAATTACTTTCTTAATAATGATAACAATTGAAAATCAATCACATATCTTACACTCATATTTATGGTCTAAGTGTTTTGACCCTTAATGATCACCCTATCATTACAATGTTTGATTCTGGATATACTCACATCCTTATTTCCCAAAGCCTTTCAATATTATTTCACCATAAATTGACCAAAAAAATGCTCTTGTTATTCCAACTACTAGTGGAAGAATCTATACATGTAATTATTTGTCTAAAAATGCCCCTCTCTTTCATGGACACTATGTATTCATGATTGATTTTGTATTTCTTGATATGGAGGATTTTAACCTCATCCTTGGGATGGATTGGTTGTATAAGAACAATGCCATCATTGAATTTAGTTTTAAAAAGATCATCATCTCTCAAACTAATTCTACTATATTACCATTCTTGGTAGGAAAGATCAAGCCATAAACCTTGTTAATTCTTCTATAAAAGCTCAATCTTTGATATCTAAAGGGTGTAGATCCTATCTAGCTATTGTAACCCTAGTTAATATTGATATGTCTACCCTTGAATTTATTTATGTGGTGTGTGATTAACCAAATGTTTTCCCTAATGAGCATCCATGACTTCCTTCAACTCATGAGATTGAATTCTCTGTTAGTCTTGAAGACTATGTCGCACCCATCTCTTGATCCCCATACAAAATGGCTCCTACTGAGCTATGTGATATTAAGAAATAGTTGTAGGAACTTCTTGTCCAAGGCTTTACCTTCCAGAGTTCATCTCCCTAAGGTGCACCCGTCATGTTTATTGATGAGATCATATGCTTAATCAAGCCATAGTTAAACATATATTCCTCTCCTTAGGATTTATGACCTCTTTGATCGGCTTCAACACACTCATATCTTCTCAAAAGTCAATCTTCACTCTGGTTATCGTCAGCACAAAGTCAAAGAACAAGAAATCCCCAAGACAGTATTCCAGACACGTTATGGGCATTATGAGTTCTTGGTTATGTCATTCATCCTAACAAATTCCCCCATTGTCTTCGCGACTCTTATAAATAGAGTATTCTAGAAGTTTCTTAATATGTAGGTATTTTCATCAAAGACATACCAATCTTCTCCAAGGACTATGAGTTACATCATTCTCATCTTGGTTAGGTTCTAGACAGACTGCATGCACAGAGGTTCTATGAGAAGTTGTCCAAATGTGAATTTTGTATTGGCAAAGTCGTGTTTTTGGGACAGTTCAGATCTAGAGGGAAATCTACCCCACCAAAGTCACATTTTTTCTTGATTGGAAAGTCATGAAGACCATCTCTGAGATTTGTAGCTTCCTTGGGTTTGTGGGTTACTATTGTCACTTCTTCCCCAACTTTAGTAAGACAACCATTCCCCTCACCAAGTTGACTCAAAAAGGGGAACGCCTTGTCTCTTCTGAAGCTTGTGAATCTGATTTTCATAAGCTAAAGACTAGACACACATATTCTTTTATTTGGATCCTTCCTCCACAGAATGATAGTTTTGTTAACTTCACTAATGCTTTAGGTTTTGGTTTAGGTTGTGTTCTGATAGAAGAAGGCAAGGATGTTGTCTATGATTCCGAATAGCTAAAACCCAATGAGTTCAGTTTCCCCATGCATGTCCACAAGCTCACATCCTTCATATATGCTTTGAAGATCCAACACCATTATCTCTATGGTTCCATTTTGATATCCTCACAGACCACAAGAACATTAAGTAAACCTTGACTCAGAAGGATATGAAACTGGGACATAGTAGGTGGATGGAGTATCTCAAGGATGATGAGTTCACTATCATGTGCCACCCTAGTAAGGTGAATGTAGAGGTTGGTGCTCTGAGTAAGAAATAGGCTATGTGTTCCAGTATCTTTACCACCGAGTGGAAACTTATGGAGTTCATTTCTAATTTGGCCTTGAGACACATGGGTGAAAAGACTAGACTAGCTAGCATCAATGTGAAATTGGACATCAGTATGACATTATGGAGATACAGTGAGGTAATTAAATTTTATAAGAGATGATGAGGCATATGGAAAAACCTCAGACATATATATCTATTAACATTGGTGGTGGTATTCAATACAAGCAATGTATGTGGGTTCCTAAGGATTCTTCTCTATGAGACAACATTATGTAGGAAGACCATGGGTTCAAGTACCATGTCCATCCATGATCTACAAAGACGTGCAAGGACTTATAGAGGCACTTCTATAAGAGGCACATGGAGACTAATGTAGCATCATCTCAAAGTGTCTTACATGTCACTAGATCATGGCTGAGAAATAGATACTTGAACGTTTTCTATAATCATTACCCATCCCTAGATGGAAATGGGATAACATCACCATGGACTTTGTGGTGGATTTATCCATGATCAAGAAAAGAAATGATGCTATATTGGTCATCATGGACCACTTAGACAATGTCATCTCACTTCATTTTGATCAAGATGACTACCAAAGCTACTAAACTTTTAGAGTTGTTAATTAGATAGATAGTCATACTACATAGAATACCCTATGTATTGTCTCATACATGAATTTTGAGTTCATTTTTCATATTTGGTAGTAGGTTCAATGGAAGTTGTACACTTAGTTGAACTTTGGGATTGCATATCATCCTCAAGTATATGGGAACTCTAAAAGAATGATCAAAATTTTAAAAAACCTTAATGTGGTATTATGTCCTTGATTGGGGTGGTTTGCGAGAGTTGTATCTTCCTTAGGTAAAATTCATTTTCAACAACAAATACTAGTCTAGTATTGGCATGCCTCCATATAAAGTCTTATACGGGAGGCCATTCAAGTCACCTCTATATTGGGATAAAGTTGGTGAAAGAAAGATTTCGAAGTCTAAGGAGCTACATTTGTATTTTGATAATGTACATCTGATCAAGCAAAGGATAAAGAGGGCATAGGATGGACAAAAATCCTATGTTGATACCAACAAGATTGACTTTTCCTTCAAAGTTAGTGAGCATGCATTCTTGAAGACTAGACCAACATGAAAAACTACAAACAATATGTGGCACCATTTGAGATTTGGGCCCATATCGGTGAGTGTGCATATAGGCTAGCATTGCATCTGTGGTACAGTATGGTTTATAATGTCTTTCATGTATCAAACCTCAAGTAGTGTGTCAAGGATTCCATTGAAATTCTAAATCATGAACCTATTGAGTTGAGAAACTCTCCAAACTATCAAATGGTTTCTATGAATATTCTAGGTATTAGGACTAGGGAGCATAGAAATGAAATGACCAACATGGTGAAGGTGTTTTGGTAGCACAAGAGAAGTGATGATGCCACCTTGGAACTCAACTCTAAAATGGAATTACATTTTCTTGACCTTTTCAAGGATGTCCAATTTTTGAAGGAGGAGAGGATGTGATGGACTAAAACTTTATCTCACATTCATGTATCTACCTTTCTCTATGTTGTTACTGTTGCCTTCAACTTCATTATTTGATGCATTTTGATGCTTTATTGAATTATCTTATCTTCATATGGTATGTGTTGATATCCGAATTGACATAAAACCTAGCTTGCACCAAATTTAAACATTACTCTTTTGATTCCTAGTTGATCCCATCTATTCATATGCTTATATGATCAACTTATTCTAGTTTTTTAGAAGTCACTTTCATGCATTCAATGCACCAATTTTCATTCAAATATGTACTAAGACAAGAGAGAGATGCCCATTTGAATCCTTGGATCTCAAAACCTAATTTCCTACTTTTCCTACTTCATTTTTGGGTCATGGGATGTCTTCTTGGTCCCTAAACTACGTGCACGATTGAAGCATTTTCTCCCCCACTTTTATTCTTCTCTTTTCTACAATACACTTTGTTGGCACCGGACCCATGCAGATCGTTGGATCTCATGTGCCACAGATCCATGATTGGTCCATTGTCATGGGCTCATCTCAACCCTAAGAAAGGTGTTGTCACACATAGAAGCTTTGCAACATGCTAAAGCATTATGCATGCTCAAGTGGGGTTTTGTTGACCCCCTTTTGGGTTCACCTAACCCCTTCTTGATAAATTTATGCACGATGGGGTGCACTAGTAACTCATTAATGAAATAGGAGTTGTGCTTCATCAAAATAATAGAGGGAAAAGAGACAAATTTTCTCATAATCATGTGACACAAATCAAATTGGAATAGGGGTAGAACTTTACAAGCATAGGTAATCATCTTGCTACTTTATCTTTCTTTTACCTTACAAAACAAACATTTTCACACGCATATGTGCGAGATTGAAGATCAAACCCACCTTCATCCAACACTAACGATCCCAAACACCCTTAATCTCGGTGACCCCAGAAAATGGGTCAATGTTGGCTAAGAGCATTGGCAAGAAGTACCACCCATCTACTCTTGGACAAGGTAATTGATGACTTCATGTGAGAAGATGTAAAAAAATATTAGAGATTGGGGAGGTTTTCGAAACCATTGTGCAGACAAAGACCACAAAATCAAGGAAGAAGAAAGATTAAACCAAAGAAACTTAGATATCAATGTGACACATGGGGACATAAAAATATAAAAGGAGAACCACATGTCCATACCGCCATTGGGTAAGTAGGTGTTCTAGGGACATTTTTGAAGGTCTCCAAGAAGATTCTCGGATGGACAACAATGATCCCGACAGTCCATGGTGTATTAACGAGTTCTATCAACCTCATATAGGAAGATGGGGTTGGGAAGTCATGATCAGAGCATTGGGGATTAAGAAACCAAATAGAAACGGTGCATGGGGTTTGGAAAAATATTTTCTTGTTCATACGTATATAAAGGGTAGCCTATATATGTTGTTTTGCAGTTTATGGAAACAAGAATGATAAGGGTCGATTTAGGGGATTTGTATGGAGAATAATCATGTTAGGAAAGTGGGTATTGAAAGATGTAGAAACTTATATGGAAAGCTCTAATAAAGAAATTATGGAAATATGTTGAAAGTCAAGGAAGACATTAATGGTAGAAACACTAAGAGGAAATTGATTCATGTTTGTTAAAGAAAGAAAACTAAATGGAAGTAGGAGACATCTTTTCCTCCATTTGATGCTCATCCAAAGTCCGTAGTCAAATTGAAATTATGCAAAGTACAAATCTAGTGTGACAAAAGCCAAAATACGGATGACACATATAAATGAGTGAAACTTTAGGAAACTTGAGTGTATCAACTAAATATTTGGAATATTACAATTTAAAAACCATATATATTCTTTTTTACTATATTTGAGGGCCCAAACAAATTCTAAACAATATATAGTTTGGAAACTAGGATAATTAATACACATGTTCCAATTTTTTCATCAGTTTATCCATTTGAAGTCATCTAATATATTATATAATTTTTAGAGTTTAACTTGTATTTTCTTTCCTTAATGAATTTAAGCATCTAGAATTACTCAATTAATGTAGAACTTGTCCCCTAAGATAACTAAAGGATGAGGATTCTAAATATGGTTTAGTTTCTCCACTGAGTCAATAAAACATTTGAACCCATGGTATGAGGTTAAAAGGTATTCTTTCCATATTTATTCATCAAATAAGTATATTTATGAATAATGTGTTGATATAGAATTGTTTGAGAATTATCTTCTCTTGAATAATTTTCTTCAACTCTTCTGCTAACTCACATGCATTATTTAATTTTAAATTCCTTTTAAAGATATCTAGTGATATTATCTTTCTAATTAAAAAAAAACCAAGTCTCCATTATTGTTTATATCCTTTTTGTAACTACTAATGTATTGTCAACATTTTATTGGCATGGTATGTTTCAACTCATTTTGGCCACTTATTGTTTATCAAAATAAACCATCTTAGCATTAACTACATATTATTTACATATTATTAAGATAAATGTGAAAATGACCTATATTGCACATTATATGATTCCTAATATTTATTTTAAGAAAGTTTCCATTTAATTTAATTATCTGTCCATATTTCATTCCAACCACTTATTAATACTAATTAGATCGAGAAGGGCATAACTTATGCGATGGTTGGTGCTTTATTCCATAACTAATCCTTGGAGCATGAAAACCTTAATATTAGTGTTTCTAGGGCTAAGAGGTTAGGGTTTGGTATGTTACAACACTCCACCTCTTAAGGAGGGTTATGTCCTTGAAATCCAATCATCCTTACTCTCTACCACTTACAAAGGTTTAACCTAATAAGTCAAACAAAACAAATCAAAAGATATTAGGATAATAGATCAAACATAGGGATGTTTTCATGATATGCATAGGTCGTGCCTCCAACAAAATAATTGTATCAACCAAGGGTTGAGTTTTAGGTTCTTTGGGTTCTAACTTAACAACCCTAAGGTTCACAAGAATACTCAATAAGTCACTCTCCAAAACCTAATGGAGAAAGGGGGATAGTTCTACTTAAACTTTAGTATAAGGAATGTCTTCTTCATCATCACTCCATGTACATAAATAGGGTTTTAGGTTTTTATTCTTACTAATTACAAGGTTTCCCTTAGAAAACATATTTTTTATACATATAGTATTCCAAATAAAAATGATTCAACGGCAAAATTTTGAAATATAAAATCTAAGATAGGAACCAAAATCAATGTGAAAATGTAGCCGCAATTTTTTTGGGGAAATACAGACCAGAGTTGAATATAATAATGATGGCAACCCGAGCTCTCGATGGCATGGGCGACAAGGAGAAAGGGAAGGCGACGACGTCCTGTCGGCCGCCTTCTCAGGAAGATCATCGGAAAGTTAATAGTGATACTAACACGTATTTGGCTGATAAAATTTTCGCAACAGATTCATCTCTGGTCCCGGCAGTGTCAACTGTGAGTACCCCTCAAGGCTAGGAAGCGATTCGCCCGAGAGCTCCTGGGAGTTTTTTGGATCTAAGAAGTGTAGAGGTTGCAGTAGTGAACAGAAAGATCATCTACCCTAGTAAGGAGGCAAATGAAAATGCTACTAAATGGAACATGTGTCTAATGGGTTATGTGATAGATTTCCGACCTCATATTCCATCTCTGGTTTCATTCTTCGATAGTGTGTGGGTTACCAAGAGCTCATATGAGGTCTTTGATAGAGGATCTAGTTTTTTCTTGATTCATTTTAAGGAACAGGCAGATCTGGATATGGCTATGAAGGGGGAGTGGTATGTCAGAGGGAGACCAGTAGTGTAGTGCAGTCAGAGTTTCCGATTTGGGTGGATATTCTAGATCTTCTAATGGAGCTTTGGGATTGTAGGATGTTTAGTAGGATTGGCTCTCATCTGGAGCATCCTTTACAGATGGATAATGACACATTTAGTTTCAAAAGATTGGACGTTGCCAGAATTCAAATAATGGTGGGCAAGGAAGCTAGATTTCCAAGGAGGATAACATTGTGAAGCGATGATGGGAAAGAACATGTGATTCGGTTAGATTATGAATGGATATCTTTCAAGTGTCCTCTTTGTGGCTATTTAGGGCATGACGTATGTTCCGTGAAGCATATTGATAAGATGAATATCCCTGTTCGGAAAGCTACTCCAAAAGGTGTGTGGGAAGTTAAAAAGTTGAATGCACATTACCTGATTGATGAAATTCCTATTGATGGCAACATAGATATTAATGCTTCACCTATGCTGGACGAGTTAGACAAAGATGTAGTGATGCAGATCGAGAAAGAACCTACTGTTGTTGAGGATTCGGATGTTGAAGATGATCGGCTTACTAGGGAGGTTAATGAAGGTTTTCTTACGAATGAACATAACACTAAGAGTTCTGAGACTACTACTGGTGGGGTGTTAAAACTAGTCTGGATTCAAGGACGGTGACCCCCTATGTTGTACCAGCTTTCCCAAAGGGGTCTCCAGAGAGTGAATTTAGCTCCCAAGCATCTTCCAGCTCGGTGATGATTGGTGGGGGAAAAACAAAGAAGGACAGATCGAAGTGTCAAACTAAATTGATAGCAGAGGTCTCCCATAGTTTGGATAACTCAGAGTTTTCGCCCTGTCAAAGGGAGTTGGAATTAGGTATTGAAGTTGAGGCTGCCAGATCAACAGCCCAAGGGTCAAGATGAGTCTAACGTTGTTCGTTACCTCTTGGAACATCAGGGGGATAAACAACAAAATCTTGAGCGTTCAAGAGGAAATAAGAAGGGTGAACTGTGATGTTGTGATTCTGAATGAGACGAAGATTAGGGAGAAGAAGGCTGAAAAGTTCATGAGAAAGTACTTTGAAGGTTATAGATGGATATCTAATTCCAAATCACATGTGTTGGGTAGAGTTTTCTTGCTCTGGAAGGAAGATGTTTCCCAGGTGCAATTCATTGACGAGTGCGATCAAGCCATCAATGTAAGGATTTTGAAGGACAGTTGTAGTTTTTTCCTATCTATTGTTTATGGTCACAACGGTGACTATGATAGAGTTGGTCTTTGGAACAACTTGGAGGGGTTTTCTAATAGGTTTCATGGCCCCTGGCTTATTATGGGGGATTTCAACACTGTTAGAAAAGTTGAAGAGAAGATAGGTATTGAACCTCCCTCGGTTAAATCTATGGCTGACTTCAACAACTTTACCTTGGATAATGCTCTTTTTGAACTTGACATTAATGGGCCTTGATTCACGTAGGATAACAAGCAGGAAGGTGATAGATTTATTGCTTCTAAAATTGATAAGATCATTTATAACAGTGATTTTCAATCTAAGTTTGTTAGCTTTCATGGGGAGTGCATTTCTAATGTCATTAGCGATCATAGAAGGCTGCTCTTAGTTCTTGGCGATCAGATTAAGAGAAAGTCTCCATTTAGGCTCATCAATGGATGGACCAAACACAAAGGTTTTGATGATCTGTTGGCTAGTAGCTGGAGTATTGAGTGTGATGGCTTTGCTATGTTCAAGCTGTATAAGAAGTTGAGGAGTGTTAAAGAATGGTTGCAAAAATGGAACAAGGAAGAGCATGGAGATATTTTTGATAATGCTACACTGCTGTATTTGGTTGCTATTGATGCTCAAAAGAGTGCTGACCTCAATCCGTTAGATGAGGACTTGAGACATGATGCCAATGTGAAGAGAAGAGAAGCTAGGTTGGATACTAACATTGAAGAAAGTTTTCTTAAACAAAAATCTAGAGTTCAGTGGCTTAGAGAAGGCAACTCTAATACAAAAATTGTTTACTCTTCTTTGAGAACAAGGAGATAAACGAACTTGATCAATTGTCTTGAGATCAATGGGAAGATTACGAGAGAGGCAGATGCTATCAAAGACCACATTGGTGACTTCTTTAATAATCTATTTTGCAAAGATGATTCTGGAGAGGTTTGGAAGGAGGACTGGAAGGGTCCTATGATTTCTGGCAATCATAAATTTTTGCTCACTAAAGAGGTTACTAGGAAGGAGGTTGATGACATTGTTAAGTCCCTTAATGAAGATAAATGTCTGGGGCCGGATGGGTTTAATTATTTCTTCTACAAGTATGCTTGGTCGGTGATTGGGGATGACATCTTTGAAGCCATTAAAGAATTTTTTCAAAAGAGTACTATGCTTAAGGAGGCCAGTTTGACCTATATCACTATTCTCCCCAAGGGGACGTATTCCACTCTTATGAAGAATTGGCATCCCATCGCTTTGTGTACATTTTCTACAAGATTGTCTCTAAAGTGTTAGCTAACATATTGCAGGAGGTCCTTCCAGATATCATTGATGAGAACCAGTGTGCTTTCATGAAAGGTAGAAGTCTCAAAGATGTTGTACTTCTTACGAATGAGATTTTGGATGATTTCAAGAAGAAGAAGTGTCCCCATATATGTATTCAGGCTGATATTTCTAAGGCCTATGATTCTCTCAGCTGAAAATATCTTTTCTCTATTATGTTCAAGACGGGGTTCCCTCCTAGATGGATTCGGTGGATTGAAGTTATCTTTTTTTCTACTACTTATCAGGTGCTTGTTAATGGGGAGCCTTCTCGTATGATTTTTCCCTCTAACGGGGTAAGGCAGGGTGACCCGTTAGCCCCTTACTTGTTCGTGATTGCTATGTAGGCGTTTTCTGAGTTGATGAAGGATATTATTAGTATGAGATCCATTAATCCCATTTCGGTTTCTAATGTTCAATGTTCTCATATTATATTCACTGATGACTTGATGATCTTCTCTAAGAATGCGGTTCATGATGCAGTTGGGATCAAAAGCCTTCTGGATGAGTTTGGGAATAAGTCCAAGCTCATTATCAACAAGGACAAAAGTATTATTTTTGCAGGTTTTGATAATCGCAACACAGATGTGGCTGTTACCTTAGATATGCAATATGGTTCTTATGAAGACTCTAAGTATCTGGGATTACCTCTATTTTTTGGGAAATTAATATGAAAACAATGTGAGAAACTAGTGGATAGAATCAAGAAGAGGCTCGAGAGTTGGAAGTCAAAATTTTTATCTCTGGCAGGTAGAGTAGAGTTGGTTAAATCCACTTTGTCTACTATGCATCTGTTTTGGGTTATGGCTTTTCCTATTCTGAAGTCTATCTTGGAGGAGATTGACAAGATGTGTTGTGATTTTGTTTGGGGTTACTCGAATAATAAAAGGAATCTCCATCTAGTAAAGTGGAGTTCTATTGCTCTCCCGAAGGAGGAAGGAGGTTTGGGCATTAGGAAGAGTGAGGAGGTGGATGAGTCTTGCTTGATTATAAATGCTTGGGATATAGATAGAAAGAAGGATTCATTGTGGGTGAAATGGATCAATGGAAAATATTTAAGAAAGGAGTCTTTCTGGAGTTGTCTAATTTCTAACAACCATTCATGGATGTTTAACTCAGTTCTGAGATGTAGGGAGTCTCTTCTTAGCCGAATTGAGTTGAAAATTGGTTCTGGCCAGTATATCTCTCTCTGTAAAGAGCCTTCGTGTAATAGGAGATTTCTCCATGAGTTGGTTGATAGGGGTTTGTCCATCAGAGTAGGTCTGTCTCAAGAGGCTATGCTCAGTAGCATTATTAGCAATAAAGAATGGAAGGTCAAAGATTCTCGTTGCTCATCTATGCTTCTTGAGGTCATTAGAGACATTGATATTTGTAAAGGGGAGGAAGATGATCATTGTCTTTTCTTGGGGAATAAGAAGATTGACTTTAAGTCTGTTTGGGATAGCATTAGAGAGAGATCCACAGCTGATCTAAAATTTAAATGGCTATGGAAATGTAAAAGTCATCTGAATTGTAACATCCCTGACCTGGGTTATGCTTCAACCCTAGGTGTTTTAATAAAGAAAGATGATTATATGATTAATCTCATCTTGTGAAAATTAATTAGGGCTCATTAGTAACTTATGTTTCAATTTTGGTCCTGTTTGAACAATGTTAAAGCAATGTTTGCTTATTTTGGACTAAAGTGCAAGTTACCCAAGTTAAGGGGCTAACTTACAAATGTTACATAATAATATGTTCCTCTGATGTTGAGACATAATAAGAATGAATATGATGTAGTGTTATGGTTTCCACAAGCCTGGACACTAAGATAGAGCTTGTTGGACAATGTTTGTGCATTAAAACCTAGTTTTGGTGTAAAGTGCAATTTACCCAAAACCTAAGGTTCAATATGCAAATTACGACTTCAATAAGGTCCCTAATATTTCTTGGCATCATGTAGAGAAAGGAAAATGAGAGGGGCACCTCATTTGAATTAAGTTGGAGGAGAGAGAATCTTGATATTAAAATAATCAAGATTTAAGCCTAATTGGAACCCTAATTCAATTTAATGCAAAAATAAATAAAATAATTGAAAGGGCTTTCAACCAAAATTAAAATGGTTTAGTTCATATGTGTGTGGACGATCTTAAGCCTTGCAAAGGCACGAGAATATCCTAGGGAGGTGAAATTCCACTCACCATTATTATAAGAAAAAGAAATTCCACTCAAAAATGGATATTAATATTATAAGGGTAAAGGTGCTTAATTTCTTTTCCCTTTATTCTTGGATAATGAAGAGGTTTTGCAATAACATGAAGATGGCTTCGTGTCCAAGAAATGGAGGGGGATTTGGTGCAAATTATTTTGGGAATTAAAGGAAATAATCCCATTTTCTCTCTCCTTGGGATTTCCTTATACATGTCCCTTTTTCCACTCACTTAAGGACTTCCTTTCAGATTTCCTTTCTTCCTTTGCCTTGGCTGACCCCACAAGAAGCTCAAGAACAGGCGGAGGATGGCCCCAACCTGTTGGTAAGGTCCTTGACCTTCGTTCTCCTTGATTCCATGGTGGAAATCGAAAATACATTATGGATTTCTTCTTAATTCGATCTCCTCTTCAACCCTAACCAAACTTTTCAACCAAAATCTTGAGGACGAGCCTAAGGGGAGTTGCAAGAGCTTCATCCACCATTTTTGGCGTGATCTTGGAGATTTGGATCTCAATTGGAGGTGGGTTTTATAACTTGAAACCCTAACTTTGTTATTGCATTCAATTCCCCATCAAATAATGATCATTTCTCTATTTACAAATATTGATTTGGTTGATTGATGCAATCTCCATGGAAATCACAGAAGGTTTCATGGGTCTAGAGCTTGATGATGATGAAATCATCATAAGCACACACCTCCCCAAATATCTAGACCAAACGGTTTGAATCAAATGTCCAAACGGTTTCACAAACCGTTTGGGAGCAAACGGTTTCAAACCGTTTGGAGTGAAACAGTTTCACTAAACCGCATAGAAGCAAACGGTTTAAGACCGTTTGGTGATGTTGACCAGGGTTGACCATTTCAAGATTTGTTCATAATGATCTCGGTTAAAGAACCATCAATTATTATTGATTAACTCCAATTGGTTCATAAGTTGAAGGTCCATCAATCACCTAAACCCTAATTGGGTTGAGTGTTGATTTCATAAGTGATTGAGTTTGGAACTTGGGTTGATTGACCCAAACGGCTTCAAAACCATTTGTGGATCACCCAAACGATCCCAAGACCGTTTGGGGGTAACCCAAGACCGTTTGTAGGTCTAGGGTTGTATATGGTTATGTGTTTGAAGATCCAAACATATGGTATTAACCCTAATCGGCTAAGTGTTGATTTTGCAATTGAATAAGTTGATGTTTTGGGTTGATTGACCCAAACGGTTTCAAAACCATTCAGGAATCACCCAAACGGTCTAAAGACCGTTTGGGGGTCACCCAAGACCGTTTTGAGGCCTAGGGTTAAGTTTGGTCAAGTGTTTTAAGGTCCAAAGATACCAAATTGAAATACAATTAAGTGCTGATTTGGTGACCAATCCTAGGATCCAAACCCTAATTGAATGACATGATTAATGATGATATGATGGGAAAATGGTCTCAAGACCGTTTGGAGGTCAACCAAATGATCCCAAGACCATTTGGGGGTCACCCAAGACCGTTTGTAGGTCTAGGGTTGGCTATGGTTAGGTGTTTGAAGATCTAAAGGTACTAAGTTGAAGTGCAATCAAATGATGATTTGGTGATCAATCCAATGATCCAAACTTTGATTGATTGACTTGGATTTTGATGTTGACATGGTAAAACGGTCTCAAGACCGTTTGGAGGTCATCCAAACGACCTCAAGACCGTTTGGGGTCAGGTCATGCCCAATTTGGATGAAGGCTCAATGGTTTCAAAGTAACCAATCTCACATTGATTAATGTTGAAGGATCAATGATTTCAAACCCTAATCCAATTGATTCAAACCCTAATTGATGATCAATTGAGGGTCAATTGAGAGTCAAATAAGTTGAAGGTTTACCTATTTAACTTAATTGAAGTATGGTGATAGGTCCAATTGATGATTGCTTACATGAATTCAATGGTTGAAGGATTCAACATTAGAAACCGTAATTTGATTGGAGTGGTTTAGACCCTTTTTGGTCCTTGCGGTTTTGAGGGGTTTGGACCAAACGGTCTCAAGACCGCTTGAGTCCAAATGGTCTCAAGACCGTTTGGGACCAAACGATCCCAAACCGTTTAGGTGCATGCGGTTTCAAAAAGTCAACTTTGGCAAACGGTCTTCACCACCTACTTTACTAAACAATTTTGAGTATTCAACCAAGACCGTTTGAGGTATGATTGGTCAATACCATTTGAGGTCTAAGTGACCAAGATAATTTGGAAAGTAATTATTCAAATTTTATTAACACTTAAAGTGAATAAAGGTCAGTGGTTTAAGTGGTCAATTACATGATGTAAATCAATGGTGTTTATAATAATGGTACCTTTAATGGGATAGGGTGATTAGTACCCTTCAAGTAGATAAGCCCTAATGATCATGGTGATAATGACATAAACCATGATGTCAATTCTTCTTCAAGATTGAGTTGACTTAGCTTAATTAAGGCTGAAGCAAACATCATCTTGTAGAAGATGATAGAGAAGATTTCCTACATGATTGATAATCAAGTAATAGACTTTCTATATGAATGAATTTTTAATTAGGGTATGGTCCTTCATAGTGAGATCATGAAACCCTAATTATGAGGGTTAATGAATCATAACCCTAACTGAGAATATTAATGTAAGTAATATTACTACATGATAATGGTATGATCTTAATTCATAGTGATGGTATGATAAACCCTAATTCAGGGTACTTTGATTATCACTCCTACTTGGGGTGAATAGTAAACCCTAATCTAGGGTGATGTGATATGAATAGTAAATCCTAATCTAGGGTGATGTGATGTGAATAGTAAACCCTAATCTAGGGTGATGTGATATGAATAATAAATCCTAATCTAGGGTGATGTGATGTGATGTGAATAGTAAACCCTAATTGTGGGTTATGTAATAAGAACCCTAATGGAGGGTGATGACATGAGAAACCCTAATTGGGGGTGATGTCATGAGAAACCCCAATTGGGATGAACAATAAGTCTAATTATGGTTTATTGAATATGAAACCCTAGTTTTAAGTGATGTTATGTGGAATCCTGATATTATGATATGGTGTAAGACTCAATTCAGGGTGATGTCATGTGACGATATATGAAACCCTAGAGATGGTTTAATAGCCAGTACACCAAAGAGAGGTGTGGATAAAATAATTAAATAAGATGAATATGTTATAGACATGAAGGACAGGGTTGGTGAACCATGTGAATGATAAGGTGGTGATTTTAATGAATAAGGATCTAAGAGACAAGATGATGCATAGATCCTTGTACAACCATTTCTATACATGAGTAATAGCCTATACACCTTACAATGATGAGGACATGAAAATTTTAGGAATGATGTATGCTATACTAAATAATGATGTGGATAACATCCTAAGAGTTGAAATACCTAAAATAGTTGATAATGGTTTATCTTAAATTAGCAATGTCTATCAGTTGGATAAGTCCATATCATCAAAGACAATTGGACAATTCTAATGTGTGACCCATGCACCATATGATGAAAGTAATAAGTTAGTGGATAAAGAATTAAAAGGAAAATACCTTAATACAAAGTTAGTTGATTAACTTAAGAATATGGAAATGAAAAGAAAGTGATACATTCAAATATGATAGATATCACATTCTGCATTTCATTGTAGACTTATCTTAATGAACCTCTAATCCAATACTCTTGGTTAAGAAACACATGAAATGTGTGATATGCAATCGTTACAATAAAGATGTGATGAACTCAATATACTTTAATAAATGTTGACCAATATACCTTGAGAATGGGGTAAGCTAATCAATGAGTATAATGTAATTATATCATGACAAGGATGAGAAATGAACTCATGCTTTGAATTGATGATCATTAATGATATATGATAAGAATGGTAATCATAAGAAAATACTTATGATGTCTTGGATTCTCCTAGAGGTGTGGAGTAATACATTAGGGTTGAACTAATAATGTGAGCATGAAACCCTAATTAAAGTATGACGAGAAACCCTAACCCTAATTTTAGGTAAAGGGAATGAAAAGCCCTAATTGATAGATAACCCTAATCCTGATAAAGGATGGTGATGTTACTAATGTTTCATATGATGTGACAAATGACTTACATCACTGTTATCATAATCATGTAGACATCATGAGATGATGAACATAGCCAGATATGAGCTATGACTTTCATATAATTAACATGTTGTATGGCCTTATGTGCCTAATGTTGTTGTCGCTTAGTAAATGTAACAAAATGTGCATGGACCTTATGAGTTCCATGAGTAAGTTGTTGCCTAGTGAAAGGTGGCAAAACATTTAATAGGATTTGAGAGCCATGTGAGATACTTGTGTAACAAGTATTATGCATACATCGGTCTAAGGACACAGAGGTAATAGTTACCTAATAAATGGTAACAGTGATAGTGATGAATTGAGGGTATGAATACCCAAAGTTGATAAGTATGATAAGGATGTTGTTGAGGGAAGTGAACTTTCAAAAAAAATGAAATGAGGGACTGAGATCCCAATGTCTTATAAAGACTAACAAATGATTGATGAAAATAGTACTTGTTTCTTAATGGCATTTGTCTGAATAAGTTATGTTTGAGAACTTGAATGATGCGAAAAGAAAATGATAATGTACTTAATTAATCAAGTGAAATCATATCAAGTAGAGCCCTGACCATAGATACATCATCATCAGCAATAGGTGATGGTGAAATGGGTGCTCCGCGGCAAAACCCAGAACGCATATTTTGAATATGTGGGGGCAATGGGCGACTGTATCCTGACGTCCTAATGAGGGAATTGATGAAAGGTAAATAACAAACCTCTCAATCATTCATTACTTGTACCAGGATGGATGTATCATAAATCCCCTGATGATTGGGAGAGATGTAGTACACATCTCCCAATAATGTTAATGTCGGATCGATGGAGATAAACATGAAATCTCACGATCGCGAAGAGAGACATCACGCAACTATAACTCTAATAGCGAAGTTGCCAGTATACCCTGGAAAGCTATATATAGAAGAGACAGAAGATGTCCTGCATGGAATCTGGTGCTGACCGAGATATGGGAGGTCTTGGTAGCCGACTCTACCTTTGACCTTGTATGGTACCGATTTCAACTTCACAATGGTCGGTTGGAGTATGAGAAGTATACCTCATCTCCTCAAGGCATAAGTGTGGAAACACATCCCATTATCACACAGATAATGAGGTGTTACGCGAAAACGTGCGGAAATCACCATAACCACAGATTATGAAAACACGGGTTAATTAAAACCGATTGCGGAAAAACTGATAAACTATGAATCTATTACTTTCCAGTCCCCATCCTGCACAGAAACATGTCATATATATACATCCACGAGATCTGATACGTTTCCACATCTCAGAAACAGTTGTTCATCCATCACATGAGTTCACCACCTGTTCATATACAGAAAAGGCCCACATCCGGCCAACAGCAGGATATACAAACATCATCGATCGATCATCGTGAAACAACATCAAAACACTGCCAAGGACCTGAGAGTACATGGATGATTCTAGACTCTACTACAAAACATCCAAAACAGCAGCATGTCCAACGCTTGCCTTCTACTACTCCTCAAGCTGCTCGGCCGCAACACCACGACCACGACCACGTCTACCTCGACCACCTAAAAAGGGGTTAAACCATCGGGGTGAGACAATTGAACAATTGTCCCAGCGGGAAACATAACTTCCCACCGCAACTACAGAACCTCAACAAGATATACTATAAAAGCAGATATCTAATAACAGGTATTATAAGAGCAGTCTATATAAAACAGATTATTCTTACCGACAAGCTTACCCGCTATACAAAAGCATATAACCAGATATATCTCAAGGAATATGATTAGCAAGATAATATGTATCCCTATGTAACATGATTATAAGAACAAGATATAATGTCACATAACATGCTTATCAAGATAAGTCATATTGTCACATAACCTGCAAGATATAACAAAGATATTACACAAACAAGGCATCAACCAATGTTACGTGTTTATCTTAAGCAGTAAATACTAAACGGTTGTGTTACGTATTATTATGCCCTGAGGATTTGAACCGTACCGTTCAAATCCAACGTTCGGTTACGAAACCCAAGTCGGTGCCATACAAGGTCAATGGAAGAGCCGGACTCCACGACCTCCCACCTCGTGGTCAGTACACAAGTACAACACAAGCAGGACCGTAGTCACATGCTGAAGTGGTCTAAGCCACAGGGTCAGCTCCATAGGCTACCCTCACTCTAGCCCGCCTTGGTACAGGTCTCGGCGCTAGTAAAACTGAGCCACGGGCCTGTTCACCGTACTCTGAGCCATGAACGGATTCATGCTCCACACATCACATATCTTGAGCCATGGGCCTGTTCACCACGCTCTATATACATATCTGAGTCTGTAACCGAAGTTACACTCTTACCTCCTCATTTTCAGACTAGGAGCAACCTGCACATATTCAACAATATGCGCTTCCAGGTTAACCCATAGGAGAACCTGTTTCACCATCACCAAGTCCTGACGATGATGGATCTATGGCCAGGGCAAACTACATGATATATTTCACTATGATTAATTAGTATCTTTTAGATGGATTGCAGGATTCAACCAAGTTGTATAACATGCAAGATGTAACGGAAAGTAAACAACATTATATCATTATTTAATCACATCAACCTGATCCATCACAAGGATCCAACATCACATGTTACCACTTGGCCTCTTGCCCACCATCCAGATCCATCTCGAGGATCATCACATCATGGAATCTCAATTCCTCATCATGTACTGTCAATGCCTCTCAAGGCCCACATCATCATCATGGAACTTAACACATTATACATATCATCTCATTAACCAGAGTAATTACCAAGTGATGTTACTCATCACATGTGTCTCATAGCCCTTTTCAAGGCTAATCATCACCTACATGGTTAGGGTATACAATAATCATAGATTCAATCATAAAGAATATGCTACCATCATGGAATGCCATTCAAGATACTCTACTTATCATTTTTACACTATTTGGTAATCAAGTCACATCATTAACAAGCCATATCTATACTTATCCTTATCTTGGGATTATATGAATAATCAAGATGTTCACATCAAGTAAGATGTCATGTAGAATACAAAGAGCCAGTATTATTGTTACCACTAACGTTAATGTCATCATCCACTAACATTATTATTATCATATCATTAAGCAAGCTATTAGTGTAACTAACACCATTCTCATTTAACAATTAAGTACAAGGATTACTTCATGTATATCATTACTATCATTATTGTCATCATCATTATGATCAAAATTATTACTATAATCTTCTTTAGTATTAACAAATAAGCATAAGGATCACATCATGCATCTTATTACCACTACCTTCCTCATTATCATCACTACTACCATTATCATCATTAATATTATCAGCATTATCATCCACTATTATCTTTATTGCTATATCATTAAGCCAACTATTAATGTAACTGTCACTTAGAAACATTATTACCATCATTAACAACATTATTACTCTCACTACTAGCGAGGCATTACCATCATCACACGATTATTAATATCATTGCTATCAACAACATTATCATTAGTGTCATTATCATTGCTAATCAAGGCATCACTCTCGTTATTTGATTATGCATAAGCATACACTATCATCACACTAGAAATCATCACCAAAGAACCATACCACCCTCACTACAACTCACAACCCTCACCATAACTTATCACCACCCTCACTAAAACCTATCAAGGCCTATCGGCCGACACACACCCAACCCTATCGGCCGTCACCACTTAAGGGTGTCGCCCACCATGGCTATCGGCCATTAGGGCTATCGGCCAACACCAAGCATAGCCCTATCGGTCAACATAAGGGGGCAAGCCATATATGGCCATGCCGTCCACCAAGATACAAAGGCCTATCATCCAAGAGAAGAACAAGAGCATTGCTCATCTATCGTACACCAAGGTCACCAACATATCGGCCAACATGACCCTAGCTCACCGTATCGCCCAACACATGGGCAAGGGTATCGGCCAACCTCAAGAACACATCATGTCGCCCATCACAAGGCACCCATCTCGCCCAACACCAAGACAAGAGAGGATCTTGCCCAACTCAAGAACAAAGGGATTACTTAACATAGGAACCATATCGCCCAACATGGTTACCATGTCGACCGACGCCCATGCTAGGTCAACCTATCGTCCAACACAAGAGCAAGGATGTTGCTCAACACCAAGAACACTCATGTCGTTAAACTCAAGAACAAGGGTGTCACCCAACACACCGAAAACAAGGGAGGATATCGCCCAACACCAAGACAAAAGAGGATGTCGCCCAACAGGGATCATCATCAACCTCCAACTTTAAGGATACTCAAACCCTAGAAAGCAAGGTGCACAAAGGAACCCTAAACCCTAGAGGGGGATCGGCCACTAAAGGAAACTCAAGCAAGGTACAAGTCTAAGATACTAATCTATGAACAAGAATAAGAACAAGAGGTAAAGAAGTTAGGGTTAGAAGTTATGCAACCCGCCTTAAGCTCCAAGCTCCAAGGAAGAAGATGCACTTCAAGCTCCAAGGGATGTCATCCACCAAAGCTTCTCCAAGAGGGGGGTATCGGCCACCACTGCAACTCCAGGAGAGTGTCTCGTCCGACACAAGCAAGAGAGGGAGGAGTGTCGTGCACTCAAGGTGGAGGAGAGACCAAAAGAGCAAAGGAAGCTAAGGCAAGGGAAAGAGCCACATATATAGAAAGAAAGGGAGGAGAAAACAAGGTAGATCAATGCTATGTGTCATCCACCCAAGGGACACTTGTCCTAGGATTCAAGCCAACACACTATCAAGCTAAGAGACACTTGTCAAAGATATACACGAAGTGTCCACCAAACATGGTCAAGGTTGGACCAAGCAACATGGGCGACACAACTAGCAGCTCTGCTGGGCGACACACACTACTCTAGGTCGACACACCACCTCTAGGTCGACACACACTCTCCCTTGGGCGACACAAGCTGGTCTTGGCCGACACAAGGCTCAAGCAAGCCTAAACAAAGCACCTTAAGGCCCAAACAAGCTCAAGCAGGGCCCAAGAAACTCAAACAACAAGCCCAAGCCTTCCTCTCAACCCTAGAGGAAGCAAAGAGGGGAAAACATCTCACATGATGGCAAACTTGCACACAAAACCCGAGACTTGGGTTATTTGCAAGTAGCCCCTCGAACTATCAACAAGGCACAACAAAAACCCTAATCACCACTCAAAGGTGATTAGGAAGCATCAAAGCACCAAGATTAAGCAAAACAAATAGGGTAAACCCTAAACGCAGGTTAGGGTCCTTACAATAAGTGTGATTGTAAAATGTAATCATCCGTTTAGCATGTTTGCTTAAGGATTGAATACAAAAATTCATTGGATGATGTTATACTTCTTTTATGCAACACTAGTTGATAAATGTTATTCATATCTCTTTACATTCAATGCAAGTAGATATGTGAAATATGAATCTACCATGAGTAGATACAATACTCTCCTTAGGAAAGGAAATTACTTTACTTTGTTCATTCAATGATTAACACGGTTGTTATTATATAAGAACTCATGTTCAGTTTTAATTATAATAAACTGCTATAACAATGTTTTGGCAGAGGGTTATATCTCCCGCTGGAACAATTTACAATTGTTGTTACAACCCCAATTTTTGGATTCCTTTGGTGAGGAATGTAATTTATCACATTAAAAATATTGGAACAAATAATACAATTTGTTGTGAATAAATGGATTTTGTTTACCATAGCCTTGATGTTTGTGTTGTGGGCTTTATTGGCTATTGGGCCCAATATAAAGGAAATTCAATTAGTAAATGAATAATTAAGTTTTGAAGAAAAGAAAAATGTGGAAACCTCTAGAAGGTAAAAGAATGAAATCCAAGGATGGATTTAGTACCTTTAGGTTCCTTGGGTGCCAAGGAATCCAAGATTTCAAAGAAAAGGTAATAATAAAAGAAAAGATCAAATAAGTATTTCTTTATTAAGAAAGAAATTGAAAACCATGTTAAAATATGGGAAACAAGTGAAAAGAGGTATATTTGAGTAATCCTTTATGGAATTTCGTATCCCAAGGATTCCTAATGTTAAAAGGAATACCAATGAGGAAAATAAAAGAGAAATAAAGAGGAAAGAAAGAGAAAATACCAAAATTGCAAAATAAATGGATAATGTGATACATTATTAATGAATTTTGTGATATTGGTAAAAGGAAGTATTTTCTATTAAAAGGAAATCTTAATTTCGTTTCTAAGGGTTAGAATTCGAGCAATAAAGAGAGTAGGTGAGAGGAATTTCGAATTCCTAATACCTAATGAACAATGTACATGAAGAGAGAGAAAGATACTTCTAAAATTAAGGAAAATCCCTTTCCTATAAGGAGAAACCTTAATTGTTGTGTGAGCAAGCGATCTGGGGTGTGGATATTTCCCTATATAAAGGGATAGTTCCTTTGGTTCAAGTTCTAGACTGATTCCCACATCTCCCACTCTCTTCCTCATCTTCCTCTTGTCCTTCATCATACATACCCTAACCTTGAGCATGAACTTCGTCCCTTGTGCCACAAAGGGTGCTTGAAGGAAGTCCAACATTTCCCCTTCAATCTTCATGACTACAATTGGCTTTTTCGAGAGGAACCAACGTCATGGTCACCCGCAACACACCTGGAAAGGGATGCAGTTCGCAACCCTAGTGTTCCTATTCCTGGCCTTTAAGCTCAGGACAAAAGACCCTAGGAGGTGCGACTGGGAGCGGCGGAGTCGTAGAGATGGGTTTCGACGAGCCTTGGGCTTGGAGGCGGAGGGAGATGGCCGCGGGACGCTGCTGTTCGCGGCAGCGTAGGGTTGCTCTACGAAGAAGACGATCCGAGGGTCGATTAGACGATGTTACCCCTCCACGATATAAGAAGTGAGTTACCACGTCAGGGACAAAATAGTAAATTGGTTATATTCTCCAGCAAGCCGCTTTGCATGGTCCAGGGCGACGTGGTGCTCTGTGATTGGCCCAAAAATAGGTAATTTTACAAAATTCATATCTCAATAACCGTAGCTCGGATAGATGTGCATTATACATGAAAGCTGCTTAGAAAAATGAGGGGAATCCATTAAAAATAAAATTGAAGTCTGATTCCTTTTGGAATTTGAAAAGTAATGGAAGTTATTAGCTTTGGATGTAATAATGTTTAAAGAACCCTATTTTGATATGATTAAAGTGATTAGTAGGGTTTAATAGATGATTAAAGTGGATATTAACCTGTTAATGATGAAAGGGCACATTAGGAACAAAAAGGATGAATTTGCATGTAATTAGTTTAATTTCGAGTTTAATGTGCATGAATAATTCTTTAATGGGCCTTGAAACCCTAATGTTGGTAAATTCAACTCGTAATGGCTTTAATGGACTAATTTCATGATTAAAGTTGGAATATGCTGAATCTAAGCTATTTCCAGCATTAAAGTCCCTAATTTGTGGATGAATAACCTTAATATAGAAATTAGGGTTTTCGATTGAATCAAGGTCGAATTAATAATAAATAGAGTTCATATGGGAATTAGACCATCATGAATTATGAGTTGTTAATGTGAAAGAAACTAAAGATGATAATTGAGTCTAATGACCTTGAAATAACTTAAAAGGATAAAGAAGGTAGTTTTGGTATAACAGAGAAATAATCAACTTTAATTGGGTTTATGATGTTGAAATTAGGGTTTATGAACTAAGAGAGCATTTAATATGATAAAAGTGTTATGGAGGCAAAATCCCTAATAGAACCCTAATGTGATCTAGAAAGCCTAAGGTGGAATCCAAGTCTAGCTTTAGAATGTTCTGGATAAACTATAATACTTGGATCGTATACATTAATTTCAGGATATTGTTGATTGCTTGTTGATTGATTCTTTATCCTTATTGCTTGGACAATCAAGTTGCTCTAGATCAGGTATGTGGTTAATTATGGATAACCACCTTAGTTTCCCGAGGATTTTCTAGATGGTTAATCGCATTGAATGCAAATTATCTATTAGATGTTCATATTTGCAAATCATAAAGTCACTATGATTGTCACATTAAAAATAGAAATATGTATTCTCGCACCTACATGCCACCCTGATAGATGATGCCAAAGGTCAGGCCCATATGGGTAGACTAATGGACACCTTGAGTGGTGACCCCAGGCACCAAGATCGAGAATGAGAAGGTGGCCTATGATATTGCATGACTAGCGGGCACCATGAGTGGTGACCCCCAGGCACCAAGCTCGGGATTGAGAAGGTGGCCTTAAGTCATTGGCAAAGGGCACCCTAACGTGGGTATGCCAAGGTTAGGGCAAAAGCGGTGGAGAATGTCATACTGAAAAGTGTAAATTGGCTTGTTAATTAACTTGATTGTGATTATTAAATTGTTAGCCATATTTGCAAGATTTTGGTTGTTCCCACATACCAGTATATTTTGATATACTGACCGACGTGTTGTTTGTCGGCGTTTTAGGAACAACAATTGAAAGAACAAACAGTAAAGTGACACATTGCGGAAAAAGAAATAAAGTGCAAGGAGGATTAGATAGAATAATTCAAGACTAGGATAGATAGATTTCTAAGGTTTTCAAAGCTAAGTAAAGTTTTAATTTTATACCAAATTCCAGTTAGTTAGTAGAATTTCATAATTGTTATTGATTATTTGTCGAACCTTTGATCCTGTTAATTGGATAACGGCACCGACCTTTCAGTCTCCCTTAATTGGGGGTTACCATGCGGCGGGGTCATTAAAATTGGTATCAGAGCTTAGATTCCTCAAGTAATCTTTAATAATTATTAAATTCTACAAATTTTGTAGAACCCAAGGGAGTTATTAGAGGATTATCCGAAAGACAGAGGTGTCTAGAAAAGGATCATGACTGGGGGCTGGCAATATTTTCCTCCGCACCGCTAGTCGGAATATGAGGACTCCCAGATCCGTGTGACTGCCTGGCCAAAGTCTTAGGGTATGATTCGAAATAAGATACCTTTAGGACTCTCTCATCTTGTTCATCCCTTCTCAACTCAAATTCTGTTAAGGACCTTAAGGATTAGAGTTTTCTCTCTTCTCCTCACCCTCTTGAGGTATGGGAAAAGTTAATAAGGTCTAAGGAATCCTCCACCAAACTAATAAAAAACATGTAAATAAGATGTCATGGACATAAGCTTAATAGATTAAGCGCAAACTAAAGAATAGATACATGCTTAGGTCGTATGACACAAGTTGTCATTACACTCAGGAGAGACCTGAGGATAGACCTCCTTGTCAAGAGGATGAGTGAAGGGAGTTAGTCTTGGAGGTACAGACCTCCATTAAAAGTAGAGACCTAGCACATCCTTTGAGGATGATGGTAACCCTAACCCTAAGTGAAGAGAGAGAAAGAGATGACATGATGAAGTTAGATGTCATGGTTGACCAGATGTTTGGATTTCCATATGAGCCATGTGAGGTTGGGTGACCTAGCACCTTTGGCAACCCGGGAAAGGGTCGTGCATGTTAAAGCAAAGGGTAGCTCCTTCATGGATAAAGTTAGTGAAGGACTTATAGAAACCCTATGGATTATGCAAGTAAGGGATAGCATGCCCCCAGAGTACGTCAGTGGTATGGTAGTAGGTTGAAACCATGGCCAGAAGGGCAGGATGGATGGCTTATGAGATAAGCATAAAGAGATATGTATAATCTTGAGCCAAACATGAGTTGAGCATAGGCTTCAACCACATAGGGGTTTGCTTGAGAACATGAGCCTTCATGGAGAAGGGACCTCTAGTAGGTATGGTTGGAAGTGGTTTTAGATCTAGAGAGAGGAAGTAGGACCCCAACAAGGAGGTTGGAAGTCTAAAACCCCGAAACTTGAGGAATAGTGGGGAGTTAAGGATGATGCGACCCACGTGGATGATAGTGGTTGCCTTATGCTTGATTCCTGGAGGCTAATGATATCTTGGTTGCCTTTAGAGGAACCAAACCCTAGAGAGAGGACGATGCTTCTAGTACCCATGGTATAAGTGGTTACCTGCTGGATGAGATAAAGAGTGCTTTATACCCTGAGGAGGTTTAAGTAACCAGTTGTGAGGCTTTATACCTAGTTGGTTGCCCTGGAAGAGGACTCAACTCCGAAGCGTTGCTCGAGTAGAAAGATCATGGAGGTACATGACATACCTTGGACATGCTTGATTCGTAGTTAAGAGGTTGAGCAGGTAGTTGGATACCCAAAGGAGAACCTAGGGTTCCTAGGCCTAGGAGGGGAAGTAGTGTATCTGATGCTCATGATGAGATTTGAGTCACTATAGTTTCGAGAATGGTACTCCTCATGTGTAGAGGTAAAGGAAATCCCTTACGTTAAGGGTATGTTTGATGAACCCCTCACAACTAAGTTGATGTAATGTTGAGGATAAGAACAAGTACGACCTAGCATGGTTTTGTAGGTACGCTTGTGCCTTAGTAGTTGTTGGTTTAAGCATGCTCATATGGATGTAAACCCAAAGGATGCTTGTGACCTTTGTTATAAAGGTGTACTTTCCTCCCATCCTGGGAGAGAGACCCTTCGGTAGGGAGTTTACCAGTTTGGTTGGTTTTGAGGTAACCTAAGGAGGTTTCGTAGGATCTTAAGAAGCTAAGTGAAGAGTACATGGCATGAGAATGAACCTATAGACCCATAGATAACCATCTCTATGTGTAGGTGGATGTGTTACCATGGAGGTAACCAGTATGGGGCTCGACCAAGGTAGGTAGGTCATCATGACCCTTATGAAAGGATGAAAGTCATCCCATGAATGCAAGAAGAGAGATGATGAATGTTTGGGTCAGGTTCTATGTTGGACATGTACAATAATAGAATCCTAAGTCTATCCTAGGGCCAGGTAGGGATAAGACCGATGGAAGAAGGAGTTGCCTAATTCCCTAGTTGCACATGACCATAGGGTCGGGAGGTAACAACTATCATTGTCTAAGGGCCATGGGTTAGGAGATTGATCACCTTGCTGAACTCATGGGACCCAAAGGGAGGATGAGTACGTCACTCTCTGGATGCATAAGAGAAGAGGGATGACCCCAAAGTGTCGGCACCCTATAGACCTAGAGGAGATGACCAAGGATTGTGCTTGGACCAAGTAGGTTCGAAACCAGTTTTCCATGGATGTAATTTTGATATCATAGTGTTTGTAGAGGCATAAGTTGCACATTCTAACTTAGATTTGAAGGTGTACTGGCAAGGTGGGATGTACCATCTCTATTCTTGGAACAGGAAGAACTATGTATTTGGACTGCAACCAAATGCTTATTTCTTCTTTTTATGGGAGTGAGAGATAGGACAGTACGCATGCCATACACCAAGGGTAAAGATGAAGTGAGCTGGAATGTTGCTACGAGGTATGAGGACAGAGATGATAACATACCTTGGTGGAGTGAATGATACATGGATGGTTTACAAACAATAAGAGAGAGTAGTGTAGTCAGCTTATGAGGATGTTTTATCAGGAGCTATGTGGAATTTACAAGTTAACCGAGGTTGAGTTTGACCACCTTGAGGATGAGATCAGAGCTTCATGATGAAGATAGACTTAGAGTTTGAGATGAGATGATAAGTATAATACATGGAGGTGTATGTTACCTAACACCTAAGGATAATGAGTGGTAATGAATGCTCTGGTTGAGATATAGCTACCTAGCTTAGCTGGGAGCTAGAAGAAGTTGAGGTTGTTAGGCTAACCTTAAATTGAGAAGGAGATAAATTTGTCTAACACTCAGATATAACGAGATATGTTGAACAACATTAGTGGTTGTTTGGATAGCCAGCCTAGTCTTTGATGCAATGAAAGGATGGTTGTAGAACCTCTGATGTTCTTCTTTAAGAAGGAAAGTGATAAAACCCTGTTGAGAGTGGTTCAGTGTTTTTGAGGAATCGAACTTGAGGAATCATGACATACATGAGATCATGGTTTTGAGATCACCAAACACCGTGAAACTACAAATATGGTAAGTGATAGTGGTACTTTGGATGCTTAAAACAAGTTGCGTGTAGCATGTGGCCATGCAAGCTAGGAGGCGAAGGATGAACACCAGTAACCCAGTGCATGGATATAAAGTATAAAGAGTTCCCGAGAGGGAATGGGAGTTCTTCACTGTGGATGTTGTGAGTCTCCCCTAGACCAAGGAAGGTCAACATGTAATATATGGGTTATGGTAGATCACCTTACCTAGATAACATGAGAAAGAAAGAGTTCTGTCAAGGGACAGGATTGGTTGAACTACATATGAAAAGAGATGGTTCAACTGCACCATGATGCGAGTTTGAAGGTCTTTGAGTTTGATCTAAAGGTTCTCTTCCAAAAAGTGGAGTGGGTACGTGAAGAACTCGATGATAGTACAACTTATCACCCCTAACTGATGGTTAGTGTGACCCAGACTAGAGGGTCTGATGAGAGCAAGTGTGCTTGTTCAGGGCGATACAAAGAGACAGTTCTTAAGATGTGATGTTGACCACCATAGCCTTTATCGGGATGCAGGAAGTCTTATAGAGTGGTTGTGTCGGTCACCACTTCATTCAAATGATGTTGGTGAAGGAGGCCTCACGAAGGTCAGAAAATAACCACAAGTGTGTGCAGATGAAGTCACTTTGATTGTGCAATGGCTTAGAGAGAGCCTAGTGGTGACATGAGTTACGAGCTAAGGCAAAGCAGACTGATATGCAGTTCACTGTGGGAGAATATGTGATGTGAACATCTGACCCCTCTAAGCTACAACTGAGAAAGCTGAGTCCTCGATATATGGGTCCATTTGAGATGGATTGGTGGAGATGGTTGTGTTTAACCTTACCCCTCAGGATAAAATGATGTGTTGCATGAGTCTGATCTAGAGCACTATGTGAGGTACCCAAGCCATGTGCTGAAACCTGAACCTATTCAACTTTTGAGGCTGGAATGTCCTGAGTCACCTATGAGGGTACGATATACCAAGGTAAGAAAGAACTCAGATGGAAGAAAATGAGATGATGAAAGTTCTTGGGAAGCACCATGGAAAGGGTGAAGCCACATAAGAGCCATTATGGACACATGAAAGGCTTATCATGTTTGTTTGCTTGCTTGATAGAATTTTGAGGGAAAAATTCTCATAAGAGGGGAAGGATGTTAATACCCCAATTTTTGGGTTCCTTTGGTGAGGAATGTAATTTCTCACATTAAAAATATTGGAAAAATTATACAATTTGTTGCGAATAAATGGATTTTGTTTACCATAGCCTTGATGTTTGTGTTGTGGGCTTTATTGGCTATTGGGCCCAATAACAAGGAAATTCAATTAGTAAATGAATAATTAAGTTTTGAAGAAAAGAAAGATGTGGAAACCTCTAGAAGGTAAAAGAATGAAATCCAAGGATGGATTTCGTACCTTTAGGTTCCTTGGGTGCCAAGGAATCCAAGATTTCGAAGAAAAGGCATTAATAAAAGAAAAGATCAAATAAGTATTTCTTTATTAAGAAAGAAATTGAAAACCATGTTAAAATATGGGAAACAAGTGAAAAGAGGTATATTTGAGTAATCCTTTATGGAATTTCGTATCCCAAGGATTCCTAATGTTAAAAGGAATACCAATGAGGAAAATAAAAGAGAAATAAAGAGGAAAGAAAGAGAAAATACCCAAAATTGAAAAATAAAAGGATAATGTGATACATTATTAATGAATTTTGTGATATTGTTAAAAGGAAGTATTTTCTATTAAAAGGAAATCTTAATTTCGTTTCTAAGGGTTAGAATTCGAGCAATAAAGATAGTAGGTGAGAGGAATTTCGAATTCCTAATACCTAATGAACAATGTACATGAAGAGAGAGAAAGATACTTCTAAAATTAAGGAAAATCCCTTTCCTATAAGGAGAAACCTTAATTGTTGTGTGAGCAACCGATCTGGGGCGTGGATAATCCCCTATATAAAGGGATAGTTCCATTGGTTCAAGTTCTGGAATGATTCCCGCATCTCCCACTCTCTTCCTCATCTTCCTCTTATCGTTCATCATAAAAACCCTAACCTTGAGCATTAACTTCGTCCCTTGTGCCACAAAGGGCGCTTGATGGAAGTCCAACGTTTCCCCTTCAATCTTCATGACTACGATTGGCCTTTTTGAGAGGAACCAACGTCGTGGTCACCCGCAATGCACCTGCAAAGGGATGCAGTTCGCAACCCTAGTGTTCCTATTCCTGGCCTTTAAGCTCAGGACAAAAGACCCTAGGCGGTGCGGATGGGAGCGGAAGAGTCGTAGAGATGGGTTCCGACGATCCTTGGGCTTGGAGGTGGAGGGAGATGGCCGCGGGACGCTGCTGTTCGTGGCAGCGTAGGGTTGCTCTACAAAGAAGATGACCCGAGGGTCAATTAGATGATGTTACCCCTCCATGATACAAGAAGTGAGTTACCATGTCAGTGACAAAATAGTAAATTGGTTATATTCTCCAGCAAGCCGCTTTGCATGGTCCAGGGCGACGTGGCGCTCTGTGATTGGCCCAAAAATAGCTAATTTTACAAAATTCGTATCTCAATAACCGTAGCTCGGATAGATGCACATTATACATGAAAGTTTCTTAGAAAAATTAGGGTAATCCATTACAAATATAATTGAAGTATGATTCCTTTTGCAATTTGAAAAGTAATGGAAGTTATTAGCTTTGGATGTAATAATGTTTAAAGAACCCTATTTTGATATGATTAAAGTGATTAGTAGGGTTTAATAGATGATTAAAGTGGATATTAACCTCTTAATGATGAAAGGGAACATTAGGAACAAAAATGATGAATTTACATGTAATTAGATTAATTTCGAGTTTAATGTGCATGAATAATAATTCTTTAATGGGCCTTGAACCCCTAATGTTGGTAAATTCGACTCTTAATGGCTTTAATGGACTAATTTCATGATTAAAGTTGGAATATGATGAATCTAAGCTATTTCCAGCATTAAAGTCCCTAATTTGTGGATAAATAACCTTAATATAGAAATTAGGGTTTTCGATTGAATCAAGGTAGAATTAATAATAAATAGAGTTCATATGGGAATTAGACCATCATGAATTATGAGTTGTTAATCTGAAAGAAACTAAAGGTGATAATTGAGTCTAATGACCTTGAAATAACTTAAAAGGATAAAGAAGGTAGTTTTGGTATAAAAGAGAAATAATTGACTTTAATTGGACTTATGATGTTGAAATTAGGGTTTATGAACTAAGAGAGCATTTAATATGATAAAAGTGTTATGGAGGCAAAAACCCTAATGTGGTCTAGAAAGCCTAAGGTGGAATCCAAGTCTAGCTTTAGAATGTTCTGGATAAACTATAACACTTGGATCATATGCATTAATTTCAGGATATTGTTGATTGCTTGTTGATTGAGTCTTTATCCTTATTGCTTGGACAATCAAGTTGCTCTGGATCAGGTATGTGGTTAATTATGGATAACCGCCTTAGTTTCCCGAGGATTTTCTGGATGGTTAATCGCATTGAATGCAAATTATCTATTGGATGTTCATATTTGCAAATCATAAAGTCACTATGATTATCACATTAAAAATAGAAATATGTATTCTCGCACCTACATGCCACCCTAATAGATGATGCCAAAGGTCAGGCCCAGATGGGTAGAGTAATGGACACCTTGAGTGGTGACCCCAGGCAACAAGCTCGGGAATGAGAAGGTGGCCTATGATATTGCATGACAAGTGGGCACCATGAGTGGTGACCCCCAAGCACCAAGCTCGGGATTGAGAAGTTGGCCTTAAGTCATTGGAAAAGGGCACCCTAAGGTGGGTATGCCAGGGTTAGGGCAAAAGTGGTGGAGAATGTCATACTGAAAAGTGTAAATTGGCTTGTTAATTAATTTGATTGTGATTATTAAATTATTAGCCATATTTGAAAGATTTTGGTTGTTCCCACATACCAGTATATTTCGATATACTGACTGACATTTTGTTTGTCGGTGTTTTAGGAATAACAATTGAAAGAACAAATAGTAAAGTGACACATTGCGGAAAAAGAAATAAAGTGCAAGGAGGATTAGATAGAATAATTCAAGACCAGGATATATAGATTTCCAAGGTTTTCAAAGGTAAGTAAAGTTTTAATATTATACCAAATTCCAATTTGTTAGTAGCATTTTGTAATTGTTATTGACTATTTGTCGAACCTTTGATCCTGTTAATTGGATAACGGCACCAACCTTTCGGTCTCCCTTAATTGGGGGTTACAGGGAGGCGGGGTCGTTACAATTGTCTCACCCCCATGGGATCCAATGTTTTTAGGTAATCACAGAAGAAAAAGCAGGAACCCAATAGTAAGAGAAAAGCAGCAGCAATATTAGGGACAGTAGTGATGACTCAGGTGGAGGCATTGGCTGCCAAGTTTTGTCTAGATAGTAGTCTTATGTGTCGTCTCTGTACTCTCAGGTCCTCAGTGTCAGTAGATAGTGTTTTTGTCATCGACTTGATATTTTGGCTTGATGCCTCGAAGTTATATGTTGTCTATATTTTATGTCGGGAGACAGCTGATGTTGTAAATCTCGAGAAGAGATAGTGCAAGACATGTACTTTGAAACAGAATGTAAATGTTATACTTTGGTTCTTGAAGAAAACGATTTCCTATGTGTGGATATCTTTGCAAAAAGTTTTAATTTTTAGTGATTTTTAGTAATCCGCTGCAAATGATTCGCTTCCGCTTAGTTAATCTTGTGTTTTTTCAGTTGGATGCTACATGAATAGTATCTTTCATGTATGGAAGGCAATGCATAACAAGCTCCCCACCAATGATTACTTGAGGAAAAGAGGGATTTCAGTTGTGTCTGTATGTATTATGTGTATGAATGGGTATGAAGACTCTCATCATATTTGTTTTGAATGTGTTTTTACGTCCGCTATTTGGAATTGTGCTTGGAGGAAGGGTTGAATATCGCATATTCTGAAAAAGTGGGAAGATATTATTGTTCTCACTCAGAATGCTGAAAGAGTATGCATCCCTCTCATCCTTTATAATGTCTGGCTGGAGAGGAATAGAAGGATCCATGATAACCATAGTAGTTCTATTGAAAAAGTTTGGAGGGTTGTGGAACATGATTTCAAGTTGTTGTATTAGTTCTGTGCTTCTGTTGGAGGAGGTTTATGAGTTGGCGGTTGGAGGTGCTGGGTTTCTCATTCTTTTTCTCTTCTGGATTTCCTCTGGTGGTTTGTCCGATCTCGTGGCTTGATTTGGGGTGGTTTGTCCTCAGGTTGGCTCTCATAGGCTCTGGCTGTGGATGTTGTTTTGCTCATTTTTTCTTTTTGGGTTTTCTGGAGATGGTCTTCTGTGGTTTTTCTTTATGTCTTCTTTCACCAGGAGTGAAGGATGCACCTATCGCATTCCATTCTGGTGGCATTCAGGTGGTCAGACTCCTTGGTGGGTGTGTTGTTGATGCCTGGGGTTGTTCTGATCACCCTGAGGGGAAATGGAGGAGCTCTCTATTCTCTCTCTACTCTTTGGAGGGGTGTCTCTCAGCTTGTTCGTCAGCTTGGATTTGAGCTTGGTTGGACGCTCAGTGCTACTTCTATTTCATCTCGATTGAGGAGGTCCTTTTATTTGGATTGGTTGAGCTTGGAGCTACTAAGGTAGGCATGAAGTTTGGCTGCCCGATTCTCTGAAGAGTTTCTTCTAGTTTTCTTTCTCTTCTGTAGGTTTATTTTGGGTATGCTTGGTTTATAGTTTTTTTTTTCTTTTTGGGTGCCCCAACATTCCTTGCTTAGGAGATAAGCTTGTACAATTTTTCTTATCTTTCTTCATTTGGAAGAAGAAGCATTGTACAGATACCACAGGAAAAAATAAAAACAAAATGCAACACGAAGTTTTTCTGACCAAAAAAAACATCGCATCAACTACTATGAAATAGGAAGGATGGTTTTAGCAAGTTATATCTGGTCTTGGAGCAAGTCCAACGACAAAATTGACTTCTTTGCAACTGTTGATAAGTTTCTCTTGGACGGTGGTTGTCCAGCTCCTCATCTTCACCATGAACAATGTCTGCACAACCTCTATAGTGACTCATGTGGTCTCGCCATGGACTACATGTTGACTTTGCTCTCCGAAAAGTAGCCAAACAACTCCTGCCTCTAGGGTAGTCCACACAGACCAACTAGAACTCATGACGTTCACCACCAATGTACATGAAGCAGTTGTCATCCCCGTTGGTGTACTAGTCACCTACCTGCTATCCCACAATGACAACTTCTCAATTGTTCTCTGTCGTTGGCTATCCCTCCTTATCACATAGGACTTGCCTGGGCTCTCTTAGTTACCACAACCAGAGAGGACAACACTTGTCAGAGGAACTGATTCTCAGTTGTCTGTGTTGTGTTGTACTCTGGGAAGCCCCCCAATACCCCTCTACATATAGGAGGGTTAGGGTAAATGTGGGGTCTGATCTCCAAACCATGACATAAACACAATTAAAAACTTAGCGGAAGCGAATCGGTAATCAGCGGAAGACAAAAATCACGGGAAATTAAAACTTTTCGAGATAAGAACTTGTATTCATAAAAACTCCTTTCATAAAAAGAGGTAACTGTTTACATCTCAGGATAATTACTTCTTGAGTAATTATATACATCAGGATACAAAATCTCAAGATCACTTATACAAAAAGACTCCAAGACCTGAGAGTACAGAGGACACATAGGACTGACTCTAACTACACCATAGGGCAGGACAATCTCCACCTGAGATTACTGCTGCCCCTGATGCTGCTGCTGAGACTGATCACCTGTAGGCTGGTTCCTTCGTCTCCGACGTCCACCTAAAAAGTTGAAGCCTACGGGGTGAGACAATTATACATAATTGTCCCAGCGAGAGTTATAACTCTTCGCCAGAAGCTTTATTATAACATCAAAGAATATTTTAAACAGTAAAGCCTTCAAAGCATTCTGTAACAGTTGCAGGTATAACAAGGTCTCAACCATTTAGGAGATATGGAGAATATAAACACTATTGCAATGTAACATCAATCAACTAACTTGGAGTTATCTCTAACAAGTTATACTATATGGTTGATTATGTTTTACAAACAACATTATGCCCTGTGGAGATGAGGCTTACCACTCATACTCCAACTGATCGCTGAGAAGCCGCATCAGTATCATACATAGGTCATTTAGAGAGCCGGATTCTCATGACCTTCACCTTCCTCAGTCAGTAAGAGGATCACTTGTAGGACATCTCGCGTCTCTACTACTATATCTCACCAGGGTAAACTGGTCCTTCGCTATTCTAGAGTCACAGTGGCGTTATGTACTCTCTTCGTCATCAGGAGGTTTCATATTTACCTACCACTGATACGAATATCTGTGCTTTCTTCGTCATCAGGAGGTTTCATGTTTACCTACCACTGATACGGTATGGAACTATAGTGAAGGATGGATGGATTCCACATCTACATCACTTTCCTACACTAGGATGTAAGGTTCTACACATCCATGTACCCCACATACTCAAAAGTATGTGCTCCAGGAGTTCCCTGAGGAAAACCTGTTTCACCATCATTTAATTTCTGACAATGATGGATCTATGATCAGGGCTTTACATTATACTTGATTAGTTAAGTACATTCAGTATTCTTTAACAGCATACATTGTTCTTCAAACAATAACAGTAGCATAGCAGCTATAAAAGAAGAATACTAAATGTAACAGGCCTAACTTATATCAATCCTCATTTATCATTATCCTCATCACAAGTCATCCTTAAGGCATGACCTTGATGGTATTCATGGTTCTCATAGCCCATTATCAGCATAAGATGCCACTGGCAAGGCATCAGATTACTTTACTTATTCATAAGGCTAACAACATGCCTTTAATGAATATAACATCAACATCCATACCTGGATATGATTACCTTCATATCAGAACCTGCATGGTTAATACATCTGATAAAGGTAATAAAATAATAAGGAATGTACTTCCTACTCTGGTCATAAGAGTTAAATCTTTAATTTAAATCAAATAGAGTTTATTGCTCAAAAGTATGCCATTACCCTTGAATTAGGGTTTACTATTCACATTATATGTCATCACCCTTGAATTAGGGTTTACTATTCACATTACATGTCATCACCCTTGAATTAGGGTTTACTATTCACATCAAGGTGAATTAAACTCATAACATCATCATGTATGAGTAACATCTTCATTGATGCTCTTGGATTAGTTAAAGGTTCATCATTTATCATAATTAGGGTTTCTATGATCTCACACAGGTGGATCATACCCTAATTATGCTCATTCATGTACATTGGAGATGCTTTAGTTGAGTTTCTACTTAAAAAGGGTACTTTCTCTCTCTAGAAGTACTTTATCTCTCTAGAAGTACTTTCTCTCTCATCATAATGTTAGGTGATGTCAACATCACTCTAAAACAGATTGGATTAAGGCATCATAGGCTAACATAGCCAAAAACATCATCATTATGTGATTAGAGTTACTTTCTCTCTCTAGGGTACTTTCTCTCTCTAGAGTACTCTCTCTTTCATCATACTAATGGTTGATGTTAAAATTACACTAGATCAAGTTGGATAGAGTCATTATGACTAAAAACATCATTCTCATGTAATTAGGGTTTGAATTGAGCAAGGTATAACTTAATTGACCCTTCAGGGGTATTTTGGTAATTCACCATATTGATCATCATCATGGTCAAAAACCTTAGTCAAATAACCCCTTACTATCCTAGATTATCATTAGGATTTGATTTGGACAACATTGGACCATTTATATTATGAATTGATTGAAAGAAGTCAACTTGGAATCACATTGATTGATTTCAATCATTACTCATCAGTTGGGTTGAGATTGGTTGAAAGTGTTGACCGTTTGCCCACTTTGACCCTCCAAGACCGCGAGCCTCTTTATAACTCCAAGACCGCGAGCCCCCTTGGGCTTCAAGACCGCGAGCCTCCTCAAGTGGTTCAAGACCGCGAGCCCTATCATTGGTTCAAATGATGTTGAGACCGCAAAGACCAATTTGAGTTGAGACCGCGAGGGTCATGAAGACCGTTTTCCCTTCTTTGACCTCAGGACCGCGAGGCCCTTCGTGGTCTTGAGACCGCGAGCCTCCTCTCGGTCTTGATACCGTGATCCCCCTCACGGTCTTGAGACCGCAAGCCCTCTCACGGTCTTGAGACCGCGAGGCTCACATGGTCTCAGCCGCTTGGTCCATCAACAAAATCAACAAAGCAATCGATGATGTCAACCGATGTTGAAGCCCTCAAAAGGTCAAATCTATGTTGACCACTTATGGATTGAGTCAATTAAGATTATTCTTGATCACTTGGTTATTCAATTGACCCATAATGGTTAACCAATTATGGTTGAAATCGATTCAATTAGGGTCTATCAATATTCACCCATCAACACTCAACAGTGTGCATCAACACAAGGTTGAACCCTTCAATTGAGCTCCAATTGGGCCCAAACTTGGCCCAAACGGTCTTGAGGTCATTTGGGTGGACCCCACACGGTCTTAACACTGTTTGCCCAAGATTTCATCAAAGTCTAAGGTGATTTGATAGGGGTTGAACCATGATTGAACCACACAACAGAATTTTGATTAAATTAATAACTTATTTGCAATTGGGTCCTCAATTGGTCAAATTACTCAACCCTAGACCTTCAAACGGTCTTGGGTGATTGTCCTCTCGGTCTTGAGACCGTTTGTATGAGTTCCAAACGGTCTTGAGACCGTTTGCCCATCCAATTTTTGGATTCTAGTGGAAATTCATCAAGGTTGAACAAATTGAGTTGATGATTATATCAATATTTAATTGCAATGTAAATTGATGTAAAAGTACCTTCAATTGGTCAACAAATCTTGACCCCAGACCTCCAAACGGTCTTGGTTGATTGCCCTCGCGGTCTTGAGACCGTTTGGTGACCCCCAAATGGTCTTGAGACCGTTTAGGTCAATCAACCCTAAAAACCCTAATTAGGTCACCATAATTTCAGTACTGATTTTATCTAGGGTTAGCCCTAGTATTCACCCTTCAACTCTTAGCCCGTTTGGAATTAGACCATCAAACTTGGTGAGTTGTTAATTAACATAATTTTTAACAGTAATATCATACGGTCAACGCTTAGTCAACGACCTTACACGGTCTTGAGACCGTTTGCCCAAAAAGGCAATTTCAGACCGTTTGAAAATCAGCAATTAATTCATTTAAAGTTGTGACTTAAAAAGGTCATATCTCCCGATTCCTTTGGAGTTAGTCTCCCAAATTTTTAGGGTACTTAGCCTATATAATTAGGAACAGATTGCTTATACGGTCCACACTCGGTAAACGGGGCCAAACGGTCTTGAGACCGTTTGCCTTGTCGCGGTCTCGAGACCGTTTGCTCACCTCGCGGTCTTGAGTCCGAGAGAGCAAACTGTTAGGACCGTTTAAGGAAAAGAAAAGCGGTGGGTTTTTCTTGGAAATCACGCCTTCCATCTTCTAGCTCAAGAACAGTACAGATATCCCACGGGTTTGCTTGCAAAATAGCAGGGAAAAGTAGGGAAATACTAAGAGCTATCATCAAAACGCATATAAAGATGCATATAGTAAAGCATGGGTTTAGAGTTATAAAACCCGCCTAAAGCTTGCTTCTTGAGCTCCAAGCTCTAATGGCGTCCTTGAGTTCCCTCAGGTTGGCCAAGGTGAAAACTCCAAGGAAGGATGAAAAGAGACGGCTAGAAAGGTAGGGTTTCAAGAGTTAGTCATGAAGATGACCTTGAATTCGAGTTTTAACCATGGAAAATAGGCCAGAAGAGGGGTTTAAACCTACCTTGCACCCCTTGGTCGTCCTCCTTAGCTCCAAGGCAGTCCTTGGTCGTCTTTGGTGAAATGAAACAGTAAGGGAACGAAGGGTGAGTTCCCTTGCAACTAAGGGAAGGAGAGCTTATATACATGGGGTAGGATTTTCAACATTAGTTCATAAGTTGTCCATAATTCCAACTAGGTCCCTCCTTCTTTACTTGATAGTTCCTTCCTCTTTATTCTAAGGACAAACCTTCTCTTAAGGTCTTAGGAAAAGAAGGTAAAGGAGAGCAAGCTAATAATGAGGTACATACATAAAGAAATATTGCACATATACCCTGATTATTCAATCACAAGGCATATCTCATAACTTGATAATTCAATTGAGGTGACTCCCTCATCATTTCTTCTCTAAATGATGGCAAGAGTCTAAAAAGATACAATAGATGAAATATTTCACAATTGCATCCCTTTATTTGGGTAAATTGCATTTTACCCCAAACTAGGGTTTCAAGCACCGAGATTGCTTCCACAGCTGCACCTTGGTGCCTTAGCTTGGGAAATCCCTCAAACTTTACCAAAAAGATTCTCATGATGTCTCATCATTAGAGGAACATCTCAACATGTGCAAATTGCAAACTAATCCTTTTAACTGGGTAAATTGCACATAGGTTCCTGTATATCAAAACAATGCTACAACTTTAAATAAAAAGGAGCAAATACTGAAATATACTTTTCTGAGAAACTTAATTACATGCTCAGAGTTAATCACAAAGATTTAATTACATATTTAGGCAAAACTACCTAGGGTTAACTCATAACCCAGGTCAGGGATGTTACAAATTATCCACCCCGTACAAGGATTTCGCCCTCGAAATCGATAAAACAAACTAAGAGAAAAGGGCAGGATACTTCCTTCTCATCTCATCCTCTAACTCCCAAGTGGCTTCTTCAATACCACGATGGTTCCAGAGGACTTTCACAAGACTTATATCTTTCTTCTTTAACTTTTCAATTCGTTTATCAAGGATTGACACTGGTCCCTCCTCATAGGATATGTCATCATTCAATTCTACCTCCATAGGTTGTAGAACTGACTCGGTGTCTGGGTGACATTTCTTCAACATAGAAATGTGAAACACAGGATGTAACCTCTGTAATTCTGGGGGAAGCTCTAGTTTATATGCTACCTTTCCAATCCTTTCAATGATTGGATAAGGCCCCATATATCTAGGAGCTAACTTCCCTTTTCTTCCAAAACGAAGGACCCCTTTCCAAGGTGAGACCTTAAGATATACTCTGTCTCCAACCTGGAACTCTAAGGGTCTACGACGTTTGTCAGCATAAGATTTCTGCCTATCCTGAGTAGTCTTAATCTTATGTTGTATAACTTTAATCTTTTCCGTGGTTTGCTGCACCAGGTCAGGACCTAACAACTGGTGCTCACCAGTCTCAAACCAACACAAGGGTGATCTACAACGTCTACCATATAAGGCTTCATAAGGTGCCATATCAATACTATGCTGATAGCTATTGTTATAGGCAAACTCTATCAAGCTTAGGTGTAGATTACAACTTCCGGTGAATTGGAGAACACATGCTCGCAACAGGTCTTCTAAGGTTTGTATGGTCCTTTCTGACTGTCCATCAGTCTGTGGATGAAAGGCCGTACTAAACCTTAGCTTGGTGCCTAAGGCTCTGTGCAACTGTTCCCAAAAATGACTTGTGAACTGAGGACCTCTGTCAGAAATTATTGTGACAGGAACTCCGTGCAAACGCACTATCTCTTGAACATACAACTCTGATAACCTTTCAGCAAAATAGGTGGTTTTGACAGGTAAGAAATGTGTTGTCTTAGTCAACCTATCAACAATTACCCAAATGGAATCATGTCCTTTGCTTGTCCTGGGTAGGCCAACAACAAAGTCCATGGTCACATGGTCCCACTTCCACTGTGATATGGGTAAAGGTTGCATTGTTCCTGCAGGCTTCTGGTGTTCAGCTTTAACTTGCTGACACACAGGACACCTCAGAACAAACTCTGCAACGTCCTTCTTCATCCCAGGCCACCAATACAGATCCTTCAAATTCTGATACATCTTGGTGCTCCCTGGATGCATAGCATACATGGAAGAATGGGCTTCTTCCAGGACTGACTTTCTCAAGTTGTCCACATCTGGCACTATCATTCTTCCATTATAACAAGCTACTTGATCTTCTAAGTCATGAAAACCATCTTGCTTCTCATTTCCATACTCAGATCTTATATGTTGGACTACAGCATCACCTAGCTGTGCTTCTTTAATCTGCTCCCTTAGAGTAGGTTTAATATGCATCTCAGCTAACAAACCGGCTAGCAATGACACCTTCAACTGTACATTGTCTTGCCTTAAAGAGATAAGCATATCTCTCCTAGAGCATACTAAAGAGTTTAGTTGTGCTCTATTCATGGTTGATGTTGCTGATTTCCTACTCAAGGCATCTGCAACAACATTGGCCTTGCCTGGATGGTAATCAATTGTACAGTCGGAGTCTTTGATTAACTCCATCCAGCGACATTGCCTCATGTTGAGCTCATGCTGAGAGAAGATATATTTAAGGTTTTTGTGGTCTGTGAAAATCTGGAATGTCTCTCCGTAGAGATAATGTCTCCAGATCTTCAAAGCATGAACCACAGCTGCTAACTCCAGATCGTGTGTTGGATAATTCTCCTCGTGTTTCTTAAGCTGTCGGGAAGCAAAAGAAATCACTTGTTTATCCTGCATCAACACACATCCTAGTCCATTTTTGGAAGCATCACAGAAAACTATATACCCTTTTCCTTGTTCAGGTAGCACTAGAACAGGTGCACTTGTCAACCTCTCCTTCAGCAGCTGGAAAGATTGTTGACACTTATCACTCCAAGAAAAAGGAACATCTTTCCGGGTTAACTTGGTCAAGGGTAAAGCTATAGAACTAAAGTTCTTAATGAACCTTCGATAATAGCCAGCTAACCCCAAGAAACTTCGGATCTCCATCGGTGTTTTCGGTTGTTCCCATTGTAGAACAGATTCTACCTTTGTAGGGTCAACACGAATTCCCGAGGCGGATATTACATGTCCAAGAAAAGATACCTCCGGCAGCCAGAACTCACACTTGCTAAACTTAGCATACAACTTATGTTCTCTTAGCAGGGTCAAAGCTTGGCGAAGATGCTGCTCATGCTGCTGAGCATCTTTACTATAAATCAGTATGTCATCTATGAAGACGACAACACACTGATCAAGGAAAGGTCGAAAAACTCTATTCATGAGTTCCATAAATGCAGCTAGTGCATTGGTTAGTCCAAACGACATAACCGTGAACTCATAGTGACCATATCTTGTCCTAAAGGCAGACTTGGATATGTCACTATCCTTAATACGGAGTTGGTGATATCCAGACCTCAAGTCTATCTTTGAAAAGACTGTTGCACCACGCAACTGGTCAAAGAGTTCATCAATCCTCGGCAGAGGATACTTATTCTTTATTGTTACTTTATTGAGTTGTCTATAGTCGATGCACAACCGCATTGACCCATCTTTCTTTTTAACAAACAAGACCGGAGCACCCCAAGGTGAAGTACTCGGTCAGATAAAACCTCTCTCAAGTAGCTCTTGAAGCTATTTCTTGAGTTCTTCCATCTCGGCAGGAGCCATTCTATACGGAGTTTGAGCTATGGGTTTCGTATTTGGAATCATATTGATTTCAAAATCAATCTCCCGAGGAGGTGGTATACCAGAAAGTTCTTCAGGAAACACATCCTCGAATTCCCTGACTATGGGAACTTCAGCAAGGTTGGTCCTTTCCTTGGTAACATCTACCACATGGGCTAAGAATGCATAACATCCTTGCCTCAACAGCTTATCAGCAACCATAGCTGATACAAGACAGGTGGGCAGAATCTTTCTTTCTCCTTGAAAGATCCATGTGCTGCTTTCATCAGCAAACACAGCCAACTTGGACTCACAATCCAAGACAACTCTATACCTTTCTAAGGTATCCATCCCGAGGATTGTATCAAATCCCTGCATATCAAGTGGTATAAGATCCACTTGAATGCGATGGTCAGAAAAGAAAAGGATGTAGGGAGAACATACCTCCTGCAAAACGGCAGACCCACTCAATGGAGTCTCTAACAACAAACTATCTGCTCTATGGCTAACAGTCACATTGCAGTTACAAATCACTTCACGAGTGATGAAAGAGTTTGTAGCACCCGGATCAATCAGAACGGATACAATACAGGATATAGACATATCAGAATATAAAAGTTTCATCTGACCTGCCACTACCCATGGATTGACCACTGCCTCAGGTGGGTTCATAGCATAGAACCTCGCAGTCGCCTGGTGTTGAGGTGGTACTGATGATCCAGCTTGAGACGCTTGTCCACGTCCTCGAGCTGCTCCTTGATGTTGTCTATTCTGAGATCCCTGTTGATTTTGTCTCGGGGTTTGTTGTGTCACACCGATAGGCCTAGAACGGCAATCCTTCATCAAGTGTCCCACCTTACCACAGTTGTAGCAACTCTTCTCCTGTTGATGTGGTCTGGGTGGCCCAGTAACTGACACTGATGTAGAACTATGCATCCCTTGAAGCGGTTGACTCCGTCCTCTACCTCTGCTTGGTGTCCATTGAGTTTGAAAACTCGATCTGGGTGGTGGAGGGTTAGGTGCAGAGAATCTAGGTCTCTTTGAATCCCTAGATGAAGAACCCTGGAACTGTGGATATCTTTTATGGGTTTGTCTTTTCTCAACCACAGATCTCTCTATCCTTCGGACTGACTCAACGAAGGTAGAGAATCTCTCTCTATTTTCTAAGGCAGACACAGGGGTTGACATATCGGAATTCAAACCCTTCTCGAATCTTCTGATTCTTTCCTCATCCGTAGCAGCCATGTGCGGACAGAACCGCAACAACTCCATAAACTTAGCTTCATACTCACTAATGTTCATCATACCCTGCCTTAGTTTCTCAAACTGAGAGATCTTCTCATCTAGGAAGGTCTTTGGAAAATATCTATTGATAAATTCCCGACGAAACTCTTCCCATGAGAACTCTACTCCAGGTCTCTTCTTCTCTTCCATGTTCCACCAGTGACCAGCACTGCCTTTGAGAAGATAGACAGCATGTCTAACCTTCTCAGCTTCCGGAATTATAAGAATCCTGAAAGCCTTCTCCAACTCCGTCAACCATAAGTCAGCATCTGCAGGGTCGGCAGTTCCGAAGTACTCGGTAGCTCCGACACGACGAAGTCGTTCGAACGTCTTACCGATACCTTGTGCTTCAGGCTGGACAGGTGCCCTAGGTGCAGGAATGGGCATCCTATCGGTTATATGTGTCATAGCAGTCATGAACTGCCCGAACATCGTCTGTACAGCTGGATCACTCATGTCAGCTGGGTCGAACTGGGGTGGCTCTCTTGGCGACTCAGGTGTAGGTTGTTCTATTCTCAGAACTCTTGCACCACCTCGAGGCGCACTAGCACTACTCTCTGCCACGTGCTCATCACGATGTTCTGACATTCTTATGTATCTTCTTCTCCTGAGGAGCAGAAGATTCTATTAGATGAGGAAGGAGTACTAAAGGTAGACTCAACATCCTAAGTCTTATGCCTCTATAGACTCAACTGAACCTGGGGCTCTGATACCACTAGTTGTGGGGTCTGATCTCCAAACCATGACATAAACACGATTAAAAACTTAGCGGAAGCGAATCGGTAATCAGCGGAAGACAAAAATCACGGAAAATTAAAACTTTTCGAGATAAGAACTTGTATTCATAAAAACTCCTTTCATAAAAAGAGGTAACTATTTACATCTCAGGATAATTACTTCTTGAGTAATTATATACATCAGGATACAAAATCTCAAGATCACTTATACAAAAAGACTCCAAGACCTGAGAGTACAGAGGACAAATAGGACTGAATCTAACTACACCATAGGGCAGGACAATCTCCACCTGAGATTACTGTTGCCCCTGATGCTGCTGCTGAGACTGATCACCTGTAGGCTGGTTCCTTCGTCTCCGATGTCCACCTAAAAAGTTGAAGCCTACGGGGTGAGACAATTATACATAATTGTCCCAGCGAGAGTTATAACTCTTCGCCAGAAGCTTTATTATAACATCAAAGAATATTTTAAACAGTAAAGCCTTCAAAGCATTCTGTAACAGTTGCAGGTATAACAAGGTCTCAACCATTTAGGAGATATGGAGAATATAAACACTATTGCAATGTAACATCAATCAAATAACTTGGAGTTATCTCTAACAAGTTATACTATATGGTTGATTATGTTTTACAAACAACATTATGCCCTGTGGAGATGAGGCTTACCACTCATACTCCAACTGATCGCTGAGAAGCCGCATCAGTATCATACATAGGTCATTAAGAGAGCCGGATTCTCATGACCTTCACCTTCCTCAGTCAGTAAGAGGATCACTTGTAGGACATCTCGCGTCTCTACTACTATAGCTCACCAGGGTAAACTAGTCCTTCGCTATTCTAGAGTCACAGTGGCGTTCTGTACTCTCTTCGTCATCAGGAGGTTTCATATTTACCTACCACTGATACGGATATCTGTTCTTTATTCGTCATCAGGAGGTTTCATGTTTACCTACCACTGATACGGTATGGAACTATAGTGAAGGATGGATGGATTCCACATCTACATCACTTTCCTACACTAGGATGTAAGGTTCTACACATCCATGTACCCCACATACTCAAAAGTATGTGCTCCAGGAGTTCCCTGAGGAAAACCTGTTTCACCATCATTTAATTTCTGACAATGATGGATCTATGATCAGGGCTTTACATTATACTTGATTAGTTAAGTACATTCGGTATTCTTTAACAGCATACATTGTTCTTCAAACAATAACAGTAGCATAGCAGCTATAAAAGAAGAATACTAAATGTAACAGGCCTAACTTATATCAATCCTCATTTATCATTATCCTCATCACAAGTCATCCTTAAGGCATGACCTTGATGGTATTCATGGTTCTCATAGACCATTATCAGCATAAGATGCCACTGGCAAGGCATCAGATTACTTTACTTATTCATAAGGCTAACAACATGCCTTTAATGAATATAACATCAACATCCATACCTGGATATGATTACCTTCATATCAGAACCTGCATGGTTAATACATCTGATAAAGGTAATACAATAATAAGGAATGTACTTCCTACTCTGGTCATAAGAGTTAAATCTTTAATTTAAATCAAATAGAGTTTATTGCTCAAAAGTATGCCATTACCCTTGAATTAGGGTTTACTATTCACATTACATGTCATCACCCTCGAATTAGGGTTTACTATTCACATTACATGTCATCACCCTTGAATTAGGGTTTACTATTCACATCAAGGTGAATTAAACTCATAACATCATCATGTATGAGTAACATCTTCATTGATGCTCTTGGATTAGTTAAAGGTTCATCATTTATCATAATTAGGGTTTCTATGATCTCACACAGGTGGATCATACCCTAATTATGCTCATTCATGTACATTGGAGATGCTTTAGTTGAGTTTCTACTTAAAAAGGGTACTTTCTCTCTCTAGAAGTACTTTATCTCTCTAGAAGTACTTTCTCTCTCATCATAATGTTAGGTGATGTCAACATCACTCTAAAACAGATTGGATTGAGGCATCATAGGCTAACATAGCCAAAAACATCATCATTATGTGATTAGAGTTACTTTCTCTCTCTAGGGTACTTTCTCTCTCTAGAGTACTCTCTCTTTCATCATACTAATGGTTGATGGTAACATTACACTAGATCAAGTTGGATAGAGTCATTATGACTAAAAACATCATTCTCATGTAATTAGGGTTTGAATTGAGCAAGGTATAACTTAATTGACCCTTCAGGGGTATTTTGGTAATTCACCCCATTGATCATCATCATGGTCAAAAACCTTAGTCAAATAACCCCTTAATATCCTAGATTATCATTAGGATTTGATTTGGACAACATTGGACCATTTATATTATGAATTGATTGAAAGAAGTCAACTTGGAATCACATTGATTGATTTCAATCATTACTCATGAGTTGGGTTGAGATTGGTTGAAAGTGTTGACCGTTTGCCCACTTTGACCCTCCAAGACCGTGAGCCTCTTTATGAATCCAAGACCGCGAGCCCCCTTGGGCTTCAAGACCGCGAGCCTCCTCAAGTGGTTCAAGACCGCGAGCCCTATCATTGGTTCAAATGATGTTGAGACCGCGAAGACCAATTTGAGTTGAGACCGCGAGGGTCATGAAGACCGTTTGCCCTTCTTTGACCTCAGGACCGCGAGGCCCTTCGCGGTCTTGAGACCGTGAGCCTCCTCTCGGTCTTGAGACCGTGAGCCCACTCACGGTCTTGAGACCGTGAGCCCTCTCACGGTCTTGAGACCGCGAGGCTCACATGGTCTCAGCCGCTTGGTCCATCAACAAAATCAACAAAGCAATCGATGATGTCAACCGATGCTGAAGCCCTCAAAAGGTCAAATCTATGTTGACCACTTATGGACTGAGTCAATTAAGATTATGCTTGATCACTTGGTCATTCAATTGACCCATAATTGTTAACCAATTATGGTTGAAATCGATTCAATTAGGGTCTATCAATATTCACCCATCAACACTCAACAGTGTGCATCAACACAAGGTTGAACCCTTCAATTGAGCTCCAATTGGGCCCAAACTTGGCCCAAACGGTCTTGAGGTCATGTGGGTGGACCCCACATGGTCTTAAGACCGTTTGCCCAAGATTTCATCAAAGTCTAAGGTGATTTGATAGGGGTTGAACCATGATTGAACCACAAAACAGAATTTTGATTAAATTAATAACTTATTTGCAATTGGGTCCTCAATTGGTCAAATTACTCAACCCTAGACCTTCAAATGGTCTTGGGTGATTGTCCTCTCGGTCTTGAGACCGTTTGGATGAGTTCCAAACGGTCTTGAGACCGTTTGCCCATCCAATTTTTGGATTCTAGTGGAAATTCATCAAGGTTGAACAAATTGAGTTGATGATTATATCAATATTTAATTGCAATGTAAATTGATGTAAAAGTACCTTCAATTGGTCAACAAATCTTGACCCCAGACCTCCAAACGGTCTTGGTTGATTGCCCTCGCTGTCTTGAGACCGTTTGGTGACCCCCAAACGGTCTTGAGACCATTTAGGTCAATCAACCCTAAAAACCCTAATTAGGTCACCATAATTTCAGTACTGATTTTATCTAGGGCTAGCCCTAGTATTCACCCTTCAACTCTTAGCCCGTTTGGAATTAGACCATCAAACTTGGTGAGTTGTTAATTAACATAATTTTGAACAGTAATCTCATACGGTCAACGCTTAGTCAACGACCTTACACGGTCTTGAGACCGTTTTCCCAAAAAGGCAATTTCAGACCGTTTGAAAATCAGCAATTAATTCATTTAAAGTTGTGACTTAAAAAGGTCATATCTCCCGATTCCTTTGGAGTTAGTCTCCCAAATTTTGAGGGTAATTATCCTATATAATTAGGAACAGATTTCTTATACGGTCCACGCTCGGTCAACGGGGCCAAACGGTCTTGAGACCGTTTGCCCTGTCACGGTCTCGAGACCGTTTGCTCACCTCGCGGTCTTGAGTCCGAGAGAGCAAACTGTTAGGACCGTTTAAGGAAAAGAAAAGCGGTGGGTTTTTCTTGTAAATCACGCCTTCATCTTCTAGCTCAAGAACAGTACAGATATCCCACGGGTTTGCTTGCAAAATAGCAGGGAAAAGTAGGGAAACACTAAGAGCTATCATCAAAACGCATATAAAGATGCATATAGTAAAGCATGGGTTTAGAGTTATAAAACCCGCCTAAAGCTTGCTTCTTGAGCTCCAAGCTTTCAAGCTCCAAGCTCTAATGGCGTCCTTGAGTTCCCTCAGGTTGGCCAAGGTGAAAACTCCAAGGAAGGATGAAAAGAGACGGCTAGAAAGGTAGGGTTTCAAGAGTTAGTCATGAAGATGACCTTGAATTCGAGTTTTAACCATGGAAAATAGGCAAGAAGAGGGGTTTAAACCTACCTTGCACCCCTTGGTCGTCCTCCTTAGCTCCAAGGCAGTCCTTGGTCATCTTTCGTGAAATGAAACAGTAAGGGAACGAAGGGTGAGTTCCCTTGCAACTAAGGGAAGGAGAGCTTATATACATGGGGTAGGATTTTCAACATTAGTTCATAAGTTGTCCATAATTCCAACTAGGTCCCTCCTTCTTTACTTGATCGTTCCTTCCTCTTTATTCTAAGGACAAACCTTCTCTTAAGGTCTTAGGAAAAGAAGGTAAAGGAGAGCAAGCTAATAATGAGGTACATACATAAAGAAATATTGCACATATACCCTGATTATTCAATCACAAGGCATATCTCATAACTTGATAATTCAATTGAGGTGACTCCCTCATCATTTCTTCTCTAAATGATGGCAAGAGTCTAAAAAGATACATTAGATGACATATTTCACTATTGCATCCCTTTATTTGGGTAAATTGCATTTTACCCCAAACTAGGGTTTCAAGCACCGGGATTGCTTCCACAGCTGCACCTTGGTGCCTTAGCTTGGGAAATCCCTCAAACTTTACCAAAAAGATTCTCATGATGTCTCATCATTGGAGGAACATCTCAACATGTGCAAATTGCAAACTAATCCTTTTAACTGGGTAAATTGCACATAGGTTCCTGTATAACAAAACAATGCTACAACTTTAAATAAAAAGGAGCAAATACTAAAATATACTTTTCTGAGAAACTTAATTACATGCTCAGAGTTAATCACAAAGATTTAATTACATATTTAGGCAAAACTACCTAGGGTTAACTCATAACCCAGGTCAGGGATGTTACAGTAAAGGTTCTCAGTCCCCAGCTGATGCAGGACTAAAGCGGGAGTGGAAAGGACCAAAAGATCTTGAATTTTTGCAACAATTTGGAAGTTTCACAACTTGCATTAGTCGAAACGGTCAGCTCACATGTGAGACGGTCATTTCTCTAAGCAAGACAGTCATTTGGGATGCGAGACGGTTTTTTTGTGCTTTCCCAATTAGATATGAATGGCAAATCATTTCCTAATTCATGTAACACATTAATTTACTAGCACCCCAAGTATGTGTAATTGAAATGAGCTCAGGGAAACTCTAGAACTTTCATTCATCCCAACTGAACCATCTTACACCAATGAGATGCCCGTCTCACTCACCCAGATGGTTTTCTGGTGAGTTGAGATGAGTCAGTCAGTTCCATCATATTGAACCAGTCGGTTCAAGGGAAAAACTTAGCCAATTCGATCTTCAATTAACCTAACCCCCAAATGGCCATCTTAACTTCATGAGACACCCGTCTGGCTACCCAAACAACCGTCTCACTCAGTAAGATGGTCATTGGCAGACCTAGTCAGCCATTCAAGCAATTAGTTGTTTGAATTGAATACCTAAACACTTTAGTAATATATCCAATTGTCATTCAAGATCAAAATCCTCTTCTATATGAGTTCTAATGTGTGTCACCATATTTGTCCCATGTCACATTGGTAGTGAATGTCCATAACTAGCTTATGACATCACAAGCAAAGAGACATCACAAGCAAAGAGTGGTGCCTAGTCGCATATCAGTGATACCCAACTGAAATGTAAAGTTGGAGAACAACTTCAACCTACACTTTGTGTAAGATGTTGTAGTGATTGTATAATTCCTTTGTCACTGATATCCCGGATGAACTCGAGGCATGGTTGGTCATCCTCTCAATGTTCAATCCATGTTTATTGAACCAAGAGAAGACTGTCTGAGATAATGTGACATCAATATTATATATTGATTCACATGTGCATGCACATGCATTTGTTAATCTCGCTAATCAAGTGGCCAGGATATCATACTCCCATAGGAGGGACAACTCCCATATCTATCACTCATAGTATATCTTCACATGTCAAAGTCACCCAATCATCACTGTTATAACAACTCATGTTTCGGGATTGTGTTTGATGATGTCAAAGCATACCACAATGACATGTGACGAGTGTAGTGATTTTTGGTCTAAGAATCACAATCACCACCTTCACTATGAGAGATGAATGTGATCACAAAACCATGTGTCACTCTCAAGGTGGGTCTGTCTGATACACTATTCACTAACATGTATCTGTGTGCTTGGCTTGATATTGCCACATCATGACTAATGAGATTTAGTCATCAACCAACTCACACTCTGATCTTATGTGTTATTCTTATCTATCAACCTTCCACAATAACAATTGATCATCATATTGAGAATATGTATATGTACTCTTAACATTCGTATAATCTCATCACAAGGATAGGAACTTGACAACATACACCATTGAGTAATATAATTCTCTAGACATTCACTATGTATCCTCATTATCTCATAACTGAGTGAAATAGATGAACTGGAATCTTGCCTTTATATATGTGTTATTATTAATCAAATTTTAGGTAATAATGCCATGTCAATCATCATACAATTTCCTTTACGGACATACTTTTCTAGTAAATTTTTCATATGGTGATCTCCTTTTCAGCTACTCATTCATCCTTAACACCTAATTTTGACCCAAAAGTTGAACCTCATAGCATCCATAGAGATATAACACAACTAGAATCCATTTTAGGATTTAGGGAGAAGGGTTCCTTTCACATTAATGTCTATTCATCAAGGTCCTTATTTGTACCTCATATGATTCTCTACCATCATCTTGTAAACAAAGTAGCTTAATCCTAGGGTAGATATCTCATTTAGAGGGTTCCTATACAAGATAAGGGTCCTATAAGGAACTTAAGGGATAAGATAGGAAACCTAAGGGAGATAAAATTTAAATAGTCAGAACCAACTGCCAAGGTTCTAATACATCTACTAAGGAGTGCGACCGGGAGGGGATTCACTTTTTATCTAAATCAAATAAGAGACATCATTCATAATAAACACACATCACTTCTTCATAATGAATGAAGAACTATTATTTAATGTTTCATAAATGAATATCATGAACAAAATGTAGCAATAGAATAAAATTTAATGGCTATTTAAAATTTTGCAAGATACATCATATATCTCCCATATGGGGGTTTTAATAAAGGTAACAACTTCAACAACTAAGTAGAGTGAAGTGATGCATTAATCTTATGTTGCTTTTAACGTGATATTCTCTAGCTCTACGCATGAACATTCTCATTTAGACATATTTTTGCTTTGTATTCTATTTATTATCATGTGAATCACTCATGCATCAATCATTACTCATTTCTATCAAAATAAATGATTTTATCATCACTTGCTTGGACTTTTGTCGCTATTCCTTTTAGTTTATGTAATTTGAGTATCTATTTATCAACTTGGTGCTACTGACTAGCTAGTGGTGGTACTGATACCTCACGCCCATCATCAGAACATGGAGAGCAAAACTAGTCCTACCAAAAGGAAATTTTGTGCAACCAATAGCCTCGTTGATGCCAGCGCGATAAAAACTCGGTGCTACTGACTTAGGGTCCGGACACCATCAAGGATGAATATCATTATCTATGTGCCATCAAAAATAGATTAAATGGTATTGATTCCAACATCCAGACACTCATGAGATACAACTCAGTGATACTGATGCACCTGTCGGTGGTACCAATGTAGATTGAGAAGGTAAAAAAAGAGAACTGACTCGGTGCCACCGCAAACCAGTTGGTGTTGCAAACCTACCACAATTGGTGTTGATCTAAAATTAAGTCAAATCCAACAATTGTGAATTATGACCTAAGGAGGGTCGCTAGGAATAAAAAAACACATACATTGTGGATGCAGAGCCAGTGGAAATGGATATGAAGGAGATAGCCACCAACCAGATGTTCTAGGCCCTTATGGAGGATAGATTTGCAGCCAGAAAGTTGTTGATCATGGTGTTAATAAAAAGGGATTGCTGAGACAACTACTCCAGGAATTTTTCTATCAATTTTCTTATGCTTTTCTTCTCTTTCTCCTTTTCTTCTTGTTGTGATTTGATCACAAACATGTGGGGCAAAATCCCTTATTTCTCAATGACCTGACAGTAGACTGGTATGTTTGTGTACTTGAATTTGATGAATTTATACTATAGTTTCCTTCATTTGAACAAGAATCTATGACATCATGAATGATTTTCTTATGCTTGATCAGTAAAATTAAGGTATTAGATACCTAATTGCTTTAGTAGAGGGATTAGGAATTATAGAAGGCATATTTTCACCCAGCTAACAATGCATCTCATGAGAGGGACAACAGTTTTGAAAGACAACCTATAGGAATTTACTAATCACCTAGAGAAAGTTACTAAACCACTACAAGAGTGGGGTTTGTCTTATTTTAGATAGTGCATTAATTTTCACAAGAGAATTATGGTTTCTATGGGTATTTAGTTTAGAATAAGGGTGATTAATTATACATGAAAAGAATTCAATTGCAATTTGCATCATGGTAAACTAAAAATCCTAGGGGATCCAACAAAATCTTGTTTGTAACAAATTTAATCATGTCTTTCTTGATTCTTGTTCTTAGTTAAATAAACCTAATAAATTCATTCTTCAGCATAGCTGATTAGGTTTCAGTTACTAGTACTTTTGGTGAACAATTCCATGAGTTTGATAACTTTGGTCTCTTTGGCTTGTATTAGACAACTTGTGCACTTGAGTTTTACACACGCGTTCTACGCATGTCAAATTTTTTGGCATCATTGTTGGGGAATCAACAACACTAGCACTATGAGTGATTTATCACACACTATAGGGCATTTTTATTTACTTTATTTCTTTCAATCATTCTTGGAACAAAAACATTTCTAAATATGTTTTTGGGTGCATATTAGTATTTTGTGTTGTTAGTGGAAAATTGCATTTTCATGTCAGGTGCATGGTCCATACTAAAAATGCGGCTTGTGGAGGATCAACTAATCCTTGTGAAGATCGGAAGGACATTTGTGCAAAGCACACAAGTTTTAGGCTTCATCTGAGATGCTTATCCAAACTCCACCACAAACAAGACAGAGAGGAGATGTGGCAGAAAATGGTGAATATCACGTTGGAAGATGTACATGACTTAATTTGATGAGGAATAGACAATTTAGGAGAAAATCAAGGAACCTTCAATGAAAACTCAATTGGGACCCTTTAAATGCCAAGCGGTGAATGTGGGCAATTATAAAATTGGCCTACGGCTGGTAATAGTAATTAAATCCACAGTCATTTTGTGGACACAGGTGCAAGGATCCAATGGCACATATAAAAATCTTTATGGAGGGATGTGACATGCTGAACCTTGGCAGGGTCCCAACTATAATTATATACCTGAAGTTTTTCTCATACTCCCTTTAAAAAAGGCAAATGCATGGTTCCTTTGTTTACTGCCATAGTCAATTGAGACATGGGATGAGATGATAGGTGCCTTTTTTTAGAGGTATTTCCCATCATAAAAGACCAATGAGTAGGTAGGGCAGGTTTATAACTTAAAACAATAGGTTGAATAATCCTACTCTAAGGCATGGAAAACATTTTAGAATATGCTGAGCAAAGTCCCCCAACATTGATTTACTTATTTGTCCAGACAAAGATGTTTTATTGTGAAATGCATAAAGGGAAGAAGACTACTCTTGACCGTGTAGGAGTAGGATTTTTTTCAACAACAAGGCAACAAGAAACCATGAGAATCTAAAGAACATGGCTAGGAATCAATCTTGGGGACAAGAGCATGAAGCACCAGCAGTGGTCGGTCATGGGAATTCATGGAACTCAAAGGTTAGATGGCACAACTTACAAAGAATCTAGACCAAAAGATTGGTACCTCATCTGGGGCTGAGGTGGAGGAATGTATGTACTTGAGGTAGCTGAACATCATGGGAAATAATAAATATTCTTGGTAGAGGGATCTTAAGATCTCATGGAAGGACCATATTCATTTTTAGCAGGACCCATCATAGGTGCATTAACCTCCATAGAAGTAGGTTAGAAATCCATAATAAAATCAATAAGAAAGAGGTCCTAGCAGGATGGACAGGTTAGAGGATATTTGGCAAACTTACGAGTAGAAATGAAACATATGTAACCAAGAATGAAGCGTACATGGACCAATAAAAAAGAGATCAAAAGAAGCAAGGAGACCAAATCCATATCCTGGAAAACCATACTTCACAGATAGTGTGACGTCCCCAGATTTTCTAAAACTTAGTCTGATGTGTGACATCCAAATTACAACCTCACCTCAGTAAGAATCCCAATTTAAACATCCACACTAGGATAAGAAGAACAAAATTAGAGAAAGTCAGAAGGAAACAAATAGTAGCACATGCACATGAACACTGATAAAACCATACAACACATGTTCACCAGTCAACATATAATTACAACATGAATTGTTACGACATTTGATATTACATATTGAAAGGTAAACTCTTACATATACACGTACTGCCACTAAATAACAAGATCATAAGACAACATGCCCATCTGCACATCAGCTTTCTACACAACTCTCAACTATTCTGGTTCTTCAAAAGCATATGTCCACAACCTAAAAAAAATATTACATGTAGTACACATCAACACAATATCCAAGAATATTGTATTGAGTACACCTACATGTCTTTCATGAACCTCTCATTTCTAAGACTTAGTAATAAGATAAAACTAGTACTTGGCAGTAACATAATAAATAAAACAAATGCATAGTTGAACAAAGATATGTTTATTAAAAAAAGTGAACACATACTTTAAGCACATTTTCCATTATATCATCCATGCATTGACCGCCGAAGGTTCAATGCACTGAAGGCCTTATGATCCAATACCAAAGAGTTGGATCATTTCATAATGTCATCAGACTACCAAAGAGTTGAAGTACATTATTTTCCAGCACTTGGCTACCAAAGAGTTGAAGTGCTTAGATATAATGGAATAAATATATTATGTTTCATGTGTTCATAGCCATAAGTATGGAAAATCAAGAAAGATAATGGAACAAATATATTATTTTTCATGTGTTCATAGCCATAAGTATGGAAAATCAAGCAAGATTGCGCAAAAGAACAATCATTTCATTCAATATCATATGCCAAGTATTTGACTACACATATAATACAAGTATACTGAATAATAAGAAAAATAAGAGGTAAGGTCGTACCTTCAAAAGAGATAATCTAATCACCACATGCTCCTGATATCAACTATATCCTTGGTTAAACCCTAATTAACACAAGATCACATATCACGATCAGGTTCTCATCATCATAATTTTGTATATATGTCCATTTTAGGGTATCACCTAGATCATTGGATATTCTCCTTTTTACTTGTATTCTTGTCTTGTAATTATCTTATAAGATCATGTTCCAGATTATGGTTCATTTGTATAAACATTAGTTTCCATATCATTATTTGCATGTATTAACCCTAGATTAGATACATTAATCCAATTAGGGTTTTCTCCTCATTATTGGATCCTAAAACATGTAACATTATTTATATGCATAATTATGATATCATAATTATAAATTAGCTTCCAATTACTGATATAAGCTTAATGTGCAATTTCCAGGATTTCTTGAGCATCTTTGTAATTATTGTACATTAATTAGGGTTATTAGCCCTAATTATTCATATGGAGAAAATTACATGATTTCGTGCATCAACATAATAATCAATGACCTTAAATGGATTATAAGCATGAATATTGACTTACTAAAATATTATCATAATTTTAGGCCATCGTTTGATATTTATTATCTATAGAATAAGCATTTCACAACTTACATGATATCACTGAGATTAGTGCATCAAAATCCTAATATTATGCTTTCATGTTGTTCTACACAATGTTTTGAGAATTTTTGTATATTATTTGTATTTTTCTGATAAGCGGACTATTTTCTATGATTTATATAAGATCTAGAGTTTAACTGGTATTTTCTTACCTTTGGGAAAATCTGGCTCTATTGAAACTCACCCGCTACCTCCATTTACGGTGGGAACAACTGTGGAGGGTCCCCGAGCTCTACTGTCATCTCCTCCTAAATAGAGCTCGTTGAGCATGTATCCTTCACGGTTTCCCACAAAGCCACAAGCAGTAGATTACTGGGCTCTATTGAAACTCACCCGCTACCTCCATTTGCGGTGCGAACAACTGTGGAGGGTCCCTGAGCTCTACCGTCATCTCCTACTAAATAGAGCTCGTTGAGCATGTATCCTTCACGGCTTCCCACAAAGCCACAAGCAGTAGATTCCTGGGACCTTGGGCTTCATCTACCTTCCCTTTTCTTCCTTCAAAACCCACTCAATATTTGGTTCCCTTTCCCCCAGACCACCTGTGAGTCTGGTGGAGAGACGGTAGGAAGAGGGAACTCAAAATCCCTCGTTTCTCAACCACGATTCTTATGTTAGGGGTCTAATGGATCTTTTCAATGGCCCAAAGACATCTGCTCATTTTGATTTCCCTATCACCCCATGATGAAGAAAAGGTACTCCCTCAAATAGGAACCACCTCCAGGACACGATCACTTAACATTTCGAAGTGTTGTCGTCTCCTGTGGTCAACACAGTAATCGTAATGAAGTTGATAACATCCACACTGTCAGATGTCATCTAAGGGCCGAGAAAGAACCCTTCATTTGGTTGATCCATGGCTCTCCCACTCTATAGGGCGTGTGGCATTCCTATATCAAAACCTAGGATATAATTAACAAATACATTGGTCTAATTTACATAATGCATCAATTATTTAACCGATTTGAAACCTAAATATCTCTCTATAGGAACTTCCAAATTTTTTGTAATTTTAATCATAGCTTAATCATCTTCATAACTACATTCTAGTAAATTTTGGTGGCAAGAGTCACTTGTTAGAACAGTCAATTAAATACCTCAAAAAGGGATAAAGTTAGGGATCTTAATGAGGATGTCAACATCAATAGACATCCATATTTTGCCAAATCACTTGGAACTCTTCAAATTACTTAAAGATATGAATTCACATATGTCATTAAGCATCCAAATACTCCAAAAGTTCACTTCATCACAGATAGCAGTAGATGTGGCATCAATGAAGAAGCCTACTCAGTAGGGATTTCCACATAACACTAACATTCTGCATAATAACCAACTGGACAAGGAAGTGATTCTATGCAGTGGTAAATTGTTTGAGAAAGAGCAGGCAATGATTCCAAAGCATAATGCACAACCATATAAGACTATGATTTTGATAGACAAAGTAAGTTTTGAGCAAGCAATGCACTCCATGCCAAATGAAATTGCATAAGAGGAGGACATGGGAGAAGCTAAAACCCCAAAACATCCATAAATTCCACCTCACTAATGCAAGAATGTGGACCATGTGCACTTTCTAAATAGCTTGAAAGCCAAATAGTTTGATAAGTCAAGAAGTTTCTTGATGTCTTAGAGAAACCCCACATCAACCTACCTTTAGTGGATGTTATTGAGAAAATTCCTTCATGTGGAAAGTTCTTGAACATCATCAACACAAAGAGAAGGATAGTTGATTCAGATTTTTTGGTGTATGGGAGAACTCAGTGCATTGATCCATAGAAAACTACCACAGAAACAATAGGGCCCTAGGTGCTTCAACATACCATGCCTCTTCGGCAGTATCCAGTTTGGGGAAGTGTTGTATGATTCATGAGCAAGTAGAGATGATCCCATTTACAACATTCAAGAAGCTTGGGCTCAAGGAATAAGGGAAAAGCAATATGACTATTTAGTTGTGAGACCATTAGGCATATGTGAAGATTTCCTAGTGAAGGTAGACAAGTTCATTTTAATAGAAGATTTTGCAAACATGGAAATGAAGGATCACTATGGAAATGAATTGTTTCTAGGAAGGTCATTGCATGCCACAATTGATGTTATTTTGGATATGGGTAGAGGGAAATTGACATTGGCAATTCAAGATGATTGGTTTAAAATAAAGTTTCTCGACCAACAAGGACAAACCCATCGGCATGCATAGCGTCATATTGTTCAACATATTGATTATGGGGTGTCTCAACTCTTAGGGAAACAATTTCTGCATATGGCACACACAATGACACATGTGGACCAAGGTACCTTGGAGATGGACATAATAGAATAGACAAAGTGAATCTCATTTGCAGAAGCTATGAAATATGCAAAGGAGTTGGAGTATAATGTTCACCCAACAACAATCTGTGTTGTGGTAATCTTCTATCACAAATGCTTATCCTCAATTATTGTTAGAAGTGTGTCTTGTGAATCTAGTGGATGAATACACATGCTACCATCTTATGAATGAGTGTGACTTTTTTGTAAAGTCATTGTCATGTTTTTATATAATCCTAGGATTACCACCACCAATGGTACCATCTTTGTAGCACCCTCTTGAGCTAGAATTGAAGCTGCTTCCTCCGCATTTCAAGTACACATTCTTGATAGTAGATCACAAGCTTAAAGTGGTAATTTTTGAATCTTTGAGTCTTTAAGAGGAGGAACAATTAGATGTAGTTCTGAAGAACCACCGGTTGCATTTGGGTTGTCTATTTTTAGTATAAAATGAATTTCTCCTAGCTTATTCCAACACAAAATATGCATTAAGGAGGTATCAAAGTTGATAGCACAATGTCAAAAGTGTCTAAATCCTATCATGATCGAGGTAGTGAACAATTAGTATATCTTTTATGGACATGTATAATCTATATTATTTCATATTCTAGATGGGTTAGTCTGACTTCGATAGTTCCTAAAAAGAAGGGAGAACTATCACTACTAATTCTTCTAGTGAATTGGATTCTACTAGGTTCATGACAAGGCAGCGAGTTTGTATTAATTTTTGTCATTTTGAATGTTTCCACACTAAAACACCATTTTCCCATACCCTTTATTGACTAGATTCTTGAGAGGCTCGTAGGACACTCACACATTTTCTTTTTAGACATTTATTTAGGGTATAACCATATTTCCATAGAACCATGAGATCAAGAGTAGTCAACCTTCACTTGCTCCTGTGATACTTTCTCTTACTGTCACATGCCATTTGGTCTTTCTAATGCCCCATCAATTTAAAATTGATGTATTCTTGGCATTTTTTATGTCATAGTTTGACATTGTCTCAAGTTTTCCATGGATGATTTTTTGGTATATGGAGAGTTTTTTTATGACTGCATGTCACTTGCCTATGGAATTTGAACATAGGGCCAAGTGGGCTTTGAATAAATTAAAATTTATCTATATGTTGCAGGGGAAAAGCACAAGCTAGAGCTAAATAGATAATATGAGATTACGCTTGACACTTATAAAAAATCAAGGATATATAAGGATAGTACAAAGAATATCCATGGTCACCATATCTTACATAGGACATTATTACCAGGGTAGTGGGTTTTATAATGCAATTCTAGGTTAAAATACACTCGAGTAAGTTACATGTGGTGGTCAAAATATTCCCCATGGAGCAGTAGAGATAAGTGATGGGTCAAAGGTGTTCTAGACCAACAGAAATCACCTCAAGCACTACTTTGGGGAGAAGTGGTCCATGAGTAGGAAGAACGAAATCTCTTAGATCTTCCTCGAGTTGATTTTCCTAGTCAAGCCTATGACGTTAAACAAGGGAACTAGTGGGAGGCAGCCCACTTTTGATTTCATTATCTAGTTCTTGTTTGATAGTTCGTGTTGGTCTTTTCCTTAATTTGAGGAATTTACTTCAATTTTGATGCAAGAGAAAGGATGCCTTGAAATTTTTGTTAAGTGTGCATGAACATTCTATGTTGGTGCAAACAACACAAGTGTAGGTAGAAGTGACATATAATCCAAAGTGGGGTAGTCAATTTCACAATAAATCGGTATCACAAACATGCAAGTCGGTGACGCCAATCCCTTAGCAGTTAGAAGTGTTGGGAGACAGCCTATGTCAGTTGGACCATATGCATTGTTAGTAGAACCAACACATTTTGACCAATAGTAAAAGAGTTACATGAATTTTTACTTGGTAGCACCGAGTGGAATCTCAGTGGTACCAAAACAAATAGCTCAAGGGTGGCAAAAAAATTCTAAGATCAGTACCACCAATAACCTAATCGGTGGTACCAACACTTATTGATCCAAACTCTAAAACTCTACCAAAATATACTTGGTACTACTGGGATTTGTCTTGGTGGTACCAACAAGGATTTTGAAGGTACCGACAGAGGTAGTCGATATCACCAAATAGTAAGTCAGAGATGGCCAAAATTCATTTCTATATCCACTAACTCCTTTCATCCATTTCAAGATCCACTAAGGCTAGGTGGAGCAGGGGGGACCTCAACCACTGTGAAGACGAATAGGAGGTGATTATGCCAGAACCCCCTTTATGCTCTTTCTAGACACCTTAGTTTCACGATAGTGAACTTTAGGGCTTCTTTGGTTCAACGATTAAGAACATCATTTCATTAATGCATATGAAGTTGGTATGGCTCTGATACCAACCATCATTGTAACGCCCCTCCAAGTACATACATGATAGCGGAAGCAAACCCTATGTTGTCCATAACATGGGTCACTTGGCTTGGAGGAACATTACAAAACATGATATACAATAACAACAAAATAAATGAAACACCATGCATTAATACAAAATATAGATTCATACATAGTTTTGGCAAAAGAGAAACTACATCAAGTTCACCTATCTATTTTGATATAATTATGTATAGATATCTAATTCTCTAGATCATCATGGTAAAAGGCAATCCACTAGGTATTTTCTTCATAAAGATTCTTTGAGCCATTCCTTGCATGTCAAAGAGCTTATTCCTCCTAAGCTTGCTCCTTACCTATGACATCGCACCCCCAGCCATGCATAAAACCAATTGGTAAGTAGAATTGAACATATTATAATTTAAAGGAAACATGTAAACTAAAAATAAACTTGCAACATTAAATTTTGAAAAAAGGACAATTTCTTTTAAGTTACTTCTTTTATCTTGACTTATATAAGAATCCTCGAGTTTTGCACGGAAGTGTGTCTTCTCTTATGCACCGAAGTGCCTCTTAGATTGCACTGAAGTGCCTCTTGGATTGCACTGGAGTTCCTCTTCTCTTATGCATCGAAGTGCCTTTTAATTTTTCTTCGAGGAGCCTCTTGGTGAGGATATTATATAAGTTATCTTTTAATCATTATATTTCTCTTAAAACTCTTAACTTTCTCTTAAATTTCTCTTAAATCTTAACATTGACTTCACTCTTAGTGTGCATGAAGATGATACCATAATAAGGATAGTAAAAGCATAACATTCAATTCATCATAAATTCATTTACTTTAAGCAACTGAAATATATTACACAATCATAGCATTCATTGCATACATACATACATAAACAAATATTACTCATGTTCAATTGGCATGGACCACTTACCTTGCACTTAGAGGAGATATGATCTTCTTTCCTAGGTTCAGTAAACCCTAATCATGTCCTTAAAGATGAAAAATCCAAAATTTCCTGTTCATAACATTCAATATATCAATTTGTATTCCTATTATCACCTAAAACCCTAATTTTGATAACATATGAATTATTAATTTTGAATTTGATCCATGATCATATTTTTATCCATATAGGTTAGACTTTGACTACTAGGATCATTTAAACATATCATGATCATCAAAACTAAGGAATTACAGTTTTTACACATTTAACATATTAAAGTTGGTAACTTTAGGTACTTTTTGAATTAGAAGTAGAATTAGGTCTTGGAACGATTTTTGTTGACCTACATGCATTCTCCTGATAAATTTTCATATATAACACATCTTAATCTGATTATCCTAGTAATTACAATATTTTTGCAAGACTATCATTAATTGACTAATGAGAATAGGCGACATAAGAAAATATCAATTTCCTTATTGGGTCACGTGGGCTTGACACAGCCAATGGCTTGCGGTCACATCAGCAAGGTTGTCCCCTTGGGCGGCCCTTAATAAATTCCAAAAGTCGAAAGCACCCTTGATATCCTACATACGAGTTGAGGGAAGGCTGGTAATTTACCCCGGCGTCATCTTCTACCTTCATGATTTCCTCCTCCGTAAATAGGTAGTCAACCCGATAGTTGACTTCAAGCTTTCGGCCACCTGAGCGATAGCTAGGCGCACCAGAACCTCCGCCTCATTACACCGTACTTGTCGGTGGCATCAATTGGCCATGAGGAGTCATGGACAAGGTGAACGATGAAGGAGACCTTCGGCGTAGACAAGAGAAGCAGCAGTCAGGTGAGGAAGGGCTAGCAGAGGAATTAGGGTAGGGGTGAGGATCGTGAAGATGAGACAAGTCTCTCGCATAACCAAGGGATCTCTTAGGGGGATTTTTCCCCATTATATAGATCTAAGCCATGGAGTGTTGGCTGATGAGGGGCTGCAATTTGGGTAAAATTGATGTAGCTTACAAAAGGGGATAGAACTATGGATGATTGGGTGCAGATTCTGCTCGCAAACTTGATGGGAGCATATATAGATGTGCTCATGAATTAGAGAGAAAAAGATCAAGAAATCGGAAAAGAAACTATTGTTCCCTATTTCCCTATTCAGATTGAAGGTGGATGATGACCTGGGTATCATTGGATTCCTTATCCAACGACCCACACTATGTGTGACAAAATAAAAGGCCAGATATAGATTCCCAATCTGATTTTGATTGTGACATTTGATATAAATTTCCATAATCCTTCTCACTTTAAGAAACCTAATAAATTTATAACTCTTTCTCCTTACCTCTGATTGGTTCCAAATTTTAAGGAAAGCTTTTAATATTTAAATCTATGTGTAGGCAAGATTTGGGGCCAAAATACGAATGTTAGATACCCTTTTCTTGCCCCTTAAGAAAAATACATATTTGATTTATTTCAGGCATTAATAAACCTCCTTTTCCATCCAAACTTGGCAAGCAACGTTATTTAGGTTTCTATTTCTCTTGGGTGCATGTAAGGATGCCCATTAGTTACTCTCAACTTGCCTTTTCTAGAAATTTCCACAGAATTCCTTATTAATCATTTAACTTTGAAGTAATGCATTAATACATTTGATAATTTGGGAAATACTTTTCTTTTGTGATCCATGGAGTCAAATATTTGAGATAATAACTTATTGTCTACTCGAAAGTTATTTCATCTTCCCTTTTTGTCCTTTGGAGGAGAGAGAAAAGGAAAGCCAACATTTATATCTTTGAGTTAATTACAAATAATTCTCATACAAAAGAAAATTGTAATTTGAGTCCTATTTCTCTTCTCACTTCATTATCTCTTAAGAAATTTTGTTTCATGGTCTTTTTTCATTTAGAACCTGAACTATTTCTATTTAAGAAAAACCACATTCTAAGGTTTAAATTATTCTTGAAATTTTGGGATGTTACAATTCTAACCACCTTAAATAAATTTCATCCTCGAAATTTTCCTTAGGCTACTATCCACCTTAGGGTTTTGCTTACCTCTTCATTTAATGATAGTTAACATTTCAAAGTTCATTTATGTTCACAATTTTTCATAAAAGAATTATGTAGCATGAGGCATCTAATTTTATTATCATTACTGGGGCATGAATTAACTATTACTTTACTCCTCATCTTCTCAACTTATACTTTAGGGTTTAAGAAACCAACTCATAACTATACCTAGGACATGACTTTCTAACATTAAGTATAGATGACAATCTATTTTAGGTCTTTTGTATTGCCCATATTTTACCATCACTAGGCATGTGTTGATCATGCACATACCCAACAATGTGAAATCCTATTATGATACCCTTGACCAACCTAATAGAACGCATGTCCCATATCACTTGTACTAATAAGAAAGGAAGGGATGCATAATATGACTTATGAAATGACATTTCCTCTACAACCCTCAATCAGTTGGCCATCTCCATTGGGAAAGAGAGGAGATGACATTATTTAAAATTAGGTTTATACCTAAGATATAAAATATATATACACCTATCCCTAATACATATATTTCAACTATAGGGTGAAAACTCTTGTTATCTTAGGGTTTGTTATTCTTCCATGGAGTCCTTTCCTATACCTTAATCTCATATCTTCATTCTAGGGTGACTATGTGAATCATGCTTTCCTAGTGGCCATTTACCAAATTGCTCTGATACCATATTGTAACGCCCCACCAAGTACATACATGATAGTGAAAGCAAACCCTATGTTGTCCATAACATGGGTCACTTGGCTTGGAGGAACATTACAAAACATGATATATAATACAAACAAAATAAATGAAACACCATGTGTTAATTCAAAATATAGATTCATACATAGTTTTGGTAAAAGAGAAACTACATCAAGTCCATCTATCTATTTTGATAACATAATGTATAGATATATAATTCTCTGAATCGTCTTGGGAAAAGGCACCGCACTAGGTATTTTCCTCTTGAAGATTCCTTGAGCTATTCCTTACATGTCAAACAGCTTCTTCCTCCTTAGCTTGCTCCTTAACTGTGGGCATCACACCCCCATCCATGCATAAAACTATTGGTAAGTTGAATTGAACATATTATAATTTAAAGGAAAAAGGTAAACTGAATATAAACTTTGAACATGAAATTTTGAAAAAAGGACAATTTCTTTTAAGTTACTTCTTTTATCTTGACTTGTATAAGAATCCTTAGGTTTTGCACTAAAGTGCCTCCTCTTATGCCCTGAAGTGCCTCTTGGATTGCACTGAAGTGCCTCTTGGGTTGCACTGGAGTGCCTCTTCTTGTATGCAATAAAGTGCCTCTTAGTTTTTCTTCGAGGAGCCTCTTGGTGAGGATCTTATATAAGTTATCTTTTAATCATTATCTTTCTCTTAAAACTCTTAAATTTCTCTTAAATCTTAACATTGACTTTACTCTTAGTGTGCATGAATATGATACCATAACAGGGATAGTAAAAGCGTAACATTCAATTCATCGTTAATTCATTGACTTTAAGTAATTGAAATAGATTACACAATCATAGCATTCATTGCATACATGCATACATAAAAGCAAACATTACTTATGTTCAATTGGCACAAACCACTTACCTTGCACTTGGAGGAGATTTGAACTTTCTTCCTAGATTTAGTAAACCCTAATCATGCCCTTGGGGTTGAAAAACCCTAAACTTCCTGTTCATAACATTAAATATATGATTTTGCATTGCAATTATCACCTAAAACCCTAACTTTGATAACATATGAATTATTAATCTTGTATTTGATCCAAGATGATATTTTTATCCATATAGGTTAGACTTTGACTATTAGTATCATTTAAAGATATCATGATCATTAAAACTAAGGAATTAGGTTTTTATACATTTAACATATTAAAGTTGGTAACTTTAGGTAATATTTGAATTAGAAGTATAATATGGTCTTGGAACTATTTTTATATAACTCCTTGTATTCTCCTGATCAATTTTCATATATAACTTGTCTTAATCTAACTATCCTAGTAATTACTATAATTTTTGCAAGATTATCATTAATTGACCAATGAGAACATGCCACATCACAAAAGATCAATTACCTTATTGGGCCACGTGGGCTCAGAACAGCCAATGGCTTGGAGCTACATCAGTAAGGCTATACTCACGGGTGGCCCTTGATAAAGCCCAAAACACAAAAGCGCCCTTGATATCCCGTGTATGAGTTGAGGGCAGGCTAGTAATTTACTTCGACACCATCTTCTACCTTCGCGGCTTCCTCCTTTGTGCATAGGCAATCAACTTGATAGTTGACTATGATTTTCCAGCCACCTGAGTGATAGTTGGGTGCACCAAAACCTATGTCTCATTGTGCCAGACATGAGGCGGTCTGGACAGGGTGAACGGCGAAGGAGACCTCCGACGTAGACAAGAGAAGCAGCATCCGAGTAAGGAAGGGCTAGCAAAGGAATTGGGGTAGGGGAGAGGATCGCGAAGATGAGACGAGTCTCTCTCATAACTAAGGGATGTCACAGGGGGACTCTACCCCATTGTATTGATCTGGGACATGGAGGGTTTCCTGACGAGGGGTTGTAATTTGGGTAAAATCATTGTATCTTATGAAAGGGGGTATAACAATGGATGGTTGGGTGTGGAATCTACTCATGAACCTGATGGGAGCATATATAAATGTGCTCATGAATTAGAGAGATAAAAAGATCAAGAAATTAGAAAAGTAACTATTGTTCCCTATTTCCCTATTCAGACTGGAGGTGGATGACGACTTGTGTGTCGTTGGATTCCTGATCCAACGACCCACACTGCACATGACAAAATAAAAATCCAGACATAGCTTCCCAGTCTGATTTTGATTGTGACATTTGATATAAATTTCCATAATCCTTCTCACTTTAGGAAACCTAATAAATTCATAACTCTTTCTCCTTACCTCTAATTGGTTCCAAATTTTCAAGGAAAGCATTTAATATTTAAATCTATGTGTGGGCAAGATTTGGGGCCAAAATACAAAAGCTAGATACCCTTTTCTTACCCCTTAATAAAAATACATATTTGGTTTATTTAAGGCACTAATTAACCTCCTTTTCCATCCAAACTTGGCAAGAAACCTTATTTAGGTGTCTATTTCTCTTGGGTGCAAGTTAGGATGCCCATTGGTTACTCTAAACTTGCCTTTTCTAGAAATTTCCACACCATTTCTTATTAATCGTTTAACTTTAAAGTAATGCATTAATACATTAGATAATTTGGGAAATACTTCCCTTTTGTGATATAATGAGTCAAATATTTGAGATAATAATTTACTGTCTACTTTAAAGTTATTTCATCTTCCCTTTTTGTCCTTTGGAGGAGAGAGAAAAGGAAAGCCAACATTTATATCTTTGAGCTAATTACACGTAATTCCCCTACGAAAGAAAATTATATTTTTAGTCCTATTTCTCTTCTCACTTCATTATCTCTTAATAAAATTTCATTTCATGGTCTTTTTGCATTTAGACCCACAACTATTTCTATTTAAGAAAAAGCACATTCTATGTTTTAAATTATTCTTGAAATTTTGGGATGATACTATCACCAAACCATTCTTACCCTAAACCCAATCTCACTGTCCCAATGGGCAGTGTTAAAGGGAATAGAGCATCTGACCCTGACTGGCCTGAAAATCACACAAAGATAATATGCAAAAAGAAAATAACATTATTCTTTATTGAAATGAACCATAATGTTTATTACATAGTGCCTGTGGGCAACATGGAAAGAAAATGTAGATAAGAAAATTATCCTACAACTACATCCCTTTTAAAAGTTAGCTCCCAAGAAGAGTCCAGATTTGATGTAGCAGTCTTTATTTCAATAATGAGATAGATGGAAAATGCATAGTCTTTAATTCTTTATGTTACCTAAATCAAGAAAATCATGTCACAATCAATGCAATTGCATCGTACGCTATTAAAAACAAGTAAAAGAATTTTTATCAACATAATATACTTGGAAGGACTTATTTTCAAAATGTACAAGAAGCAACTTTCCAAGACCAATATATGTTCGACAAGATTTTATTATGAATGTCCCATTATTCTGATATCAAGAAGCATTCTTATATTTTATGTGGCTCTATCTCCCCCAACAAGATGGGGTAGGCCACCGGGATCCTTCTCTCCATATGAGGTAGGAGGTCCATCAACATGTACAAGTTCCACCCTCCGAATGAGGAGGTCGCTTGTATTCAATATCAACATTATCAACATTATCGTAATCATAATTCAGGCAGTCATAATCGGCAATATCATTTATGTTTTCAAGTTTGTCTCAAAATATAATATAAGAAATTGGAAGATTAATCAGTAGGGAACAATAGCTCAAACAAGTATGTAGACAACTATACAAATCAACAGATACATAAAAGGAATCATCAATACTATCAGTCTATTCAAGGAGGAGGTACAATAGCGTAACTTCTTGGTGGATATTCAGAGTATGGGTTCCAAGAAATAGTAGATCAACCCCTTGAGTCATATCCTAGATCAACAAGATTGGATCAAGGGTCAAGATCATAATGTTTAGAAGATCGTGTTGCAATATTCAATATTAGGGTTACATTTTCCTATTTCAACCTTAGGGTTAGGTCATCCACTTATAATCAACAATATTTCAAGATGTCCAACATTATTCAAGTGTCAAGAATGTTTCAAGTATGCACCCACTTAGGTATTTGAGGAACATATGTTAACCTTAATTATTATCATAATTATTCAAGTCATTGTCAAGTCTTTAGGTCATCATGATGAATTAGCATCATTGGTATTCAAGATTAGATCATGTTTCGATTGGTATAATGATTAAAGTCAGATATCAAGTTTGGGGTCAATATATCAAAATATCTCACAAGATTTAGAGCATTCATAATGTCAAGATGTCATCATCAAATCAACCATTATTTCTTGGGACATGATTCATATTCAAGAATGGATAAGCCAATAAGGTGAGATCTAGACACTTAATTAGATAAGTATGATTTTTGTGTTTCAAGATGATCATTAGAGTCAAGTATTAGGGTTTCCCAAATATAATACACAAAATAGAGTCATTGGCTAAATTATATGATCAAGAGATCAAAATCTAGGTAGTTCAGTGATATCCTTAAACAATTAGACTTCATAAGTATTTTTAATCAATTCCTTGGGTTTTTCTAATTAAAATGGACTATTGGTTCATAATTTTGGAGCTATGAATGAAGAGTTATCATTTATGTAAGATTTGTTCATTTTTTGGGATTTTCCAGCGGAGAGGTGAAAATTTACCAAAAAAAAGAGAGAGCGCGAAAAAACTCCAGCCATCAGATTCTTGGCCATCCTAGATTGAGGCCGAGAACTTGCTTCTAAGAAAGCACAACCTCCCAGGCATGTGTTTGGGAGAGGAGAATAGGAGGAGGGGCACATGGAATTCTGCAACTGTCGATCATGGGTGGCGCCTGAAGGTCAACTTTGATCTAATGATCATGGTTCATCGTCCTAGCTGAAGCAGCAGTTCTCACAGGTGGTGGCATCACAGTTGTTCTAGGGTGGTGTAAGAGAGGAAAATTTGAGGGGACCAAGAGGGAGATAGAGGAGATGTCTCCATGGTTCATGGGAGCATGTTGAAGTTGATGGTGGGGTTTTTGTAGTCAAAATAGGCTAGGTTTAGGGTTTGTGAAAGGGTGCCCATGGAGGCGGCCGAGAGGTGTGAGTGACACATCATTTTCTCTCAATATAGGTCAAAATAAAGATAATTAAGGGCTATGTGAATTCACATATGTGAGGTGAACATTTTTGTTCGCTTGGATTTTCAAAATGGGGTCGAATTGAGTCAAAAGTGGGATCGGCCATTGTAGTCTCCTCTATGTTGATTGTAGGAGGTAGGGGATGACCATGTGACTGCTGGATTAGTCTTTCAATCTGAGGGAGCCTGATCTGATGGTGAGGGTTCACTCCCTTAGCGGCCCGTGGATTTCTGACCTCGTAAAGGTCAAAAAAGGCAAATAAAAGGGCGTTTAAGCATATAACATCAAATATTCGTAGAAATTAGTAGGAATGTCCATTTGGGGTGAAATTTGGAACATAACTTCAAAAAAAATGTGATTTTTTTTGAAAAAGTTTTAGTAACAGAAGATGAAGTTTGATGGACAATTTTATTTCTTTTTGTAAAGTGATAATCTAACCTAATTTTTAATGTCATAATGTGTATACAAATCACATTGGTCATCATATTTAGAATTTCACTATCAACAATGATTATGTAGCCAAGAAAAATAAATTGGGGTCATGAGTGGACATAATGAGGGTAAAATTGGAATTCAACAAATCTATGGGTAAAACTCGCTTTATTACATCCTGCCCTCAATAAAAAGGAATTTTGTCCCCAAAATTCATACTTCCTCGAAAAGGTCAGGAAATCTTTCCTCCATGTCTAACTTCAATTACCAAGTAGCATCATCACTATCACGATGCTTCCACAACACTTTAACCATATCAATCTTCTTATTCCTAAGCTCATTGGGGTGAGAATCAAGTATCTTGATTGGAATTTCTAGTTATACAAGGGTGTCCTTTAATTTGAATGGTTCATGATTGAGGACATGGCTAGGGTCATTGACATACAGCTTCAGGGTCGACACATGAAAGATATTGCGCATCATGCTATATTGTGGAGGTAAAGCCAACCTGTATGAACATTCCCCAATAAGGTCCAAAATTTCAAATGGACCCACATATCTAGGGCTAAGTTTCTGTTGTTCTTCACAATGGCTCGAATTGGTGGAATCATTAGGAAAACATGATCACCTAATAGAAACTGAGTATCAAACATGTGTGCATCTGCATAAGACTTCTATTGGTCTTGTGCCTTTTTTAGCATTTTCTTGATTAGGTTGACACTATCAGAATAGAGTTGTAACTCCTTGGACTTTAAAATCCATCTTTTTCCTGCTTCATCCCAATAAAGCAGAGATCTACATGACCTTCCATATAAGGCTTCATATAGAGGCATGCTTATACTATAGTAGTAGCTATTGTTGTAGGCAAACTTCCACAAGAGGGAGGTAGTGGTCCCATGAACCACCCCAATCAAGGACACATGATCTCAGCAAGTCATCTAGAACTTGAATTGTTCTCTTAGATTGTTCGTTAGTTTGTGGATGATATGCAGTACTGAAGTTCAGTTGAGCTCCTAGTTCTTCCTTTACTTGTTGCTACAAGTGAGAAGTGAATTTTGCATTGCAATCTAGCACAATAGATATAGGAATTCCATGTATCCTAACTATCTCCCAAATGTAAAGCTCTGCTAACTCTGGGACTTTGTTTGTTGTCTTGATCGAAATAAAATGGGTTGATTTAGTCAAACGGTTGACTACAACCCATATGGCATCACTCCCTTTCCTGGTCCTGGGTAGACCCACCAAAAAATCAATGGTGATGTTTTCCTATTTCCACTTGAGGATATGTAGGGGTTGTAGAAGACCTCTGGAACATTGATGTCAGCCTTGATCTGTTGGTAGGTCAAACACCTAGAGATGAAAGTGGTGATGTCGGTCTTCATATTCCTCCACCAGAAATGTCTCTGCAATCCTTGTACATTTTAGTCGATCTAGGATGCACTGCATATTTTAACCCATGAGCTTCTCGTAACACCCTATCTGTCATACATGAATCCTTTAGAACCCAAATGCGTTGTTTGTACTAGATTCCACCATCCATATCGACTGTCAGATCTGTCTGGGGTTTCTCTAGCAGCTTAGTCATCTCCTCAAGAATCTAGCTATTCTTCTGGGCTATCAAAATCTGAGACTGGCGGCCTAGTTTTACATGGATATTGACCAATATGAGAACATTTCCCATATGCCTCGGGGCCCATGGTGACATGACTTCCATGTTTCTCCACTCGGTAGTGAAAATGGTAGTACATTTCACCTTCTTCCAGCTGAGTGCATCGACCACTACAATTGCCTTACCAAGTAGGTAGGCAATGGTGAAGTCATAGTCTTTGAGATTCTCCATCCGTCGTCTCTATCTGAGATTGAGATCCTTCTATGTCAGCATGTACTTCAGACTCTTGTGGTAGGTGAAGATGTCGAAGGTGGTAGCATACAAATAGTGACACCATATCTTCAAAGTATATATGATGATGGTAACCTCAAGGTCATGGTTCGGGTAGTTGACCTCATCTGGCTTCAATTGTTAAGAGGAATAAGTGAATACCTTTTTTTTATTGCATGAGGACACAACCCAGACCAAACCTCGATGCATCAGTGAACATGACAAACCCATCATTTCCTAAGATAAGGGTCAAGACTGGTGTAGTTCTTAGCTTTGTCTTCAGCTCTTGAAAACTAGACTCACATTCGTGCGACCAGATAAACTGATCTCCTTTTGTTATAACACCAGTTTTCCAAATACGTAATGAAATTGTGAATCTCCTTTTTAAAGATAAATGAAATCCATGGTTGATGTGATGAGTTGATTTGAATGGATTTTGTGTTTGATAGCTTGTATGTTTTCTAATTGGGCCTTTTTGGCCATTGAGCCCAATTGAAGGAGAAAAAGAAAAGGGTTAAAAGAATACATAAAGAAATAAATGAAATAAGAACAAAAGGATAAGGAATGATTTCCCAAAAATAGGATTTCGAGTTAATGGATTTCTTAGGGTTCAAGGAACTCAGAATTGGAAAATAATAATAAAAGAAATAGAAAGGACATGGAAAATATGAGTAATAGAAGGATAACTTGCAAACCAAGAAAAGGGATCGTACTTTTAAGATAATAACTCCAAATTTTTTAGGATGGAAGAAAAAAATATAATTGAGTTTCTCTCAAAATTTGAAGTAAAAATGAGTTACCATTTGGGAGTTATGAATTTTCCAAGATATCATTGAATTAGGAATGTAATTCGAATTAATTGGAAATTTATTTCCTTTTTTCTCAAGCACGTGTGATGAGGACCCTTGGATTTAGATCCAATGGGTGCCACTCATCATCTTAGTCCAGCACGGACTGGGATTCTACCAGTGACTGGCGAATTCTATCTGTTGGATATCTCGTAATCCATCAAGTTTGCAAGCTGTCTGACGTTTCCTTTGGATTCGGGAAGGAAAACCGAAGGGATTCATCCCTGGTTTGTCGAGGTTTCGTCTCTGATTGGGAAAGTTCCCAATCCAGCAAGGGGCTTGCTCGACCCTATATATGGGGGGGGTTAAATGGGAGGGTTAGCATCCCCTATTCCTACACCAGACGTTGTGGGAGGACGAGACGAACGAATTCGTGCCTTCAATTAGTTCATCTACCCCGACCTACACCCCCGTTCCAGCAGTAAACCTCGCCGAAGGTCCGGCGACTGGGGAGGAGTCGCGGTGCGTGCTGGGCTCCCAATTGAAGCTTAAGTTGAGTTTGACACAGGGAGACGACGCTCCCTGGATTTGTGGCGCAAGCTTTGGTGGTCGAGAACTCAGAGTCAACCTCAAGGTTGACCCTCGCAGAGTAGCTAGGACGGAGGAAGGAGACGATCGGACCGCCGTTGGAACAGGGACCACGATGGTCTCCCTCAAGATCTAGCGGTCCAGGGTGGGATCAAATCTAGTTAGGCGTGTAAAACTGGGATCGTCGGATCCAAGACGCGGACCACTGGTCCACAGATCGAGCGACTGAGAATTTTTCGGTAAATCCCTCTCTAATCAAATAAATCAGAAAAAGGATTGTTCTTGCAAAAATGATAGAAATAACTAGGAATCTCGTATGACAAAACTTTTTATATGAAAATTGTGTAGAAAAATATGAGGAATCTAATAAAAATTATTTGAGAACCTAGTTCTGCTCTGTTTTGTAAAAGTACCCTAATTTGCTAATAAAGTGTATTAAAAATTGACGAGAAACCCTAATTGAATGTTAAGAGTGTAATTTGGTAAATCAATAGGTCAAATTGATAAGTTTAACCATGTTAATGATAAAAGTGGTTTGACTATCTGTTTGAATGCAAAAGGGCTTAATTTAGAGTTGTAATACCTAAAAAAAGGTTAATTTACATGGAAACCCTAATTTGGGATAAAAGGAGATAAACATCATATTTTTGTGGAATAAGATAATCAGATGTTTAATAAAGGAGTTTCAATGAGAAATTAGGGGTTTTATGTAGTTTTGATAAATTAAGGATGATAATAAGGGAAGAAGAAGTAAAAACCTCAATTTCCAAAAGAACCCTAAAATAGGAATTGAAATCCTAAGTAATGTGATGAAAATTGGATAAGTATTAATAAAAGGAAAATTGTACTTTTATTTCAGGATTTCTCTTTCTCATTGCTTGCTTGGGTTTCTCTGCATAGTTGATTCTATCTTGAAATCTGCAAACAAAGGTATGTGGTTAATTATGAATAACCGCTTTAGTTTTCCGATGGATTCCCGGATGTTTAATCGCATTGAATGCAACTAAACTGTTTGGATGTTCATATTGCAAACTATAATGTGGCTATGACTATCACAAAGGATATATGCCTACAATTTCAGATCATGGTTCTCTTTGTGGCATTATAGCTAACCTAGTACATGGCTGCCTATGGGTAGGTCCATCAGGTTAGAGAAAGACCTAGTACATGGCTACCTATTTGGGTAGGTCCATCAGGTCTATGGATGACCTAGTACATGGCTACCTATTGGGTAGGTCCATCAGGTCTATGGATGACTTAGTACATGGCTACCATTGAGGTAGGACCATCAAGTCACATTGAGTTAGATATTGGGCTATCTTCGGGTAGTGCCATGCGACTCTATTACCTAAAAGAGAGGTGATATCCATGTCCACTGCAGGGACAACCCAGAGTTCGAGAATATGTATGGATTGAGTTGTATGGATTAAAATGTAATCTTGATTGTTAAATGATTAATTGAATGATTATATTGTTAACATAGTTGAACATTATTTGTGTCCTCCACATACCAGCTTCGGCTGACCGTCGTTTTGTTTGTCAGCGATTTAGGTACAAATCTCAAAAGTACAAACGGTAAAGCGACACATCGTGAATTCAAGAATTAAAGAACAAGGAGGAAATTAGTTAGAATAGTCCAGATGTGGTTAGAAGTTTATTTTATTCCAAACTTTTCAAAGGTATGCAAAAAAAATATTACCATTTTTCAGTATAGTCTGTTAGAATTTAATAATTGTTTTTGGTTATATGTCGAACCTTTGATCTGGAATTTATGGGTGCGGCTTCAACCTCTTGGTCTCCCTTAATTGGGGTTACCGAAAGGTGGGGTCGTAACATTTGGTATCAAAGCATAGGTTCCTCATGTAACCATTAATAATTATTAAATTTTACAAACTCCATAGAACCCAAGGGAGTTATTAGAGGATTATCCGAAAGACGGAGGGGTCTAGAAAAGGATCACGACCAGGGGCTGGAAATATTTTCCTCCGCACCTCTAGTCAAAATATGAGGACTCCCGGATCCATGTGACTGCCTGGCCAAAGTCTTAGGGTATGATTCGAAATAAGATACCTTTAGGACTCTCTCATCTTATTCGTCACTTCTCATCACATATTCTATTAAGGCTTTAAGAGTAGGATTCTCTCTCTCTCCTCCACACTCATGTGGTATGGGAAAGTAAGATAAGGGTTTAAGGATCCTCCATCAAATTAATAAAAGATATGTAATGAGATATCATTGAACATAAGTATAACTACTTTAAATGATAAACTAAAGGTTTGTTTGTCATGCTTATGTAGATGGCACGAACAAAGACTGTTGCTATTCCTGAGGGCTCTGGGAATCCAGCTAGGAGTGTTTGGCCTCCCCGCAAAGGAAAGGAGTCTTCTGAAAAGAGAAATAGGAACCGTGATGGTGGATCCTCTAAGAAGAGGAAGAGGCCCAAAGAAGTCACTCATGAGGTCCCTAACCCTAACCTGGTACCATTTAGTAACCTAAACCAAGAAGAAGACCAAGGATATGAGGAGCAACATGTGTATGAGGAAGAAGCCAAGATGGAAGAGGACCAAGTTGATGAACCAGAACTGACCATGATGATCCACACCCTTGATACCTTGTAGATAGAGAAACAGAGGAAGTTGACAGAAGCTATTAATGCTTTGGCCCTTCGAGACATAGCTAGAGATGAGAATGGTGAGCCATACCTTGTTCGTCCACGTGTGGGAGCCACCATCCTAGACTTTGTCAAGCTGAACATAGAAAAGTTCTGGGGAGAAGATAAGACTGAGTTGGTTGATAAAGCAGAAGCCTGGTTACTTGCAATAGAGAATGGTTTCCGCATGCTTGAAGTAAAGCCAAGCAAGAAGGTCCTCCTTGCTGCTCACCTTCTGGAAGGAGCAGCTAAGATATGGTGGGAGACTCACATCACAGGCCGAGATCTGACTGAGGAACCAATGGCATGGACTGATTTCAAGACCATCTTCACTTCCAGATTCGTCCCTATTGCAGCTAAGAAGGAAAAGGAAAGGGAATTCACTAACATGACTCAAGGAAATTCTTCTGTGGCAGACTTTGGGCGCAAGTTTCGAATCCTGGAACGTTTTAGGTACAAGATGGATGAGGAGAGGAGTGTGGATCACTTCATAGAGCATCTTCACCCTACCATCAAGCCTCATGTGATGGCAAGCAAACCTAAAACCTTCACAGAAGCTTACAACACTGCCTTAGACATGGAGAGGACTATGATGCCTGCTCAGCTTCCACCCAAGGGGTATTTGGGTTTCACTGAGGGAACCCGAGGACAGAAGAATCATCATAAGAAGGGTCCAGGACGTCATCAAGCCAAGGGAAGACATGAAGGAAAAGGAAAACCCCATCCAGAAAACAACTGACCGAGGTGCCGCTCTTGTGGGAAATGGCATCCTGGTGAGTGTCGCCACAAGAAGAAGGTCTGCTTTCGTTGTCAGCAAGAGGGGCATATCCTGGCTGATTGTCCCCTACCAGCACCAAAAGGACCAGGTCCAGTGGCAACCCCACCAGTAGTAGCCCCACCTGTAGTTGTGGCCCCACCTGCTGGAGAAAGAAAACAAGCTCGAGTGTTTGCTATTGACAATGAAGAAGCTCAAGCTAATGCTAATCGGTTGATTGAGGGTAATAACCCTTAGAGTTTTTTTTTTAAGTTAATCATGTAATGGTATAATGTATGATGAAAAATGATGTAGGCATGCTTGAAGTCATGGGACATAATGTAAAAGCATTATTTGACTCTGGATCTACTAATACTTTCATTTCAAGGAATCTTGCAACTATGCTTTGTTTGGATATCAAGGATTTAGGATATGTCTTAGATGTTACAACCCCGAGTGGTCGAATCTTTACCTCTCTTTTGAAAACTCCAGTGATACCTGTGAAATATTGAGATCATGAGTTTCCTACAGACTTTATCCTTCTTGACATGAATGATTTTGATGTGATCATTGGAATGGATTGGCTTTATACCTATAGGGCCCATATTGACTGTAGGGAAAAGAAAGTGATCATTAAGAAACCAGGTCACCCACCTTTTGTCATTAGAGGTAGGAAAGATGCCACCACCATCCTGTATGTGTCATCCTTGAAGGGAGAAAGGATGATGAGTAAAGGTTGTCAAGATTTCCTAGCAGTTGTTACCGAGCTCGAACCCAAGGTGCAACCCTTAGAGGAAATAGAGGTAGTCAAGAGCTATGTAGATGTTTTCCCAGATGATCTACCTGGGATCCCTCCCGAGAGATAGGTGGATTTTTCCATAGAGCTAACTCTAGGAACAAGCCCTATTTCACGTGCACCTTATAGAATGGCCCCCGCAGAGTTGCTCGAGTTGAAGAAACAATTGCAGGAATTGCTAGACAAGGGTTTTATCCGGCCTAGCACATCACCATAGGGAGCTCTAGTCCTTTTTGTAAGGAAAAAGGATGGCTCGCTCCATATGTGTATATACTATCGGATGATCGACCAAGCTACCTTTAAGAACAAATACCCATTACCCCAAATAGATGACCTGTTCGACCAGTTGAAGTCTGCTCGAGTCTTTTCCAAAATTGACTTAAGATCGGGTTACCATCAGTTGAGAGTCAAGAGTGAGGACATTCCAAAAATAGCTTTCCGAACACGATATGGTCACTATGAGTTTGTGGTTATGCCTTTTGGGTTGTCCAATGCACCTAGTGTGTTCATGAACCTTATGAATAGTGTGTTCCAACCCTTCCTTGACTCGTTTGTCATAGTGTTCATAGATGACATATTATTTTATTCCTATGACTTAGAACAACACCGAGACCACCTAAGTAAAGTCCTTGATATCCTGAGAAAGAAAAAGTTCTATGGGAATTCTCAAAATGTGAGTTTTGGATAGACTGAGTCATGTTCCTTGGACATATCATCTCAGTAGGAACAATCACAGTGGATCCAACCAAGGTGTCAGCAGTTCGAGACTGGCCTACACCAAATAACCCTTCTGAGATCTGAAGCTTCTTGGGGTTAGCAGGATACTATCGGTGTTTCATTGTAGATTTCTCAAAGAGTGCCTTGCCTTTTACCATGTTGACTCGGAAGGATGTGAAATTTGTGTGGTCCGATGTTTGTGAGGTTTGTTTTCAGGAACTGAAAGAAAAGTTGACCACTGCACCAGTTTTGACTCTACCATCAAGAAATGAGGGTTTCATGATCTTCACCAATGCATCCAAAATGGGTCTTGGTTGTGTGTTGGAGCAGAATCGGCATGTGGTTGCATATTCTTCCCGACAACTCAAGCCCAACGAGGTGAATTACCCGACGCATGACTTAGAGTTGGCTGCTATCATTCATGCCTTGAAGATTTGGCGGCATTACCTGTATGGTGCTACTTTTGAGATCTTCACTGACCATAAGAGCCTAAAGTACCTTCTGACCCAGAAATACTTAAACCTACGACAACGAAGATGGATGGAATACATGAAGGATTACGACTTCACCATTGCCTATCATCCGGAGAAGGCAAATGTTGTAGCAGATGCTTTAAGTCGGAAACAGCTCAGGTGTGCAGCTGTTCTGTCTAGTTAGTGGAAGAGCTGGTGAAATGGTCTCCTCAACCGTTAGATGATCGTGTTCGATTGGCCAACATCCAGATACAGTCTGAATTGTTGAGTGAAATTGTGGCAACATAGTTGGCCAGTGGGGAACTTAACAAGATGAAAGGCTTGATGAAGAAGCCTCAAACCCACCTTTCTATGGGAGTAAATGGAGGGATCAGATTCGAGAATCATATATGGATTCCTGAAGACTCACCACTGAAAGAATGCATCTTACGAGAGGCTCATGGATCTAAGTACATAGTACACCCAGGGACTACCAAGATGTTTAAGGACATGCAAAGGTTTTTCTGGTGGCCAGGAATGAAGAGAGACATTGTAGCGTATGTGGCCAGTTGTCTTACGTGCCAAATGGTGAAGGCTGAACATCAACGACCTGGTGCACTTTTACAGTCTATAGAGATTCTAGAGTGGAAATGGGATCAGATCACTATGGATTTTTTGGTGGGTTTACCCCGGACCAAGAAAGGTAATGATGCGATATGGGTTGTGGTGGACCGCCTTACCAAGTCAGCACACTTCCTTTCACTGAAAACCACTGCCAAGGTGTCAGATTTAGCTGAGTTGTACATCCAAGAGATAGTGTGTTTAAATGGCGTACCCAGTTCCATCATCTCAGATAGAGATCCGAAGTTTACTTCCAAAATGTGGAAGCAGGTTCAAGAGGATCTTGGTACAAGGTTAAAGTTCAGTACCACTTATCACCCCCAGACAGATGGACAGTCAGAAAGGACAATCCAGACTTTAGAGGATCTATTGAGAGCGTGTGTACTCGATTGGGGTGGATCATGGGAGCAATACTCACCTTTAGCAGATTTTGCTTACAACAACAGTTACCAATCCAGTATCGGGATGCCTCCATATGAAGCTCTATACGGGAGACCGTGTCGGTCACCACTTCACTGGGATGATGTTGGTGAGAGGACTTGTTGAGGTCAGATGAACTCCAAGTGTATGCTGATAAATTCTCTTTGATCAGGAAAAGGCTAAAGAGAGTCCAGGATCGACAAAAGTCATATGCTGATGCGAAGAGGACTGATGTGCATTTCACTGTGGGAGAGCATATTTTTCTAAAAATCCGACCGCTCCGAGCTATAGCTAAGAACAGAGGAAAGTTGAGTCACCGATATGTGAGTCTGTTTGAAGTATTAGAACGAATTGGTGAGGAAGCTTATCGTTTGGCATTACCCCCTCAATATAGTATGATGCATTATGTGTTTCACGTGTCCAATCTGAAGTGATATGTGCAAGATCTGAGCCATGTGTTGAGCATTGAACCTATTGAGCTTCAAGGAAAGCTGTCTTATCCTGAGTTACCTTTGCGTATTATAGATACTAAGGTAAAAGAGCTCAGAAATAATAATATAGATACGGTAAAGGTTCTTTGGAAACACCATGGAGAGGATGAGGCCACATGGGAGCTGAAGACAGACATGGAAAAAGAATATCCTGATTTGTTTGTTTGATTGTTGAATTTTGAGGGCAAAATTCCTATAAGGAGGGGAGGATGTTATAACCCCAGTTTTCCAAATACGTAATGAAATTGTGAATCTCCTTTTTAAAGATAAATGAAATCTATGGTTGATGTGATGAGTTGATTTGAATGGATTTTGTGTTTGATAGCTTGTATGTTTTCTAATTGGGCCTTTTTGGCCATTGAGCCCAATTGAAGGAGAAAAAGAAAAGGATTAAAAGAATACATAAAGAAATAAATGAAATAAGAACAAAAGGATAAGGAATGATTTCCCAAAAATAGGATTTCGAGTTAATGGATTCCTTAGGGTTCAAGGAACTCAGAATTGGAAAATAATAATAAAAGAAATAGAAAGGACATGGAAAATATGAGTAATAGAAGGATAACTTGCAAACCAAGAAAAGGGATCTTACTTTTAAGATAATAACTCCAAGTTTTGTAGGATGGAAGATAAAAATATAATTGAGTTTCCCTCAAAATTTGAAGTAAAAAGGAGTTACCGTTTGGGAGTTATGAACTTTCCAAGATATCATTGAATTAGGAATGTAATTCGAATTAATTGGAAATTTATTTCCTTTTTGCTCAAGCACGTGTGATGAGGATCCTTGGATTTAGATCCAATGGGTGCCACTCATCATCTTAGTCCATCACGGACTGGGATTCTAACAGTGACAGGTGAATTCTATCTGTTGGATATCTCATAATCCATCAAGTTTGCAAGCTGTCTGACGTTTCCTTTGGATTCAGGAAGGAAAACCAAAGGGATTCATCCCTGGTTTGTCGAGGTTTCGTCTCCGATTGGGAAAGTTCCCAATCCATCTGGGGGCATGCTCGACCCTATATATAGGGGGGGGGGGGGTAAACGGGAGGGTTAGCATCCCCGATTCCTACACCAGACACTGTGGGAGGACGAGACAAATGAATTCGTGCCTTCAATTAGTTCATCTACCCTGACCTACACCCCCGTTCCAGCAGTTTACCTCGACGGAGGTCCGACGACTGGGGAGGAGTCGTGGCGCGTGCTGGGCTCCCAATTTAAGCTTCAGTTGAGTTCAACGCAGGGAGACGACGCTCCCTGGCTTCGTGGCGCAAGCTTTGGTGGTCGAGAACTCAGAGTCAACCTCAAGGTTGACCCTCGCAGAGTAGTTGGGACGGAGGAAGGAGACGATCAGATCGTCGTTGGATCAGGGATCGCGGTGGTCTCCGTCGAGATCAAGCGGTCCAGGGTGGGAGCAGCTCTGGTTAGGCATGCACAACCAGGATCATCGGATCCAAGACGCGGACCACCAGTCCACAGATCGAGCGACCGAGGATTTTCCGGTAAATCCCTCTCTAATCAAATAAATCAGAAAAAGGATTGTTCTTGCAAAAATGATAGAAATAACTAGGAATCTCGTATGACAAAACTTTTTATATGAAAATTGTGTAGAAAAATATTAGGAATCTAATAAAAATGATTTGAGAACCTAGTTCTCCTCTATTTTTCAAAAGTACCCTAATTTGCTAATAAAGTGTATTAAAATTTGATGAGAAACCCTAATTGAATGTTAAGAGTGTAATTTGATAAATCAATAGGTCAAATTGATAAGTTTAACCCTGTTAATGATAAAAGTGGTTTGACTATATGTTTGAATGCAAAAGGGCTTAATTTAGAGTTGTAATACCTAAAAGAAGGTTAATTTACATGGAAACCCTAATTTGGGATAAAAGGAGATAAAAATCATATTTTTGTGGAATAAGATAATTAGGAGTTTTAACGAGAAATTAGGGGTTTTATGTAGTTTTGATAAATTAAGGATGATAATAAGGGAAGAAGAAGTAAAAACCCTAATTTCCAAAGGAACCCTAAAATAGGAATTGAAATCCTAAGTAATGTGATGAAAATTAGATAAGTATTAATAAAAGGAAAATTGTACTTTTATTTCAGGATTTCTCTTTCTCATTGCTTGCTTGGGTTTCTCTGCATAGTTGATTCTATCTTGAAATCTGCAACCAAAGGTATGTGGTTAATTATGAATAACCGCTTCAGTTTTCCGATGGATTCCCGGATGTTTAATCGCATTGAATGCAACTAAACTGTTTGGATGTTCATATTGCAAACTATAATGTGTCTATGACTATCACAAAGGATATATGCCTACAAACTCAGATCCTGGTTCTCTCTATGGAATTATAGCTAACCTAGTACATGGCTGCCTATGGGTAGGTCCATCAGGTTAGAGAAAGACTTAGTACATGGCTACCTATTGGGTAGGTCCATCAGGTCTATGGATGACCTAGTACATGGCTACCTATTGGGTAGGTCCATCAGGTCTATGGATGACTTAGTACATGGATACCATTGAGGTAGGACCATCAAGTCACATTGAGTTAGATATTGGGCTATCTTCGGGTAGTGCCATGTGACTCTATTACCTAAAAGAGAGGTGATATCCATGTCCACCGCAGGGACAGCCCAGAGTTCGAGAATATGTATGGATTGAGTTGTATGGCTTAAAATGTAATCTTGATTGTTAAATGATTAATTGAATGATTATATTGTTAACATAGTTGAGCATTATCCACGTCCTCCACATACCAGCTTCGGCTGACCGTCATTTTGTTTGTCGGCGATTTAGGTACAAATCTCAAAAGTACAAACAATAAAGCGACACATTGTGAATTCAAGAATTAAAGAACAAGGAGGAAATTAGTTATAATAGTCCAGCTGTGGTTAGAAGTTTAGTTTATTCCAAACTTTTCAAAGGTATGCAAAAATTTTAGTACCGTTTTTTAGTATAGTCTGTTAGAATTTAATAATTGTTTTTGGTTATATGTCGAACCTTTGAATTGGAATTTATGGGTGCGGCTTCAACCTCTTGGTCTCCCTTAATTGGGGGTTACCAAAAGGTAGGGTCGTAATGCCTTTCCTGGTTATCTTTATGAGGGGCAAGCTAGTCTTGTTGAAGTTCTGAATGAAGCGTCGATAATAACCAGCAAGACCCAGAAAACTTCAGATCTCAAAAACATTTTTGGGGACTTGCCTCTCAAGATTAGCTAAGATTTTAGCGGAGTCAAAAAAAAATTTCCCACTGAAAATTTTGTGACCCAAGAACATGACTTCAAAAATCCAAAATTCACATTTTGGCAATTTTCCATAGAACTTATGGGATTAGAGGATATCGAGTACTTTGCAAAGATGAGTACGATGCGACTCTGTGTCATTTGAATATATCAAAATCAATCAATGAAGACAACTACAAACTCATCAAGGAAAGTTTGGTAGGCATTATTCATCAAATTCCTAAACACGACAGAGAAATTAGTCAACCCACATGGCATGACTAGAAATTCATAATGCATGTACTTAGTTTGAAAGATGGTTTTAGGGATGTATTCGTCCTTAACCTTGTATTGGGGGTAACTAGAACGAATTTCAATTATATATATAAGACATGAGTAGAATGAAGTTGATCGGAAATTTCACCAATTATGTGCAGCGGATACTTAGTCTTTATAGGAGCTTGATTGATCATATGGTACTCAATACACATATGAAGGGATACATCCTTTTTGTTAAAAAAAAGAGCAGGCTCTCCCCAAGGGTATGTACTAGGGTGGATGAAACCCTTATCTAATAATTCTTACAACTTCTTTTTCAATTCAAAAGCAGCCATTCGATAGAGTGCCTAAGAAATAGGTGTGGTACCAGGTGCCAAGTCAATTGAGAATTCAATGTCACAATTAGGTGGTAGCCTCGGGAGCTCCTTAGGAAAAACACTCAGGTACTCACACACTATATAAATGTTTTCTAGGGCACTCATATCAAGATATCAAATTGTGAGCTTTGATCAGATAAATTATAATATTTCAATTTTTATCTTTCCTTCCACGAATTACCAGAATGGGGAGGTTGGGTTTAGAAATAATGACTTTCTTGGCATGAAAATCGATCATAGCATGATTTTAATGGAGCCAATCCATCCTCAAAATGAGGTCAAAGTCTTCCATTTTTAAGATTATGAAGTCTGGCTCAAGATTATGACAAACATGAGATAGAGGAACTTTTTTGACAATATAGTAGGAGACTTTCATTTTCCCACTTGGGGTAGTTACATCAAGTATGTATCCTACGTCCCTTCTTTCAAGATTGACCATAGAGGCCAGACTCTGAGACATGCACCCAGAGTCAAATAGAGTAACAAAAGGATGATCATAGATTTGCATCATACCTAGGTATACATATATTTGGTGTAAGGGATTTGTGCAAGATAATCATGATACAACATTTTAGAAATAATTTTTAAATTATTTAGTACTTTCCATGAGTTTTTTTCCATTAGAATTTGCCTCATTTGCACTCACTAAAAATACACAAGCCTATCGATGTGCATGCTGCGTGGCCCATGATGGAGGAGGGTGAGGGCAGTTGTCTTTGAAGTGTTCGTCCTGTTTGTAGAAGTGGCAAACTAGGGATGAGTACTTGCACTGGCCAGAATGGAGGTTACCTCAGTTGTGGCAATGATGAACATTGGGATTCCATCCTTGACCTCTATTTTGGCCAATATTTTGGTTTTGTGCAGGGCCACGATTGTAGTTCTAGTTTTGGCCTTGATTATTGTTCGGAGCAGGAAGATTTCTATGATTCTTCTGTCGGTTTTTTCTCTTATTGCCACCATTATGGGGTTTCCCTTTCTACTTGGGCTTTGTGGGTAGAGCTTCAGTAAGCCCTAGGTAGGCAAGGGTAGGTAGTGGTTTCCCATGTCCCATTGCCATGGTTCTCTCCATGGACAAGGCATGGTCATAGGCTTCTTGGAAGGAGGTAGGTTTGTATGAGGACACAAAATATTTTAGGGTAAGGAAGAGCTCGTCAATTAATGGTCAAGTTTCTGCTTTTTTTTTAGGTTGGTGACATGTCTCTTCAGGAGAAGGAACTTTCGGTTTTACTCAGCCACTATGTTGGTACCTTGGGTAAGGGTGAGGAATTGTTTTTGTTTCTCTTTTCACTCAGAGATGGGCTAGAAATGGTTGGTGAAAATGGGTTTCAAGTCTTCCCATATTACTTGTTGTGACCGGACATGATTGTTTCACCACACCTTGGCCCCCCCTTCGACTGGTAGGTAGCAAAACCAACTTTGTCTTATTCAGGGCACCTCAAAAGCCTAAATGTGTTATCCATAGACACTAACCAAGCATCATCCTTATCCAGGACATCATATTTATCCTCCTCATAGAAGGATTTGGGATGAGTTTTTGAAAATCTTGGATGGTGATGGGTTTTGGGTGATGGTGGGGCACTAAGGATGTTGTCTGGACTACAAGATTATGAAGTGCATCCATAAAGGCTTTCTATTTCATTTCCCACTCCCACATATTATCCCGTTGGCTGAACCAACATCCTCATCATTGTTCATGTGAGGCTTATTTCCCTTAACGTTGACACCAGAGGTTCCTTCACCATCCCGATTGTTCCTGGTTTTTGGGGCCATATGCAAGGTTTCGATTGATATAAGTTTTCTTATTTATAATTTTCAAATCAAGGATATGACATATCATGGCAATATTACAACAAGTTTTCTCAAATTATTTTTAAATTTTAGTTCTTTCCTATCCTTAGACTACCCTAAAATAGGAAGAGTATATAGATCAAGTCATGACACCTTAATGAGAATGAGAAGATGAGAAGTCATCCTACTTTCTTTTAATAGGTGGCTTGGGTAGACCTTAAAGAAGATATGAGATGCTAGTAGACTCTCTAGGGTTATATGAAGTCCTACCATCCATTTTTGGATCCACTAAGGCTAGGTGGAGCAGAGGGAACCTCAACCACCATGAAGATGGATAAGAGGTGATTATGCCAGAATCCCCTTTATGTTCTTTCTAGACACCTCAGTTTCACCATAGTGAAATTTAGGGCTTCCTTGGTTCAATGATTAAGACCATCATTTCATTAATGAATATGAAGTGTGTTATGGTTCTGATACCAACTATCACAGAACCATTCTTACCCTAATCCAAATCTCACTGTCGCAATGGGCAGCATTAAAGGGATTTGAGTGCCCATCCCTGAGTGGCCCAAAAATCACACACAGATTATATGCATTAAGGAAATAACATTCTTTTTTATTGAGATGATCCATAATGTTTATTACATAGGGCTTGTGGGCAACATGGAAAGAAAATGTAGATAAGAAAACTAGCCAACAACTACATCCCTTTTAAAAGTTAGCTCCCATGAAGAGTCTAGATTTTATGTAGCAATCTTTATTTCAGTAATGAGATAGACAGTAGATGCAGAGTCTTTAATTCTTTGCATTACCTAAAATCAAGAAAATCATGACACATTCAATGAAATTGCATGGTACACTATTAACAACAAGTAAAATAGTTTATGTCAACATAGTATACTTCGCAGAGCTTATATTGAAAATGTACAACAAGCAATTTTCAAAAACCAATATTTGTTTGGCAAGATTTTATTATGAAATTCCCATTATGTTGATATCAATAAGCATGCTTATATTTTATGTGAATCCATCACCCCAACAAGATTTGCGAGGTCACCATGCTCCTTCTCTCTATATGAGGAAGGAGGTAGATCGACATGTACAAGTTCCACCCTCCAAATGAGGAGGTCACTTGTATTCAATATCAATATTATCAACATTGTCATCATCATAATTTGGCCAGTCATAATGGGCAATATCATTTATGTTTTAAATTTTATCTAAAAATATAATATAGGAAAATTGGAAGACTAATCAGTAGGGAATAGTAGCTCAAACAAGTATGTAGCCAAGTATACAAATCAAGAGATACATAAAAAGGTATCATCAATACTATTAGTATGTTCAAGGAGGAGGTATAACAACGTACCTTCTTGGTGCATATTCAGAGTATGGGTTCCAAGAAATATAAGATCAACCCCTTGAGTCAGTTCCTAGATCAACAAGATTGGATCAAGGGTCAAGATCATGATGTTTATAAGATCATGTTTCAATATTTGATATTAGGGTTACATTTTCTTATTTCAACCTTAGTGTTAGGTCATCCACTTATAGTCAACAATATTTCAAGATGTCCAACATTATTCAAGTGTCAATAATGTTTCAAGTATGAATGAACAACTTAGGTATTTTAGGAACATCTGTAAACCCTGATTATTATCATTATTATTCAAGTCATTGTCAAGTCTTTAGGACATCATGATGAATTAGCATCATTGGTATTCAACTTTAGATCAAGTTATGATTGATATAATGAGTAAAGTCAGAGATCAAGTTTAAGGTCGATAGATCAAAATATTTTACGAGATTTAAAAAATTCATAATGTCAAGATTTCATCATCAAATTAAACATTATTTCATGGTACATGATTCAAATTAGACAATGGATAAGACAACAAGGTGAGATCTAGACTCTTAATTTGTCAAGTCTGATTTCTGTGTTTCAAGATGATTATTAGATTCAAGAATTAGTGTTCTCCAAAAATTAAACACAAAATAGAGTCATTAGCTAAATTTTATGAGCAAGAGATCAAAATCTAGGGATATTAGTGAGATCCATAAAGAATTAGACTTCACAAGTATTTTAAATCAATTCCTTTAGTTTTTGTTAATCAAAATTGACTATTGTTTCATAACTATTGGAGGTAGAAATTAAGAGTTATCATTTTTGCAAGATTTGTTCATTTAATGGAATTTTCAAGTAGAGAGGTGAAAATTTACCAAAAAAAGAGAGAGTGGGTAAAAACTCCAGCCATCAGATTATTGGTCAGTCTTGACCGATCCTAAGATCTTGCAGCTGAGTAAGAAAAGCCTCCCAGACATCTGTAAGGGAGAGGAGGAGAGGAGGAGGGGCGTGCAGAGTCTCACAAGCACCGATACTGGGTGGCGGTCAAAGGTCGACCGTGATCTAACGACCACAGTTCGTCATCCTAGCTGAAGCAACAATTCTCATAGGTAGTGGCATCATGATGGTGTTAGGGAAATACAGAAAAGAGGCAAAAGTGGAGGGGACTGAGAGGGAGGGAGCGGAGATGTCGCCAGGGTTCGTGGGAGCACGCCAAAGTTGATGGTGGGGTTTTTATAGTTGAAATAGGCTAGGTTTAGGGTTTGTGAAAGGGTTCCCATGGCAGTGGATGATAGGTGTGAGTGGTGGCTTGTTTACTCTCAAAATAAAGATAATTAAGTGCTAGGTGAATTCAAATCTGCAATGTGAATAATTTTTCACAATTAGATATTCAAAACGGGGTCGAATTCAGTCAAAAGCGGGCTCGACCATCACAGTCTCCTCTTCGTTGATTTCAAGAGGTAGGGGACAAACCTGTGACCACTCAATTAGGTCTCTGATCCATAGGTTCCTGATCTAAGGGTTAGGGTTCACTCTCTAAGCAAACCGTAGATTCCTGACCTGGTAAAGGTCAAATTAAAAGACAAATAAAAGGTGTTTTTAGCATATAACTTCAAAATTCGTAGAAATTTGTAGGAATATCCATTTGGGGTGAAATTTGAACCATAGCTTAATAATAATGTGAAGAAGATTTAGAAAAAGTTTGAGGACCAGAAGATGAAGTTTGATGGACAATTTTAGTTCTTGGGGTAAAGTTATAATTTAACGTAATTTGTAATGTCATAATGTCTATACAAATCACATTGCTCATCATATTTCGAATTTGAGTATCAACACTGATTAGGTAGCCAAGAAAATTAAGCTGGGGTCATGAGTGGAAATAATGAGGGTAAAATTGGAATTGGACAAAAGAAAGAGTAAAACTCACTTTATTACAGTTCATCACTTATGTGGTTAGGGTTCAAGAACTGATGGCTTCCCATGCAATCAAATGATGGTAGGCCTAGAGAGCCAACAACTGATGGTCTAGAAGACTACCATAACTAGTGGAGTTGTATCTTACATGGTCATGGAAACTCTTAGCCATTGACACATGAAGAGATGCTAAGACACCTCAAGCTTCTTCTCTCCCTTATCCCCAAGTTTAATATACCTATCCTTAATCTCAAAAACAAAACCTTTGGTCCCTCATCTTTTCCCTCCTCTCCATGACTTCATCTTCCCATGCTTGATGATGGAGGACGTGTCAAATGTAGAAGAAGATAGCCAATCTTCTTCTTGGTGCTTCTAGGGTGCAGATCTACCCTCATCTAGGGTTTGTTAAGCTCTCTTTTGGTGATCTTAACCTAAACTAGTAAGTTTCTCCCTCCCTTTTTTGTTTACTTTGCAGTTCTTCTTCCTCCTACCTTCTTCGTAGATGTAACCATGGTTTTCCATGGTAAAGCTTGCTCTAAATCTCAAATAACCTACCTTTCTTGCTCCTTGTACCTAGGGTTTGCTTCTTTTGTGAAGAAAAATTCTAGTTGGCCGAGTTTAGAGCTTATGCTAGGGTTTTATACCCTCCTTTCTCAAGTTTGCCTACATTTTGGGATTTGATCTTCTTCCTAAAGGTGAGTTTTATATCCCTATTCTTGTTTGTTGCTTACTACAAGCTTGCTTACTTAAGTTCTTGCTCTAAAACAGTGATCTAAGCTTCGAGAAGCTATGTTTGTTTAGGGTTTCAATTTTGATGTTATTCCCTAAGTATTCTCTAGGTCTAGATAAATGTGAAACCATGTGAATGATCTTAATAAGGTAGAGGAAGACTTAGATCAGGTTATATGTCAAAGAGGTGCTTACCACCTATCAAATGATGCCCTATACTTAGAGTTTTTAGGCTGATTTCCAATTTATGCATGAACTAATGGATGATCTTACATTAGAACCTATAACTTTGTCTTCTTGATAGTTGATGGTGATGACCAATAATGACAAAAGATGGTGTCAACCAATGGTCACACCTTAGGTCCGTTTTAGACTCCTTTGGAAGCTTAATACTTGATGGTTTAGAGCCTCTTATATGGTGGGTTGTAATTAGGGTTTAAAGGTTGTTTTACTCCTCAATGCTTAACACTTGATGAACTAGTTCCTTGATTGTTTTGTTTGGATTGTCGAAACAACCAATGTTGATTCCTTTCATGTTGTTTGGAAACTCTCCCTTGAAAACAAACCATGGGTGTGCTATTCCCTAAAAACCGATGGCTAGAGTTACATGGTTGGATGATCACCATCTAAGGTTTTTTAAGTTGATTTCCTTCTTTCCTTGGATACCAATGGCTTGCTTTTCTTGTTGTTTAGCTTGGCCTTAGTGTGCCAAATGATGGACACCCTCTTATTTCTATTTTGGACTCTTTTGGATACACAACACTCAATTGTTTTAGTATCCTAATTATGTTTTCAAACGATGGCCTTATGTTCTATAACAAATAATGGTTTTTCTTACACCATTACTTTGATTTACCACCTAGTGATAACTACCAATGGTGCATAAGCTTAACAACCGATGGTGGTAATAGATATACAACCAATGGTGAGGTTGAATCTAATGTGTTAATTCCTTTAAGCCCTATTTCGGTGGTTTCTTAGTTCAATGATTCAAAAGTCAAGCTTACACATTAATCGATGGTTTAGAACAAAGAGCACAATTCAATGGTTAGGAGTTGGTGCTTCAACATTCCCATGGTTTTGGGTGAAGCCTATAGTGTAATGTTATGGATCTAATGATGATAATTCATCAGTCCAATGCCATAAACTTGTAGTCTTACCTTTTCTCTCGTATGAATATTAATGATAATCACCCTAATGAGTCAATGGGTAACCCTAATAAAGTATAGCTTGATACATCTAACGCTAAGGTAACCAAGTGATGGTGATTGATCATGAAACCCCCTTGAATGATTAACATAATAATGAAGTGCTCTATCATTTATTGTTGAAACCCTAGTTCGCTATAGATTTACGTTTACCCCTTGACTTATGCATGGATTCATAACGAATGAAGGTATGGAATGTGATGGTGATACTTTATCTTATGCATCCATTATTATATAAGGATGACAAGAGTTAAGGTTTGTGTACGAGTGTTGAACCATAGCTTTAATGTAACCTATCTTTCAAAACCTAACCCTAATGCAAATAAAAGATGTGATTAGTCATGCTAACCTTCCCAAAGTGATTAATATAATGATGGAATATCCTTCCTAATGATTGATTGTAACTCTAATGTGTTAACTAGTGGTCATCATAACTTTATGATTTATGCTTTCTTATACTAAACTTGTACACTATAAGTATGATGATGGCTAATCATACCTAGCTTCCTGATATGTTGCTTTAATAAAGGGATGATCTTAAATGTTGAGATATCCCTACTATGTTATCATGTGAACGTCTTTTAGTTCTTTAATGCAATATCATGTTGAGCATGTATATCAAATGTATGGTGGTGACTGTTAAGCCTTGTTATAGGCTTGAAAGGATTATGATGATATTACAGGGAATGATATGATGGTCTTAATGACCTTTGGGCATGGTTGAGCCCTGGATGAGGTATAATCCTCTTCATGATGTAATAATAGTTGATACCCTAGAATAATGTGATAAGGATGTATAGATTGTGATAGAGTGATGACAAGTGTAGTCTCATGAATGGCAAGTGAATAGTACCTTGTGATGTCGAGATGAGGAATTATGTCTTACACATTTTATATCTTCTAAAATTGTTTTATAGCAATATTTGACAGAGATGAATCAGGGTTTGTATGTCCACTTATTTGATGCAGCCTTAATTCACCCAATTGGAAATAACTAATCAACTGAAATCCTAATGATGTAGTGCCATGTGTTGTAGAACCATCTTTAGTGTCAGAATTTTGTTGGATGGTGAAATGAGTATACCTAAGGGAAATTGAAACTACATATTGTTGAGCATGTAGAGGTGCAAAGTTGATTGTGTGTCCTTGTCATAAATAATTGTAGGTTATGGAGGGTGGTTGTAGTCATGCCTCAAATATTTGTTATATGTGATGTGACTGAGTGCATTGTGCATGTACACAGGTGGTAGGGTTTTGCTTTGCATACCCTGGTGAGTAGTGTTGTGACATGTACCAAGGGTAGACTAGGTATTAGTAGCTCGACTATATGTCATTGTAGTGGCAACATTCACTGATATGTCATTGCCATTTTACTTGTACTAATCGAGGGGAAGAGATCTTAGGATGTTGGCTCTCCAAGATCTTGTACAGAATTGAATAGCACTTTGCAGTGGTCAGTTGGACTTTGGGTGGTACGACTCAAACTCCCCAGGGATTAATAAAAGTTGTAATACATCCATATAGCATATCTGTTTAGGGTTATACACAATGCTTCACATTGAATGATAACCCTTGTTTGTTCTATTTACATAGAGATGATATTTAATGCATTAAAAAGGTAGTAGATATTCTTCTGTTGTGCATAGACTCATGTGATAGATGTGTACATACAATAGCCATGTTTAATTTGATAGATATACTACTAGTGTTGGCTATGATTATGAAATTAGTTATTACATGTTGTTAGCTATGCTTATATTGCTAGCTATGCCTCTGTAGTTAGATATTCCTATATTGTTAATCGTGCTTATGCAGATAGTTGCAATTATGTTGTTATCTCTACTTATGATGTATATCTTCTTAACCTATTCGAAAGGCTAATGTTGTTAGCTATGTTTATGATGCTAGACTTATTCATGATGTTAGACATGATATGCTACTAAACTTGCTTATGATGTTAGTTATGAATATGCAAGTAAACTATTTATATTGTTAACCACGTAAAGGATAAACTCTGGCTAATGATGATAATTGGTATCTACTCCTCTATGTATCTTGATAATCATCACTACTACTAAGCCTATCTATTATACTTGTATAATCTACTTGAATTGTTTAATTGTTTAACCTACTATAATCAATAAGTGATGCTGAGAGTTATATCTCTCGATGGGACATGGGTTTCACCAATGGGTTACCACATCTTCTTAGGTGATCGAAAGCAATGGCAACATACCTGTGACAGCAAGGAGAAGGTGTGATGATGGACCGCAGAAAAGGTTGTATATATGTTTAGTGTGTCCTAGAGTTGTCCATGTATTCTCAGTTCCCGACAGGGGAAAATTTGTATACAATGTTTTACAAATTGGGTTTTTGTTAGTCTTTTGGTGCTTGTTTATGTGGCATATATGGATAATGTTTTTTGGTTTCCCTGGCCAGGTATTCAATTATAGAAGAAAAGGTAAGTATGGAACTCTTAGATTTTTATCTTTCTTTTTACTCTGATCAAGTAGTCATTTTGAAACAATCTAAAGAACAAAACAAATCAGAAATTATGGTGTTAATACCCCAATCTTACTCTAAAGAAGATGAGAATTACATCATAACTTATCAAAACTTGAATGTTTGAGAACTAAAGAGAAATATACTACACTATGAAACCTGAATTTAAATACAAATAAGCTAAAGATGAGTTCTTGGAGCTATAATTCAAGGAGATAATGAAGTAAAAGATAGATACTTATGTGATAATGAAATGAGTCAAGGTATGAAATCCATGTGAAAAGAAGAGGAATCATGAGATAAGTGTGGTATGAGAATATAAGAAACACAATGATAAATGAATAAAGTGGAACCTGATTTAATCTCAGACCAACCTATGCATGTGAGAAAGTATTAAAGTAAAATATTCATAACAGGTGAAAGAAATTAAGGGATATGATCCCTATTTAATGGAGAAAATGTGAAATACGATGATCTACCTCTTGACAAATGGCTGAAAAACATGATAAACCAAATGGACATGTACAATAATGATGGATGGTTAATAAAAAAAGATCAATGAGGTATGTTAATCTTGATCATTCCTATTATGATGGCAAGGAACAAAAGCTAAAAAAGGTTAGATGACGCATAAAAAGTTTTTACCTACATAATGAAGATAGAATCGGGAACCCCTTGCTAGCAACCCTTGTACAGTGTTGTTGTGTCATGGGAAGAGTGAGTCCCTTTGTGTTCTTTCTTTTTGGAGCACAGGTTTTAAGGGGATCTTAAGCCGCTTGGTATGTGTAGATTCGTAGTAACCGTAAAGGTAGAAACCTTGATATGACACGTGGATGCTTTGGAATATGATTCCAAAATCATGATGCTTGTGATGAATGTATGCTTTTTTAGCCTTCCAAGAGTTAGGAAGACTCCTCCTATATGATCTTGATGTTAAAGAAGTAGATGAGTTCAAGATGTAAGTTCCTATTGGCACATGTAGTGGATACCAAGTTGATGAATCCTTATATCCAGGGTGTACTTATAGTATCTGAGTTTGAAGGTATGTATTAGATGAGATTTGTAGTGTTCCTCTCCCTTATAGAGTGATAGTTTTTATGTTGACATCCTCCAAGTGTTGTTGGAAAGGAGATTGATTCTTTGATGTTGTATATGGGATACTAAGAGTTGAGAAAGATCATTACCAAGGATAGATGGTTGGTTGACCAGTCAATAGCTGCTATAGTGTTTCTTCATATAGACTTGAGGTTGGGATAGTAGTGGATAATAATTAGTGTGGATGACATGAGTTGCATAGCCATGGTGCGTTTAGGGTTATGTAGTTTAGACTAACCATTACATCAACAATGTTTATGAACTTGAGGAATAGAGTGTTCATATAGTGTCCTTATTACTTGTGGCACATTTTGAATAAGTAACATCTTAATGTAGTTTAGAGGTGGTCAATAACATGATCAACATTTTCATAAAAACATTAGGATTGTTGAAGTAGTAATAGCTATGTGTCAAGTTGAATAAGAATGAGTTGGGGGTTGACTAGAGTCTCCTCTTGGATTATGATATGTCTACTAAGTATGTTGTGTAAATCCTAGTAAGGTGAAGACAATGATGTTGTTTCACCCCTAACAAGGTTGACTAGGAATGATGTTTCTCCTTGTATGGAATGATAGGTGTCAGTGTCAGCATTTTGTTTAGATGTTGAAGAATTAGTTGACAAGTGTTCCAGTGTTAGTGTATCTAGAACAAAGGTATGTATACATGGCCTTTTATTATGCTTCAACGAATGGTATGGGACACGTCATGACTGATAAAAATCCAACAAGTATGATATTTTAGTGATGTGTTAATATAATAGATAGAACAGTTCACGATGACAGATAGAATTCCAAGTTGAAAGTCATTAATTGTACATATGGCACAACAAGTTTCTATGTTCCATATTGAGAATGTCTTCTTATGTGGGGGTTTCTATGTTAAACCAAGATGAGACATGCAGGAGTTGAGGGAGAAGAACATATTTCCTATGAGGGTAATGTGAAATACCATTATATTGAAGTAACCATGTGGAGGTTATAGGATGAGGTGTATGAGAAGTACTCTTCTTTTCTTGCCTTGGATTTCAGGGGCGATATCCCTGTTAGGGGTTTATGGATGTGAGACCCTTAACCTTTATTAAATAGTTGAACATACTAAATTATCATAATTAAGTGCTTAAAAACTTAATTAAACTCCTTGAGGTGGTCTGATATCATGTGACAAGCTTAAGTTTCAATTTTGGTCCAATTTGGACATTGTTTGAGCAAGTTATGTAATTATATGCATATTTTAGAATTTATTGTAATTTACCCAAATATGAGGTTTACTTGAAATTTATCACATTCATTATGATTCTTATATGTTTTCTTATCATATTTTATCTTTTTGGGCCATGGGGTACTTAGTTGTACCTTGGCTTGGTGGTGTTTCTCTTCAATGGTGACTTAAGGTTTTAACCCTTCATGGATGAACTACCTTTAGGAGCCATCAAACAATGGTCACCCTATTTGGTTGACATCCCATGGTCACCAACAGGTGATGACAACCAATGGTCATCCTAAAAGTCCTTAGGTTGATGGTTTTCTAGTTTTCATTCACTTGAAGGAGGTGGTCCAATCGATGGTTCATCACTTAAGTGGTTAGGGTTCAAGAACCAATGGTTTCCCATGCATAACAAATGATGGTTGGCCTAGAGAGCCAACACATTATGGTCTAGAAGACTCCCACAACTGGTGGATCTACTTCTTGCATGTCCATGGAAGCTCTTAGCCATGGAAACATGGAGAGCTGTCATGGCACCTCAAGCTTCTTCTCTTCCTTATCCTTAAGCTTTATATACCTATCCTTAAGTTCACAAATGAAACCTTTGGTCCCATATTTTTCCCACCTCTCCAGTACTTCTTCTTCCCCTTCTTTATGATATAGGAGGTTCCCGAGGTAGAAGAAGATAACCGATCTTCTTGTTGAAGCTTCTACGGTTTAGATCTATCCTCATCTCAGGTTTGTTAAGCTCTCTTTCGGTGATCTTGACCTAAACTAGTAAATTTTTCCTTCCCTTCTTCATTTATTTTTATGATGGAGTGGAATTTTGGAATCCTAAATGTCCAATGACATAAGTGAAGTCATGCATGTTGAGTTGTTTGAGAGTCCTAAGTGTTTTGCCAAAGTTTTGAGGGCAAATGATAAGTATATCGTGATTAGAATCTTTAAGCTTATGCCTTTTGAAGTATTGAAGTGGATTATCTAACAATTGAGTTTTGACACCAAATTTGTGTACAAGGTATCTTGAGTTGTGAGGAATCTATGGTTAAAATTTGGTGAAAATTCAATATTCCTAGAAGGAGTTATTTAGGTTTGAAATTTGTGAAATAATGTGCCTTTTTGGTGTTCGATGGACCAAAGTTTGATATCCCTACCCTAGGTTGGCTGTGTCACGCACCCCTTTTAAGTGGTGGACTATGTGGCCTCTTGCGTGCCCTAGATCTCTAATCTTGTGGTTGTAGGTAGTCACAAGGGGGTAGCCATGGATTGTTGTGCAAGACTGCTGACAACCCTTGGATCCTCTGATCGAACGACGGATAGCTCTCCTTCTACCTTGCAGTTACAAGCTTGACTATAAAGGCAACCGTCTACATCACCCTACTCACTATTTGTGGGGTGAGAGGGAGGTCTAGCCCAACAGTTGGATCTGTACTAGATTAAGTTTTCTTTTGACCCCTTATTTGCGGTTTCTTGTGGAGAAGTGAGGGAGTAACATCTTCCCATCATCCTTGCATCTCCACCCAGCTGTACAGGAGAGACATGAGGGGAAAAGGATGGATAAGTAGCATTTGATGGTGAGTATAGGGCATGCCTAGAGCTTCTCCGACCCCATTGGAATCCTAGCAACAAGCTTCTTGGCCAGTTGCAGGTCTCCCCATGATAGACGATGAAGGTTTCACGCAAGGAGGAGATGGACTTCGTACACTAGTGTGTCGGGCTCCTCGCTATAAATGAAGAACAGAGATGAACTCTTGTAGGTGTGGTGAATATTTCTGGAGCTTCGGATTGGAGCGAAGACAAGCGAAGGTATTTTTCATCTTTCCTCCTCCATGCTGGAGGCTATCATCGGCGAGCTCCACCTAGATGGCGGCTTGTCAGGAAAGGGGCTATAAACCCTAGCCGCCTCCAGTCTACCACCAATCACGAAGGGTGAAAAGGCACTAAAAGGGTCTGAGGAGGAGTGGTTCACTGTCGATTGCTTGTCGGAGGAGTTCTGAGGTGGCGGCGTCTACCTTACGGAAGAACAAAGTCCGCTGTGGAATCGTGAATGTGAGAAAAAATGAGCGAGAACCCAACTCAGGTTGGTGGATCCTTGGATCCGTGGATCCAACTCAGGATCTAGACTAGGTCTCAGCACTGGCCAAGGAAGAAGGATCTATGCCTCTCACAGGCCATGTGGCGGCACGTGATTGGCTAGAAAAGGGTAAAATCCCAAAAATACCTAGATATTAGAAAATGCATAGTAATTTGTATGCTTCACAGAAAAATACATATAATATTCTAAAATTCTCAAAAAAATAAGTAAAATAACATGGAACCATGTTTTCAGTCTTTTGATGCTTAAATCTCAATGATATCATGTAATATGTAAAATGGTCTTTTCATGTCTAATAAATACCAAACGATGGTCTAAAATTAAGAGAAAATACCAATAAATCTATATACATGCTTATAATCCATCTTATACCAATAATTATGATGTTAATGCTCGAAATCATGTAATTTTCTAAATATGGCTATTTAGGGCTAATAACCAAAAATAAAATGCAATAAATACATACATGCTCAATAAATGATGAAATTTATAGAGTAAGCTCATATTATTATCTGGAACCTCAGATTTAAATATGAGATCAGGATGATACACATAATCCATGTTAAATGATGATGCTCTCTCTTAATGTGATATAAACCCTAATATGATTAATACATGTAACATAGGGTTAACATGTGCACATAATCATATGTAACCAAGTAATCAGATTATGTATCCTAATCCAGAATATAAGATCAGTAACCTAATTACAAGAAGATAAGACAAGTAATGATGCACATATCCTAATGAGATAAGGTAAACCCTAAAATGGACATAACTAGGGCTATGATGATGAGAACATGATGATAGTATATGATATTGCCTTGATCAGGTTTAACAAAGATATAGTTGTCATGAGGGATATCTGATGATTAGGTTTATCTGTGATCAAGGTACACCATTACCTCTTACTTGGCTTATTATATGTTATGTTTATGTTATATGTAGTAAAATACTTGGCATACGGTATTGGAAGAAATGATTGTTCTTGTAGGATATCTTGCTTAATTCTCCATACTTATGGCTATGAACACATGAAACTTAAGATATCTGATCCATCATATGATAGCACTAAACTCTTTGGTAGTAAAGTGGATTGAAGTGATCTCAAACTCTTTGGTAGTAGATCACATGTGTTATATCTCAAACTCTTTGGTAGTAGATCACATGTAAAATGATCTCAAACTCTTTGGTAGTAGATCATAAGGCCTTAAAACATCAAGCCCCTTGGAGGTAGATGTATAAGATATATGATGGAAATGTGATTAAATTATATGTGTTCTCTTTTGTAAATGAATATCTTTTTGCCATTATACACTTTTCCTTATATTTGTTTAATGCTGCCAAGTATTAGTTTTGTCGTATTGCCAAGATATGATGAGAGGTATATAAAAGACACGTAGGCGTACTTAGTACAATATTCTTGAATATTGTGCTGATGTGTACCACATGTAATCTTTTGTTTAGGTTGTGGACATATGATCTTGAAGAACCAATATAGTTGAGAGTTGTATAGCGAGCTGATGTACAGGCGGACCTGTTGTCTTAAGATCCTGTTGTTTAGTGGTAGTATATGTATATGTTAAAGTTTGTTGTTCAATATGTAATATCAAATGTTGTAACAATTCATTGTGTAATTATATGTTGAATGGTGAACATTTGTTGTATGATTTTATTATTATTCATGTGCATGTGCTACTATTATTTCCTTCTAACTTCCTCTGATTTTCTTCTTCTTAGCCTAGTGTGTCGTGTTTTAAATTGGGATTCTCACTGAGGTGAGGTTTCAATTTGGACTTCACACATCTAATTAAGTTTTAGAAAATTTGGGAATGTCACAGGTGGTATCAGAGCATGAACAATAGCAAAGCATGACACTTGCTCATTATGCAACTGAAACTAAAGAAAACCTTGAACTTTAAGAATCTTTTAGGGTTAGATTAGGTGTCTTTTAGAGACTAGATCTAACCTAGCTTCTAGGTTAGCACCTATATGTCTGAGAACTAGGTCTAGACTAGTGCCTGTGGAATAGCAGGTCCTTAGATGTCGTTCTTTCCTTATAGTGCAGTGGTATGGGACGTTGTACTATTTGTAAATAACATACATCAAGGGAAGAGAAACCCTAGACATATGGCGCTCATTGTATGGAGTAGCTACACTAGTCTACACTTTGTTCTCACCCTTTTTACTAGTTTTCATGACGTTGTACTCTCCACTATGTGTGGGACACTCATTTTTTGGATTTGGTTTTTTATTCCAATCGGATTGGACCTTGGTAGTTTTCTCTGAAGCTTGCTTTATCAGAGAAAAACTATATAATATTTTATTATATATATGTATTACTAAAATGTGTCCCCACACATGTACGAGTAGGAGGTGGTCATGCAACCTATGTGAAAGTGAGTGACATCAATCTAGAAGAGAGAGTAGTTCTAGATTAGATGTCTAGAGCCTTGTTTGAATATGTGATAGATGGAATAGATGAAATAAGGTTTGATGATATGATGTATGTCTTATATAGATGATATAAGATGGTTTATGAAGATCAATGTTGTCTTTAAGAATTAAAGTTCAGTTTTGAGTATTTGAGATAGGCATTGATGATGAAAGTATGTATTTGTTTTGTAAGATAAAACAAGATAGGTTAAGACAAGGTTGTGAATCAGCATGAGCCTCAAGCTCTTTTACAAAGGAGGACCTCTAGTGTTAGGACCAGTTTTAGGGTTAACTCCAGAGAGAGTGAGACCCATTGGGAGAAGGTCATAGAACCTAAACTCCAAGTTATGAGATTATGAGAAATATGTGATACGATATGTTCTAAACTAGAATACTCCTCAGTGATTGAGATGAGTTGCTTTATGCATGATTCCTATAGTTTTTTGAACCCTAGATGCCCTTGGGAGGACCAAACTCTAGAGATAGAGAGAGGCTCATTATATGTGTGCAAGTGAAAATGAATATGAGTGCTTGCCATCTTGGTGAGGGAGAGATACCAAGACCCTAGAGGAGGTAGCTATGTTAGTTTCTGTGAAGACTCGAGCTCGGGTTGGTGGTTCCCCACATAGGACACTAGTGACATGTGTAAAAGATAGTGTTGAATAAGAATAACTCATTGGTAGAGACCTATAAAGATTATGTTATAGCATGTTTTGGTTTTTTCTTTTGTGTCTAGAGCTTGTAAGGTTATCACTAATGCCAATGTGGTACTCTAAGAATCCTAGACTAAGATAAGATAGATAAAGTATATGCATATGAGATACTCATAGAGTTGAGTTAGCTCAGAGAGACTGAGCATGGCACTACCCTCATGATATGGGTCAGGAGAGCCTCAATTGGACTAGATGAAGTTTTGGTATATGTTTAACAAGCCACTCATATAAGTTTGTTTAGCACAACAATGATATAATATATATAAGGATGTGATCTAATCTTGAGATGCGATATATAGACTTGATGTGATGGAAATATAGAAATGGTTTAATAAATATCAATGCATAAATGGTTAATCATGAACATGAACACTGATGATAATGTGATATTGTTGGTTAATCGTGTGATGAAATCACTAGTAAATGTTGTAATTGATTATGAGCAATGAAATAATATCATATAATGAAATATGTTGCATGAGGTGTTGATCTTGGTGCTTAATAAAAATGAAAATATAGTTTGATAGTTAGCCCAACATAATGATTATGACACCTTGATATGATCTATATGGATAAAGTGGGTTAATTATATTTAACTCCCTCCTAAAAGGCATATGTTAATGTTGAACATGTTATAACATATATCTCAATATAATGGTGTTGACACCGTGATATAATGGGATAATTTTAGTTAACTCCTTTAGAACATTGTAATATGACGTGGGAACCCTAATGCATGGGTGAAGATAAGGATGCAACCCTAAGATATGAATTATTTCATGACATAACAAGAGTTTCTAAACCCTTGTTCTAACCTTATATGTTTTGAAACCTCCTAATAGTGGTTTGGATATGAGTAAGGAGCTTTGTTTTTGAATATGTTGCACATAGAGAGGTGCCCTCTATGTGGATTTGAGATCTTTTATTTTCCTCGGAGTAGGATGATGGCTTAATTTTGAGGACAAAATTTCTTTTAAGATGTATATGATGTGATAGACTGGATTTCTGGCTTAATTTCGAGGACGAAATATCTTTTAAGGTGTGAAGGATGTGATGGAGTGGAATTTGGGAATACTAAATGTCCAATGACATAAGTGAAGTCATGCATGTTGAGTTGTTTGAGAGTCCTAAGTGTTTTGCCAAAGTTTCGAGGGAAAATGATTAGTATATCATGATTTGGATCTTTAAGCTTATGCCTTTTGAAGTATTTAAGTTGATGATCTAACAGTTGGGTTTTAACACCAAACTCGTGTAAAAGGTATCTTGAGTTGTGAGGAATCTATGGTTAAAATTTTGTACCAATTCAATATTCCTAGAAGGAGTTATTTAGGTTTGAAATTTGTGAAATAATGTGCCTTTTTGGTGTTCGATGGACCAAAGTTTGATATCCCTACCCTAGGTTGGTTATGTCACGTGCCCCTTTTAAGTGGTGGGTTGTGTGGCCTCTTGCGCACCCTAGATCTTTGATCTTGTGGTTGTAGGTAGTCACAAGGGGGTAGCCATGAATTGTTGTGCAAGACTACTGACAACCCTTAGATCCTCTGATCAAACGACGAATAGCTCTACTTCTACCTTGTAGTTACAAGCTTGACCACAAAGTAAACCATGCACGTCACCCTACTCACTGTTCGTGGGGCGAGAGGGAGGTCTAGCCCAACAGTTGGCTTTGTACTGGCTTAAGCTTTCTTTTGACCCCTTATTTGCAGTTTCCTGTGGAGAGATGAGGGAGTACCATCTTCCCATCATCCTTGTATCTCCACCCAGCTGTACAAGAGAGATGTGAGGGGAAAAGTATGGAGAAGTAGCATTTGATGGTGAGTATAGGGCATGCCTAGAGCTTCTATGACCCCATTAGAATCCTAGCATCGAGCTTCTTGGCCAGTTTCTAGTCTCCCCATGACAGATGAAGAAGGTTTCACGCAAGGAGATGGACTTTGGAGACTGGGGCTCCAGGCTCCTCACTATAAATGAAGAATAGAGATGAACTCTTGGAGGTGTGGTGAATCTTTCTGGAGCTTCAAATTGGAGCGAAGATGAGAGGATGTATTTTACCTCTTTCCTCCTACGTGTTGGAGGCTATCAGCGGAGAGCTCCACCTGGATGGCAGCTTGTGAGGAAAGGGGCTCTAAACCCTAGCCACCTCCAGTCTACCACTGATCACGAAGGGTGCAAAGGCACTAGAAGGGTCTGAGGAGGAGTGGTTCGCTACCGATCGCTCGCCGGAGGAGTGCCCAGGTGACAGCGTCTGCTTTGCGGAAGAACAGAGTACACTGTGGAATTGTGAATGCGAGAACGAATGAGAGAGAACCTAACTCAGGTTGGCGGATCCTTAGATCCATGGATCCAACTTAGGATCTAGACCAGGTCTCATTGCAGGCCAAGGAAGAAGGAGTTGTGCCTCTCATAGGCCATGTGGCGACGCGTGATTGGCCAGAAAAAGGCAAAATCTGAGAAATACCTAGATCTTAGAAAATGCATAGTAATTCATATGCTTCTCTAAAAATACATATAATATTCTAAAATTCTCATAAATCTAAGTAGAATAACATGGAACCATCTTTTCAGTCTTTTGATGCTTACATCTCAATGTTATCATGTAAGATGTAAAATGGTCTTTTCATGTCTAATAAATACCAAACGATGGCCAAAAATTATGAGAAAATACCCGTAAATCTATATTAATGCTTATAATCCATCTAATGTCAATAATTATGATTTTGATGCAAGAAATCATGTAATTTGCTAAATATGGCTATTTAGGGCTAATAACCAAAAATAAAATGCAATAAATACATACATGCTCAATAAATGATGAAATTTATAGAGTAAGCTCATATTATTATCTGGAACCTCAGATTTAAATATGAGATCAGGATGATACACATAATCCATGTTAAATGATGATGCTCTCTCTTAATGTGATATAAACCCTAATATGATTAATACATGTAACATAGGGTTAACATGTGCACATAATCATATGTAACCAAGTAATCAGATTATGTATCCTAATCCAGAATATAAGATTAGTAACCTAATTACAAGAAGATAAGACAAGTAATGATGCACATATCCTAATGAGATAAGGTAAACCCTAAAATGGACATAACTAGGGCTATGATGATGAGAACATGATGATAGTATATGATATTGCCTTGATCAGGTTTAACAAAGATATAGTTGTCATGAGGGATATCTGATGATTAGGTTTATCTGTGATCAAGGTACACCATTACCTCTTACTTGGCTTATTATATGTTATGTTTATGTTATATGTAGTAAAATACTTGGCATACGGTATTGGAAGAAATGATTGTTCTTGTAGGATATCTTGCTTAATTCTCCATACTTATGGCTATGAACACATGAAACATAAGATACCTGATCCATCATATGATAGCACTAAATTCTTTGGTAGTACAGTGCATTGAAGTGATCTCAAACTCTTTTGTTGTAGATCATATGTGTTAAATCTCAAACTCTTTGGTAGTAGATCACACAAAAAATGATCTCAAACTCTTTAGTAGTAGATCATAAGGCCTTAAAACATCAAGCCCCTTGGAGGTAGATGTATAAGATATATGATGGAAATGTGATTAAAATATATGTGTTCTCTTTTGTTAATGAATATCTTTTTGCCATTATATGATTTTCCTTATATTTGTTTAATGCTGACAAGTATTAGTTTTAACTTATTGCCAACATATGACGAAAGGTATATAAAGGACACATAGGCGTACTCAGTACAATATTCTCGAATATTGTGCTGACGTGTACCACATGTAATATTTTATTTAGGTTGTGGACATATGATCTTAAAGAACTAGTATAGTTGAGAGTTGTATAGCGAGCTGATGTACAGGCAGATTTGTTGTCTTAAGATCCTATTGTTTAATGGTAGTACATGTATATATTAAAGTTTGTTGTTCAATATGTAATATCAAATGTTGTAACAATTCATTATGTAATTATATGTTTAATGGTGAACATATGTTCTATGGTTTTATTATTGTTCATGTGCATGTGCTACTATTATTTCCTTCTGACTTCCTATGATTTTCTTCTTCTTAGCCTAGTGTGTGGTGTTTTAAATTAGGATTCTCACTAAGGTGAGGTTTTAATTTGGACGTCACACATCTAATTAAGTTTTAGAAAATCCAAGGATGTCACATTTTTTATGTTCTTCTTCCTCCTACCTTCTATCTAGATGGAATCATGGTTTTCCATGGTAAAGCTTGCTCTAAAGCTCAAAGAACCTACCTTTCTTGCTCCTTCTACTTAGGGTTTGCTTCTTTTGTGAAGAAAGGTGCTAGTTGGCCGAGTTTAGAGCTTATGCTAGGGTTTTCTACCCTCCTTTCTCGAGTTTTCCTATAGTTTGGGATCTGATCTTCTTCTTATAAATGATTTTTATAACTCTCTTCTCATTTAGTGCTTACTACAAGCTTTCTAAGCTTAGAGAAGATGTATTTACTTGGGGTTTCAATTTTTATGTTGTTCCTTATGTAGTTACCAGCTCTATATGAACCTAAAACTAGGTGTACAATCTTCCTAAGGTAGAGGAAAACTTATATCAGTTAATATGGCAACTGATGGTGCTCATCACCTATCAAACGATGGCCTATACTTAGAGTTTTTAGGCTGATTTCCACTTTATACTTGAACCTATTGATGATCTTACACTAGAACCAATAGAATTGTCTTTTTTACAACTGCTGGTGATGACCAATGGTGCAAAATAATGGTGTCAACCAATGGTCACACCTTAGGTCCGTTTTAGACTCATTTGGTAATGTAATCCTTGATGGTTTAGTGCATCTTATAGGGTGGGTTGTAGTTAGGGTTTAATGATTGTTTTACCCCTTAAAGCTTAACACTCGATGGTTTTGTTCCTTGGTTGTTTTGTTTGATTTTACCTAACAACCAATGGTGATTCATTTACTACTATTTGGATACTCTCCCTTGAAAACAAACGATAGGTGTGCTTTACCTTAACAACCGATGGCTAGAGTTCCATGGTTGGATAATCACCATCTAAGGTTTTTCAAGTTGATTTCCTTGTTTGCTTGAAAACCAATGCCTTGCTTTTCTTACTATTTTTCTTGGGCTTAGTGTGCCAAATGATGGACACCCTCATAGTGATGTTTTGGACTCTTTTCGGTACACAACACTTGATGGTTTTCGTACCCTAATGATGGTTTCAAACAATGTCATTATGCCCTATAACAAATGATGATTTTCCTTGCACCCCATTACTTTGCTTTACCACCTAGTGATAACAACCGATGGTGCATAAGCTTAACAATCGATGTTGGTTCTAGATACACAACCAACGGTGAGGTTGAATCTAATGTGTACATTCCTTTAAGCCCTAATTGGATGGTTTCTTAGTTAAGTGGTTCAAAAGTGAAGCTTACACCTTAATCGATGGTTGTGAACAAAGAGCACAATTCAATGGTAAGAAGGTGACGCTTCAACATTCCCATGGTTTTGGGTGAAGCCTATAGTGTAATGTTATGGCTCTAATGATGAAAATTTGTTGGTTAAACGCCTTAAACTTGTAGTCTTACCTTTTCCCTTTGTATGAATATTTATGATAATCACCATAATGAGTCAATGGATTACCCTAATAAATTATAGCTTGATACACTTAACCCTATGATAACCAAGTGATGGTGATTGATTATGAACAACCCCCTAGAATGACTAATTGAATAACCGAGTGCTCTTTTATTGATTGTTGAAACCTTGGTATGCTATAATTTGACAATCACCCCTTGAGTTATGCATGGATTCATAACTGAGGAAGGCATGGAATGTGTTGGTGATGCTTTATCTTATGCATCCACAATTGTATGAGGATGCCATGAGTTAGGGTTTATGTACGAGTGTTGAACCATACCTTCAATGTAACCTATCTTGCTAAACCTAACCCTAATGCAAATAGATGATGGGTGTTAGTCATGCTAACTTCCCTTGAGTGATTAATATAATGATGGAATATCCTTCCTAATGATTTATTGTAACTCTAATTTTGTTAACTGTGGTCATCATAGATTTATGATTTATGCTTTCTTATGATAAACATGTACACTATAAGTGTGATTATGGATAATCATACCTAGCTTCCTTATATGTTGATATTATAAAGGAATGATCTTAAAAGCTAAGATAACCCTACTATGTTATCATGTGAACATATTTTTTATGTAAGTCGGGAGGCGATCTTATTCATCTCACCCTCCCCTTGCGATCAAATTCAAATTGAGTCTACAATCACTAATCAGGTATGCATAAGAAAACAAGGTAGTACTACTACCCTTACAACAATCATATCGGTTAATGGCATTAAATAGACAGAGGGGGGTAACTTTTTGTTAAATAACTACATTGATCTCCCCCATCTCTGCGTTGTGATTTTCTATAGTTTCCAATGCTCTTCTCGGACTTCTCCGCCTTTGCTCATATGGCGTGGAGGCTCTAGACTTCTTCATTTTAGTATTTTTATGCAATATCAAATTGAGCATGTGTATCACATGTATGGTGGTGATTGCTGAGCCTTGTTATAAGGCTTGAAAGGATATGATGATCTTGTAGGGAATGATATGATGGTCTTAATGACCTTTAGCCATGGTTGAGCCCTGGATGAGGTATAATCCTCTTCATGATGTGACAATGGTTGATACCCTGAATAATGTGGTAAGGATGTATAGCCTATGATGAATTGATGACAAGTGTAGTCTCATGAATGGCAAGTGAACAAAACCTTGTGATGTTGAGATGAGGAATAATGTCTTACATGTTTAAATCTTATGAAGTTGTTTTATAACAATGTTTCCTACAGATGAATTAGGGTTTGTATGTCCTCTTGTTTGATGCAGCCTTAATTCACCCAACTAGAAATAACTAATCAAGTGAAATCCTAAGCATGTAGTGCCCTGTGTCTTAGAACCATCTTTAGTGTCAAAACTTGTTGGATGGTGAAACGAGTATTCCTAAGGAAAACTCAGAGAACATATTATAGAGTATGTGTGGGTGGCAAGTTGAGTGTGTATCCTTGTCATCCACAATTGCAGGTTATAGAAGGTGGTTGCAGTCATGCCTCATATATTTGTTATATATGATGTGGCTAAACCGTTATACTCAGGTGGTAGTGGTTTTGCTTTGCATGCCCAGGTGATTAGTGTTGTGACCTATACTATGGGTGGACTAGGTGTTAGAATCTTGACTATGTGTCATTGTAGTGGCAGCATCGAGTGATATGGCACTACCTTTTTTCTCATACTAACAAAGGGGAAGAGATCTTAGGATACCGGCTCTCCTAAATCTTGTACGGAACCGAATAACACTTCACATTGGTCTTTTGGACTTTGGGTGGTATGACTCAAACTCCCCATATCTTATAAAAGGTGTAATATAGCTGTATATCATATCTATCTAGTGTTATAAACAACACTTCACATTGGATAATAAAAATTGCTCTCTAGCTAGAGGTTTAGTGAAAATGTCCGCCAACTAATTTTCTGTGTCCACATGCGTGATATAGATATCCTTTTTGGCAATGTGATCACAAAGCATATGATGGTGAACCTCTATATGGTTAGATACACTATGCAAGATAGGATTATATGACAATTTCTTTGCACTAGTATTATCACAATAGATAGGAGAAGCATCAAAATGAATGTTAAAGTCTTAGAGAATTTGTTTCATCCATAGGACCTGGGCACAAAAACTCCTGCCTACAATGTATTCGGCCTCGATGGTTGATAATGCCACTGTGCTATGTTTCTTGGAGAACCAACACACCAAGCATGGTCCTAGGAGAAAGCAAGTACCACTTGTGAACTTTCTATCAATCAATCATCCCACTAATATGCATCACTATAAGTTGTAAGAGTAAAGTCCCTTGACTTGGGATACCATAGAGCAAAATTTGAAGTTTTTTCTAAGTACCTTAAAATCCTCTTAACGGCTATAAGATGTGATTTCATAGGGTTTGATTGAAAGCGAGCACACAAGACAACACTAAACATTATATCAGGTCTAGAGGCAGTTAAGTAAAGTAAACTTATGATCATACCTCTATAGAGCTTCTCATCTACCTTCTCACCTTCTTCATCCTTATCAGGTGTGGAGGTGTTTGACATGGGTGTGTCCATCAGCTTGGTGTTCTCCATCCCAAAGTGCTTGAGTAACTTACTTGTGTACTTGCCTTGGTTGATGAAGTTCCCATCTTTAGTTTGCTTGATTTGAAAGTCGAGGAAGAAAGTGAGCTCAGCCATCATACTCATCTCAAATTCACTCTACATAAGATCACTAAATTGTTTACAAAGATCAAGGTTAGTTCCTCTAAAAATGATATCATGAACATATATTTGAATGATAAGAAAATTGTTAGAAGTGTGCTTTAGAAATAAAGGTAGAATCTACTGTGCCCATGATATACCCATGATCTAACAAAATGTTCTTTAATTTCTCATACCAAGATCGATGTGCTTGTTTGAGTCCATAGAGAGAACAAATAAACATGGTTAGGTAAACTATCATGTTCAAATCTTGGGGGTTGTGCAACATACACTTCCTCCTCAATTGTACCATATAAAAATGCACTTTTAACATCCATTTGATATAGAAGAAAGTTTTTTAACTAGAAAAGGCAAGCAACAAACGAATGAACTCAAGTCTAACTACATGTGTATATGTGTTATTGAAATATATACCTTCCTGCTAATTGCATCCTTGAGCCACTAACCTTGATTTTTTCCTTACCACTTTGCCGCTTTCATCTAGCTTGTTGCGGTAGACCCACTTGGTGCCAATGATTTTTCTATCACTTGGTCTTGGCACTAGGGTCCATACTTTGTTCTTTTCATAATGTTCCAACTCTTCTTACATGGCTAGGATCCATTCATCATCCCCAAGAGCTTCTTTGATGTTCTTTGGATCTAGTTGTGAGATGAAGGTGATGTTGGATTGTTCTTTATTGAATGCAGCATGCATCTTCACTCTTTCAAATGGATAACCTAAAATAAGCTCCTTTGGATGATTCTTTGCAAATCGTGGAGTTGGATCCTTCTTCTGTATATCTTTCTCTTCTTCTTGAGTGATCACCTCTTTTCCCATTTTGGTGATGGTGAGTTCTTTTAGAATAGGAATTACCTCACCTACAAAATCATCATTTGGAACAATATCTTTGGGAATAGAGGGGTTAGTCTCAATAAACTTAACATTGATAGATTCTTCTACTTTAGCAAGACCAATATTAAATACTCTATATGCCTTTCTAGTAGTGCTATAGTCAGGAAAGAAAGCCTTGCAAGATTTGAAATAAAACTTGTCATGAAAATCTTTCATATTCAAAACAAGACAAGGACATCTGAAAACATGGAAATACTTGATAGAAGGCATTCTACCATGCCATAGCTCATAGGGGGTTTTCTTTAAAGAAGGATGTGTAAAACCCTAGTTTTGCACAAAACATGAGGTACTGACAGCTTCGGCCCAAAACTTCTTTGGAGTCTCATACTCTAAAATCATAGTCCTAGACATCTCCTGTAATGCCCTATTATTCCTCTCTACAAACCCATTTTGTTGAGGTGTTCAAGGTGAAGAGAAGTCGTGTGCATAGCCAGATTCTTGACAAAAATGTTCAAAAAGACCATTTTCAAATTCTCCCCCATGATCACTACATATGGAAACGATCTGGCAAGAAGCTTCATTGTCAACTCGTTTACAAAACTCGAGAAAACATCTATAATTGTTGGAAATGAGAAAGAAGGTCCAAGTATATCTAGAGAAATCATCGACAATAACAAGGCAATATTTGGAATGACAAAGCAATTGAGTTCTCATTGCTCCAAATAGATCAATGTGAAGAAGTTCAAGGTCTCTCTTGGTACTAAGGACTCCTTTGGATTTGAAGGAAGACTTGGTTTTCTTTCCTTAGGTACAACATTGGAATTCCTTATCCTTTTCAAAATCCAATTTGGGAAGTCCCTTGACCAACTCCTTTTTGCTCAACATCTTGAATTGATGCATATTTGCATGACCAAGCCGATGATGCCAAAGAAAAATATCATTCTAATCGACTACTAGGCATCTACCAACAACAGGCTCAATAGATTCAATCACAATTACATAAATATTACCACTTCTAGTTCCCTTATATATGACTTGATAGGTAAGAGAATCTAGAATCAAACATTCAAAAGAAGTAAATAACACAAGGTTACCATTATCACATAATTGACTTACACTAATTAAATTGTGATGCAGGCCATCCACAAAAAGAACTTTCTTGATACACAAGGATTCACCTATATCACCCTCACCATTGACCTTACCTTTCTTATTATCCTCAAAGGTAACTGAACCTCCTTTGTTTTTGGTGAACTTGTTGAAATGGCTTGTGAAGGCTTGGCTCATGAGCTTGGAGGTTCTCAATGAGCTCTTCGGTTCGGATGTCACCAAGGATCCTCACTTCTTCAATGGAGGTCACCTTTGACTCCCATCTCTTTGGTAGAGTCCTCAAGATCTTGGAGTTGATTACACCTCTATCCAAAGTGTTTCCCAAAGTAGCTAGGCCATTGATGATCACATTAAGCCTAGAGTACATCTCCATAATCTCTTCTTTCTTGCCCATCTTGAAGTTCTCTAGAAGGTTTTTCAACATGCATATCTTAGCCTCCTTGACTTGCTTTGTGCCCTCATAGGTAATGCATAATTTATCCCAAATCTCATAGGTAGTGTCCCAAGATGAGATGTGGTTGAACTCTGTTGGGGTAAGGGATACATAGATAATACTTATGACTTTGGCATTGAGCTAGGCTTCTTTTAGTGTAGCTTCATTTCATGTTGAAATAGCTATGGTTGGCTCCTTGTATGGTGTGACCATCACCTTCCACATATCAAAGGTCATGCCTTAAATGTAGAACTACATACGCCTTTTCCAATAGCGGAAGTCGGTGACGTCAAAGATTGGAAGACGCATGGATAAACCTCCCTCTAGGTTGAGTGATCCAAGTAGGTTGTTGCCCATCTTCTCATCTCATGGGAGATTTTTTGAGAAGATCCTAAGATATGATAGCACTTGTTGGATCTAGGGATCTACAGGTGGGGTGAATAGAGCTTCAAAATTCTCACAAGATATGTTAGACCTTCAAACTATATCAATAAAAACCAATAGCTTAAGTGCAATTTGAAGTCCTAACTAAACAAGCATAGCAAGGATGAGAGAAAGTGAAACAAGCATTTGGATAAGGTGGTTTAGAGTGGTTCCACTCTCCAAACTAGGAGAGAGTCAATCCACTACCTATAAAGGTCAACCTCTAGGACTTTGCAATCTGTATATATATATATATATATATATATATATATATATATATATATATATATATATATATATATATATATATATATTCCATTCATAAGAGATACAAGGATACCACCATACATCCAAGGACTTACCTATTCAAGACAAGAGTCTTCCACCTACACAAGGACTTACACACTTTATCAAGATGTATTTAGCCTTCAATAAGGATTTACCCACACTTGCATCAAGTGTTTGGCCTTGAAGGAATTTTCCCACTCTTCTTGAATCTTGGCCTTTCCCTTCTCCTTCACCTAGAAAAGATCTTCACCTCTTCTTCAACCTTGAAGAAGAATAGCAATAGCTTCACCTTCACTCATAGTAGTTTGCTTCACCTTTGCTTCTTTGAGAAAAAGGGTAGGGAAGATGGAATGAAATGAGAGCTTTACAAGCACACTGAAGTATCTCTCTTACAACTGGCCTAACTCACTCAAAATCATGAAATGCTTCATAAATTATAGAGGGAAATGGGCTCAAGGAGTTGTAACACACTCAATTATAGCAAGGACTTAGAATAGCATGAATGAGCAAACTTGGAATGAACTCCAAGGGGTCCTATTTATAGATGGGGGGGGTTCCCTTGAATGTGGGATCACTTAAGGGAGAAATAGCGTAGTTTTCCAAGTTACAATAGATTGATTCTCACTCAAAACAACTCACCAATGATTATTATCACTTTTTATACATTTTTCATATAATACATTTGGTTGAGTTTCAATAAAGATATCTCGACCGATCCACTAAGGGAAAAAGACAACTTTCAAATTTTGGTTGAGTTTGTTTTGGGAAACTCGACCGATGAGTCAATCAGTTTTTCTTAGTTGATTGATCGGTTGAGTTCTGTGAGTATGCAACTCGACCGATTTGTCTCTCTAGAAAATCCATCACCGATAAATAGCCTATGACAAATTTTCTAAATTGACATTTGAGTGATCAAATGTTGGAATTAAGTGTCCCTGATTTTTTCTCATCTTGGTTACAAGTAATATCATCAATACAAGTGATTACAAAATCATGTAAGTCTATTTGGAGTGATTTCCACACTAGCATTGCTTTTTACTTCAACTTGGAAAGGCTAGAGCTTGTGTAATTTGATCCTTTTCATATACCTAAGGCCTAAAATCAATCTTGAATAAATATATTAGATACATAGGAATGGAATGTTTAAGTCATTATCAAAATATGGGCAATGTATAACTCTCAAGTCAACATAGATAACATGGTATAATAATGGATTAACTTGGAAATAAAGTATCACAACCATATCCCTCCATAAATAATATCTAGGATCTAATTCCTTGCCTATAAAATCTCTAGATGGGAAGTGGTGAAAAGAGAAAATCTAACTTTTACAACTTAAAACACAAGGTTGGTTAAATGTAACTTTCTTAATAAGATATAACAACAGAAACAATGAAGTAAGTAGTTGAAAAAATAGACAACCACATGATAACACAAGATGTAGAGTGGTTCCATTCTATATTATTTCAATCACTACCCAATTATTTCTAACCATGATTTTCAACCTGTATTTTACTTCCTTTTCTATACTAATACAAAAATACACAAATATCAGTGTCTTTTCTAGCTCAAGATAAACTGCCTTATAAACCCAATGATAACTACCATCTTCTTTATGGGATGCTAAAAGACCACCCTCCTTGGAGAATATTGCAGTCTACATGCACAACCTTTAGACATAACCTTTTCATAAGAAGTATCTTCAAAGAAGTTCTGCCACAACCTTCTCACAAGAAGTAGCATGCAACATCGAACCAATATTGAACACGAAGGAAAGAAGGAAAGTACAACTCTTTCTCACAAGATATACGATGAAAGCACTACAAACATTTGATGATCAACTCCGAAAAGGTTTAGGAAAGGCTATATTTGGTGGAGTAGGACACTATTATTGAGATAAATCTTAGACTATCTTTCGTGTAGTGGTAGATAGCAATATGATCCTCTAAGCTTGAGATAATAACATACAATTGTCTTGATTAAGTGTGCTCTAAGTGTTCATAAGGCACTCTTACATATAGAAATCACTTAGAATATAAATGATAGACATTGCAAGTGTCTAGGTTGAGTTTAGTGAGAAGCTTTTCATTATAGAATATCTAGTGAGATGAAAATGGCTAATTGCACACTTGCTGAATTTTACTATAGACTGCCAATCAACCCAAAAGAAGTTCAACCAAGATTCATCTTGAAGTTCAAGAAAAACACATGTTGGTCCTCCTTTGGTCTAAAAGTAATGTCTCAGTCAATCGATAGTTTAAACAGGACAGATTTTGTTTAGAAGAAGTCCAAACAAAAATCAATCTGTCCCAATAAGCTCTAAACTTTAGGAAATAGCCCAAATGAATATGGAAAAATTATCTACATATCATAAACGATGTATAAAAGTATAAATCAAGGTTTGGGATGATTTGAGTTGATCACCACTTGTTTTTACATCATCCTATCAAGTTGTACAATTTGTACCTATAAAAGAATTGCCTAGGTACAACTTGATATAAAAGCATCCAAACACATATATGATTGCATATACTTCATCATTGGATCTTATATAAGTTTTTTTATCACCTAAAACATGTAGTTCATACATTCATAAGATAAATGAGAAATATTTTCATCATCAAAATTAAAGTGAGGCATATCCAAAAAGCCAAAAATTTCCCATTTTTTGATGATGACAAATGTTTCCGTAAGATAAATTCTAGAAACTGAAATTGACATAATCATACCTTTTATTTTATAAAGAATAAGTAAATTCATCGCATGTTTTTTTCTCCCCCTTTGTCAAAGTCAAAAAATGGGCATACTTACCAAACTCCCCCTCAAGAAGTTTTTCCCTCTCAAAAAGATAATCATATGGAGGGGAAGTCTCATACCCAATTAAAAAGATAATAGCAATTGAAAGTAACAATCTACAAGCACGTCATGATATACAATATATAATTATCTCAAGGGTTATGTAAGATATTTCTCAAAACCAACGAGAGGAATGTTAAGTCCTTTATGATAAAGAGACCTTTTTAAGCATAAAAAATATCAACAAAGATTCTCTATGCCAACGATAAGGAATTTTAAGCCCATCATTGTCAAAGAGAGCCAATATGAACAAAATCATGATCATTCTCAAACATATCTCAATACCCATGCAAGGAATGTGAAGTCCTTCATAATAGAGATCCTATAAAAGCCAAATAGAAAACAATAAGGAATATTTGAACTAATATGAACTGATATTAAGCACAAAATGGATATAGAGAAGCCATTAAAAATAGAAATTAGCAAAGATTGCAAGATAAATCACATGACCTAAGCTCCCCCTTAATATCATACTCATAAAAATTGAGATCAAATAAAAGAACTAACTACTAAGATAAAAATATCCATTTAGGAACTAAAAACTACACTTTATACATGTAATATAAATTATTTTAGGCCTAAAAATCAAATAAACATGTAACAAACCGACTCTAAATTCCAATATCAAGATAGCCAATTAAAACTTAACAGACATTATTTTGGTCGATCATTATTTGGACCGAACTACCCATAGGTCAAACTCCATTTCGACCGAGAGGTAGTCTGATGGAAATATTAATCCAGAAAAAATACATATCTACCAATTGACAACATATATGATTACAATTGAAAAGCTAAAATTAAGGATAAAATAATTTGAATGCAAAACATATCATGATCAAAGTGGATATCCAATGAAGCCCATCATCATACTGCACCTCATTTAGAGAGACATTCTGGGTACCCAAACCAAGTTGTTGCCACTTTTTCTCTTAAAAGGGCATGAGCAAGTTTATTGACTATTTCCCGTAATAAAAAAACATGTAACATGGTTAATGGAGAAAAAAGATTTAGTATTTCATTTTACAAATATAGGCCCTTGCTTCTTTTTTGAATCCATATTTTTTGGAACATTACCAACACCATTTGTACATGCATGACCATTGTGAGAATGAAATATATTTTCAACATATATCTACTATTTGAAAACTCATCTAAAGATCTCTTAAGTTGTTCATTTCTCTTGGATACCATTGATTAGTCTTTAGTAGTAGAAATAAACATTTTCTAGTTAGTAACATTATCTTCAAGTATATCAATTTTATCATTTAATTCATCATTTACTTCAAGAGTAAGATCATAACCAAAATGTAAGCAACAAATAGGTTGTTTCTACATAATAATAAATTTATTTAAAATAAAAAAATTTGAGTTTGCAATGAAGAATTTTGACAAACCATATCATCTATCTTTTTCTTTTCAATAGCAAATTGATCATTTAGCTCACTAAGTTCTACATTTACAGAATCAATAATAGTAGCCAATTTAATTTTTCTTATGTTTCAACCTTTTCTTATCTAATTTCAACAAGTTCAATAAGTTCACATTTGGAAAAAGTAGAAAGAGATACCTCACTATCATCACTTTGTATACCTTCTTCCTATTTTTCATCATTTTCATCATGATCAACAATTAGGCACGTGTCTCTAAGTTACCTATACGTTCTTCAACCTGTAAAGTGAAAGATATATGGATTCTTCAATGGTAGTAAATTTATTTTCATATTTAGGGGTTAGAGAACACAAAATTTTAGTAACAAACTCACAATCTTCTATATTTTTTCCAAGAGAAATCATTGTATCTATAACCAAAGTAAATTTATACAAAACTTATGATTAGTTTTATATTTTCCATGTGAAATAACTCTAGTTTGTAATTAATCATATTAATTTCAGTATCCATTACTTCTTGGTTCCTTCATGACTAATAGATAATTTTCTCTAAATATCATAAACAATTTCCCAAGAGGAGATTATATAAAACTCAATAGGAGAAAGATAATAATATAAAATACTAACAACTTTAACATTTAAAGTAGCCTTTCTTACCATATCCACACTGCAATGTTCAAGATCCATAGTTTGAGGCTCATATGGTAGGATAATAATCTTCTAAAGTTCAAAGCTAATGCCTTAAATGAAGAACTACATGTTCCTCTTCCAATTGGTGTAATTGAAGCCGCCAAAGATAGTAGGCCGGTATATATGTACTCCTTTAAGGTTGAGCTAGCCCAAGAGATTTTTTCCTCATCTTCAAGAGTAGTTGAAGCTCCTTGAAGCATCTTTTTAATACCAATTGAAAGTTGTAGTGGGGGTAAATAGAACAAATCTGACTTTTACAACTTGAAATACAAGGTTGTCTAAATATGACTTACTTAATTAGATAATAATAGAAATAATAAATCAAGTAGTAGATAAAAATAGACAACCACAATATGTAGAGTGGTTCTATCCTAAATGACGTTGGTCTACTTCCTAATTGTTTCCAACAAGGATTTTGAAGAGATTTTCTCCAATGTTCAAGACTGATTTGATCTCCTTGAAGCATCTAGGATAATTACCATCTTCTTTTAGGACACTAAAGGGCCACCATCCTTGAAGAATATCACAATCTACCTCCACCTATTTTGGACACCACCTTCTCACAAGAAGTAGTTTTAAATAAGCTTTATCGCAACCTTCTCACAAGAAGTAGCATGAAGCACCAAACCAACAGTAAACACGAAGGGAAGAAGGAAAGTACAACTCTTTCTCACAAGATATACAATTGAAGAACTATCAACAAGCAGTTATCAACTTCATAAAGGTTTAGCCAAGTCTATATTTTATTGAGTAGGACATTGATGTTGAGCTAAAGCTTAAACTAGCTTGCGTGTAGTTGGAGATAACAACTTTATATTATAAGCTTGAGAAGATAGTATGTAGTTCACTTGCTCAAGTGTTCTCTACGTGTCCATAAGGCACTCCAATATATAGGAAACACTTAAGAATAGCTAAGATAGCTGTTGGGAGTGTTTGTGCCAAGTTTAGTGAGAAACTAGTCGTTATAGGATAGCTAGTGGATTTAAAATGATTAATTGCACACTTGCTGAATTTTACCCAAGACTGCCAGTAGGTTGAAAAGAAGTTTGACCGAGATGCATCTCTGTGGACAAGAATTTTGGATAAAGTATTTCGAAGACCTCCTTGGGTCTAACGATAATATCCTAATCGCTCAAAAGTTTGATCAAGATGCATTTCGGTCGAAAAGAAATTTGATCAAGAATACTCTATCTGAATAAGCTCTAAATTTTGAAATTTTGCTTATATGAATAAGGAAAAATTATCTACCTATCCTAAAGGGTGTATACAACTATAAAACTAGGTTTAAAATAGTTTTGACCCAATCATCACTTGTTCTTACATCATTCTTATCAAGTCACAAAATTTACACATATACAAAGCCTCATCTAGGTACAACTTGATGTACAAGCATCCAAACACATATATGATTGCATATTCTTCATCATTGGATCTTGTATAAGTTCATAGATCAATTGAAACATATCATTCACACATTAATAAAACAAATATGAAATATTAACATCATTGAAATTAGAGTGTGGCATATCCAAAAATCCAATAACCTCCTCCTCACTACAAAATCAAACTATCACATGGAATTGGATGCACCTTTTTACTCTAGCATACAATTATATTAATCAATAGTTGCAACCCCTTTCCACTAGAAGTTATTTAAAAAAAGGCAACCAAATATGAAGCCTTTTTTTTGGGTTCTTTATGCAAACAAAGACCACATTCTCTAAAACATTCACCCTAGATCCTTTACGAGTCCTTTCCATGAAATCTTATGCTAAAATGAGTCATAAACTGTTCAACGAACTTTTTTCCCTTAGGGTCTGAGTGATTTGGTGTAACTGTAATTTTGGGGTCATTTTCTTAAATTTAAAATTAAGTTCCTAGAAAATGACTTCCTAATGATTGGTTCGAAATTTATGTTTTCATGAAATTAGGACAAAGATTGGAGATTAGGGAAAAATTAGAGGGAGCATTTATCTACCTTGAGTGAGTTGTGTGCATCGTTAACATGGGTGTGGGGATTTCTTTATTTCCAATGAGAAAGCAACATTAGAAAGATTAATACTATTGGAATTTTTTATTGGCTCGGAATGTGTCAGAAGGAATAATCCTTGTGGCTACGTGCTTATAAAAGTGATTAACCCTTCAAGTACCCCACCTTCACACTAGTTGGCAGTGGCTTGTTTGGATGAGGTAGTGATCGGATTTGTGACCATCACAGCAAGTGGCTAGTAGAACACTTCCAGATATGTGGGTGGTAGAAAGAACATCACCTCCTTCTATGCTACTTTCCTGGTCACATTGTGGCTTGATGAGAGGAGGAAGAAAGCGGGCAAGACATGATTTCAATATGAACTTGTTTTTTGACTATTTTTCTACGGAAATTGTTTTTGGAAGTTTATATATACTGTTGCAAGTCTAAGAAAAATAGAGAACTCAAGTTTTGGACATTTAGCAAACCAATCAGGTAAACTTTAAAAGGGAATTTGACTTTTGATGTTTTCAGGCCAAATTACATTGTACCAGTCAGACCCTTAGTAAAACAAACTTGATCCACCTTCACCACCACCTCCCCAATTTATAGATGTCGCCCAAAAAAAATATCCTATTTTCATGGTGACATTTAACTTCTATTTTGAGTGACATTTCTAAATATTCCTATGATGTCCTAGGTCTTCAAGCCTTGGATAAAAATGATCTTCAAAGGAATGAGGACTACCTATATCACCAATGTGCACCTCCTTTTCAAGGAGCTCATCACTAAAGAACTTTGTGGTAAAGCATGCTCAACCAGGAATAATAATAGGATGGGTGACCATTCTGAAAGTTTATCCCGCATTGTGCGTGAGTGAGGACAGAGTGCACAGTTAAGTCCATTGGTGGTTTGTAGGGCCAATCATCATTTATAAAACTCTAATAGAGCATTGGGCAGTGGGCCCATGTATTGCAAATGGTATCAAAGCCAAAACCCCTCAAGTAGGTGGGGCCCACATGGACATGTGGCATGCTAGTCTTGATTTGTGTGGTCCAAGCATGTTGGAAAGGGCTATCCATGGTGATGTATCCACCCTTGCGATGGTAGCCATGATTGGGAGCTAGGTTCACATGGGTCATTCTGGGTCGACACTATAATAGGTAATGTTTATGATGCCTTATAGTTAAGCCTTGATGAGGACATAAAGAGTCTAAGTGCAGGAGATTTTAGTGCCTCAAGTCTTTAGGATTCTATTAGAATGATGCAAAAGGGAATTATTTGACTACCCATATCATTGAGGTGCACCTTCTTTTCCAAGATCCCATCACTAAAGAACTATATGGTTAAACATGCTCACCCCAGAGTAGTACTAGGATGGATGACCAGTCAAGAAGTTGATCCTGACTTGTGTGTAAGTCAGGAAAAAGCACACAATTAAGACCAATGGTGGTATGTGGGGTCAGTCATCATTTCTAAAACTCTTGAAGAGCCTTGGGTAGTGGGATCGTGCATTGGAATACCCCTCAAGATTGATAGTACATGAAGATAGGGGTGGCACCAAAAGGTGATTAGAGAGCCCCCATCAGGTGGCTAGCTACCCTAGCAGTGAGGATCTTTGACAATGATCTCCCATGTTGTTATGTCATGAGACCTTTATCTATTTAGGATCCTAATTTCTTAGGGTCTCTACTCCACCTCCTTCATCTACCCTAGTCTTCTAGATTCCAAGATGTGTAGTTTAGGGCTCAATGCTCTACCCACCAGATGTCAAATATTGGTATCTTAAAGAGTGTTCACTAAGAGGAGGCATGTCCTACATATGTGGACCAAAAAGTCACAACTGAGTGTGGCCCCTTTTATTAACATGGCCTTGATGCTAACCACCAACCCATCTTTGAGGCCGGAGGGAGTAGACAATGGTGATGATGGAATAGGTGGAAAAAGATAGAGGATCTTACCCCCTCCTAAACCCACATCAAATAGTCGTTGAGAAGAATTATGTCTGCATTAGAAAGAGAATAACGAGCATGTATACCATCCCTACAAGCCCCCTCCCAAGAATGCATATATAAATTAATTGTTTGACATCCCTAAAAATGCCTTCTTTTGTTATATAAAGGTTGGTCACTGTCAAACTTAGTGCAAAGGCCATCAACATGTGCTATTATTGTGGGAAGGCTTGTAATTTTACAAAGCCTTGTAGCTAAGTCGTGTGTCTTCCTATAACTTGAAGGACTATGGAAATTTACCCACTGCCATCCTAGCCTATAGTTGGAGTCATTAGGAAGGTCTTAGAGGAATATCACTAGTCACATCTAAAGAGGATGATATTGGTTGACCAGGATGCTAGGAATGAGTATGGAAGACATGCTTGTTTCAATCTAAAACATGTAGTGGTAATACATCAAGAGGATGTAACTGACTAGAAGGATATGGTCAAGATTTTGAGAACCATGTGCTTGAATGATATTGAGTTTGAAGAATTATTAAAACACATTGATGTCGTGTCATTAGAGAATGAAGTAATTATCTCTCTCTAAGATTAGCCTCTGAGAGTGAGAAACAAAATGATTGACCTTTAGTTTATTGTAGACGGATGATGGAGCTTCCACTTGCGTGGAGTAGTGTGCACCACTAAAAATCCTAAAGATGGTAAGTCTTTAGGTTTAACCTTGCTTATACTAGATTGAGAACTCCACCCATGTATGCTAGGATACGTGGAAGTCTTATCGTAGTATAGTTAAGGGTCGAATCCACAGGACAACGGTCTTGTTAAGATCAACAAGATAGAAAATGTTATAATTTCACATAACTCCTTAACAGTTGGTATTTAGATCAAAAAGTTGGTTTGGTTGTTTTAAACTAAGTGCAAGTAAAGTAAAGGCAAGAAAGTAAATTTAAGGTTGTAAATAATGTTAAGAAACCACTAGGATGTGATCGGCTTTCACCACCACTACGCATGGATCAAAACATGCAACATAAAAACATAACCTACAATAAGAGTCTAACAGTCAGTATCTTTATAGATTTAGCTTCCTTTCAGAGAACTAACTACAAGAGGTGTGGGAATGTTGCAATTCCAGCCATCCCCAAATGAATGGTCACTTACTTTGCATCATTCCCTTCACAAAGTGTGTTCGTCGACTTATCACGGTTGTACTTTCATACGTCAATTGATTCCATTTCATAGTATGGAAGTACACCGATGGAAGTGAGTTTACTCCACTTCTTGAAAAACACTCCTAGACACCGAAACAGATGCATGGTAGCTACATGCATCAAGAACCAACATTCAAACGAGATTCGAATCTAATAGTACAAACATAGACAATTCATACTAAAAGATAATAGGTAACACAAGTTGGTGATCAAGCAACAAGCATTCATTAAACGATTGATGTTGAATTGAAAAGAAAGTATATCTCTATTGAAAACTTATTGATTACATTGCATGAAATGAAAACATGGGTAGCGGGGCTACTCCCCGCACCCTAGTGTATAAGACTACTCGCTCATAGCAAGGACCAAGAAGGAGGCGAGAAGAGAGAGAGAGAGAGAACATCATCTCCACGATGGAGGGAGGAAGGTCGACCCCTTGGAGATAGAGAGAAAGCAACAATCTTCACCCTTCTTAGGTTGCTTGATGATGAATCCTCCTCTTCCCACCTTCTTTGGAGATGAGAGAGAAAGTATCTTGTAGATGGAGTATGGATCTCAGACTGACAACCTCAAGACGGCAGATGAAGGATGGAGCAGCTCTAGAGCAGCAGAGGTAGCCTTTGGACGTCTAAAAACTTGATGCCTTGTGAGGACCCTTTGGGTCTTATTTATAGGCTTTGAGTGAAGTCCAAACAGTTTGGGCGGTTTTGGGTCCAAATGGTCGTGAAGACCGTTTGGGCTCTGAGACCGTTTGGATTCTGAGACCGTTTGGACTCTGAGACCGTTTGTGTGGTATACAACTCTTAAAAACATAATAAACTAATGCGGAAGTGTTCACTAAGCAGCAGATTACCGAACATCACTAAAAATTAAAACCTTTTTATCAAGAGATCCATCAAAGGAAAACTTTCTCACATAGAACCAAAGTAATGTATTTACATTCTGGTTAAAGGTAAATATCTTGTATCATCTCTTTCTGAAAAATTACAAGCATCAACTGCTCTGGTAAGCTAAGCACAAGCAGTATGAAAAACCCGAGGCACTGAGCCAAAATCTCGAAAGAACTAACTACTACTCTGAGGACCTAAGAGTACAGAGATGACACATAGGACTCTATATACATCTATACAAGGCATGACAGCCAGTGTCTCCACCTAAGACTTCAATGTTGTCCCTGCTGCTGCTATTGTTGTCCTTCTCCTAATGAAGGATTCCTGCCTCCACGTTCCCGTACACCTAAAAAATGTGGTTCCCACGGGGGTGAGACAATTGTAAATTGCCCCAACGAGAGATATAACTCTCCGCCAGAAACATTATTATTGCAGCTTAAGAAGATAAATCTGAATAGAGGAATCATAATTGTTTGACAATAGTTAATTCAATGTCTAACAGTTTAGATCATTATTCTTATCAAAGGCACTGCAGCTATAACTTGATAGAGTAACATGTCACTTATCCATTAAGGAATATGTATAACATTTATTCACTATAGAATCATTACCATAGAATCAAATCTCTTTAGGATTAGATCACATATCCGATGCCTGGCATTGTCATTGTGGAGTCATGGCATGTAGCCATACTCTTTTCACAAAGTATTGGATCTTAATCCCTCAACTCATCAAGTATATTTCCACTTCTTAACAAGTTCATCATCATGATTATAGAATCTGGGTATTTGAACCCATATCTCATCCTAGGATACTTATTACCACTTGTTAGGTAACTTAATACTCTCAGTTCATCTGACCAAGGACATTATGATTCTTGCTACACAAAGTATTGCACATAGTACACAAAGCTCATATCACCTTTTGTTACCCCTTAATAGGCAACAAGGCACATTATGGCTTATGAAGCCCATAACCAATTTCAATAATTAAAACACCAAGAGGCACACAGGGCTCATTATTTTTCAGATTACTTTACACTAAGTAAAAAACATATGAAGGCTCATAAGGCCAGTGAAACATTTTCAATATACAGAATATCATAGCCCATACCTGGCTATGCTCATCATCTCAACATACCTTCATGATTAGTAATCATGATACAATTACATATCAGTACCATGCAATACAAGGGTTATCTTATTACAATCATAACCCATTAGTCTGTATTTGAGCTTCACATAGGATTGCTCTGTGTTAGGACTTCACATAGCATCACGCTGTATTAGGGTTTCACATAGCATTACCCTGCATTAGGGTTTCACATAGCACTACCATGTATTAGGGTTTCACACAAATAACCATATGGGTTCTCAAGATCATATTGTTAATGATCAAGTCATGTTTCATTGCTTCACACAGCTAGGAATCAATATGGATAACATAAGTATTCAATCATACTTATTTATTCTCATCATTCATCATCAAATGAAGTATCAACACACAATATGAAATTCTCTCTCATCATTACCAGAATATGATTACATCATAGTTTCTAGGTTTGGATTAACCTTTCCATAAGGCATGTTAGACTACATTCAACATGGTGCATTACATCTCAATGTAACAATTAACATGACATATTTCATATGTCACTCATCCAATTATATTGGAATTAACACACATCAAGGTATTTCAGAATTGGGGTGTTGGATGTTACATCTATTATATCTTGATGTATCACTTCCCTCAACATCTTTATCTTACTTGAGCTCATCCACTTAGCTTGTATTAGGGTATTCCACATCCTAATACTTTATGCACCAGTTCATCATATTTATCATGTAATGTATTGGTCATTAGACACTCACTTAGATTATACAACCATTGCCAATAATATGGACTCATCCTTCTATATCAAGGTTTCACCTAGTATTATGTGAAATTAAGATTTCACAACACATCACCCAGTGTTAAGGCTTCACATAGCATTAGTAGAGCTACCCTATATTAGGGTTTCTTGAACCTTTACCCCATTTTAGGGATTAAGGTTTACCATTCACATCCAAGTAAGGTTTCTCTTACATCATACCCAAATTAGGATTAGGATGTACAATTCCCATTAAATCAAGGTTTCTTACATTGTTACACTAAGTTAGGGTTACATCATCACCCTAGATTATGGTTTCACTGAGCTTCAACCTAAATTAGAGTCTCACATAGCCTTTCCCTAGATTAGGTTCAAGGTACATCAATCTTTTCAATGAGGATTTCATGATCTCATTATTATGGATTATACCCTGATTACATATTTATTCATAATGAAAGAATTATGGCTTATTGTATAAGCAATCATCTCTCTCATTCTTTCTCTCTCTCATCCTCTTTAGGATGTTAGCTACTCTAAGATTGATCTATGTCAGCCCATTAATTAAATACACATCGTTAGGGTTAACCTTCATAATCACCATTGATCTATATCATTAATAATCAAGTAGCTAATTGACCTTTGATCATATTAGGTGTCCATATGGTTTAACCAATTTGAACCTCAAAAGGTCTTAGTCACTTAGTCCTCAAATGGTCTTGGTCACTTAGACCTCAAACGGTCTTGACCAATTATGTTCAAACAGTTTGAAATCGTTTACCAAAGTTAGTTCTTGAAACTGTTTAGACAACACACCTTGAAACCGAATGGACTTGAGTCTCCAAATGATTTGAGACCGCTTGGTCTCAAACGGTCTTGAGACCATTTGGTCCCAAATGGTCTTTAGACCATTTGGACTCAAATGGTCTTAATACCATTTGGTCCAAACCCTCTCAAAACTGAATGGACCAAAAAGGGTCTTCAACACTTAATTGATTCAAGGTTCCAATCCATGGACCAACTATCAATTGGGACATCAATTAATTCTTCAATTGAACCACTGAGGCACCATTCAATTGGACCTTCAATTAGGGTTTTGAACCCAATTGATTTAGGGTTTATAATCAAGAAACCATCACTTAGGGTTTTGAAACTAAGGAACCATCAATGCTTGACATTGTGGAACTAATTCAATTGAAATCAATGAACCATCATCATTATATGATATAACCTGACCCCAAACGGTCTTGAATGACCCCCAAATGGTCTTGAGGTCATTTGGATGATCTCCAAATGGTTTTGAGATCGTTTTCCCATTTCATCATCAAAATCCATGACATCCAATTAGGGTTTGGATCATTGGATTGATTATCAAATCAGCAATTGATTACATTTCAATTTGGTATCTTTGGATCTTAAAATACCCAATCATACTCAACCCTAGACCTACAAACGGTCTTGGCTGACCTCCAAACGGTCTTGAGACCGTTTGGGTGATTCCCAAATGGTTTGGAAACCGTTTGGGTCAATCAACCCAAAACTTCAATTCAATCAATTGCAAAATCAGCACTTAGTCGATTAGGGTTTCTATTTGAAAGATTGTCCATATGTTGAACTAATCAATTGGAGACATTGGGTCATCATACAACACATACTAGGTTTCAGACCTCAAATGGAAAACCCATCTAAATGGTCAACTCCTCTAAACGGTTTGGAGTTCCAAACTCCAAACGGTTTGGAAACTGTTTGGTCTCCAAACGGTTTGGTGAAACCGTTTGGACCAAACCATTGAAACTATTTGCCCTAGATATTTGGGGAGGTGTGTTATTATGATGATGTCATCATCATCAAGCTCCAAACCCACGAAGTTTTCTGTGATTTCCATGGTGGTTGCATCAATCAACTAAGATAAATTTTGGAAATGTAGAAAGGATCACCAATTGATAAGGAATTGAATGCAATAATAAAATCAAGGGTTCAAGTTATAAAACCCACATCCAATTAAGCTACAAAGCTTCAATCTCACGTCAATAATGGTGGATGCAACTCCTTTCACTATTCTAAGGGTCGTCCTCTAGCTTTGAGTGAAAAGAAATTGTTAGGATTGAAGAGGGGATCGAGATATGAAGAATTCATACATTGATTTTCGATTTTCACCATAGATTCAAGGTGAAAGGAGGTCAAGAAGATTACGAACAGGTTGGGGGTTGTCCTCCTGATCCTCCAAAGCTCCTTGGTCGTTTTCCAAGCAAGGGAAAAGAAATGGAAACGAAAAACCCTTGGTTTGGCTTGTAAAGGGTACTTTTATAAGCAATTCCATGAGAGCGAAAAGGCCTTATTAAAAAAATTCATTTAATCCCAAAAATAGTGTTGCCTCTTCCTCCTCAACTCCTTGGATCCGAGGCTATCTTGGTTGACTCTTATTCTTCTCAATTATCCATGATTTAAAGAAAAGCAAATTAAGCACCTTAAATCATATTATAATAATATCCATAAGTGAGTGGATATTCTTTTTCTTATAATAAGGTGAGTGAGTTATCCACTTCCCTTGGATATTTTCATGTCCTAGAAAAGGCACAAAGGTGTTCATACTTGAGAAAATTCAACCATCTTGTTTTTTGTTGAAGGCCCTTCAATTATTTTATTTATTTTTGCATTAAATGGAAGTAAAGTTCCAATTATGCTTAAATCTTGATTATTTTAATATCAAAATTCTCTCTCCTTGAAGTACATGCGGTTCAATGGGGGTGGTATGCCTAATGTTTCTAGACTGGGTCGGGCTCAGCTGCAAGGCAAATCCTTCATTTCTGACAACTCGTTTATGGTTCTTGTGAATGGAAAAGACACAAATGTGTGCTTTGATAAATGGTGCGGCAACAACACACTATTGAAGGACTATGTAACTAAACCTATACTGGAGGACATGTTAGACATGAAAGTCTCGTGTTTAGTTAATCTAGAAAATAAATGGGATGAAGAGTTTTTGAAAGATTGGTTTCCAAATGACACTGTTCAGAAGGTGCTGCATATGGCCATCCCCCTGAACACTGATGTTCAAGATGTCCGAGCCTGGTGTAACACTGACTCAGGTACTTTTACCACCAGGAGTGCATATGATATTATCAGGTCGGCGAAGGATATAAGGACTGAAGGAAAATGGGAGTTAGTGTGAAAAATGAAAGCTAGCATGAAAATAAAATATTTCTTTTGGCTTGTAGGACACAATACCCTTTTAACGAATAGTAGGAGAGTTGCACGCAACCTGACTACTAGCAACCTCTGTCTGATATGTGGCCTAGAGGAGGAAACTATCTTACATGCTGTGAGAGATTGTGAACAGGCAAAGTAGGTGTGGAAGGAGGTCTTAAATCGGAGTTCCTGGGATCAGTTCTTCAGAGAAACAGTTATATGGAATTGGTTATATAATAACTTGAAAGCTCATGCACCGCATAGTGATCAGTTTACTATTGGCTGTTGGCAACTGTGGAAGCACCGAAACCTACAAGTCTTTGAAAAGAAGAAGCTCAGCGTGAACCACTTGCGGACTCTTATTGACAAAGAAGTGCTTATCAACACAAAGGCTTGGGCATTAGATCAGCCAAGTCAGCTGCACGAGATGCATCACGTTGGATGGACTAAACCGAAGCAAGGTACTCTAAAGATTAATACCGATGCCGCCTTTAACCTAACTTCCAAGAAAGTTGCTATTGCAGTAGTGTGCCACGATGAAAGGGGCCGCTGGCGGGGAGGCTCGGGTAGGATTGTCAAAGCTGACAGTGCTCTTGAAGCCTAAACTTGGGCTATAGATCTTGTTGTGGAGGTCGGCCAGGGTCTACGTTGTGATAGTATATGCATCGAAACTGACTCTGTGAATGCCAAGAAGGTTGTTGAGGACAAAGGCATAAATTTCCCAAGGTTAACCAGATGGATTACTTCTGTGAGGAGAGGGCTTAAACCGGGTTGGTACTGTGTGCATACCAAATGGGAGGGGAATAAAGTCGCTGACCAACTAGCCAAGTTTCACTTTAAAAACAACAGTGGCTCTTATTACTATAGGAGTCCACCTAGTCATATTGTTGATATAATCAACATGGATAATTGTAATGGTAGTAGTACTACCAATTTGGATTATGTTGTTAGTAGTTTGGAATGTAATAGTTTATTGACTCAGCTTGCAAGAGAGGGGCGAGATGAATAAAAAATACCCTCTGACTTCCCTAAAAAAATTCTCTCTCCTTCAAAATGATTCTAATGAGGCGCCCCTCTCATTTGCTTTGTTATACATGATGCCAACAAATATTAGGGACCTCATTGAAGTGGTAATTTTCATATTGCACCCTAGGTTTTTGGGTAAATTGCACATTACACCAAAACTAGGTTTTAATGCACAAACATTGCTTTATCAGCTCTTTCTTGGTACTCAGGGTACCACAAGCCATACCTCTGCATCATATTCATTCTCATGATTCTTAAACACATGAGGAACATATTATCATGTACAAATTGCAATTCAACCCCTCAACTTGGGTAATTTGCACTTTAGTCCAAACAAGAAAAACATTATTTCAATGTTATTCAAAAAGGACTAAAATCAAAATATAAGTTCCTCTTAAGCCCTAATTACTTTTCACAAGATAAGATTAAGCATATAATTATCTTTCTTAATCAAAACACCTAGGGTTAAAGCATAATCCAAGTCAGGGATGTTACAAGTTATAAACCCCTAACAAGGATTTCGTCCCTGAAATCCCAGGAAAAAGGAGGGACAGATTTATTCATTTATCATACCCTCAAGTATCCACTTAATATCTTAATATCATGGAGATATCATGGATCTGTAATACACACAAAGTTCCTTTCACTAATTCAACCTTATCAATGTTTATGTTTATGCAGAGCATAAACCCCTAACATATGATGCCCATATTATTTGAAAGGAAAAAAAATATAAAAGAACATACTTCTATCATCACCCAAGAATATTTACCAAAAGATAAACATATATATCTAACAGAGATAATTCACTCAGCAATCCTTTATTTGTTTGGGAAAGTTCACTTAACACTTCCTATTTTATTAGGAATGTTCACTTAGCTTTTCTCTTTAATTGGGAATATTCACTTAGCTCTTCCCATTTAATTGAGAATGTTCACTTAGATTTTCTCTTTAATTGGGAATGTTCACTTAGCTCTTCCCTATTTAATTGAGAATGTTCACTTAGCTTTTCTCTTTAATTGGGAATGTTCACTTAGCACTTACCTATTTAATTGAGAAAGTTCACTTAGCTTTTCTCTTTAATTGGGAATGTTCACTTAGCTCTTCCCATTTAATTGAGAATGTTCACTTAGCTTTTCTTTTTAATTGGGAATGTTCACTTGGCTCTTCCCATTTAATTGAGAATGTTCACTTAGCTTTTCTCTTTAATTGGGAATGTTCACTTAGCTCATCCCTATTTAATTGAGAATGTTCACTTAGCTTTTCTCTTTAATTGGGAATGTTCACTTAGCTCTTCCCTATTTAATTGGGAATGTTCACTTAGCTCTTCCCTATTTTTTTTTTTTGAAATCAAAAGATCTAATGTATTAGATATGCAAATCTGCTTGAATGCAGTTCATTACAGCAGGAGGTAAGGAGCTACTATTAAGAAAAGAAAAACTACTACTAGCAGCCAACCGGGCTAACTGATGAGCCACCCCATTAGCCAGTCTACGGCAGTAAACAAAAGAAATGCTAACAAAGAAACTTCTAAGATGGGCTATGTCCTCAAGAATAGATCCTAGGAGGTCCGCTCTTTTAGTCCCATTCTCAATGAGCTTGATCACCGCTTCAGCGTCTGATTCCACCATTACATGAGTAAGATTCATGTCTTTGGAAATGATGAGTCCTTCTCTAATGGCGAGTGCTTCAGTGCATTTTGGGTCCTTGAGTGTCGGCTGTTGCTTCCCTTCTAATTTTGTTACATCTCCATCAGCTGTCCTCCAAACCATCCCAAGGCCGTCTTGTTCTTGTAAGTTAACCGCAGCATCACAGTTCAATTTGATAACACCCTCCGGCGGCCTACACCAGTGCACACGTGCAGCCGTCGTTCCCGGACAGGTCGAATTGCTGCTCGGCGTCGGGCATGATCTAATTAGCGGCAACATTGAGTTCTTCATAAGGAGAGGTTGACGCACCTTGTTCCCAAAGATTATGTCATTCCTTCTACTCCATATGGACCAAAGAGCAGCTACCATGTCATCTTCTGTCTTCCCTTGGACCGGCCAAACCGCAGCCATGATAGCTGCCTTGACTGGCTTTGTGCCCAGCTCTTCTATGCGACGTTGCACTTCCATCGGGTAGTCCTTCCATAGCTCCCATGCCTGGTCACACTTGAAAAGCATGTGACCAAAATCTTCCTTTTCCCTCCGACATATATTGCATATTCCATCTTGATGGCAGTACCTATCAAACAGCCTACCGACAGTGGCCAATGAGCCGATGAAACAACGCCATAGGAAGTGAGCCGCTTTGGGATTTAGACCCGTCTTCCATACCGCCCGCCACACATCCTTGTCCACCTGGTTGGCCGGTTGCTCAGTGCTACTTGGCTGTTGAGTTGCCAACCAATATGCCGATCTCACCGTGTAATCCCCACTCTTGCTTGGTTTCCAGAAAATCCTGTCTGCCCTCGTTGTGACACCTAGAGGGATGGCTAACACCATAGCATCCATGTCTTGTGTTAGGAGCTCACTAATCAGCCCACGGTTCCACTGCCCTGTTTCTTGATCAATCAATTGATGGACTTTTTGTATCGTCAGTGATGATATGCCCATCCTCCCTTCTATGCTGCCATTTAGATTTGGTATCCAACTGTCTGTCCATATATTTATATCCTTGTCGTCACCCACTCTCCATTGCATGCCTTCTAGCACTATGCTTTTGGAATTCCATATACTTCTCCACGTAAAACTTGGATTGTGACCCCTTCTAGCCTCGAGAACATTGTATGATGGAAAGTACTTGGCCTTTAGGACTTTGTAGGCCAATGTGTCCCTCCTGTGAAATAGGCTCCATACTTGCTTAGCAAGGAGAGCTTGATTAGAAGCACTAATGTCTCGGAAACCCATGCCTCCTTGGTTCTTTCGCGTGCAGAGTTTTTCCCAACTAACCCAGACTAATTTCCTTTCACCATCTTTTGCTCCCCACCAGAATCTAGCAATGGAACTGTTGATGGCATCAAGAAGGTACACTGGTAACTGGAAAATACTCATCATATATGACGGGATTGCTTGGGCCACTTCCTTGATTAGAACCTCCTTTCCCGCTTTGGAAAGCAGCTTTTCCTTCCAACCTTTCAGTTTGTTCCATACTCTTTCCTGGATATATGAAAAGGCTTGTTTTTTTGGATCTTCCCACTGCAGCTGGTAGACCTAAATATTTCCCGTGCCTCTCCACCTCTTTGACTTGAAGCACTTGGCATATCTCGTCTTTCCTCTCCCTACTGACTCCTTTGCTGAAGGCCACCTCAGTTTTAGATAGATTGATTTTTTGTCCGGATGCCTGTTCGTACTGGCTGATGATCACAGCTAATTTCAGGCATTCCTCCTTGGTCGCCCTTGCAAAAAGGATAGATTCGTCTGCAAAGAAAAGGTGAGAAATACGGGGCCCATGACGGCTGGCTCGTACTCCATGAATGTCATTTTGTTGTGAAGCTACATTTAACGAAGAAGAGAAAGCTTCAGCACATAAAATAAAAAGATAAGGGGAGAGAGGGTCACCCTGGCGCAGTCCTCTAGAATGTTGAGATCTCCTGGTATGTTCCCCATTAATAGCAAAGGAATGAGACACTGTCGACATACAGTTCATGACTTTTCTCCTCCATAGCTCTCCAAAACCTAGCTTCTCTTGAATATAATTGATGAATCCCCATTCCACCCTGTCATAAGCTTTTGACATGTCAAGCTTCAAAGCTATATGACCCTTCTTTTTCCCCTTCGCACCTTTCATAGTGTGGAACAGCTCGTAGGCAACAAGCACATTGTCTGTGATAAGCCTTCCCGGTATAAAGGCACTTTGCTTCTCAGAAGTAATTTTATCCATCATAGGGCGGAGGCGATTGGCTAAGACTTTTGCTGCAATTTTATAAATGACATTACACAAACTAATGGGCCGGAACTCCCCCATCTCCTTTGGTGACTTCACTTTGGGAATGAGAACTACCAGAGTAGAATTTACATCAGCTATACTGCTTTCGGATTTCCACCATCCCTTTATATAATTTGCAACATCGCTGCCCACTATGTGCCAATATTTTTGGAAGAACATGGCCTTCATTCCATCGGGCCCGGGTGCTTTGTTAGGATGCATACTTTTCAGCGCTGTTTGGATTTCTTCCGTGGTGATATCCCTTTCCAGATCTTCATTGTCCGCACTCCCAATTTTCCTCTCAATCCTTTTAGTGGCTACCTCCCATCCCGTTGGGTTTGACGTCGTGAACAGCCCTTGGAAATAAATGATGATGACTTTTTCAATATCTTCTTCCTTCGTCTGCCATTGTCCCTCCGTGTCATGGAGTCCTTCTATCTTGTTTCTTCTCTTTCTTTGAGACGCTTTATGGTGGAAATACGCCGTGTTTCTGTCACCCGCTTTCATTTCATTCACTCTCGCCCTTGCATGCCAATACTTTTCATCACGCCTGTGCCACTCTTGTAGTTCTTCTGCCATACGGGAGCACCTGTCAAGGTTGATTCTATCCAGCGGTAAAAGTTGAGCTTCCCCCAGCTGTCCTTCTAATTCTTTTATCCTTCTTTTCATTTTCCCAAACTTTTCATTTGCCCAGGATTTTAGTTTTAAGCTTCACCTTTCCATCTTTCCATGCAGATCAATCGATGCTCCACCATCCCATGATTCCTTGATAATTTGTTCACACATCTCATCCTCCATCCACATGGGCTCGAAAAGGAAATTATCCTGCTTTCCTCTTTGTTTCCTTCTTCTGTACTCTGTATTAATGATAATCGGTGAATGATCAGACTCAACAATAGGAAGATGGATGACACGTGCCTGTGGAAATCTTGCCGCCCAGCTTGGATATGCCAATGCTCTGTCCAATCTCTCCCTGACAAGCATTTCAGGTGTTGTTCCCCTTTGCCACGTGAAAATGTTTCCACTGTACCCTAGGTTTGTCAGATCACAATCATCTATCACGTCACGGAAATCCTGCATATGGCGGAAAGGTTTTGGAGGGCCTCCCAATTTTTCCGTATTGGAAACAATCTCATTGAAGTCACCAAAGAACACAGTAGGTAAATCAGAAGTGTTTTTCAAATCACGTATCAAGTTCCAAGTGTTATGCTTCAGCTGCTGGTCCGCCCACCCATAGATTCCCACTGCTCTCCATTTTTCAGCCCCTGTTCCGTCTTCAATCTCACAACTACAGTGATGCTGTGAATAGGATATAATGTTGAGATCAATGTCTTTCCACCACAACCCAATTCCTCCTGCTCTGCCCACTCTGTCAATGCAAATGCCCTGTGTGAAGCCACATTTTCTCTTCACTGTTTCTAAGTCCGCACTGGTAATGAGTGTCTCCATTAAGAAGACAAGATTTGGGCTCTCCCTCCAACACCATGATCGGAGGGCATTCACTGTGTCAGGGTTGCCCAACCCCTGACAATTCCAGCTCATGAGTTTCATAGTTGTTCACGGAGCTGGTCTTCGCCAGTCCCCGCTACTTGAACACTTGGTGTCCCCTCTAATTGTGATGATGGTTCACTGCTCCTTGCTTTCTTGGATATGTCTTCCGTGGGGCTTACTATATCTAGCTCCATATCACAATATTCAGAATGTCTTCCTCTTTTTCCCGACACGGTGTCCCAAACAACTTCATGTTCTGGTATCCCGAGGCGTTGTGCCCTGCTCATCTTGTATACCCACAGTGGCTTCTTATTCTTCTTTGATTCTCCCTTGCCTTTCTTCCCCATCTTCTTTCGGCTTTCCATCTTCATCTGTGCCCTCGTCTTGACCTGACTTTGCGACGTTTGTTGTATAGGGTTGTTGCCTATCTCCTGCTGCTTGGGAATGGCCTCCGACTCTTTCCTTATTACTTCCTTTCTCCTGTCTGGTTCAGTCGTGTATTCAGGGATAGTTCTCCCGCAGTCCACCTCACCACCCGAGTTAGGCATTGTCCGATGTCGCACCTCCAGAAGTTCATCCCTACCGAAGGATATTCGCCTTCTTTCCGCCTGCCCTACCTCCGCCGTCTCTCCTTTGCCCTTACCCTTGCCTCCATCCGCCATTGTTGCTTCATGCCTCTCTGGGAATAGTGCGTCCAGGTCGTAGTTGGATTCCGCACTGCCCTCTTGGTACAGCTGTGTATGTCTGCTCCCTCTGTTGTCTTCGTCATGCCCCCCCTTGATCGGTGCCTCGCTATCTCCCGCTCCACCGGTCTGGCTTCTCTACGACCCACCGTCTCCAGTCGTCCCCTTGGTCGACGATCCCTCTTTCATCGGCTTGTTCTTGAAAACTATCCTTCTCGTGACTCGGGTATGGCCATGAAGCTCTTCATGCAATGTCGTCCTCGGCTTCCTTGGGGATGCTTTCAACCACGGCCCCATTGTTGGCTTCCTTCCTCACCTTCGATTCTATCACTGCAGTCCCTCTCAACGTGACCTAGCCTCCCGCAAATATGGCAAAAATGCATCAGTCGTTCGTACTTCACATCCAAAGTGATGATGTTATTCTGGTTCCCTGTTAGCCGCAGGACTCTCTTCAACGGTTTCGTGATGTCCAGATTGATCCTGACTCTCGCCGATGTCTCCCACCCGAGTTCGTCGACGTCCAAGTCAAGGACCTCACCCAGTCTGCTTGCAATCTTCCTGATAGCCTGGTTCGACCGGAACCCTAGAGGAAGCCCGTAGATCTGAGCCCAGAAGGGGGTATGCTTGATTATGATCGTCCCCGGCTGCTCTTCCTTCTCAATCTCCTTGAAGATCAGCAACTTATTGTCGAAGTTCCATGGAGCCCCGTCTATCACCTTCTGCTTGTCTCTCCAGTCAAAAAATTGAATGATAAAGACGTCGCCTTCCAATTTCTTGAACACTACCTTCTGCGATAGCCCCCAAGACTGTGTGAGAGTGCGCTGCATCACCCAAAAATTGGGCGCTCTATCCGCCAGGAAACGCGCAACCAGTGCCAGTCCCAGATTCTCCTCCTCATCGTTTCGTTCTTCCCTAACTTCTATCGGCTCTTCCTCCTCCGTCGTTAGCTGTAGTCGCGCGTATCTCTCTGTCAGTTCCTCCGCCATCATGGGGAGAGTACCAGGAAGCTCGCCCTATCCTTGAACCTCAAGAGAAGATGACCCGCTCGGGTAGAGGGACTCCCACACACTGTAACCCTAGTCGCCAGAGTGCTAGGTTGCGGCCGTGAGGAGAGAGAAAATCATCACTCATACTTTATATTCTTCCCTATTTAATTGAGAATGTTCACTTAGCTTTTCTCTTTAATTGGGAATGTTCACTTAGCTCTTCCCTATTTAATTGAGATTGTTCACTTAGCTTTTCTCTTTAATTGGGAATGTTCACTTAGCACTTACCTTTTTAATTGAGAATGTTCACTTAGCTTTTCTCTTTAATTGGGAATGTTCACTTAGCTCTTCCCATTTAATTGAGAATGTTCACTTAGCTATTCTCTTTAATTGGGAATGTTCACTTGGCTCTTCCCATTTAATTGAGAATATTCACTTAGTTTTTCTCTTTAATTGGTAATGTTCACTTAGCTCTTCCCTATTTAATTGAGAATGTTCACTTAGCTTTTCTCTTTAATTGGTAATGTTCACTTGGCTCTTCCCTATTTAATTGAGAGTGTTCACTTAGCTTTTCTCTTTAATTGGGAATGTTCACTTAGCTCTTCCCTATTTAATTGAGAATGTTCACTTAGCTTTTCTCTTTAATTGGGAATGTTCACTTAGCTCCTCCCATTTAATTGAGAATGTTCACTTAGCTTTTCTCTTTAATTGGGAATGTTCACTTAGCTCTTCCCATTTAATTGAGAATGTTCACTTAGATTTTCTCTTTAATTGGGAATGTTCACTTAGCTATTCCCTATTTAATTGAGAATGTTCACTTAGCTTTTCTCTTTAATTGGGAATGTTCACCTAGCTCTTCCCTATTTAATTGAGAATATTCACTTAGCTTTTCTCCTTAATTGGGAATGTTCACTTAGCTCTTCCCTATTTAATTGAGAATGTTCACTTCGCTTTTCTCTTTAATTGGGAATGTTCACTTAGCTCTTCCCATTTAATTGAGAATGTTCACTTAGCTTTTCTCTTTAATTGAGAATGTTCACTTAGCTCTTCCCTATTTAATTGAGAATGTTCACTTAGCTTTTCTCTTTAATTGGAAATGTTCACTTAGCTCTTACCTATTTAATTGAGAATGCTCACTTAGTTTTTCTCTTTAATTGGGAATGTTCGCTTAGCTCTTCCCTATTTAATTGAGAATGTTCACTTAGCTTTTCTCTTTAATTGGGAATGTTCACTTAGCTCTTCCCATTTAATTGAGAATGTTCACTTAGCTTTTCTCTTTAATTGGGAATGTTCACTTAGCTCTTCCCTATTTAATTGAGAATGTTCACTTAGCTTTTCTCTTTAATTGGGAATGTTCACTTAGCTCTTCCCTATTTAATTGAGAATGCTCACTTAGCTTTTCTCTTTAATTGGGAATGTTCACTTAGCTCTTCCCTATTTAATTGAGAATGTTCACTTAGATTTTCTCTTTAATTGGGAATGTTCACTTAGCTCTTCCCATTTAATTGATAATGTTCACTTAGCTTTTCTCTTTAATTGGGAATGTTCACTTAGCTCTTCCCTATTTAATTGAGAATGTTCACTTAGCTTTTCTCTTTAATTGGGAATGTTCACTTAGATCTTCCCTATTTAATTGAGAATGTTCACTTAGCTTTTCTCTTTAATTGGGAATGTTCACTTAGCTCTTCCCATTTAATTGAGAATGTTCACTTAGCTATTCTCTTTAATTGGGAATGTTTACTTAGCTCTTCCCATTTAATTGAGAATGTTCACTTAGCTTTTCTCTTTAATTGGGAATGTTCACTTAGCTCTTCCCTATTTAATTGAGAATGTTCACTTAGCTTTTCTCTTTAATTGGGAATATTCACTTAGATCTTCCCTATTTAATTGGGAATATTCACTTAGCTCTTCCCTATTTAATTGAGAATGTTCACTTAGCTTTTCTCTCTAATTGGGAATGTTACTTAGCTCTTCCCTATTTAATTGAGAATGATCACTTAGCTTTTCTCTTTAATTGGGAATGCTCACTTAGCTCTTCCCATTTAATTGAGAATGTTCACTTAGCTTTTCTCTTTAATTGGGAATGTTCACTTAGCTCTTCTGTATTTAATTGAGAATGTTCACTTAGCTTTTCTCTTTAATTGGGAATGTTCACTTAGCTCTTCCCTATTTAATTGAGAATTTTAACTTAGCTTTTCTCTTTAATTGGGAATGTTCACTTAGCTCTTCTCTATTTAATTGAGAATGTTCACTTAGCTTTTCTCTTTAATTGGGAATGTTCACTTAGCACTTCTTATGTTATTAGGAAAGTTCACTTAGTACTTCCCATATTATTAGGAAAGTTCACTTAGCACTTCCTATGTTATTAGGAAAGTTCACTTAGCACTTTCTATGTTATTAGGAAAGTTCACTTAGCACTTCCTATGTTATTAGGAAAGTTCACTTAGGACTTCCTATGTTATTAGGAAAGTTCACTAAGCACTTCCTATGTTATTAGGAAAGTTCACTTAGCACTTCCTATTTAATTTCATTTGACTATTACCCCTCATGGTTATCTACCACTTTAGGTTGACTCAACACATAGAGTCTAGCTGTTTCGTGTTGTTGCTTTTGCCTTTACTTAGTGGTTACTGCCCTGGTGCATTAGGCATTTATTGAACTGGTGGCACCAAAAACTTTGGTTTTTCAGAACAACTAGGCAAATGTCTCTAAAATTATAGAGATCTTACCTTAAATCTTAGCTTATTGACCCTCCTTGGGCACTATCATCACAGATGTACTATCTTTCTAAACTTATAGTAGAGTCTACTTTCTCTCCATATGTTAATCCTTGCCATATTTCCACTGTTCCAACATGACTATGTCATTCAGGAACCCTTTCTAAGCCCAAAGTTTCTACATAAAGGACTGGTAACCTAGGTTGTGATGCTAGTATCCAGTCGTCTATATGCATTACTATTATCCTAACCTGCCCTTCAAGAGCATAAACATAGGATTCTCTATCCTGATCAGGTCAAGATGGGAATTCTCAGGCACTTGTTCTTCTCTTGCCCGATCCCTTGCCCCCTCTCCTGGTGCAACAACATTGCCCTTAGCAATGTGTTCCTCGTGTTCCCCAGTCCTTTATAAATTTTACCCTTTACTCTACATAAGAAGAAGTCACTATAGGGTATACTGGAGGACACTAACACAGACTCAACACCTTAGTCCTATTTCTCTGTAGACTCAGCGAACCTAGAGCTCTGATACCACTTAATTGTGGCATACAACTCTTAAAAACATAATTAACTAATGCGGAAGCCTTCAATAAGCAGCAGATTACCAAAAATCACTAAAAATTAAAACCTTTTTATCAAGAGATCCATCAAAGGGAAACTTTCTCACATAGAACCAAAGTAACGTATTTACATTCTGGTTAAAGGTACATGTCTTGTATCATCTCTTTCTAAAAATTACAAGCATCAACTTCTCTGGTAAGCTAAGTACAGCCAGTATGAAAAACCTGAGGCACTGAGCCAAAATCTCGAAAGCACTAACTACTACTCCAAGGACCTGAGAGTACAGAGACGACACATAGAACTCTATATACATATATACAAGGCATGACAGCCAGTGTCTCCACCTGAGACTTCACTGTTGTCCCTACTGCTACTGTTGCTGTCCTTCTCCTACTGAAGGATTCATGCCTCCACATCCACCTACACCAAAAAATGTGGTTCCCACGGGGGTGAGACAATTGTAAATTGCCCCAGCGAGAGATATAACTCTCCGCTAGAAACATTATTATTGCAGCTTAAGAAGATAAATCTGAATAGAGGAATCATAATTGTTTGACAACAGTTAATTCAATGTCTAACAATTTAGATCATTATTCTTGTCAAAAGCATTACAACTATAACTTGATAGAGTAACATGTCACTTATCCATTAAGGAATATGTATAACATTTATTCACTATAGAATCATTACCATAGCATTAACTCTCTTCAGGCTTAGATCATATATCTAATGCCTGGCATTGTCATTATGGAGTCATGGCTTGTAGCCATACTCTTTTCACAAGGTATCGGGATCTTAGTCCCCCAATTCATCAAGTATATTTTCACTTCTTAACAAGTTCATCATCATGATTATAGAATCTGGGTATTTGTACCCATATCTCATCCTAGGATACTTATTACCACTTGTTAGGTAACTTAATACTCTCAGTTCATCTGACCAAGGTCATTATGATTCTTGCTACCCAAAGTATTGCACATAGTACACAAAGCTCATATCACCTTTTGTTACCCCTTAATACACAACAAGGCACATTATGGCTTATGATGCCCATAACCAATTACAATAATTAAAACACCAAGGGGCACACATGGATCATTACTTTTTAGATTACTTTACACTAAGTAACAAATCATATGAAGCCTCATAAGGCCTGTGAAACATTTTCAATATACAGAATATCATAGCCCATACATGGCTATGCTCATCATCTCAACATACATGCATGATTAGTAATCATGATACAATTACATATCAATACCATGCAATACAAGGGTTATCTTATTACAATCATAAACCATTAGTCTATATTTGAGATTCACATAGGATTAATATGTGTTAGGACTTCACATAGCATCACCCTATATTAGGGTTTCACATAGCATTACCTTGCATTAGGGTTTCACATATCACTACCTTGTATTAGGGTTTCACACAAATAACCATATAGGTTCTCAAGATCATATTGTTAATGATCAAGTCATGTTTCATTGCTTCACATAGCTAGGAATCAATATGGATAACATAAGTATTCAATCATACTTATTTATTCTCATCATTCATCATTATATGAAGTATCAACACATAGTATGAATTTCTCTCTCATCATTACCAGAATATGATTACATCCTAGTTTGTAGGTTTGGATTAACCTTTCCATAAAGCATGTTAGCCTACATTCAACAGGGTGCATTACATCTCAATGTAACAATTAACATGACATATTTCATATGTCACTCATCCAATTATATTGGATTTAACAGACATCAAGGTATTTCAGAATTGGGGTGTTGGATGTGACATCTATTATATCTTGATGTATCACTTCCCTCAACACCTTTATATTACTTGAGCTCATCGACTTAGCTTGTATTAGGGTATTCCCCATCCTAATATTTTATGCACCAGTTCATCACATTTATCATGTAATGTATTGGTCATTAGACACTCACTTAGATTATACAACCATTGCCAATAATATGGACTCATCCTTCTATATCAGGGTTTCACCTAGTATTATGTGAAATTAAGATTTCACAACACATCACCCAGTGTTAAGGCTTCACATAGCATTAGTAGCACTACCCTATATTAGGGTTTCTTGCACATTTACCCCAATTTAGGGATTAAGGTTTACCATTCACATCCAAGTAAGGTTTCTCTTACCTCATACCCAAATTAGGGTTAGGATGTACAATGCCCATTAAATCAGGGTTTCTTACATTGTTACACTATGTTAGGGTTACATCATCACCCTAGATTATGGTTTCACTAAGCTTTGCCCTAAATTAGGGTCTCACATAGCCTTGCCCTAGATTAGGGTCAAGGTACATCAATCTTTTCAATGAGGATTTCATGATCTCATTATTATGGATTATACCCTGATTACATATGTATTCATAATGAAAGAATTAGGGCTTATTGTATAAGCAATCATCTCTCTCATTCTTTCTCTCTCTCTCATCCTCTTTAGGATGTTAGCTACTCCAAGATTGATCTAAGTTAGCCCTTTAATTAAGTACACATAGTTAGGGTTAACCTTCATAATCACCATTGATCTATATCATTAATAATCAGGTAGCTAATTGACCTTTGATCATATTAGGTGTCCATATGGTTTAACCAATTTGAACCTCAAAAGGTCCTAGTCACTTAGGCCTCAAACAGTCTTCGTCACTTAGACCTCAAACGGTCTTGACCAATTAAGTTCAAATGGTTTGAAACTATTTACAAAAGTTAGTTCTTGAAATCGTTTAGACAACACACCTTGAAACTGAATGGACTTGAGTCTCCAAACGGTTTGAGACCGTTTGGACTCAAACGGTCTTAAGACTATTTGGTCCAAACCCTCTCAAAACCGAATGGACCAAAAAGGGTCTTCAACACTTAATCGATTCAAGGTTCCAATCCATGGACCATCTATCAATTGGGCCATCAATTTATTCTTCAATTGAACCATTGAGTCACAATTCAATTGGACCTTCAATTAGGGTTTTGAACCCAATTGATCTAGGGTTGATAATCAAGAAACCATCACTTAGGGTTTTGAAACTAAGGAACCATCAATGGTTTACATTGTGGAACTAATTCAATTGAAATCAATGATCCATCATCATTATATGATATAACCTGACCTCAAACGGTCTTGAATGACCCCCAAACGGTCTTGAGGTCATTTGGATGATCTCCTAATGGTTTTGAGACTATTTGCCCATTTCATCATCAAAATCTAAGACATCCAATTATGGTTTGGATCATTGGATTGATTATCAAATCAGTAATTGATTACACTTCAATTTGGTATCTTTGGATCTTCAAATACCCAACCATACTCAACCCTAGACCTACAAACGGTCTTGGTTGACCTCCAAACGGTCTTGAGACTGTTTGGGTGATTCCCAAACGGTTTTGAAACCATTTGGGTCAATCAACCCAAAACCTCAACTCAATCAATTGCAAAATCAGCACTTAGTCGATTAGGGTTTCTATTTGAAAGATTGTCCATATGTTGAACTAATCAATTGGGGCCATTGGATCATCATCCAACACATACTAGGGTTCAGACCTCAAACAGTAAACCCATCCAAATGGTCAACTCCTCTAAATGGTTTGGAGTTCCAAACTCCAAATGGTTTGGAAACTGTTTGGTCTCCAAACGGTTTGGTGAAACCGTTTGCACCAAACCATTGAAACTGTTTGCCCTAGATATTTTGGGAGGTGTGTGCTTATGATGATGTCATCATAATCAAGCTCCAAACCCACGAATTTTTCTGTGATTTCCATGGTGGTTGCATCAATCAACCAAGATAAATTTTGGAAATGTAGAAAGGATCACCAATTGATAAGGAATTGAATGCAATAATAAAATCAAAGGGTTCAAGTTATAAAACCCACCTCCAATTGAGCTCCAAAGCTTCAAGATCACGTAAACAATGGTGGATGCAACTCCTTTCACTATTCCAAGGGTCGTCCTCAAGCTTTGAGTGAAAAGAAATGGTTAGGATTGAAGAGGGGATCGAGATGAAGAATTCATACATTGATTTTCGATTTTCACCATAGATTCAAGGTGAAAGGAGGTCAAGAAGCTTACCAACAGGTTGGGGGTCGTCCTCCTGATCCTCCAAAGCTCCTTGGGCGTTTTCCAAGCAAGGTAAAATAAAGGGAAACGTAAAAGCCCTTGGTTTGGCTTGTAAACGGTACTTTTATAAGAAATTCCATGAGAGAGAAAAGGCCTTATAAAAAAATTCATTTAATCCCAAAAATATTGCCACCTCTTCCTCCTCAACTCCTTGGATCCGAGGCTATCTTGTTTTTCTCTTATTATTCTCAATTATCCATGATTTAAAGAAAAGCAAATTAAGCACCTTAAATCATATTATAATAATATCCATAAGTGAGTGGATATTCTATTTCTTATAATAAGGTGAGTGAGTTATCCACTTCCCTTGGATATTTTCGTGGCCTAGCAAAGGAAAAAAGGTGTTCATACTTGATAAAATTAAACCATCTCGTTTTTGGTTGAAGGCCCTTCAATTATTTTATTTAAATTTTTGCATTAAAAGGAAGTAAAGTTCCAATTATGCTTAAATCTTGATTATTTTAATATTAGATTCTCTCTCCTACAAAATGATTCTAATGAGGCACCCCTCTCATTTTCTTTGCTCTACATGATGCCAAGAAATATTAGGGACTTTATTGAAGTGGTAATTTGCATATTGAACCCTAGGTTTTTGGGTAAATTGCACATTACTCCAAAACTAGGTTTTAATGCACAAACATTGCTTTATCAGCTCTTTCTTGGTACTCAGGCTACCACAAGCCACACCTCTACATCATATTCATTCTCATGATGCTTCAACACATGAGGAACATATTATCATGTACAATTTGCAATTTAACCCCTCAACTTGGGTAATTTGCAAAGTTCCTCTTAAGCCCTAATTACTTTTCACAAGATAAGATTAAGCATATAATTATTTTTCTTAATCAGAACACCTAGGGTTAAAGCATAACCCAGGTTAGGGATGTTAGAAGCTGCTTCATTTTCAGCTCGGATGTGAGCCTGTTCGTCAGCTCAGATTTCCTGTTGGACCTGAGCACGAGTGTCAGCAATGAGTTGTGCTCTCTGAGCGGCTATGGAGGCGTTGACCCTATCCATTACTAGTGCAGCTTGGCGTTGATCTTCAGCCATTTGTTTAGCTCTTTGGCAGTTAAGACTTATGAGACAGTGGAAGCTTCTCTCTACCTCAGAGTCGTACTCTAGATCAGGGGAGAATCTGAGATTATGCGATGGTTGCATACACGTCTTCTACCTGAGTAGAGGAAGAAACACACTTGTTAGATGATGCAGAAGATATGATGAAATCAGGAGACTATGGAGTAATGTTTAAAGAAAAAGTGTAAAACCCTAACCAACTAGAAAGATGATAAATGAAATTAAAACGTTTTGTTGTCCCCGACAACGGTACCAATTTTTTGATGGAGCTTCCACTTGCGTGGAGTTACGTGCACCACTAAAAATCCTAAAGATGGTAAGTCTTTAGGTTTAGTCTTGCTTATACTAGATTGAGAACTCCACCCACGTATGCTAGGATACATGGAAGTCTTATCGTAGTATAGTTAAGGGTCGAATCCACAGGAAAACTGTCTTGTTAAGATCAACAAGATACAAAATGTTAGAATTTCACTTAACTCCTTAACAGTTGGTATTTAGATCAAAAAGTTGGTTTGGTTGTTTTAAACTAAGTGCAAGTAAAGTAAAAGGCAAGAAAGTAAATTTAAGGTTGTAAACAATGTTAAGAAACCACTAGGTTGTGATCGGCTTTCACCACCACTACGCATGGATCAAAACATGCAACATAAAAACATAACCTGCAATAAGAGTCTAACAGTTAGTATCTTTGTAGATTTAGCTTCCTTTCGGAGAACTAACTACAAGAAGTGTGGGAATGTTTCAATGCCAGCCATTCCCAAACGAATGGTCACTTACTTTGAATCATTCCCTTCACAAAGCGTGTTCCTCGACTTATCAAGGTTGTACTTTCATACGTCAACTGATTCCATTTCATAGTATGGAAGTACAATAATGGAAGTGAGTTTACTCCACTTCTTGAAAATCACTCCTAGACACTGAAACAGATGCATGGTGGCTACATGCATCAAGAACCAACATTCAATTGAGATTCGAATCTAATAGTACAAACATAGACAATTCATACTAAAAGATAATAGGTAACACAAGTTGGTGATCAAGCAACAAGCATTCATTAAATGATTGATGTTGAATTGAAAAGAAAGTATATCTCTATTGCAAACTTATTGATTACATTGCATGAAATGAAAACATGGGTAGCGGGGCTACTCCCCGCACCCTAGCGTATAAGACTACTCGCTCATAGCAAGGACCAAGAAGGAGGCGAGAAGAGAGAGAGAGAGAACGTCATCTCCACGATGGAGGGAGGAAGGTCGACCCCTTGGAGAGAGAGAGCAACAATCTTCATCCTTCATAGGTTGCTTGATGATGAATCCTCCTCTTCCCACCTTCTTTGGCAATGAGAGAGAAAGTAGCTTGTGGATGGAGTATGGATCTCAGACCAACAACCTCGAGATAGCGGATAAAGGATGGAACAGCTCTGGAGCAGTAGAGGCAGCCTTTGGACGTCTAAAAACTTGATGCCTTGTGAGGACCCTTTGGGTCTTATTTATAGGCTTTGAGTGAAGTCCAAATGGTTTCGGTGGTTTTGGGTTCAAACGGTCATGAAGACCGTTTGGGCTCTGAGACCATTTGGGTTCTGAGACCATTTGGACTCTGAGATCGTTTGGACTCTCTCTCAGTTTTGAAACCATTTGGACTCTCCCAGTCTTGAAATCGTTTGAGTCCTTGCGGTCTTGAAACTATTTGCCTTTATTCGGTCTTGGGACCGTGTAACTTTGTGCGGTCTTGGGACTGATTGATCTCCATTCGGTCTTGGGACCATTTGATCTCCATTCGGTCTTGGGACCGTGTGATCTCCATTCAGTCTTGGGACTGTTTGGGTTCATCCAGTCTTGGGACCGTTTGGTGTCCATTCGGTCTTGGGACCGTTTGGTGTCCATTCGGTCTTGGGACCGTTTGGTGTCCATTCGGTCTTGGGACTGTTTGGTACTTTTTTAATTTTTTTATGCTTTTCTGCAAGAAAAAAGAAGAAAAGATATTATAATGTTCTATTTGCAATAAAGTAAAAAGTTTAAGGATTTTATCTAATATATCTAAGAAAGAGTATGGAAAACTGAGAAAAACCAATAAGATAACATCACAAAATGGGAGGTTATCAAGGGAACATGTCGATTGTGGATGTATGTTGTCCCCTTCATTTTTTTAGTATGAAGAGTTCCTAAAGGATATCATTAAAGCTTTTGAAATCCCCTTACATTTTGACACGGAAAAAAGAATGCAAGGACTTGAGACTGCCTAATTAAATTTTACACCTTAAAATATGTCAATCTAGGTGTGATCGAGATCAACATCATGGGGTATGGATCCATGATAAAGGTCTAAGATTTTTAGATTGTAACAAATGATTATGTTCCTATCCTTAAATCTTAAGGTGTCTTAATAGATATTCCTCTAACTAATGTGGGTAACTATTTTCAAGCTCATGATCTCAATCCTAAGGTGATGGTAACCAAGTCAGTGCTTGAAAAAATCATGGGTCCCCCAAAAGAGATAAAACCCCTTACGAGAGGGATATTCCATGCACACACAACAATGGGGGAATACTCACCATAGGAGGCATCATGAATGTAATGTGAGATCATGAAATTTATTATCTTAAGATCAAACTAGATCCCATAGAATGCTAGTCAACATGTTGCTTAGTGATTTCATTGAAAGTTTGGAACCTCTTCATCAACTTCTTAATTGAACCCAAGACATGTAAAAACAAGGTCATATCCACACCTTTATGATATTTTTTCATGTCACGGATCACCTATAAGATATGGAATTAGAACCAGTATCTCAATGGGATTCACTAACGATGACCTTGAAAGCATGATATACAAGACCGAAAGGGGTGAATATGATGATAGATACAATAAGACCTTACAAATACATAGAGGACATAGATATGAAAGTCATACTACAATTGATACCTTGATGAGGAACAGTGGATGTGATGTTTCTTGAAAATTAAGGGGGTGTTAACAAGAAAACTCATAGACCCTTGTATGAGCTATGTCAAAAAAGATAAATTGGGAACTTTGGCATCGTTTGATCCAATTTTTGGATGCAACTAGGGTCGAGGAGCTATTTGACATTATCATGTTAAACTTGTGTCAAAATAATGAGACTGAAGATGGTAAAATATGGATGTTTGAGGTAAACACTCAATCCTAATATGGTTTTCTCTCACTGAGTATATATCACAATCACTTTGGTGCTAACCATGGGTTTTGTTTGCTTTGTGAAGATTTTTATAATTGATGAACCACACCTTTGAGGTGTGGGATGTGGGATCATCTCTTAAGGTCCATCAATGTAAGACCCCTGACCTAGTTTTATGATTAAACATGCTTTATTGATTCAATTGGGTGTTGAGTTTCTTAAATAAACATTAAACTGTGTTTTGACAATTCTATGTTGAAGTTTTGGTCCAGTTTGAACTTTGTTTGCATTAGTTTTGCAAATTCATGTGCTTCTATGGACTTTTATGCAATTTTCCCTTTCCTAGGGTTCAGTTTGTAATTTCAACACATGCATGTTTTGTTTCATAAGTGCTCTTCATACGTTTGATGTGGTTGCACCTTTGGTGCTAGGGTGCACCATCGGATGTTTACTTTTCCCCTTCAAGTTTGAGAACCAATGGTTTCTCACCTAGGGGCATGAATTTATGGTTTCGCCATGTAGATGAGGATGTGATGGTTTCACCAAGTGGGTTAAGGATCCAATGGTTTCTCCTAATAGTTGATGAACTTATGATTTTCCCTTGTGGCTCTGGAATTGATGGTTCTCCTTGTAGAGTACACAAAATGAAGGTTGTTCTGGGTTTGCAAAATGGTGAAGTATATATAGCACACAAATGGGTGTACATTTTGATGATACAACTTGTGTCTCCACAAGTGCACAAACTGATGGATCTCCTAGGAGACAAACCAGTTGCAGTTTTAATAGTGCATGGAAAGGGAAATCTCAAGTTTTGACACATGTTAAGATAGTTTTTAACCTTTAACCACCTTTGTCTCTCATCCTAGTTATATATACCCATATACTCTCTTCCAAACAAACCTTTTCATTCCCCACATATGTTCCTTCTTCTAAGAGAGGTTCAAGACCCATCAATTGGTGAAGGAATATCTCCTTGAGGACAAAGCTTGGATAGGTCTTGGTTGCATGTTGATCTATGGTTTAGACTTAGCTTCTCTAGCACTAATCCTAGCATTCTTACCTAGTTTCTTGCTTCATACAAGTAAGATTTTCTTCCCTAACCTTTTTTTGTTGTTGTTCATTTTCTTGTCTCTTCATCCATGGGCATAATCCTAGTGTTCTTGATGGAACTCATGCATGTGGTTGAAGAACCCCTTTTCTTCTCTCTTTTTCCCTAGATCTACATTGTTCTTGAAGATAGGAGCTACCATGGAGCTTTTGAAGTGCAATTCTAGGGTTTCACCTTTTATTCTTTGATACACCTTGATGTTCTTCTTCACCTTGACGTGAGTTATATAACTTTCAACTCCTTTCTTGCCTACTTTTAACTCATTCTATATAGATCTTACCCTAGAAACTTGGTATTAAGAAGAAAGATGATCTTTTGTATACTATTTACTGTATATGTGTGATATTTGTGTGTTGTTGAACTATCCTTAGATCATATGAACGCTCCTTATTCTATAATGGACATGGACTACCTTGGATTTAAAGGTATAAAATGATAGTTTTACTTAGTGTAAAGAACTGGTTTCAGTAAGTGTAGGAACTGATGGTTTTATATAGTGTAAGAATCGATGGCATCAGTTAGTGGAAGAACGTATATTTGTACTTAGTCTAAGAATTGATGCCTTTACTTAGTCTATGAATTAATGATTTCATTAAATCTAAGAAATGATAATTTTTCATAGTCCATGTACTGATGGTCTCACTTGGTGAATGAATTGATGTCTTTACTTGGTGTCTAAACAGATGGAATCACTTCGTGTAGAAATCAATGGTTTTATTTAGTGAATGAACCAATAGTTTTTTTTGTCTATGAACTAATGGTTTTTATATGTGTGCTGAATGAACTAATGGTTTTCCTATGTGTGCTATTTTTGGTGGTACAAACCCAAATCCACGCCTTGAACACTTCTTACAATGGTTAATTAACTAGGGTTTTGTGGGCTCTGATCTCCAAATCACGATATAAACACGATTCAAACTTAGCGGAAGCTATTCGATTAATAGTGGAAGACAAAACTCACGGGAAATTAAAACTTTTCGAAACAAGAGCTTGAATCCATAAAAGCTTCTTTCATAACAAGAGATAAACTGTGTACATCTCATGATAATTACTTCTTGAGTAATTATATACATTAAGATACAAAATCTCAAGAGCTCATAACAAAAGACTCCAAGACCTGAGAGTACAGAGGACACATAGGACTGACTCTAACTACACCACATGGCAGGCTAAATCTCCACCTGAGATTTACTGCTACTCCTGGTGCTGCTGCTGCTGAGACTGGTCACCTGTAGACCGGTTCCTCCTTCTCCGACGTCCACCTAAAAGTTGAAGTCTACGGGGTGAGACAATTTTACATAATTGTCCCAGCGAGAGTTATAACTCTCCGCCAGAAGCTTTATAATAACATCAAAGAATATCTTAAGCAGTAAAGCTTTCAAAGTATTCAATAGCAGTTGTATCTATAAACAAGCGCTCAGTATTTATGAGACATGAAGAATATAAGCACTATTACAGTGTATCATCAATCAACTAACTCGTAGTTATCTCTAACAGGTATACTACGCGGTTGATTATGTTTTACAAACAATATTATGCCCTGTGGAGATGAGGCATACCACTCATACTCCAACTGATCGCTAAGAAGCCACATCAGTATCATACATAGGTCATTAAGAGAGTCGGATTCTCATGACCTTCACCTTCCTTAGTCAGTAAAAGGATCACTTGTAGGACATCTTGTGTCTCTACTATTATAGCTCACCAGGGTAAACTGGTCCTTCGCTATTTTAGAGTTACAGTGGCGTTCTGTACTCTCTTCGTCATCAGGAGATTTCATGTTTATCTCCACTGATACGGATATCTATGTTTTCTTCTTCATCAGGAGGTTTCATGTTTACCTACTACTGATACGGTATGGGATTGTAGTGAAGGATTGACGGATTACATATCTACATCAAATTCCTACACTAGGATGTAAGGTTCTACACATCCATATACCCCACATACTCAATAGTATGTGATCCAGGAGTTCCCTTAGGAAAACCTGTTTCACCATCATTTGATCTCTGACAATGATGGGTCTATGATCAGGGCTCTACATTATACTTGATTAGTTAGGTAGATTCATTATTCATTTAGCATTACACATTGTTCTTCAAACAATAACAGTAGCATAACAGCTATAAAAGGAGAATACTAAATGTAACAAGCCTAACTCACATCAAACATCATTTCTCATTATACTCATCACAAGTCATCTCTAAAGCATGACCTTGATGGTATTCATGGCTCTCATAGCCCATTATTATCATAGAATTCCACTGACAAGGCATCAAGATACTTTACTTATTCATAAAGCTATCAATATGCCTTTAATGAATATAGTATCATCATCCATACCTGGATATGATCACCTCCATATCAGAACCTGCATGGTTAATTCAACTAATAAAGGTAATTCAAAACAATGATTATACTTTCCACTCTTGTCATAAGAGCTAAGTTCTTTGATTCTTATCAAATAGAGTTTAATACTCATATAACATGTCATTACCTTTGAATTAGGGTTTACTATTCACATCACATGTCATTACCCTGGAATTAGGGTTTACTATTCACATCACATGGTGAATTGAACTCATAACATCATCATGTATGAGGAACATCATCATTGATGCTCTCAGATTAGATTAAGATTCATCATATATCATAATTAGGGTTTCCATGATCTCACATAGGTGGATCATACCCTAAACATGCACATTCATGTGTATCGAAGGTTCTTTACTTGAGTTTCCACCATAAAAGGGTACTTTCTCTCTCTTAGGATACTTTCTCTCTCTTAGGATACTTTCTCTCTCCTCTTACTAGTAGATGGTGATTACACCACTCTAGATCAAGTTGGGTTAAGTCCTCATTGACTAGTATAAACTAAAACATCACTATCATGTGATTAGGGTTTGATTAGAATAAGGTATTACTCAATTAAACCCCTCAAGGGTATTTTGGTAATTTACCTCATGATCACCATCATGGGTCAACTCCTTAATCACTTAGTCCCTTAATGACCTAGGTTACCATTAGGGTTTAGATTAGATCACCAATGAACCAAATACATCATCAATTGATTAAGTACAAACCACCTTGAACACCTTCAAACGGTTTCAACTTTCAACCACCAAACAGTCTTGAGACCGTTTGGTGTCAAACGGTCTTGAGACCGTTTGCCCTCAAACGGTCTTGAGACCATTTGACCTCAAACGGTCTTGAGAACGTTTGGGTGCGTTGACCGTTTTGACTTTCAAACCGTTTGAAGCTCGTGCGGTTTGAAACCGTTTGATCAAAGTGTCTTGAGATCGATTGGTCCAAACGACCTTGAGATCGTTTGAGCCCAAACGGTCTTGAGACCGTTTGGACCCAAACGGTCTTGAGACCCTTTGGCCTCAAACGGTCTTGAGACCGTTTGGATCCAAACGGTCTTGAGATCGTTTGGTCCAAATGGGCTCAAACCGTTTGGACCTCCAACAGGGTTCAAAAGTTACCATTGTTTATGGTTAAGTATGTTGAAGCCCTCAATTGGCCAAAGCCATATTAACCACTTATAAATTGAGTCAATTAGGATGGACCACAATCAATTGGACTCCAAATTAACCCTCAATTTGAAAGCTAATTAGGGTTAATTCCATCTCAATTAGGGTTTCAAATCGGATGGTCATCAATATTCAACAATGTGAACCAATTCAAGGTTGAACCTATCCGTTGACCTCCAATTGGGCCAAAACTTGGCCCAAACGGTCTTGAGATCGTTTGGACATCATCCAAATGGTCTTGAGACCATTTGCCCAAAGTTTGACCAAAAACGAAGTCGGTTGGATTAGGGTTGAACTCCAATTAGGTCTAAAATCAGAAGTTTTATCAATTCATCAACTTATTGCAATAGGACCTTCAAACCATTTGATTATCTCAACCCTAGACCTCCAAACGGTATTGGGTCGTGCCCAAATGGTCTTGAGACCGTTTGGAAGAACCCCCAAACGGTCTTGAGACCGTTTGGGTCCTTCAACCCAAAACTCAACAAGATCTATGCTTAAAAACAGCAATTTCAACCCGATTAGGATTAGGATGTTGAAGTGCCTTCAACTCTCAATTGGTTAAGAATTAAACTTTGATTCTTTGCAGGAATTAAAATAAATATATTACCAACAGACCCTCAAATGGTCTTCCCTTGGTCAACCCTATCAAACGGTCTTGAGACCGTTTCAATCCAAACGGTCTTGCAAGGTCGTTTGAGAGCAAACTGTTTGAAACCGTTTGACCTTAAACGGTTTGCAACCGTTTGGACCAAAAGGGTCCAAGGTCGTTTGATAAAGTAACCTAGGAATCCACGCCCATCATCTTCAACCTATGTCAAGGTCGGTTATTCCACCGTTTTGCTTGCAAAAGTACAAGGAAGAAGGGAGGTAGAAGAAGAACTAGTTGCTAAATTGCAAGAACAAAAGATGCATATAAAGCAAAGAGTTTAGAGTTATAAAACCCGCCTAAAGGTTGTTCCTTGAGCTCCAAGCTTTAATGGCGTATTAGAGCTCCACAGGTCGGCCAAGGTGAATTCTCCAAGGAAACGTTGGAAAGGAAAGGCTAGAAAGATAGAGCTAGGTGAGCTAGCCATGAATCCAACCTTGAAAACGAGTTTCCTCCATGAATTCAAGCAAAAGGGATGATCTAAACTTACCTAGGACCCTTGGTCGTCCTTCTCTGCTCTAGAGCTAGCCTTGGTAGGTTGAGAAAGAAGAGAAGAAGTGAAGGAAATGAAAGATCCGTTCACTTGTTGCAAGGGAAAGGGCTTATATACTTTAGGCCATTTTACACCATAAGGACCTCTAAAGCATGGAATTTACATCTAAGTCCCTCCTTGCTCAAGGGCACGTTGAAACTCATCTAAACTTATGCAAAGCTCATGAAATCTCAAGATCTAAGGGTAGAGAAAGCCAACTTTCAACTAAGGTACATACATGAAAGGTCTCCATACCCATATTAGGTGATTTTTAGCACAAAGATCATTTTTCTTATTTGATTGTTCATTGATGTGCCCCTTTCATAATTTCTATTCTAAATGATGAAAAGAGTTATAAAAGATGCTCTAGATGAAGTATTTTACAAATTGCACCCCTGAATTTGGGTAAATTGCACTTTACTCCAAATTAGGGTTTTTAAGCACAAGGATCATTCCACAAGCTGCATCTTGATGCCCAAGCTTGGAAAATCCATCTTACCTTATCATATTCACTCATATGATGTCTTATTATCATAAGAACATCTCAACCTGTGAACATTGCAAGTTAACCCCTTTAACTGGGTAATTTGCACATAGGTCCCTGCATTACAAAACAATGCTACAACTTTATATGTAAAGGAGCAAAATTGAAAGTAAATGTTCCTAAGGAACTTAATTACATGCCAGGGAGTATTCACAAGTATATAATTACATATTTAGGCAAAACTTCCAGGGTTAGGTTATAACTCAGGTCAGGGATGTTACAAATTATCCACCCCTTTACAAGGATTTCGTCCCCGAAATCGATAAAGTGTATTAAGAGAAAAGAGCAGGGTATTTCCTTCTCATCTCATCCTCTAGTTCCCAAGTGGCTTCTTCAACACCACGTTGGTTCCAGAGGACTTTCACAAGGCTTATATCTTTCTTCTTTAACTTTTTAGTTCTATTATCAAGGATTGACACTGGTCCCTCCTCATATGTTATATCTTCATTTAATTCTACTTCCATTGGTTGTAGAACTGACTCGGTGTCTGGGTGACATTTCCTCAGCATGGAAATGTGAAACACAGGATGTAACTTCTGCAACTCCTGAGGTAACTCTAGTCTATAGGCCACCTTTCCAACTCTTTCAACAATTGGATAAGGTCCCATAAATCTAGGAGCTAACTTTCCTTTTCTTCCAAAACGAAGGACTCCTTTCCAAGGTGAGACCTTAAGATACACTCTGTCTCCAACCTGGAACTCTAGGGGTCTATGACGTTTATCAGCATATGACTTCTGCCTATCTTGTGCAGTCTTAAGATGTTGTTGTATAACTTTCATCTTTTCTGTAGTTTGCTGCACAAGATCAGGACCTAACAACTGGTGTTCACCAGTTTCATACCAGCACAAGGGTGATCTACAACGTCTACCATATAAGGCTTCATATGGTGCCATATCAATGCTATGTTGATAGCTATTTTTATAGGCAAACTCTATCAAGTTCAGATGTAGATCCCAACACCCGGTAAACTGGAGAACACATGCTCTCAACAGATCTTCCAAGGTCTATATAGTCCTTTCCGACTGTCCATCAGTCTGTGGATGAAAGGCTGTACTAAACCTTAGCTTGGTGCCTAGGGCTCTGTGTAACTGTTCCCAAAAACAACTTGTAAACTGGGGACCTCTGTCAGAAACTATAGTGACAGGAACTCTGTGCAACCGCACTATCTCTTGAACATACAACTGGGATAACCTTTCAGCAGAATAGGTTGTTTTGACAGGTAGGAAATGTGCTGTCTTTGTCAACCTATCAACAACTACCCAAATGGAATCATGTCCTTTGTTTGTCCTGGGTAGGCCAACAACAAAGTCCATGGTCACATGGTCCCACTTCCACTGTGGTATGGGTAAGGGTTGCATTGTTCCTGCAGGTTTCTGGTGTTCAGCCTTGACCTGCTGACACACAGGACACCTCAAAACAAACTCAGCTACATCCTTCTTCATCCCAGGCCACCAATACATATCTTTCAAGTTTCGATACATCTTGGTGCTCCCTAGATGCATAGCATACATCGAAGAATGAGCTTCCTCTAGAACTAACTTCCTCAGGTTATCTACATCTGGCACTATCATCCTCCCATGATAGCATGCCACCTGGTCATCTGAATCATGAAAACCTTCTTACTTCTCACTACCATACTCAGATCTAATCTGTTGAACTGCAGCATCTACTTGTTGTGCCTCCTTTATTTGCCCTCTTAGGGTAGGTTTAATCTGCATCTCAGCTAACAAACCAGCTAACAATGACACCTTCAACTTCACATTGTCTTGCCTTAAAGAGATAAGCATATCTCTTCTAGAGCATACTAAGGAACTTAGTTGTGCTCTATCCATGGTTGATGTTGCTGATTTCCTACTCAAGGCATCTGCAACTACATTGGCCTTGTCGAGATGGTAATCAATTGTACAATCGTAGTCCTTGATTAACTCCATCCAGCGACGTTGCCTCATGTTAAGCTCATGCTGAGAGAAGATATACTTAAGGTTCTTGTGGTCTGTGAAAATCTGGAAGGTTTCTCCGTAGAGATAATCTCTCCAGATCTTCAAGGCATGGACCACAGCGGCTAACTCCAAATCGTGTGTTGCATAATTTTCCTCGTGTTTCTTAAGCTGTCGGGAAGCAAAAGAAATCACTTGTTTATCCTGCATCAACACACATCCAAGTCCATTCTTGGAGGCATCACAGAAGACTACATATCCTTTTCCTTGTCCAGGTAGCACAAGCACAGGTGCACTTGTCAACCTCTCCTTCAACAGCTGAAAAGACTGTTGACACTTATCACTCCTGGCAAAAGGAACATATTTCCGGGTTAACTTAGTCAAAGGTAAGGCTATAGAACTGAAATTCTTAATAAACCTTTGATAGTAACCAGCTAATCCCAAGAAACTTCTAATCTACGTCGGTGTTTTCGATTGTTGCCATTGTAGAACAGATTCTACCTTTGCAGGGTCAACACGAATTCCTGAGGCAGATATCACATGTCCAAGAAAAGACACTTCAGGTAACCAAAACTCGCACTTGCTAAACATAGCGTATAGCTCATGTTCTCTTAGAAAAGTCAAAGCTTGGCGAAGATGCTGCTCATGCTGCTGAGCGTCCTTACTATAAATCAGTATGTCATCTATGAAGACGACAACACACTGATCAAGGAAGGGTCGAAAGACTCTATTCATGAGTTCCATGAATGCAGCTGGTGCATTGGTTAGTCCAAATGACATAACCGTGAACTCATAGTGACCATATCTTGTCCTAAAGGCAGACTTGGATATGTCACTGTCCTTAATGCGGAGTTGATGATATCCAGACCTCAAATCTATCTTTGAGAAGACTGTTGCACCACGCAATTGGTCAAAAAGATCATGAATCCTCGGCAAAGGGTACTTGATCTTTATTGTTACTTTATTGAGTTGTCTATAGTCAATGCACAACCGCATTGATCCATCTTTCTTTTTAACAAACAAAACCAGAGCACCCCAAGGTGAGGTACTCGGTCGTATGAAAACCTTCTCCAATAACTCTTGAAGCTGTTTCTTGAGTTCTACCATCTCGGCAGGCGCCATCCTATAAGGAGTCTGGTCTATAGGTTTTGTATCTGGGATCAGATTGATTTCAAAATCAGTCTCCCGAGGTGGTGGTATACCAGGAAGTTCTTCAGAAAACACATCCTCGAATTCCCTGACTATGGGAACTTCAGCAGGATTGGACCTTTCCTTGGTAACACCTACCACATGGGCCAAGAATGCATAACATCCTTGCCTCATCAGCTTATTAGCAACCATAGGTGATACAAGACAGGTGGGCAGAATCTTTCTTTCTCCTTGAAAGATCCATGTGTTGTTTTCATCAGCAAACACTGCCAACTTGGACTCACAATCCAAGACAACTCGATACTTTTCCAAGGTATCCATCCCTAGGATTACATCAAATCCTTGCATATCAAGCGGTATAAGGTCCACTTGAATGCAATGCTTAGAAAAGAAGAGGATGCAGGGAGAGCATACCTCCTACAGAACGGCAGACCCACTCAACAGAGTCTCCAACAACAACCTAGCTGCCCTATGACTAACTGTCATATTGCAGTTACAAATCACTCTTCGAGTGATGAAAGAATGCGTAGCACCCGGGTCAATCAGAACAGGTACTATACAAGATTTAGACATATCAGAATATAAAAGTTCCATCTGACCTGTCACCACTTGTGGATCGACCACTGCTTCTGGTGGGTTCATAGCATAGAACCTCTCTGTAGCCTGTTGTTGAGGTGGTGCTGATGATCCAGCTTGAGACGCTTGTCCACGTCCTCGAGCTGCTCCTTGAGATTGCATTCTCTGAGATCCTTGTTGATTCTATCTTGGAGGCTGTGTCACACTGACAGGCCTAGAACGACAATCCTTCATCAATTGTCCCACCTTACCACAGTTGTAGCATCTCCTCTCCTGTTGTTGTGGTCGGGGTGGTCCAGTAACTGACATTGATGCAGAACTGTGAGTCCCTTGAAACGGTTGACTCCGTCCTCTACCTCTTTTTGGTGACCATTGAGTTTGAGGACTCGATCTGGGTGGTGGAGGGTTAGGTGCAGAGAATCTAGGTTTCTTAAAATCCCTAGATGAAGAACCCTGGAACTGTGGATATCTTTTCTGGGTTTGCCTCTTCTCAACCACAGATCTCTCTATCCTTCGGACTGACTCAACGAAGGTAGAGAATCTCTCTCGGTTTTCTAAGGCAGACACAGGGGTTGACATATCAGCATTCAAACCCTTCTCGAATCTCCTGATTCTTTCCTCATTTGTGGCAGCCATGTGCGGACAGAACCGCAACAATTCCATGAACTTAGCTTCATACTCGCTAATATTCATCATACCCTGTCTTAGTTTCTCAAACTGAGAGATCTTCTCATCTAGGAAGGTCTTTGGAAAATATCTATTGATAAATTCTCGACGAAACTCTTCCCATGAGAACTCTATTCCAGGTCTCTTCTGCTCTTCCATGTTCCACCAGTGACCAGCACTGCCTTTGAGAAGATAGACAACATGTCTAACCTTCTCAGCTTCCGGGATAATAAGAATCCTGAAAGCCTTCTCCAACTCTGTCAACCATAGGTCAGCATCGGCGAGGTCGGCAGTCCCAAAGTACTCGGTATCTCCGACACGACAAAGTCGTTCGAACGTCTTACCGATACCTTGTGCTTCAGGCTGGACAGGTGCCCTAGGTGTAGGCATGGGCATCCTGTCGGTTATGTGTGTCATGGTAGTCATGAACTGCCCGAACATTGTCTCTACAGCTGGGTTACCCATGTCAGCTGGGTCAAACTGGGGTAGCTCTCTTGGTGACTCAGGTGCAGGCTGTTCTATTCTTGGAACCCTTGCACCGCCTTGAGGTGCACTAGCACTACTCTCTGCCACGTACTCATCATGAGGCTCAGCCATCCTTATGTATCTTCTTCTCCTGAGGAGTAGAAGATTCTATTAGATAGGGAAAGAGTACTAAAGATAGACTCGACATCCTAAGTCCTTTGCCTCTGTAGACTCAACTGACCTAGAGCTCTGATACCACTAATTGTGGGCTCTGATCTCCAAATCACGATATAAACACAATTCAAACTTAGCGGAAGCTATTCGATTAACAGCGGAAGACAAAAATCACGGGAAATTAAAACTTTTTGAAACAAGAACTTGAATCCATAAAAGCTTCTTTCATAACAAGAGATAAACTGTGTACATCTCATGATAATTACTTCTTGAGTAATTATATACATTAAGATACAAAATCTCAAGAACTCATAATAAAAGACTCCAAGACCTGAGAGTACAGAGGACACATAGGACTGACTCTAACTACACCACATGGTAGGCTAAATCTCCACCTGAGATTTACTACTGCTCCTGGTGCTGCTGTTGCTGAGACTGGTCACCTGTAGACCGGTTCCTCCGTCTCCGACGTCCACCTAAAACTTGAAGTCTACGGGGTGAGACAATTTTACATAATTGTCCCAGCGAGAGTTATAACTCTCCGCCAGAAGCTTTATAATAACATCAAAGAATATCTTAAGCAGTAAAGCTTTCAAAGTATTCAATAGCAGTTGTATCTATAAACAAGCGCTCAGTATTTATGAGACATGAAGAATATAAGCACTATTACAGTGTATCATCAATCAACTAACTCGTAGTTATCTCTAACAGGTATACTACGTGGTTGATTATGTTTTACAAACAATATTATGCCCTTTGGAGATGAGGCATACCACTCATACTCCAACTGATCGCTAAGAAGCCACATCAGTATCATACATAGGTCATTAAGAGAGCCGGATTCTCATGACCTTCACCTTCCTTAGTCAGTAAAAGGATCACTTGTAGGACATCTTGTGTCTCTACTATTATAGCTCACCAGGGTAAACTAGTCCTTCGCTATTTTAGAGTTACAGTGGCGTTCTGTACTCTCTTCGTCATCAGGAGATTTCATGTTTATCTCCACTGATACGGATATCTATATTTTCTTCGTCATCAGGAGGTTTCATGTTTACCTACTACTGATACGGTATGGGATTGTAGTGAAGGATTGACGGATTACATATCTACATCAAATTCCTACACTAGGATGTAAGGTTCTACACATCCATATACCCCACATACTCAATAGTATGTGATCCAGGAGTTCCCTTAGGAAAACCTGTTTCACCATCATTTGATCTCTGACAATGATGGTTCTATGATCAGGGCTCTACATTATACTTGATTAGTTAGGTACATTCAGTATTCATTTAGCATTACACATTGTTCTTCAAACAATAACAGTAGCATAACAGCTATAAAAGGAGAATACTAAATGTAACAAGCCTAACTCACATCAAACATCATTTCTCATTATACTCATCACAAGTCATCTCTAAAGCATGACCTTGATGGTATTCATGGCTCTCACAGCCCATTATTATCATAGTATGCCACTGACAAGGCATCAAGATACTTTACTTATTCATAAAGCTATCAATATGCCTTTAATGAATATAGTATCATCATCCATACCTGGATATGATCACCTCCATATCAGAACCTGCATGGTTAATTCAACTAATAAAGGTAATTCAAAACAATGATTATACTTTCCACTCTTGTCATAAGAGCTAAGTTCTTTCATTCTTATCAAATAGAGTTTAATACTCATATAACATGTCATTACCTTTGAATTAGGGTTTACTATTCACATCACATGTCATTACCCTGGAATTAGGGTTTACTATTCACATCACATGGTGAATTGAACTCATAACATCATCATGTATGAGGAACATCATCATTGATGCTCTCCGATTAGCTTAAGATTCATCATATATCATAATTAGGGTTTCCATGATCTCACATAGGTGGATCATACCCTAATCATGCACATTCATGTGTATCGAAGGTTCTTTACTTGAGTTTCCACCATAAAAGGGTACTTTCTCTCTCTTAGGATACTTTCTCTCTCCTCTTACTAGTAGATGGTGATTACACCACTCTAGATCAAGTTGGGTTAAGTCCTCATTGACTAGAATAAACCAAAACATCACTATCATGTGATTAGGGTTTGATTAGAACAAGGTATTACTCAATTAAACCCCTCAAGGGTATTTTGGTAATTTACCTCATGATCACCATCATGGGTCAACTCCTTAATCACTTAGTCCCTTAATGACCTAGGTTACCATTAGGGTTTAGATTAGATCACCAATGAACCAAATACATCATCAATTGATTAAGTACAAACCACCTTGAACACCTTCAAACGGTTTCAACTTTCAACCACCAAACGGTCTTGAGACCGTTTGCCATCAAACGGTCTTGAGACCGTTTGACCTCAAACGGTCTTGAGACCATTTGGGTGCGTTGACCGTTTTGACTTTCAAACCGTTTGAAGCTCATGCGGTTTGAAACCGTTTGATCAAAGTGTCTTGAGATCGATTGGTCCAAACGACCTTGAGATCGTTTGAGCCCAAATGGTCTTGAGACTGTTTGGTCCAAATGGGCTCAAACCGTTTGGACCTCCAACAGGGTTCAAAAGTTACCATTGTTTATGGTTAAGTATGTTGAAGCCCTCAATTGGCCAAAGCCATATTAACCACTTATAAATTGAGTCAATTAGGATGGACCACAATCAATTGGACTCCAAATTAACCCTCAATTTGAAAGCTAATTAGGGTTAATTCCATCTCAATTAGGGTTTCAAATCAGATGGTCATCAATATTCAACAATGTGAACCAATTCAAGGTTGAACCTATCCATTGACCTCCAATTGGGCCAAAACTTGGCTCAAACGGTCTTGAGATCGTTTGGACATCATCCAAACGGTCTTGAGACCGTTTTCCCAAAGTTTGACCAAAAACTAAGTCGGTTGGATTAGGGTTGAACTCCAATTAGGTCTAAAATCAGCAGTTTTATCAATTCATCAACTTATTGCAATAGGACCTTCAAACCATTAGATTATCTCAACCCTAGACCTCCAAATGGTCTTGGGTCGTGCCCAAACGGTCTTGAGACCGTTTGGAAGAACCCCCAAATGGTCTTGAGACCGTTTGGGTCCTTCAACCCAAAACTCAACAAGATCTATGCTTAAAAACAGCAATTTCAACCCGATTAGGATTAGGATGTTGAAGTGCCTTCAACTCTCAATTGGTTAAGAATTAAACTTTGATTCTTTGCAGGAATGAAATTCAATATATTAACAACAGACCCTCAAACGTTCGTCCCTTGGTCAACCCTATCAAACGGTCTTGAGACCGTTTCAATCCAAACGATCTTGCAAGGTCGTTTGAGAGCAAACGGTTTGAAACCGTTTGACCTTAAACGGTTTGCAACCGTTTGGACCAAAAGGGTCCAAGGTCGTTTGATAAAGTAACCTAGGAATCCACGCCCATCATCTTCAACCTCTGTCAAGGTCGGTTATTCCACCGTTTTGCTTGCAAAAGTACAAGGAAGAAGGGAGGTAGAAGAAGCACTAGTTGCTAAATTGCAAGAACAAAAGATGCATATAAAGCAAAGAGTTTAGAGTTATAAAACCCGCCTAAAGGTTGTTCCTCGAGCTCCAAGCTTTCAAGCTCCAAGCTTTAATGGCGTCTTAGAGCTCCACAGGTCGGCCAAGGTGAATTCTCCAAGGAAACGTTGGAAAGGAAAGGCTAGAAAGATAGAGCTAGGTGAGCTAGCCATGAATCCAACCTTGAAAACGAGTTTCCTCCATGAATTCAAGCAAAAGGGATGATCTAAACTTACCTAGGACCCTTGGTCGTCCTTCTCTTCTCCAGATCTAGCCTTGGTCGGTTGAGAAAGAAGAGAAGAAGTGAAGGAAATGAAAGATCCGTTCACTTGTTGCAAGGGAAAGGGATTATATACTTTAGGCCATTTTACACCATAAGGACCTCTAAAGCATGGAATTTACATCTAAGTCCCTCCTTGCTCAAGGGCACGTTGAAACTCATCTAAACTTATGCAAAGCTCATGAAATCTCAAGATCTAAGGGTAGAGAAAGCCAACTTTCAACTAAGGTACATACATGAAAGGTCTCCATACCCATATTAGGTGATTTTTATCACAAAGATCATTTTTCTTATTTGATTGTTCATTGATGTGCCCCTTTAATAATTTCTATTATAAATGATGACAAGAGTTATAAAAGATGCTCTAGATGAAGTATTTTACAAATTGCACCCCTGAATTTGGGTAAATTGCACTTTACTCCAAATTAGGGTTTTTAAGCACAAGGATCATTCCACAAGCTGCATCTTGATGCCCAAGCTTGGAAAATCCATCTTACCTTATCATATTCACTCATATGATGTCTTATTATCATAAGAACATCTCAACCTGTGAACATTGCAAGTTAACCCCTTTAACTGGGTAATTTGCACATAGGTCCCTGCATTACAAAACAATGCTACAACTTTATATGTAAAGGAGCAAAATTGAAAGTAAATGTTCCTGAGGAACTTAATTACATGCCAGGGAGTATTCACAAGTATATAATTACATATTTAGGCAAAACTTCCAGGGTTAGCTTATAACTCAGGTCAGGGATGTTACAAATTATCCACCCTTTTACAAGGATTTCGTCCCCGAAATTGATAAAGTGTATTAAGAGAAAAGAGCAGGGTATTTCCTTCTCATCTCATCCTCTAGTTCCCAAGTGGCTTCTTCAACACCACATTGGTTCCAGAGGACTTTCACAAGGCTTATATCTTTCTTCTTTAACTTTTTAGTTCTGTTATCAAGGATTGACACTGGTCCCTCCTCATATGTTATATCTTCATTTAATTCTACTTCCATTGGTTGTAGAACTGACTCGGTGTCTGGGTGACATTTCCTCAGCATGGAAATGTGAAACACAGGATGTAACTTCTGCAACTCCTGAGGTAACTCTAGTCTATAGGCCACCTTTCCAACTCTTTCAACAATTGGATAAGGTCCCATAAATCTAGGAGCTAACTTTCCTTTTCTTCCAAAACGAAGGACTCCTTTCCAAGGTGAGACCTTGAGATACACTCTGTCTCCAACCTAGAACTCTAGGGGTCTACGACGTTTATCAGCATATGACTTCTGCCTATCTTGTGCAGTCTTAAGATGTTGTTGTATAACTTTCATCTTTTCTGTAGTTTGCTGCACAAGATCAGGACCTAACAACTGGTGTTCACCAGTTTCATACCAGCACAAGGGTGATCTACAACGTCTACCATATAAGGCTTCATATGGTGCCATATCAATGCTATGCTGATAGCTATTGTTATAGGCAAACTCTATCAAGTTCAGATGTAGATCCCAACTCCCGGTAAACTGGAGAACACATGCTCTCAACAGATCTTCCAAGGTCTGTATAGTCCTTTCCGACTGTCCATCAGTCTGTGGATGAAAGGTTGTACTAAACCTTAGCTTGGTGCCTAGGGATCTGTGTAACTGTTCCCAAAAACAACTTGTAAACTGGGGACCTCTGTCAGAAACTATAGTGACAGGAACTCCGTGCAACCGCACTATCTCTTGAACATACAACTGGGATAACCTTTCAGCAGAATAGGTTGTTTTGACAGGTAGGAAATGTGCTGTCTTTGTCAACCTATCAACAACTACCCAAATGGAATCATGTCCTTTGTTTGTCCTGGGTAGGCCAACAACAAAGTCCATGGTCACATGGTCCCACTTCCACTGTGGTATGGGTAAGGGTTGCATTGTTCCTGCAGGTTTCTGGTATTCAGCCTTGACTTGCTGACACACAGGACACCTCAGAACAAACTCAGCTACATCCTTCTTCATCCCATGCCACCAATACATATCTTTCAAGTTTCGATACATATTGGTGCTCCCTGGATGCATAGCATACATCGAAGAATGAGCTTCCTCCAGAACTAACTTCCTCAGGTTATCTACATCTGGCACTATCATCCTCCCATGATAGCATGCCACCTGGTCATCTGAATCATGAAAACCTTCTTGCTTCTCACTACCATACTCAGATCTAATCTGTTGAACTGCAACATCTACTTGTTGTGCCTCCTTTATTTGCCCTCTTAGGGTAGGTTTAATCTGCATCTCAGCTAACAAACCAGCTAACAATGACACCTTCAACTGCACATTGTCTTGCCTTAAAGAGATAAGCATATCTCTTCTAGAGCATACTAAGGAACTTAGTTGTGCTCTATCCATGGTTGATGTTGCTGATTTCCTACTCAAGGCATCTGCAACTACATTGGCCTTGCACGGATGGTAATCAATTGTACAATCGTAGTCCTTGATTAACTCCATCCAGCGATGTTGCCTCATGCTAAGCTCATGTTGAGAGAAGATATACTTAAGGTTCTTGTGGTCTGTGAAAATCTGGAAGGTTTCTCCGTAGAGATAATGTCTCCAGATCTTCAAGGCATGGACCACAGAGGCTAACTCCAAATCGTGTGTTGGATAATTTTCCTCGTGTTTCTTAAGCTGTCGGGAAGCAAAAGAAATCACTTGTTTATCCTGCATCAACACACATCCAAGTCCATTCTTGGAGGCATCACAGAAGACTACATATCCTTTTCCTTGTCCAGGTAGCACAAGCACAGGTGCACTTGTCAACCTCTCCTTCAACAACTGAAAAAACTGTTGACACTTATCACTCCAGGCAAAAGGAACATCATTCCGGGTTAACTTAGTCAAAGGTAAGGCTATAGAACTGAAATTCTTAATAAACCTTTGATAGTAACCAGCTAATCCCAAGAAACTTCTAATCTCCGTCGGTGTTTTCGGTTGTTCCCATTGTAGAACAGATTCTACCTTTGCAGGGTCAACACGAATTCCTGAGGCAGATATCACATGTCCAAGAAAAGACACTTCAGGTAACCAAAACTCGCACTTGCTAAACTTAGCGTATAGCTTATGTTCTCTTAGCAAAGTCAAAGCTTGGCGAAGATGCTGCTCATGCTGCTGAGCGTCCTTACTATAAATCAGTATGTCATCTATGAAGATGACAACACACTGATCAAGGAAGGGTCGAAAGACTCTATTCATGAGTTCCATGAATGCAGTTGGTGCATTGGTTAGTCCAAATGACATAACCGTGAACTCATAGTGACCATATCTTGTCCTAAAGGCAGACTTGGATATGTCACTGTCCTTAATGCGGAGTTGATGATATCTAGACCTCAAATCTATCTTTGAGAAGACTGTTGCACCACACAACTGGTCAAAAAGATCATCAATCCTCGGCAAAGGGTACTTGTTCTTTATTGTTACTTTATTGAGTTGTCTATAGTCAATGCACAACCGCATTGATCCGTCTTTATTTTTAACAAACAAAACCGGAGCACCCCAAGGTGAGGTACTCGGTCGTATGAAACCCTTCTCCAATAACTTTTGAAGCTGTTTCTTGAGTTCTGCCATCTCGGCAGGCGCCATCCTATAAGGAGTCTGGGCTATAGGTTTTGTATCTGGGATCAGATTGATTTCAAAATCAATCTCCCGAGGTGGTGGTATACGAGGAAGTTCTTCAGGAAACACATCCTCGAATTCCCTGACTGTGGGAACTTCAGCAGGATTGGACCTTTCCTTGGTAACATCTACCACATGGGACAAGAATGCATAACATCCTTGCCTCATCAGCTTATCAGCAACCATAGCTGATACAAGACAGGTGGGAAGAATCTATCTTTCTCCTTGAAAGATCCATGTGTTGCTTTCATCAGCAAACACTGCCAACTTGGACTCACAATCCAAGACAACTCGATACCTTTCCAAGGTATCCATCCCTAGGATTACATCAAATCCTTGCATATCAAGCGGTATAAGGTCCACTTGAATGCGATGCTTAGAAAAGAAGAGGATGCAGGGAGAGCATACCTCCTGCAGAACGGCAGACCCACTCAACGGAGTCTCCAACAACAACCTAGCTGCCCTATGACTAACTGTCATATTGCAGTTACAAATCACTCTTCGAGTGATGAAAGAATGCGTAGCACCCGGGTCAATCAGAACAGATACTATACAAGATTTAGACATATCAGAATATAAAAGTTCCATCTGACCTGTCACCACTTGTGGATCGACCACTGCTTCTGGTGGGTTCATAGCATAGAACCTCACTGTAGCCTGTTGTTGAGGTGGTGCTGATGATCCAGCTTGAGACGCTTGTCCACGTCCTCGAGCTGCTCCTTGAGATTGCATTCTCTGAGATCCTTGTTGATTCTGTCTCGGAGGCTGTGTCACACTGACAGGCCTAGAACGGAAATCCTTCATCAAGTGTCCCACCTTACCACAGTTGTAGCATCTCCTCTCCTGTTGTTGTGGTCGGGGTGGTCCAGTAACTGACATTGATGCAGAACTGTGAGTCCCTTGAAACGGTTGACTCCGTCCTCTACCTCTGCTTGGTGACCATTGAGTTTGAGGACTCGATCTGGGTGGTGGAGGGTTAGGTGCAGAGAATCTAGGTTTCTTAAAATCCCTAGATGAAGAACCATGGAACTGTGGATATCTAATCTGGGTTTGCCTCTTCTCAACCACAGATCTCTCTATCCTTCGGACTGACTCAACGAAGGTAGAGAATCTCTCTCGGTTTTCTAAGGCAGACATAGGGGTTGACATATCAGCATTCAAACCCTTCTTGAATCTCCTGATTCTTTCCTCATTTGTGGCAGCCATGTGCAGACAGAACCACAGCAATTCCATGAACTTAGCTTCATACTCGCTAATATTCATCATACCCTGCCTTAGTTTCTCAAACTGAGAGATCTTCTCATCTAGGAAGGTCTTTGGAAAATATCTATTGATAAATTCCCGACAAAACTCTTCCCATGAGAACTCTATTCCAGGTCTCTTCTGCTCTTCCATGTTCCACCAGTGACCAGCACTGCCTTTGAGAAGATAGACAGCATGTCTAACCTTCTCAGCTTCCGGGATAATAAGAATCCTGAAAGCCTTCTCCAACTCTGTCAACCATAGGTCAGCATCGGCGAGGTCGGCAGTCCCAAAGTACTCGGTAGCTCCGACACGACGAAGTCGTTCGAACGTCTTACCGATACCTTGTGCTTCAGGCTGGACAGGTGCCCTAGGTGTAGGCATGGGCATCCTATCGGTTATGTGTGTCATGGCAGTCCTGAACTGCCCGAACATTGTCTGTACAGCTGGGTTACCCATGTCGGCTGGGTCAAACTGGGGTGGCTCTCTTGGTGACTTAGGTGCAGGTTGTTCTATTCTTGGAACCCTTGCACCGCCTTGAGGTGCACTAGCACTACTCTCTGCCACGTACTCATCATGAGGCTCAGCCATCCTTATGTATCTTCTTCTCCTGAGGAGTAGAAGATTCTATTAGATAGGGAAAGAGTACTAAAGATAGACTCGACATCCTAAGTCCTATGCCTCTGTAGACTCAACTGACCTAGAGCTCTGATACCACTAATTATGGGCTCTGATCTCCAAATCACGATATAAACACAATTCAAACTTATAGGAAGCTATTCGATTAACAGCGGAAGACAAAAATCACGGGAAATTAAAACTTTTCGAAACAAGAGCTTGAATCCATAAAAGCTTCTTTCATAACAAGAGATAAACTGTGTACATCTCATGATAATTACTTCTTGAGTAATTATATACATTAAGATACAAAATCTCAAGAACTCATAACAAAAGACTCCAAGACCTGAGAGTATAGAGGACACATAGGACTGACTCTAACTACACCACATGGCAGGCTAAATCTCCACCTGAGATTTACTGCTGCTCCTGGTGCTGCTGCTGCTGAGACTGGTCACCTGTAGACCGGTTCCTCCGTCTCCGACGTCCACCTAAAAGTTGAAGTCTACGGGGTGAGACAATTTTACATAATTGTCCCAGCGAGAGTTATAACTCTCCGCCATAAGCTTTATAATAACATCAAAGAATATCTTAAGCAGTAAAGCTTTCAAAGTATTCAATAGCAGTTGTAGCTATAAACAAGCGCTCAGTATTTATGAGACATGAAGAATATAAGCACTATTACAGTGTATCATCAATCAACTAACTCGTAGTTATCTCTAACATGTATACTACGCGGTTGATTATGTTTTACAAACAATATTATGCCCTGTGGAGATGAGATATACCACTCATACTCCAACTGATCGCTAAGAAGCCACATCAGTATCATACATAGGTCATTAAGAGAGCCGGATTCTCATGACCTTCGCCTTCCTTAGTCAGTAAAAGGATCACTTGTAGGACATCTTGTGTCTCTACTATTATAGCTCACCAGGGTAAACTGGTCCTTCGCTATTTTAGAGTTACAGTGGCGTTCTGTACTCTCTTCGTCATCATGAGATTTCATGTTTATCTCCACTGATACAGATATCTATGTTTTCTTCATCATCAGGAGGTTTCATGTTTACCTACTACTGATATGGTATGGGATTGTAGTGAAGGATTGACGGATTACATATCTACATCAAATTTCTACACTAGGATGTAAGGTTCTACACATCCATATACCCCACATACTCAATAGTATGTGATCCAGGAGTTCCCTTAGGAAAACCTGTTTCACCATCATTTGATCTCTGACAATGATGGGTCTATGATCAGGGCTCTACATTATACTTGATTAGTTAGGTACATTCAGTATTCATTTAGCATTACACATTGTTCTTCAAACAATAACAGTAGCATAACAGCTATAAAAGGAGAATACTAACTCACATCAAACATCATTTCTCATTATACTCATCACAAGTCATCTCTAAAGCATGACCTTGATAGTATTCATGGCTCTCACATTCCATTATTATCATAGAATGCCACTGACAAGGCATCAAGATACTTTACTTATTCATAAAGCTATCAATATGCCTTTAATGAATATAGTATCATCATCCATACCTGGATATGATCACCTCCATATCAGAACCTGCATGGTTAATTCAACTAATAAAGGTAATTCAAAACAATGATTATACTTTCCACTCTTGTCATAAGAGCTAAGTTCTTTGATTCTTATCAAATAGAGTTTAATACTCATATAACATGTCATTACCTTTGAATTAGGGTTTACTATTCACATCACATGTCATTACCCTAGAATTAGGGTTTACTATTCACATCACATGGTGAATTGAACTCATAACATCATCATTTATGAGGAACATCATCATTGATGCTCTCAGATTAGCTTAAGATTCATCATATATCATAATTAGGGTTTCCATGATCTCACATAGGTGGATCATACCCTAATCATGCACATTCATGTGTATCGAAGGTTCTTTACTTGAGTTTCCACCATAAAAGGGTACTTTCTCTCTCTTAGGATACTTTCTCTCTCCTCTTACTAGTAGATGGTGATTACACCACTCTAGATCAAGTTGGGTTAAGTCCTCATTGACTAGAATAAACCAAAACATCACTATCATGTGATTAGGGTTTGATTAGAACAAGGTATTACTCAATTAAACCCCTCAAGGGTATTTTGGTAATTTACCTCATGATCACCATCATGGGTCAACTCCTTAATCACTTAGTCCCTTAATGACCTAGGTTACCATTAGGGTTTAGATTAGATCACCAATGAACCAAATACATCATCAATTGATTAAGTACATACCACCTTGAACACCTTCAAACGGTTTCAACTTTCAACCACCAAACGGTCTTGAGACCGTTTGCCATCAAACGGTCTTGAGATCGTTTGACCTCAAACGGTCTTGAGACCATTTGGGTGCATTGACCGTTTTGACTTTCAAACCGTTTGAAGCTCATGCGGTTTGAAACCGTTTGATCAAAGTGTCTTGAGATCGATTGGTCCAAACGACCTTGAGATCGTTTGAGCCCAAACGGTCTTGAGACCGTTTGGACCCAAACAGTCTTGAGACCGTTTGGCCTCAAATGGTCTTGAGACCATTTGGATCCAAACGGTCTTGAGACCGTTTGGTCCAAATGGGCTCAAACCGTTTGGACCTCCAACAGGGTTCAAAAGTTACCATTGTTTATGGTTAAGTATGTTGAAGCCCTCAATTGGCCAAAGCCATTATAACCACTTATAAATTGAGTCAATTAGGACGGACCACAATCAATTGGACTCCAAATTAACCCTCAATTTGAAAGCTAATTAGGGTTAATTCCATCTCAATTAGGGTTTCAAATCGGATGGTCATCAATATTCAACAATGTGAACCAATTCAAGGTTGAACCTATCCATTGACCTCCAATTGGGCCAAAACTTGGCCCAAACGGTCTTGAGATCGTTTGGACATCATCCAAACGGTCTTGAGACCGTTTGCCCAAAGTTTGACCAAAAACTAAGTCGGTTGGATTAGGGTTGAACTCCAATTAGGTCTAAAATCAGCAGTTTTATCAATTCATCAACTTATTGCAATAGGACCTTCAAACCATTAGATTATCTCAACCCTAGACCTCCAAACGGTCTTGGGTCGTGCCCAAACGGTCTTGAGACTGTTTGGAAGAACCCCCAAATGGTCTTGAGACCGTTTGGGTCCTTCAACCCAAAACTCAACAAGATCTATGCTTAAAAACAGCAATTTCAACCCGATTAGGATTAGGATGTTGAAGTGCCTTCAACTCTCAATTGGTTAAAAATTAAACTTTGATTATTTGCAGGAATGAAATTCAATATATTACCAACAGACCCTCAAACGTTCGTCCCTTGGTCAACCCTATCAAATGGTCTTGAGACCGTTACAATCCAAACGGTCTTGCAAGGTCGTTTGAGAGCAAACGGTTTGAAACCGTTTGACCTTAAACGGTTTGCAACCGTTTGGACCAAAAGGGTCCAAGGTCGTTTGATAAAGTAAACTAGGAATCCACGCCCATCATCTTCAACCTCTGTCAAGGTCGGTTATTCCACCGTTTTGCTTGCAAAAGTACAAGGAAGAAGGGAGGTAGAAGAAGAACTAGTTGCTAAATTGCAAGAACAAAAGATGCATATAAAGCAAAGAGTTTAGAGTTATAAAACCCGCCTAAAGGTTGTTCCTTGAGCTCCAAGCTTTCAATCTCCAAGCTTTAATGGCGTCTTAGATCTCCACAGGTCGGCCAAGGTGAATTCTCCAAGGAAACGTTGGAAAGGAAAGGCTAGAAAGATAGAGCTAGGTGAGCTAGCCATGAATCCAACCTTGAAAACGAGTTTCCTCCATGAATTCAAGCAAAAGGGATGATCTAAACTTACCTAGGACCCTTGGTAGTCCTTCTCTGATCCAGAGCTAGCCTTGGTCGGTTGAGAAAGAAGAGAAGAAGTGAAGGAAATGAAAGATCCGTTCACTTGTTGCAAGGGAAAGGACTTATATACTTTAGGCCATTTTACACCATAAGGACCTCTAAAGCATGGAATTTACATCTAAGTCCCTCCTTGCTCAAGGGCACGTTCAAACTCATCTAAACTTATGCAAAGCTCATGAAATATCAAGATCTAAGGGTAGAGAAAGCCAACTTTCAACTAAGGTACATACATGAAAGGTCTCCATACCCATATTAGGTGATTTTTATCACAAAGATCATTTTTCTTATTTGATTGTTCATTGATGTGCCCCTTTCATAATTTCTATTCTAAATGATGACAAGAGTTATAAAATATGCTCTAGATGAAGTATTTTACAAATTGCACCCCTGAATTTGGGTAAATTGCACTTTACTCCAAATTAGGGTTTTTAAGCACAAGGATCATTCCACAAGCTGCATCTTGATGCCCAAGCTTGGAAAATCCATCTTACCTTATCATATTCACTCATATGATGTATTATTATCATAATAACATCTCAACCTGTGAACATTGCAAGTTAACCCCTTTAACTGGGTAATTTGCACATAGGTCCCTGCATTACAAAACAATGCTACAACTTTATATGTAAAGGAGCAAAATTGAAAGTAAATGTTCCTGAGGAACTTAATTACATGCCAGGGAGTATTCACAAGTATATAATTACATATTTAGGCAAAACTTCTAGGGTTAGGTTATAACTCAGGTTAGGGATGTTACAGGTTTAGTACTTGTCTATTCTTTTGATTTTGAAACGATGAATGGATAAACTAATAATGCTAAAGGTAACTATGTTATGTTAATCTTGGAAATGTCATAACACCTATAGTTGATGAACCCCTATGCTAATTATGTATATAACAAGTTTGTTAGTGACATGTTGAACACTCTACAAAATCTCAGATGATAATGATGTTCTTACAGGGATGATTTACTATTTTGGCCTAAATGGCTTTGTGGATTGTTTTGAACCCTAGTGGAAGTCTAGACCTCTTCATGGATGATAATGGACTACTATACTACCATGTTGTGATTAGGAATATCTTTCATATGTTTTATATCGGCTAGAGTTGCTATATACCACTAATTTTATAGGAACAATATAGTTATCTGTATGTAACTTGGTTGATGCAGTATGAAAACACTCAACTAGCTTAGTTAATCAAATGAAACCCTAATCATCAGTGGTCTTCATACGTTTGATGTGGTTGCACCTTTGGTGCTAGGGTGCACCGTCGGATGTTTACATTTCCCCTACAAGTTTGAGAACTAATGGTTTCTCACCTAGGGGCATAAATCGATGGTTTTTCCATGTAGATGAGGATCTGATGGTTTCACCAAGTGGGTTAAGGATCCAATGGTTTCTCCTAATAGTTGAGGAACTGATGGTTTTCCCTTGTGGCCCTAGAATTTATGGTTCTCCTAGTAGAGTACTCAAACTCAAGGTGGTTCTGGGTTTGCAAAATGGTGAAGTATATATAGCACGCAAACTGGTGGCCTTTCTGAGGATACAACTTGTGTCTCCACAAGTGCACAAACTGATGGATCTCCTAGGAGACAAACCAGTTGAAGTTTTGATAGTGCATGGAAAATGAAATCTCAGGTTTTGACACATGTCAAGATAGTTTTTAACCTTTGACCACCTTTCTCTCTCATCCTAGTTATATATTCCCACATACTCTCTTCCAAACAAACCTTTTCATTCCCCACATCTATTCCTGCTACTATGAGAGGTCCAAGACCCATCAACTGGTGAAGGAAGAGCTCCTTGAGGACAAATCTTGGATAGGTCTTGGTTGCATGTTTCTCTAGGGTTTGGATTTATCTTCTCTAACACTAATCCTAGCCTTCTTACCTAGTTTCTTGCTCCATACAAGTAAGATTTTCTTCCCTAACCTTGTTTTTTTGTTGTTCTTTTTCTTCTCTCTTCATCCATGGGCAGAATCCTAGTGTTCTTGATGGAATTCGTGCATGTGGTTGAAGAACCCCTTTTCTTCTCTCTTGTGCCCTAGATCTACACTATTATTGAAGATAGGATCTACCTTGGAGCTTTTGAAGTGCAATTCTAGGGTTTCACCTTTTATTCTTTGATACACCTTGATGTTCTTCTTCACCTTGACGTGAGTTATATAACTTTCAAGTCATTTCTTACATACTTTTAACTTGTTTTATATAAATCTTACCCTAGAAACTTGGTATTAAGAAGAAATATGATCATTTATACACTATTTACTATATGTGTGATATTTGTGTGTTGTTGAACTATCCTTAGATCATATAAATGTTCCTTGTTCTATAATGGACATGGACTACCTTGGATTTAAAGGTATAAAATGATAATTTTACTTAGTGTAAAGAAAGTGTAACATCCCTGACCTGAGTTATAACCTAACCCTGGAAGTTTTGCCTAAATATGTAATTATATACTTGTGAATACTCCCTGGCATGTAATTAAGTTCCTCAGGAACATTTACTTTCAATTTTGCTCCTTTACATATAAAGTTGTAGCATTGTTTTGTAATGCAGGGACCTATGTGCAAATTACCCAGTTAAAGGGGTTAACTTGCAATGTTCATAGGTTGAGATGTTCTTATGATAATAAGACATCATATGAGTGAATATTATAAGGTAAGATGGATTTTCCAAGCTTGGGCATCAAGATGCAGCTTGTGGAATGATCCTTGTGCTTAAAAACCCTAATTTGGAGTAAAGTGCAATTTACCCAAATTCAGGGGTGCAATTTGTAAAATACTTCATCTAGAGCATCTTTTATAACTCTTGTCATCATTTAGAATAGAAATTATGAAAGGGGCACATAAATGAACAATCAAATAAGAAAAATGATCTTTGTGATAAAAATCACCTAATATGGGTATGGAGACCTTTCATGTATGTACCTTAGTTGAAAGTTGGCTTTCTCTACCCTTAGATCTTGAGATTTCATGAGCTTTGCATAAGTTTAGATGAGTTTCAACGTGCCCTTGAGCAAGGAGGGACTTAGATTTAAATTCCATGCTTTAGAGGTCCTTATGGTGTAAAATGGCCTAAAGTATATAAGCCCTTTCCCTTGCAACAAGTGAACGGATCTTTCATTTCCTTCACTTCTTCTCTTCTTTCTCAACCGACCAAGGCTAGCTCTGGAGAAGAGAAGGACGACCAAGGGTCCTAGGTAAGTTTAGATCATCCCTTTTGCTTGAATTCATGGAGGAAACTCGTTTTCAAGGTTGGATTCATGGCTAGCTCACCTAGCTCTATCTTTCTAGCCTTTCCTTTCCAACGTTTCCTTGGAGAATTTACCTTGGCCGACCTGTGGAGCTCTAAGATGCCATTAAAGCTTGGAGCTTGAAAGCTTGGAGCTCAAGGAACAACCTTTAGGCGGGTTTTATAACTCTAAACTCTTTGCTTTATATGCATCTTTTGTTCTTGCAATTTAGCAACTAGTTCTTCTTCTACCTCCCTTCTTCCTTGTACTTTTGCAAGCAAAATGGTGGAATAACTGACCTTGACAGAGGTTGAAGATGATGGGCATGGATTCCTAGGTTACTTTATCAAATGACCTTGGACCCTTTTGGTCCAAACGGTTGCAAACCGTTTAAGGTCAAACGGTTTCAAACCGTTTTCTCTCAAACGACCTTGCAAGACCGTTTGGATTGAAACGGTCTCAAGACTGTTTGATAGGGTTGACCAAGGGACGACCGTTTGAGGGTCTGTTGGTAATATATTGAATTTCATTACTTCAAAGAATAAAAGTTTAATTCTTAACCAATTGAGAGTTGAAGGCACTTCAACATCCTAATCCTAATCGGGTTGAAATTGTTGTTTTTAAGCATAGATCTTGTTGAGTTTTGGGTTGAAGGACCCAAACGGTCTCAAGACCATTTGGGAGTTCTTCCAAACGGTCTCAAGACTGTTTGGGAATGACCCTAGACCGTTTGGAGGTCTAGGGTTGAGATAATCTAATGGTTTGAAGGTCCTATTGCAATAAGTTGATGAATTGATAAAACTGCTGATTTTAGACCTAATTGGAGTTCAACCCTAATCCAACCGACTTAGTTTTTGGTCAAACTTTGGGCAAACGGTCTCAAGACCGTTTGGATGATGTCCAAACGATCTCAAGACCGTTTGGGCCAAGTTTTGGCCCAATTGGAGGTCAATGGATAGGTTCAACCTTGAATTGGTTCACATTGTTGAATATTGATGACCATCCGATTTGAAACCTTAATTGAGATGGAATTAACCCTAATTAGCTTTCAAATTGAGGGTTAATTTGGAGTCCAATTGATTGTGGTCCATCCTAATTGACTCAATTTATAAGTGGTTAATATGGCTTTGGCCAATTGAGGGCTTCAACATACTTAACCATAAACAATGGTAACTTTTGAACCCTGTTGGAGGTCCAAACGGTCTCAAGACTGTTTGGGCTCAAACGATCTCAAGGTCGTTTGGACCAATCGATCTCAAGACACTTTGATCAAATGGTTTCAAACCGCATGAGCTTCAAATGGTTTGAAAGTCAAAACGGTCAACGCACCCAAATGGTCTCAAGACCGTTTGAGGTCAAACGGTCTCAAGACCGTTTGGTGGTTGAAAGTTGAAACCGTTTGAAGGTGTTCAAGGTGGTTTGTACTTAATCAATTGATGATGTATTTGGTTCATTGGTGATCTAATCTAAACCCTAATGGTAACCTAGGTCATTAAGGTACTAAGTGATTAAGGAGTTGACCCATGATGGTGATCATGAGGTAAATTACCAAAATACCCTTGAGGGGTTTAATTAAGTAATACCTTGTTCTAATCAAACCCTAATCACATGATAGTGATGTTTTGGTTTATACTAGTCAATGAGGACTTAACCCAACTTGATCTAGAATGGTGTAATCACCATCTACTAGTAAGAGGAGAGAGAAAGTATCCTAAGAGAGAGAAAGTATCCTAAGAGAGAGAAAGTACCCTTTTATGGTGGAAACTCAAGTAAAGAACCTTCGATACACATGAATGTGCATGATTAGGGTATGATCCACCTATGTGAGATCATGGAAACCCTAATTATGATATATGATGAATCTTAAGCTAATCTGAGAGCATCAATGATGATGTTCCTCATACATGATGATGTTATGAGTTTAATTCACCATGTGATGTGAATAGTAAACCCTAATTCCAGGGTAATGACATGTGATGTGAATAGTAAACCCTAATTCAAAGGTAATGACATGTTATATGAGTATTAAACTCTATTTGATAAGAATCAAAGAACTTAGCTCTTATGACAAGAGTGGAAAGTATAATCATTGTTTTGAATTACCTTTATTAGTTGAATTAACCATGCAGGTTCTGATATGGAGGTGATCATATCCAGGTATGGATGATGATACTATATTCATTAAAGGCATATTGATAGCTTTATGAATAAGTAAAGTATCTTGATGCCTTGTCAGTGGCATTCTATGATAATAATGGGATGTGAGAGCCATGAATACCATCAAGGTCATGCTTTAGAGATGACTTGTGATGAGTATAATGAGAAATGATGTTTGATGTGAGTTAGGCTTGTTACATTTAGTATTCTCCTTTTATAGCTGTTATGCTACTGTTATTGTTTGAAGAACAATGTGTAATGCTAAATGAATATTGAATGTACCTAACTAATCAAGTATAATGTAGAGCCCTGATCATAGACCCATCATTGTTAGAGATCAAATGATGGTGAAATAGGTTTTCCTAAGAGAACTCCTGGATCACATACTAATGAGTATGTGGGGGTATATGGATGTGTAGAACCTTACATCCTAGTGTAGAAATTTGATGTAGATATGTAATCCGTCAATCCTTCACTACAATCCCATACCATATCAGTAGTAGGTAAACATGAAACCTCCTGATGAAGAAGAAAACATAGATATCTGTATCAGTGGAGATAAACATGAAATCTCCTGATGACGAAGAGAGTACAGAACGCCACTGTAACTCTAAAATAGCGAAGGACCAGTTTACCCTGGTGAGCTATAATAGTAGAGACACAAGATGTCCTACAAGTGATCCTTTTACTGACTAAGGAAGGTGAAGGTCATGAGAATCCGGCTCTCTTAATGACCTATGTATGATACTGATGTGGCTTCTTAGCGATCAGTTGGAGTATGAGTGGTATGCCTCATCTCCACAGGGCATAATATTGTTTGTAAAACATAATCAACCGCGTAGTATACCTGTTAGAGATAACTACGAGTTAGTTGATTGATGATACACTGTAATAGTGCTTATATTCTTCATGTCTCATAAATACTGAGCGCTTGTTTATAGATACAACTGTTATTGAATACTTTGAAAGCTTTACTGCTTAAGATATTCTTTGATGTTATTATAAAGCTTATGGCGGAGAGTTATAACTCTTGCTGGGACAATTATGTAAAATTGTCTCACCCCGTAGACTTCAACTTTTAGGTGGACGTCAGAGATGGAGGAACCGGTCTACAGGTGACCAGTCTCAGCAGCAGCAGCACCAGGAGCAGCAGTAAATCTCAGGTGGAGATTTAGCCTGCCATGTGGTGTAGTTAGAGTCAGTCCTATGTGTCCTCTGTACTCTCAGGTCTTGGAGTCTTTTATTATGAGTTCTTGAGATTTTGTATCTTAATGTATATAATTACTCAAGAAGTAATTATCATGAGATGTACACAGTTTATCTCTTGTTATGAAAGAAGCTTTTATGGATTCAAGCTCTTGTTTCAAAAAGTTTTAATTTCCCGTGATTTTTGTCTTCCGCTGTTAATCGAATAGCTTCCTATAAGTTTGAATCGTGTTTATATCGTGATTTGGAGATCAGAGCCCACAATTAGTGGTATCATAGCTCTAGGTCAGTTGAGTCTACAGAGTCATAGGACTTAGGATGTCGAGTCTATCTTTAGTACTCTTTCCCTATCTAATAGAATCTTCTACTCCTCAGGAGAAGAAGATACATAAGGATGGCTGAGCCTCATGATGAGTACGTGGCAGAGAGTAGTGCTAGTGCACCTCAAGGCGGTGCAAGGGTTCCAAGAATAGAACAACCTGCACCTAAGTCACCAAGAGAGCCACCCCAGTTTGACCCAGCCGACATGGGTAACCCATCTGTACAGACAATGTTCGGGCAGTTCATGACTGCCATGACACACATAACCGATAGGATGCCCATGCCTACACCTAGGGCACCTATCCATCCTGAAGCACAAGGTATCGGTAAGACGTTCGAACGACTTCGTCGTGTCGGAGCTACCGAGTACTTTGGGACTGCCGACCCCGCCGATGCTGACCTATGGTTGACAGAGTTGGAGAAGGCTTTCAGGATTCTTATTATCCCGGAAGCTGAGAAGGTTAGACATTCTATCTATCTTCTCAAAGGCAGTGCTGGTCACTGGTGGAACATGGAAGTGCAGAAGAGACCTGGAATAGAGTTCTCATGGGAAGAGTTTCGTCGGGAATTTATCAATAGATATTTTCCAAAGACCTTCCTAGATGAGAAGATCTCTCAGTTTGAGAAACTAAGGTAGGGTATGATGAATATTAGCGAGTATGAAGCTAAGTTCATGGAATTGCTGCGGTTCTGTCCGCACATGGCTGCCACAAATGAGGAAAGAATCAGGAGATTCGAGAAGGGTTTGAATGCTGATATGTCAACCCCTGTGTCTGCCTTAGAAAACCGAGAGAGATTCTCTACCTTTGTTGAGTCAGTCCGAAGGATAGAGAGATCTGTGGTTGAGAAGAGGCAAACCCAGAAAAGATGTCCACAGTTCCAGGGTTCTTCATCTAGGGATTTTAAGAAACCTAGATTCTCTGCACCTAACCCTCCACCACCCAGATCAAGTCCTCAAACTCAATGGTCACCAAGCAGAGGTAGAGGACGAAGTCAACCGTTTCAAGGGACTCAAAGTTCTGCATCAATGTCAGTTACTGGACCACCCCGACCACAACAACAGGATAGGAGATGCTACAACTGTGGTAAGGTGGGACACTTGATGAAGGATTTCCGTTCTAGGCCTGTCAGTGTGACACAGCCTCCGAGACAGAATCAACAAGGATCTCAGAGAATGCAATCTCAAGGAGAAGCTCGAGGACGTGGACAAGCGTCTCAAGCTGGATCATCAGCACCACCTCAACAACAGGTTATAGCGAGGTTTTATGCTATGAACCCACCAGAAGCAGTGGTCGATCCACAAGTGGTGACAGGTCAGATGGAACTTTTATATTCTGATATGTCTAAATCTTGTATAGTATCTGTTCTGATTGACCCGGGTGCTACACATTCTTTCATCACTCGAAGAGTGATTTGTAACTGCAATATGACAGTTAGTCATAGGGCAGCTAGGTTGTTGTTGGAGACTCCGTTGAGTGGGTCTGCCGTTCTGCAGGAGGTATGCTCTCCCTGCATCCTCTTCTTTTCTAAGCATCGCATTCAAGTGGACCTTATACCGCTTGATATGCAAGGATTTGATGTAATCCTAGGGATGGATACCTTGGAAAGGTATCGAGTTGTCTTGGATTGTGAGTCCAAGTTGGCAGTGTTTGCTGATGAAAGCAACACATGGATCTTTCAAGGAGAAAGAAAGATTCTGCCCACCTGTCTTGTATCAGCTATGGTTGCTGATAAGCTGATGAGGCAAGGATGTTATGCATTCTTGGCCCATGTGGTAGATGTTACCAAGGAAAGGTCCAATCCTGCTGAAGTTCCCATAGTCAGGGAATTCGAGGATGTGTTTCCTAAAGAACTTCCTGGTATACCACCACCTCGGGAGATTGATTTTGAAATCAATCTGATCCCAGATACAAAACCTATAGCCCAGACTCCTTATAGGATGGCGCCTGCTGAGATGGCAGAACTCAAGAAACAGCTTCAAGAGTTATTGGAGAAGGGTTTCATATGACTGAGTACCTCACCTTGGGGTGCTCCGGTTTTGTTTGTTAAAAAGAAAGACGGATCAATGCGGTTGTGCATCAACTATAGACAACTCAATAAAGTAACAATAAAGAACAAGTACCCTTTGCCGAGGATTGATGATCTTTTTGACCAGTTGTGTGGTGCAACAGTCTTCTCAAAGATAGATTTGAGGTCTGCATATCATCAACTCCGCATTAAGGATAGTGACATATCCAAGTCTGCCTTTAGGACAAGATATGGTCACTATGAGTTCACGGTTATGTCATTTGGACTAACCAATGCACCAGCTGCATTCATGGAACTCATGAATAGAGTCTTTCGACCCTTCCTTGATCAGTGTGTTGTCGTCTTCATAGATGACATACTGATTTATAGTAAGGATGCTCAGCAGCATGAGCAGCATCTTCTCCAAGCTTTGACTTTGCTAAGAGAACATAAGCTATACGCTAAGTTTAGCAAGTGCGAGTTTTGGTTACCTGAAGTGTCTTTTCTTAGACATGTGATATCTGCCTCAGGAATTCGTGTTGACCCTGCAAAGGTAGAATCTATTCTACAATGGGAACAACCGAAAACACCGACGGAGATTAGAAGTTTCTTGGGATTAGCTGGTTACTATCAAAGGTTTATTAAGAATTTCAGTTCTATAGCCTTACCTTTGACTAAGTTAACCCGGAAAGATGTTCCTTTTGCCTGGAGTGATAAGTGTCAACAGTCTTTTCAGCTGTTGAAGGAGAGGTTGACAAGTGCACCTGTGCTTGTGCTACCTGGACAAGGAAAAGGATATGTAGTCTTCTGTGATGCCTCCAAGAATGGACTTGGATGTGTGTTGATGCAGGATAAACAAGTGATTTCTTTTGCTTCCCGACAGCTTAAGAAACACGAGGAAAATTATCCAACACACGATTTGGAGTTAGCCGTTGTGGTCCATGCCTTGAAGATCTGGAGACATTATCTCTACGGAGAAACCTTCCAGATTTTCACAGACCACAAGAATCTTAAGTATATCTTCTCTCAGCATGAGCTTAACATGAGGCAACGTCGCTGGATGGAGTTAATCAAGGACTACGATTGTACAATTGATTACCATCTGGGCAAGGCCAATGTAGTTGCAGATGCCTTGAGTAGGAAATCAGCAACATCAACCATGGATAGAGCACAACTAAGTTCCTTAGTATGCTCTAGAAGAGATATGCTTATCTCTTTAAGGCAAGACAATGTGCAGTTGAAGGTGTCATTGTTAGCTGGTTTGTTAGCTGAGATGCAGATTAAACCTACCCTAAGAGGGAAAATAAAGGAGGCACAACAAGTAGATGTTGCAGTTCAACAGATTAGATCTGAGTATGGTAGTGAGAAGCAAGAAGGTTTTCATGATTCAGATGACCAGGTGGCATGCTATCATGGGAGGATGATAGTGCCAGATGTAGATAACCTGAGGAAGTTAGTTCTGGAGGAAGCTCATTCTTCGATGTATGCTATGCATCCAGGGAGCACCAAGATGTATCGAAACTTGAAAGATATGTATTGGTGGCCTGGGATGAAGAAGGATGTAGCTGAGTTTGTTCTGAGGTGTCCTGTGTGTCAGCAGGTCAAGGATGAACACCAGAAACCTGCAGGAACAATGCAACCCTTACCCATACCACAGTGGAAGTGGGACCATGTGACCATGGACTTTGTTGTTGGCCTACCCAGGACAAACAAAGGACATGATTCCATTTGGGTAGTTGTTGATAGGTTGACAAAGACAACACATTTCCTACCTGTCAAAACAACCTATTATGCTGAAAGGTTATCCCACTTGTATGTTCAAGAGATAGTGCAGTTGCACGGAGTTCCTGTCACTATAGTTTCTGACAGAGGTCCCCAGTTTACAAGTCATTTTTGGGAACAATTACACAGAGCCCTAGGCAGCAAGCTAAGGTTTAGTACAGCCTTTCATCCACAGACTGATGAACAGTCGGAAAGGACTATACAGACCTTGGAAGATCTGTTGAGAGCATGCGTTCTCCAGTTTACCGGGAGTTGGGATCTACATATGAACTTGATAGAGTTTGCCTATAACAATAGCTATCAACATAGCATTGATATGGCACCATATGAAGCCTTATATGGTAGACGTTGTAGATCACCCTTGTGCTGGTATGAAACTGGTGAACACCAGTTGTTAGGTCCTGATCTTGTGCAGCAAACTACAGAAAAGATTAAAGTTATACAACAACATCTTAAGACTGCACAGGATAGGCAGAAGTCATATGCTGATAAACTTCGTAGACCCCTAGAGTTCCAGGTTGAAGACAGAGTGTATCTCAAGGTCTCACCTTGGAAAGGAGTCCTTCGTTTTGGAAGAAAAGGAAAGTTAGCTCCTAGATTTATGGGACCTTATCCAATTGTTGAAAGAGTTGGAAAGGTGGCCTATAGACTAGAGTTACCTCAGGAGTTGCAGAAGTTACATCTTGTGTTTCACATTTCCATGCTGAGGAAATGTCACCCAGACACCGAGTCAGTTCTACAACCAATGGAAGTAGAATTAAATGAAGATATAACATATGAGGAGGGACCAGTGTCAATCCTTGATAACAGAACTAAAAAGTTAAAGAAGAAAGATATAAGCCTTGTGAAAGTCCTCTGGAACCAACGTGGTGTTGAAGAAGCCACTTGGGAACTAGAGGATGAGATGAGAAGGAAATACCCTGCTCTTTTCTCTTAATACGCTTTATCGATTTCGGGGATGAAATCCTTGTAAAGGGGTGGATAATTTGTAACATCCCTGACCTGAGTTATAACCTAACCCTGGAAGTTTTGCCTAAATGTGTAATTATATACTTGTGAATACTCCCTGGCATTTAATTAAGTTCCTCAAGAACATTTACTTTCAATTTTGCTCCTTTACATATAAAGTTGTAGCATTATTTTGTAATGCAGGGACCTATGTGCAAATTACCCAGTTAAAGGGGTTAACTTGCAATGTTCATAGGTTGAGATGTTCTTATGATAATAAGACATCATATGAGTGAATATGATAAGGTAAGATGGAGTTTCCAAGCTTGGGCATCAAGATGCAGCTTGTGGAATGATCCTTGTGCTTAAAAACCCTAATTTGGAGTAAAGTGCAATTTACCCAAATTCAGGGGTGCAATTTGTAAAATACTTCATCTAGAGCATCTTTTATAACTCTTGTCATCATTTAGAATAGAAATTATGAAAGGGGCACATCAATGAACAATCAAATAAGAAAAATGATCTTTGTGATAAAAATCACCTAATATGGGTATGGAGACCTTTCATGTATGTACCTTAGTTGAAAGTTGGCTTTCTCTACCCTTAGATCTTGAGATTTCATGAGCTTTGAATACGTTTAGATGATTTTGAACGTGCCCGTGAGCAAGGAGGGACTTAGATGTAAATTCCATGCTTTAGAGGTCCTTATGGTGTAAAATGGCCTAAAGTATATAAGCCCTTTCCCTTGCAACAAGTGAACGGATCTTTCATTTCCTTCACTTCTTCTCTTCTTTCTCAACCGACCAAGGCTAGCTCTGGAGAAGAGAAGGACGACCAAGGGTCCTAGGTAAGTTTAGATCATCCCTTTTGCTTGAATTCATGGAGGAAACTCGTTTTCAAGGTTGGATTCATGGCTAGCTCACCTAGCTCTATCTTTCTAGCCTTTCCTTTCCAACGTTTCCTTGGCGAATTCACCTTGGCCGACCTGTGGAGCTCTAAGACGCCATTAAAGCTTGGATCTTGAAAGCTTGGAGCTCAAGGAACAACCTTTAGGCGGGTTTTATAACTCTAAACTCTTTGCTTTATATGCATCTTTTGTTCTTGCAATTTAGCAACTAGTTCTTCTTCTACCTCCCTTCTTCCTTGTACTTTTGCAAGCAAAACGGTGGAATAACTGACCTTGACAGAGGTTGAAGATGATGGGCGTGGATTCCTAGGTTACTTTATCAAACGACCTTGGACCCTTTTGGTCCAAACGGTTGCAAACCGTTTAAGGTCAAACGGTTTCAAACCGTTTGCTCTCAAACGACCTTGCAAGACCGTTTGGATTGAAACGGTCTCAAGACCATTTGATAGGGTTGACCAAGGGACGAACGTTTGAGGGTCTGTTGGTAATATATTGAATTTCATTCCTGCAAAGAATCAAAGTTTAATTCTTAACCAATTGAGAGTTGAAGGCACTTCAACATCCTAATCCTAATCGGGTTGAAATTGCTGTTTTTAAGCATAGATCTTGTTGAGTTTTGGGTTGAAGGACCCAAACGGTCTCAAGACCATATGGGGGTTCTTCCAAATGGTCTCAAGACCGTTTGGGCACGACCCAAGACCGTTTGGAGGTCTAGGGTTGAGATAATCTAATGGTTTGAAGGTCCTATTGCAATAAGTTGATGAATTGATAAAACTTCTGATTTTAGACCTAATTGGAGTTCAACCCTAATCCAACCGACTTAGTTTTTGGTCAAACTTTGGGCAAACGGTCTCAAGACCGTTTGGATGATGTCCAAATGATCTCAAGACCGTTTGGGCCAAGTTTTGGCCCAATTGGAGGTCAATGGATAGGTTCAACCTTGAATTGGTTCACATTGTTGAATATTGATGACCATCCGATTTGAAACCCTAAGTGAGATGGAATTAACCCTAATTAGCTTTCAAATTGAGGGTTAATTTGGAGTCCAATTGATTGCGTTCCATCCTAATTGACTCAATTTATAAGTGGTTAATATGGCTTTGGCCAATTGAGGGCTTCAACATACTTAACCATAAAGAATGGTAACTTTTGAACCCTGTTGGAGGTCCAAACGGTCTCAAGACCGTTTGAGGCCAAACGGTCTCAAGATCGTTTGGGTCCAAACGGTCTCAAGACCGTTTGGGCTCAAACGATCTCAAGGTCGTTTGGACCAATTGATCTCAAGACACTTTGATCAAACGGTTTCAAACCGCATGAGCTTCAAACGGTTTGAAAGTCAAAATGGTAAACGCACCCAAACGATCTCAAGACCATTTGAGGTCAAACGGTCTCAAGACCGTTTGGTGGTTGAAAGTTGAAACCGTTTGAAGGTGTTCAAGGTGGTTTGTACTTAATCAATTGATGATGTATTTGGTTCATTGGTGATCTAATCTAAACCCTAATGGTAACCTAGGTCATTAAGGGACTAAGTGATTAAGGAGTTGACCCATGATGGTGATCATGAGTTAAATTACCAAAATACCCTTGAGGGTTTTAATTGAGTAATACCTTGTTCTAATCAAACCCTAATCACATGATAGTGATGTTTTGGTTTATACTAGTCAATGAGGACTTAACCCAACTTGATCTAGAATGGTGTAATCACCATCTACTAGTAAGAGGAGAGAGAAAGTATCCTAAGAGAGAGAAAGTATCCTAAGAGAGAGAAAGTACCCTTTTATGGTGGAAACTCAAGTAAAGAACCTTCGATACACATGAATGTGCATGATTAGGGTATGATCCACCTATGTGAGATCATGGAAACCCTAATTATGATATATGATGAATCTTAAGCTAATCTGAGAGCATCAATGATGATGTTCCTCATACATGATGATGTTATGAGTTCAATTCACCATGTGATGTGAATAGTAAACCCTAATTCCAGGGTAATGACATGTGATGTGAATAGTAAACCCTAATTCAAAGGTAATGACATGTTATATGAGTATTAAACTCTATTTGATAAGAATCAAAGAACTTAGCTCTTATGACAAGAGTGGAAAGTATAATCATTGTTTTGAATTACCTTTATTAGTTGAATTAACCATGCAGGTTCTCATATGGAGGTCATCATATCCAGGTATGGATGATGATACTATATTCATTAAAGGCATATTGATAGCTTTATGAATAAGTAAAGTATCTTGATGCCTTGTCAGTGGCATTCTATGATAATAATGGGCTGTGAGAGCCATGAATACCATCAAGGTCATGCTTTAGAGATGACTTGTGATGAGTATAATGAGAAATGATGTTTGATGTGAGTTAGGCTTGTTACATTTAGTATTCTCCTTTTATAGCTGTTATGCTACTGTTATTGTTTGAAGAACAATGTGTAATGCTAAATGAATACTGAATGTACCTAACTAATCAAGTATAATGTAGAGCCCTGATCATAGACCCATCATTGTCAGAGATCAAATGATGGTGAAACAGGTTTTCCTAAGGGAACTCCTGGATCACATACTATTGAGTATGTGGGGTATATGGATGTGTAGAACCTTACATCCTAGTGTAGGAATTTGATGTAGATATGTAATCCGTCAATCCTTCACTACAATCCCATACCATATCAGTAGTAGGTAAACATGAAACCTCCTGATGATGAAGAAAACATAGATATCCGTATCAGTGGAGATAAACATGAAATCTCCTGATGACGAAGAGAGTATAGAACGCCACTGTAACTCTAAAATAGAGAAGGACCAGTTTACCCTGGTGAGCTATAATAGTAGAGACACAAGATGTCCTACAAGTGATCCTTTTACTGACTAAGGAAGGTGAAGGTCATGAGAATCCGGCTCTCTTAATGACCTATGTATGATACTGATGTGGCTTCTTAGCGATCAGTTGGAGTATGAGTGGTATGCCTCATCTCCACATGGCATAATATTGTTTGTAAAACATAATCAACCGCATAGTATACCTGTTAGAGATAACTACGAGTTAGTTGATTGATGATACACTGTAATAGTGCTTATATTCTTCATGTCTCATAAATATTGAGCGCTTGTTTATAGCTACAACTGCTATTGAATACTTTGAAAGCTTTACTACTTAAGATATTCTTTGATGTTATTATAAAGCTTCTGCTGGAGAGTTATAACTCTTGCTGGGACAATTATGTAAAATTGTCTCACCCCGTAGACTTCAACTTTTAGGTGGACGTCGGAGACGGAGGAACCGGTCTACAGGTGACCAGTCTCAGCAGTAGCAGCACCAGGAGCAGCAGTAAATCTCAGGTGGAGATTTAGCCTGCCATGTGGTGTAGTTAGAGTCAGTCCTATGTGTCCTATGTACTCTCAGGTCTTGGAGTCTTTTTTTATGAGTTCTTGAGATTTTGTATCTTAATGTATATAATTACTCAAGAAGTAATTATCATGAGATGTACACATTTTATCTCTTGTTATGAAAGAAGCGTTTATGGATTCAAGCTCTTGTTTCGAAAAGTTTTAATTTCCCGTGATTTTTGTCTTCCGCTGTTAATCGAATAGCTTTCGCTAAGTTTGAATCGTGTTTATATCGTGATTTGGAGATCAGAGCCCACAGTAAGTGTATGAACTGATGGTTTTATATAGTGTAAGTATCAATGGCATCAGTTAGTGTAAGAACGAATATTTGTACTTAGTCTAAGAACTGATGCCTTCACTTAGTCTATGAATTGATTATTTCATTAAATCTAAGAAATTATATTTTTTCATAGTTCATGAACTGATGGTCTCACTTGGTGAATGAACTGATGTCTTTACTTGGTGTCTAAATCGATGGATTCACTTAGTGTAGAAATCAATGGTTTTACTTAGTGAATGAACCGACGATTTTGTTGTCTATGAACTAATGGTTTTTCTATGTGTGCTGAATGAACTGATGGTTTGCCTATGTGTACTATATTGGGTGGTACAAACCCAATCCATGCATTGAACACTTCTTACAATGGTTAATTAATTAATTAGGGTTTAGTACTTGTCTATTCTTTTGATGTTGAAATCATGAATGGATAAACTCATAATGCTTAAGGTAATTCAATTATGTTACTCTTAGAAATGTCATAACACCTATAATTGTTGAACCCCTATGCTAATTATGTATATAACAAGTTTTTCAGTGACATACTGAACCCTCTACAAAATCTCAGATGATAATGATGTTCTTACAGGGAAGTTTTTACTATTTTGGCCTAAATGGCTTTGTGGGTTGTTTTGAACCCTAGTGAAATTTTAGACCTATTCATGGATGACAATGGACTAGTATACTATCATGTTGTGATTAGGAATATGTTTCATATGTTTTATATCTTCTAGAATTGTTATATACCACTAATTTTATAAGAACAATATAGTGGTTTGTATCTAACCTGGTTGATGCAGTATGAAAACACACAACTAGCTTAGTAAATCAAATGAAACCCTAATCATTTAGTGCCTTGGGTCCATAGAACTACTCCAATGTTTGGACTTGCTGGATAGTAAAATGAGTATTCCATAAGTAGGAACTTAGAGTCGAATACAGTTGAGTATATGTAGGTGCATGGAGGGGTATATCATTGTCATCTTGACCCCAAGGTTTTAGAGAGTGGCCAAGATCGTGTCTCGGATGTATACATATATGATTGAGTATGGTTGTATTTGTAACTTACATTTTTAGGGTTGAATACCATGGTTTCTAGTGTCTTGGCCTATGTATCCAGGGCCGACTAGGTTGTTTTGTAATTAGATTGTTATGTCACTATGAAAGACTCATGCTAGCTAAGGGGAAGAGATCTTAGGACTCTGGTTCTCCTAGATTTTGTATGGGGCTGATTGAAACTTTGTAGCGATCAGCTAGTAGTTTGAGTGGTATGCCTCAAACTACCCATGGCTTAATAAAATATGTAATTCAGTCGTGTAGCATATCTATTAGGGTTACCTGACGGCTCACATTGGATGATGATCTTTATTTGTTTCTTTTGATGCATAGATGTTATATGATGCAGTAAGAGAAATCAATTGTACTTATGGATTTAGAACCATATGATCCTTTATATGCTTTTATGCAAAATGTTGGACCTGTATGTTAATGTTCTTGGACATGTTTAAGAAAGTTCAATTTGATTTAGTTTGTATCTTTTCGTAATATGATAAATTAGTGATCGATCAAGTTTTGTCTTGGAGTAATCTCATATAGGTGTGGCAGGTTACTACAATCAACATGTTGATGATGAGCCTTGGATTGTGACAAGCGATTTCAACATTGTAATGAGTCTGAGGGAGAAGAGAGGGGAACAAGTTCCTAATAGAGTTGCCATTTTGAATGTAATAGATGGATTTCTAATACAAGTTCTCAAGAGATACATTTTTAGGGGGGTCAATTCACGTGGGTGGACAAGCAATACCTTACTCCCATGACTTGGGAGAGACCAGACCAGGGCTTTGTCAACCTGAGCTAGAGCACTATTGATTTGTGATGGAAGCTGAAGAACCTTACCAGGGAAAGAGTGATTGATAAATCACCTATTATAATAAGGAAGAATACACCTTCTAGGAGCATACCACTCTCACCTTTTTCTTCTGATGAAGTCTAGATGTCACATATGAAGTGCTTGAGTTTCACTGAAGAAGGATGTAATCCAGAGGGGCATGCCTAGCCTTCAACCAAATTCTTTTGTAAGTTGAATAAGGTGAGTATTGTGTGGCAAATAGAGTTGTTCGACAACACACAACAAAAGATTATAAATTTGGAGGAGATTATTCATCAATTACATATTTTTTGGCAATGACCATAAATTGGTAAAGGAGAGGTTGTTCACTGCGATAGAATAGGAGATGGTATATTTGAGTGATAAAGAGGAAACTACATGGAGAAAGAATTCTAATTTTTTTTCAGTATTATTATGTGGACAACAACACTTGGTACTATCAAGTGGTTGTAAGAGGAAAAAGAACTATAACCTTGATCATATAATTGATCGACTAGATGTGATTCATGAGGCACCTAGATACTTTTAGGAGTTTTGTGGAGCATCTAACAACACCAGAATGAGGAGAAAAACCACTCTCTATCCTATTTCCCCAGAACATTCACACCAACAAAACCTCTCTCTAATGGATACCTCTAATGAGGATGACATTTTGGCCACTATGGAGTAGATGGAGGCTTACACAATAATAGGACTGTATGCATTTCTTATTAAAATTTATCTAACAATTGAGTTTTTTTATCAAATAGAATTTCTTGGCCTTTTCTTCACACTCGTTAAATCATGAATTGTGTCATGATTTCTTATTGTGTTGTAGGTTGGTTCTTCTAGAAAAGAATGAACATCATTTCTAGATTCTAATGTTGGATGAATTTCTATTGAAAATGTTACCATTAGTATTCTATCTAGGATCCTCAAGAATGGATAGCAATGTTTCTCCCTTCTTTGGCATGTGGGGAGCATGACACTTTTATTCATGGTTGTGACTTGTGAGATTACCCACCACATTCAACTACCTAGGGAATTGTTTTATGATATCAATACTCATTTGGACAAACCCAATATATTGATTAAATATGACATTGCCAAAGCATACAATCAGGTTAGTTGGTTTTTTAGGTGCATGTTATTAATGTTTGAGATGATGTACGGGACCATAAATTTGTATTTGTCCTTCTTCAATGGCTCAAGGATGACTATTTCTCATAATGATGTCACTCACAACTTCTTCCCCGTGATGAGGGTCTCAACCAAGGTAATTCACTATACTTATCCCTAATAATTCTTTTTATAGAGTCTCTATGAAATATGCTTAAAGCCCAAAATGTAGAGGGAAGGATTGACAAGTTCATGATAAGAGATCATGTGATGGCATCATCACTCCTTTATTTCGACAACACATGATGTTCTCCTCCTCTTCCATGAACCCCATGATAAATTTTGATGACTTGATGTAGATGTACAAGGTACTATTGAGGAAGATTATAAGTAGGAGTAAATATGCATCTCTTGTGGGTGCAGACAACTGGCACATCACCAACTATTCATATGACTCTCCACGTTCCCCTTGATGATGTCAAGATTGACTATTTGGGCATCCCCCTCATCTTTGGCAAATTCAAGAACGAATGACTCACTTATCTATTGGATCACGTGTGACTAAAGTTTGCAAATTGGCATGCAAAACTCCTTTCCTCTTGTAGTCACATGATGCTACTTAGTAAGAATATAATCTCCTCTATCCACTTCCACTCCATCTTTGTAATGGGGTTCCAGACTTGATTTTGAAGACAATTAATATTACTAGAACATGCTACTTTGGAAAATTATGAAGAAGAGAGTCCCAACAAATAATGAAATTAGAAGATGCCAAATACCAATGACGTTTTGTTTCATTTTATGTGTTAACACATAGATGGAGATGACTAGACATTCATTCTCATCATGGGACTTTGAAAAGTTCTTATGGAGTAAGGTGGATGATGTTTTGGTTGTAACACCTTTCCCCAACTCCTAGTTCCTTCAAAGAGAGGCTATATATGTTTAGTAGAGATAGTCTTCTGAGTCACTCTAGGTATACTAGTTTTGTGTAGTCCTCCCTAGAATCACCTCATATTTGAGTTGGAGGCACCAATAGACATGGTATTCAATGGTAGGAGGACACTGATGCTTAGAGTTTGATGAAAAACATTAGCTCAGTGATTATGAAGAGAGATGCAAAGATATTCAATCACGTGAAAGGGAGGAATCTCGACCCTCAACATGATTCATTACGGTTGATTGTTCTATAGATAAGGTTTGGAATAGTGGAGTTAGTTTATTGATAGGTCCCTGATGTGTTGAAACTAAAGTTAAACTTAGCAATGGGGCATGAACTTTGTGATGAAAACTTCCAAGAGGTTCTAGACAAAAGGCATAGATAGGGACCATTATGGGTCTATGAAAATCACCTTCATGACATGACCGATTGTTGAAGATCATACTTAAGTACACACTAAAGAAATTGGTAGTGGCACTCAAAATTATAGTTGACCCCAATATTGATATTTCTATATTTGAGTGTGAGGAAAGAAGGATTGTGAATAACCCACCAAATTGCATGGTGTGTATGATGGGGGACAAAGATTGTGGATAACCCAAAATTAATATTTCTATACTAAGGATCGAGCCATCATTAGCCATTTGACCCCATGGGAATTTAAAAGGTGGACGTTGTTGGGTTTTAGGGGAGGCAAAGATGGCAGTGGAAACAAAAATTTTCTCCCCAAACCCAGAACCCAAAGAGATCTCGTCAACATCTATACGGTAGGAAGAATGGTTTGTAGAGGCGTACCTTGTCCTGAGGCTTTCTCGGTGACGTAACCTCGTGGCGAGCACAGTCTTCACCTCTGATCTTGGACAAAGTCTGTGCAGCTCTTGGTCGCACCCAGACTGACAGATTGACGGCTGTCCTCCAAGCAGTAGAAATCTCCCGCCTCTGTAGTAGTCCACACGGACCACTGGGAACTCTAGTCATCCTATCCTATAGGACACTGGAAGGACTCATCCCCTTCTGTCGACGTACTAGTCACCAACATGCTCTCCCGCCACCAGTTGTCATCCTGCAGTTGTCTTTCCCTCGCTGTGCCTCCCTAGTCGGGTAGCACCTGCTAGGTCTCTCCCAGTTCACAACCAGAGAGGACAACTTTGCAGAGAAACTGGCATTTTCTGAGTTGTGTCTAGGAAGCCCCCAATACCCCTCTATTTATATTAGAGGGTTGGGTCAGGGTTCCCAATCTGTGCGGGAGTAGAAGGGTCCGGAATTTCCACGAATTGATACACTGCGACAGGTGAACCGATCATTTCACAAACGAACTGGTCATTTTGTGACTGAACTGATCATTTCTTCTCATGAACTAGTCATTTGGGGAGATGAACCGATCTGTTCATTCATGAACTGGTCATTTTATTTACCAGGGCAGTTCCCAATTGACTTTCCTCTTTCTATTTCCAATTAATCTAAAGATCAATACTTGTCCCAGTTGAATTGTAAAAGTGAAACAAAAATATTTTCTCAAACTGGCTCACTTGATCCAGCTGAACCGATCGTCTCACTTGACCCTGAGTCAATCGGTTCAACAGTTTGAACCAGTCGGTTGGCAGTCCAGGTTGTGCAGAAATCAGTCAATGAAGTTCTCAATCAATCTGACACCCAAATCAGTTAGTCCAACACTTGAACTTGGTGATTCTGAGTCAAATCAATTGATTGAATGTTTAATTGAACTACTAAACACATTTAGTAAACAATCTAAACATCTTTCGTGGATAAACTCCTCTTCCAGGTTAAATCCTATGTGTGTGACCCTGTAGGCCCATTTCACGTTGGAAGTGAAAGTCCATAACACTTATGACTTCACAAGAAAAGAGCGGTGCCTAGTCACACATCAGTGCTACCCAAGTGAAAAGGAAAGTTAGAGAACAACTTTTAATCCTACAATCCGTGACTGGTGTTACAGTGAATGTATAATTCCTTTGTCACTGATATCCCAAATGAACTCAAGGCATGGAACAATCATCCTTTCAACGTTCATTCACTTCCTTGATCTCAGAGCAGACTGGATGAGATATGTGTGACATCAATATCACATATTGATTCACACATACATGTGCATGCCTTTCTCAATCCTACTCATCAAGTGGCCAAGGACATCAAACTCCCTTAGGAGGGACAAATCTCATATGTATCACTCACCCCTCAAAAGCCCCATGTGTCAAAGTCATCCAAATATCACCTTTATAACAATCTATATTTCAAGACTATGTTTGATGATGTCAAAGTGTACCCAACGACATGTGTTGAGTGTAGTGATTTTAGGTTAAAGAATCACACTCACCACCATCATTGTGAGAGATGACTGTGACTATCAAGTCATGGTTCCATGTGTCACTCTCACGGTGGGTCTGTCCGGTACACTTTTTCTCTAACAAGTACATATGTGCTTGGTTTGATATCACTATATCATGACTAATGAGATTCTGTCATCAACCAACACACAATCTAGTCTTGTGTGTCATTGTTGTCTATCAACCTTCTACAATGAAATCCGACTAGGGACATAACAAGAATGTAAAAAATCTTAACATATGTATGATCTCATTGTTCAAGTCATGTACTTGAAGGCATATGCCGTTGAGTACTGTCATTCTCTAGACATTCAATATGTTCTATCATTATCTCATAACTGACTGAACCAAAATGAATTGGAAGCTTTCCTTTGATGTTTATCAAATCAATCTTAATGTATTCCACCAATCATCCCATGATTGGTTCTTAGGGCATACATACCAACAGAGGGGGCTATAGGAAGATGAGGATCATCATTTTAAGAGACAATCATCCTAAAAGATCACTTGAACCTTTCTATGCGCATCTAAAGGCTGATCTTGACGGATAAGAGACATAGTCCATACAATAGATAAAGATAAGACACTTCTTAGCCTTTTTTGGGATAAACATGTAGGATTCCCCTTTTTCTTTTATTGGTGATAAATATACTTGATTGTGGTGATATGGTAAATTTGCTTCTGTTGAGGCAACCTATTCAGCAGTGATGGTTCGATTTGTGGGTGGTTAGAGGTTTGTAATTCTTTGTTTGACTCTACCTGTCCGGGAAGGGTGGAAATAACAAAAATACCTTCTAATTTAACCACCACCAACACACCCCCACCCCAAAAAAGAAGGAAAAAAAGCTTCTGCTTTGATCTTTGGATCTGCTTGATCTAGTTGATTGTCATATGTCTTTAGTGTATATGACTAGAAAGAAATAACATATTATAGGAATACTAATCTCTAAGCTAACAAAGCTCATAGATTGATTCCTAATGCTTCAAAACTATGTCAATTTCTGTTGTGGGTAATCTTCCTTATCTTTGCAGGACCAACCTATTAGGTCTTCATGATCTGACGATAGGGAGGTGGTTCTCAAAGAATCACTCAACCTCCTCTAGTGGGATGTGTCAATCCCTTAACGACCTTATAAGGATGACAACGACCAAGAAGCCGCCAAATAACCTTGCTATTCTCCAAGAGCAAGCCACGAAATGATCTTGCTACTCTACAACAAAGAATCAATCATCATTGCATGGTTATCGTTTGTGATGGCACGAGATTGTATTTAGGAAAGGAAAATGTTAGTTGGACACAACTTTTAGACTCAAAATGGAGGCCATTTTGTCTTTTGTACATAAAATAAGAAATATGACAAGTAAAATATGTTATTTTATTTGTTTATTATTTATTTTGTAGTGAAAAAGGATGCAATGGTCTCATTTTGAGTCCCAAAACTGGTCTATATAGCATAACCCTTTATGAAATACCCCTTCCCCCGATACTCAAAAGCTTGGCCTTGTGCCATCTAACCTTAGTCACGTACAAGTGTTGCATGCGTTCTTTATGCTTAGCATCTACTGAGCCCTAGATCGGATGCTCTTCCTATATCTTGATCCCATACGTCCTTTCTTTTTGTACTGTATACACATAATTGTTTTATAAGAAGTCTCTATTACAGTCTGTTCATACGGTCGTGCTCTTATCTCCATTGTTTACTATCGTTGGTGTTGTTGCCACTCCACTTGAGCCGCATACCTGTTGCAGTTGGGTAGGTTTTTTTTAATTCTCAGTATGTTGACGTTGCTGCAACTTGCCCCACAATCACGTCAAACACGACCTTCACCTTTTGTTCTGCCACTTATTAGCCCAGTTCAAACACCCACTTATTTTGTTGCTGAAGCAATAAACGCCCACTCATCTTCAGTGGTACAAGATAGTACTGCTGCTGCTGCATCTTTGTGTTTTATAACGTTGGAGCACCGAGCACTACAAGGAGATAACCACTAGAAGGAAGGAAGAAAAAAAACGCTATACAGAGAAAGGGAAGGTAAAATGAGATTTTTATTATTATGTGTGTATAACAACAAAAAAAGAGGAGGGAGTTACTTTTTTTTCTTTCGAAAATGAGTGAGCGACGCACTGTCTTGTTTTATGGTCATTTGATGCGCAGTAGGGGAGCGGTTTTTCTTAAGTGGTCCCAGATTGGTAGTGGTTTGGGAGTTGAAAGGGTGATTTTGGCTGGTGACATAGTTGGGTAGGTAGTAAGTGACAAGTTGTTTGATTTAAGTGTTTTGTGGAGGGAGAATGTGTGAGAAATGAGAGAGAATTTTATTTTGTTTATAATTTTTGATTGGTAAGGATTTTTTTACAAAACAAAAAGTATTAGATTCGTTATAAAAATATATTCTTAAAAGATCATTGTTGATGCATTTTGAGAAAATCATACATGCATGCATTAAATGTTGTGCGTATTCAAGTATAAATTTGGCCTTGAGGACAATAGTGGGCGCACTCAATCAAAAGTTGGCCCAATGAGGACAATGGTGGGCGTATTGAGGGAAATAGCATGCATATTCAATAAAAATGGCCTCATTGAGGACATTAGTCGGCACATTCAATTAAAAGTAGACACATTAAATCAAAGTAGATGCATTAATGGCAGTAGTGGGTGCATTCAATCAAAAGTGGGTGCATTCATGACAATAGTATGCATATTCAATCAAAAGTATGCAAATTGAGGACAATAGTGAGTGCATTGCACATTCAATCAAAAGTTGGCGCATTCAGGGTAATATTGAGCATTCAGTCAAAAGTGGACGCATTCAATCAAAAGTAGTCGCATTGAGGACAATAGTGAGTGTGTTCAATCAAAAGCGGAGACATTGAAGGCAATAATGGACTCATTCAATCAAAAGTGGATACATTGGGAACAATATTAGACACATTCGATAAAAAATAGACACATTGAGGATAATAATGGGGGCATTAATGTGGGCACATTAATAGTAAAAATGAGGACACATTTATGTTGACGCATTAATATGTGGACGCATTCCATTGGTATGTGGACACATTCTATTAAATGTGGGCGTATTACTTCCTTCATCTTTTATTTTATTTTTAAATATGTCAATATCAACCGTGCTAGAATATACTTTTTATAAGATTTGTTATGATTTTTATTTTTTCTAAAAACTCATTACGGATTAAAATTATATACAAAATAAAAATAAACAAATTAAAATATCAACGGATAGGAAAGCGTGTGCGTGGAGGAAAAAAGAGGGGGGCCACGATGGGCCGGCAAAATATCATACCGCAGGGCGCGATTTAACAAACGCGTGAAACACATGTATTGCTCACCGCGCTTAAGTAATATAATTCTTCCTTTTTGTAGTTATCTACACAACAACAAAATGCTGCTTAGATCTAAAAAAAAACGGATAAAACAAAAATGCAGGAAAAGTAAAAAACTTGCATATAATAATAATATGTAATAAGCTAGGCTGGAACAGAATCCTCTCTGCAGACAACAAAACACAGTGTAGCTTTGATTTGACAATGTAACCCAAAATATATTAGTATATAATGTCTTGTGGATGAGAACAGCAATAACTACAGATAATGGTTCCGATAGGCTGACTGGGAGAATTTACTCCAGAAAAGACCGGCGAGCGAGACTCCGCTAGCCGTGTGACTCTTGCCCGACTCGTATCACTCAAGTGAGACTGCAACTTTGGCTCTTGCTAGTATCAGTGTCGTCGACGTGACTCCATGGCTCAGAGCGGGGGCTTCTTTTCTCTTCATCGACCACTGCTGCGCTGGTTCATGCGCGCTGCTTGCAGTGGCTGCTTACGCGGCTTCTCTGTGGATCGTTGCCGTTCGCCCAACTGATGCAGCTGCCTCTGCTTTTTGGTGGCGTCATTAATTTTGTATCCGCCCAACGAGGCTAGATGTTCGCCTATTTGGATGCAGAAGCATAGGATACGGATCTTTGCGCTAGGATGGGGAATGATGACATGCTTACTTCTTTGTTACCAAGTGAAGACAAATACTGCAGAGCATGTATTTTTTTTTGGATAGTGGAGATTTTCATCACGTTCCAAGGTAACAGAAAAGAGCCAACAGCCAATAGCGAACGCCGTCCCAACGGGATTTCGTTGAAATTCTATCCCGCAACACTTGACCAGCAGAGCTAGCTGGCAAGTGCTTCGTAGAGCATGTATATAGCAAGAAATGTGAAAATCTGTCAACAGACATATAAGGAATATGCTAGGTGGAAGAAATTGATTTGAAGATCAAGACTATTATGATTTCTCACGGAGAGATAGCTCCGACACATCATTATCAAATGATCATTTCTGATATGAAGTCACGTGATGTTGCGATGACCAAATTATGTATGAATAAGACTTGTTCCGCTTCTAAAATTAACAAGAGAAAAGATTTGTCACAGATTTGTTCGTTATTCAAATCCTACCACTCATGATAATTGTCCATGGAAATAGGACCCGAACGTCCGTCACAGAATGATACAAGAATCACAAGCAATATATTCAAAAGTATTCCATTCATCATAATAAACCATTAGGTCTTAGTGCATCAAAATTCCTAAGGCAACAAATTGGGATAAGATAAAGAGAAACTAATCTATTACATCGTAAAAATAATTCAACCCATCACTACTATAAAAGTAAATCATGACGTCGATGACATATGGTGCAACTTGAAGTCCCTCATAGCAAGAAGATAAAAGAGTAGCAATAGATCTACTTGGAAACATCTAATAGGGAAAAATAATACAAAATCAATGCAATTGCAAATTTATACTTTTAAAAAACATGAGACCACAAGTTTAAAGTTGAGCATATTTAACTTGGCAAGTAAGAGCAATAAATAAGTAAGATGGAAGAAGACTAAGGAAGTAAACAATTGTTTTCAAAACATGTTTTAGATGTGTTTAACATTATACTTGACAGTTCATCATAAAGCCTATTTTGGTGAGAACTTCCCAAAGGAAAAGTCCATGAGGGCAATTAAAGTATGAGCCAATGATTGACCATGTTTCAATGTGGGGGACCTCAAATGACCCAAGACATGTGTTGTGCTTCTCAGTTGACATCTCAAGGAGAGAGTACCAATCTTTGGGCCTAAAATCCTATCAATTGGCTAAGGCACACAGGCTTTGTATAATGCTTTGTCTAGTTTATGTTTGAGGGTTTGAATCAACCTATAGTATAAATAGTGCCAAAAATAGTATCAAATGATTCACTTCGTTCAAAAAAAAACATCATAGCCAAACCCTACTCTTTTTTTTAGAAAAAGGTCAGACATGTTCTATTCACCTTGCCCTCTCCCTGCAAGATAGATCATAATCAATATGTACATTTTGTTCATCATAGTATGTAGTATCTACAAATATGGGGACATAGTTACATCTTATAAGCCGAGAGTTAATATTTGTCAGGTTCTCTCTTTTTATATGCATAACTACAACCATTAAAGAGAATCTTTAAACCTAAACTCAGATTATGAACATAACAACAAATCTTCAACAAAGGCGATTAAAATAGTATGCAAAACTAACATATAATTTTTTCCTTTTTATTTCTTCACAATTTCAATAAATCAGTGTCACATCAAAGACATCACATTAAGATATCATAATTCTTATTCAACTCCACAAAAGCCAGAATTAAAATCTAATTGCTCGCATGCTATTCAGTTTACATCAAATACAAGTACATTAATGAACAATTTGGTACACTACCATCCCGGGAAAGAGAGAGTTCACGGAAATTCTAATCTATCTAGATTATTCTATTTGCATCTTCTTTGTCATGACCTCTCTAATGGATAGCATTATACTTAAAAAAAAATTGAAACAACCTCATGAGACTCATATTGAGTCCTAGTGAGTGGATACATCCCACCCAAGCTACATACATGCATCAACATCAGATAAGTATAATGAACCTAAAAGAAACATGCATATATTAAAAGTCTAGCTAATAGTTCTAGCATCTAATCGAATCAAGTTTTACAATGCTAATCTAATCAGACATATATGTTATTCACTTAAACCAAATCCAACTTTAAAACATCTTTTAGATCATGTCTAAGAAACAATTAGTAGATTCTACTTAATTCACAATGACAATGCTTTAATATGTGTAACAAGTCAAGACCTAGACATACAAAATCAATATAGACTTTCATCATATATTCCTCATGGACATAGACTTTCACAACAAGGATTTAGGACCAGAGCCACTCCAGATGACTCAATCCAAAATCATGGTGGTCTACCCTTTAAGGTCTCGATCTGCACTCCAAAAATCCTTCTCGTAATTCATTGATTACTATAAGGAGATCCATTTTGTTTCCTCTGTGTGGACCTCAGGGGAAAATCTTGGTATTCAGGACAACTAAATAGATGTATTATCATTTCAATTGTTATTAATCTCTTTTACTCATCCTAAAATAATTAAAAACATCATGTATCATATGTGTGTATTCTCGCATCACTAGAATAACCTGAAATAGATTAGGCTTATCAAAAAAATAATTAAAAGCACAAAAAATTGGTAGTTTACAACACATGATTCTTTCCATTTTCCACATCATCTCATACCCGTCATCATCAGTGGGCTCCCAACACATAATCTCAGTGTCCAAACAATTTACCCCCATCAGGGTTTTATCATCATCAATGGGTTTTTAGCCCGAGGCATGATCTCATTATCTAACATTACCCTCGTTAGGGTTTCTCAATAATAATCAAAGAATGCAAATTCTATATCAACATATTCATTATATATTAATTTCTCATTGAGTATTAATAGAGATATTAGAACAAACAACAATATAAACATATACATATCTCATGTCATTCATCATGCTCAGAATAGGCTTAACATGCAACGAATAGTTATTCTATCCAATTTCTACATCTATAATTAATCTCAAGTATAAACATGCATAACACATTTAATACTTTCCTTGTACTATTTACCACTCTCCAATTAGGGCAACTATTCAATGCATAAGTGATCTAATTTGAAATCTATAAAAAAGGCAATACTTAGAATACAAGTATCCTAACATACAACTACAATCCAGTAGCACATTCTAATAAACCAATTCATATCATTAAGCTTCATCTTATATTTAAATTTAACTATATTCATTTGCATTCCTTAATCCCTTATTTAGATAATTATTCATTAGCATCACATAGGTCATCATTTTATGGTTAGGGTTAGGTTATTAGATCCATCCATTATTTTTCAAAAAAATTCCTTCACTTCATATTCATTAGCTTTAACTTCTTGCATATGATGCTCACCACTATTCTTAAAATCAATCATTCTAAGCTGAGTAAATATAAAAAGTTTCTCTCTCATTAAAATCCTTCATGACTGATTTTAATATATTTCACGCTAACACACATGTAATCAAAATTCATAGATTATATACTTCATCATATACATTTCATTAATTTCATTTGTAACTTGTCATCACCATTCAGTTATTCTTATCCATCTCCTTTCTTATAATTAGTGGAGTGTATCATGTCATTGACTTCCAATGGCATTCTTATAATGAACAAGGATCATTCTGTCCCTTAGGATACTACTCACTTTATCTTAAAAGAAAGGATTAGACTACATCTTCTTACATCATAATCTCTAATCATCCTTCTCAATTCATTATTATGTAGCTTGTATAAAAGGACCCACATTCATGTGAGGACTACTGATTATTCCACAGTTTATATTAAAGTTTATGCATTAGAATTATATCATATTAGCTAGATCTCATCATCTTCAATTGACGTATTAATACATACACTTCAGCATCTCATCACATCTATAACATTATATACAAGTTCTAGCTTTATCATTCATTCTTGTCTGAATACTAAAATTCTAGGGTTTTCAAGAAGTCATCCTTAGTTAAACGCATCACAAGAATCATATCATCCAATAATATCATCATGGTGCATAAGGGTTCATTAGGTCTATTCACACACATGGAAATGCTAGTTTCCATTTTCACATATTTCATTCATCAATCATAAGTATACATTGATTAGTTAACTCATTTGATTCAATCCTGCAACAAAAACTCTAAGTAGGGATTATCAACACCTCATATTGATCCTTATGTATGTATCATATTCAAATTTAGTAAGATTCAAGAATACACTTGTATAATTCATTCTAAGACAATTCAACTATGTTTCTTTACATATCAATTCAATTCCCAAGCATATCAGGCATTGGGCTGATTTTTAGGAAATATTCACATGAAATAGCATAGTCCTCTATCCATAGAATTTTCCATGGAACGCCAATCAATATATCAAAAACTAAGCAAGTTCATTTCAACGAGAAATCATCAAAATTAGTAGAATTTGATTCCATAATATCTTTTTAAATCAATACCCCAATCACATATAGATACAACCAAGGTTTCTGATTTTTTTAGCCGGATAGAAATCAGTTTTTAAACATGAATATAGAGCTTAATAGGGATATAAACACTCATCTAAGATTACAACCAACTTTAAAACATAGTTTAAACTCTAAATTTTTAAAAATCCACCAAGGTTCTAGCTATTGAATCCATTTCTTCCTCCTCTCAACTCAGAAACCCTTGAAATAGAGAATATGAGAGAAAGAGTGAGAAAAGGGCACCGAATATTGACATGTGATATAAGATTCACCATGAAAGACTATGCATAGAAGCTAAATTTACTTGATTTCATCATTTCTTGGACGGTGAAACCCTAGGTCAACATCTCCACCACTTTCTCCTCTCAAAACCCTACCTCTACTCTCTCTGTAGAATTTTGTTTCTTTAATATGAATGATGAAATATGAGAGCTCCTTGGGTGCTAGGATACTCATATAGATCAACTAAGGTGCTTGGGTCAATTAAAAATTGACTCAACTTTACACTTTCTTTTATTTTTGCTGAATTTTCAGTCATAAAAATGTTACTGCAAATTGTTTACTTAATAGGTCAAACCTCTTCCAAAATTATGCAAATATTAGCATGTTATGTGAGGAACCAATTCAAATCTTCGATAAAATTTCATATCAATACGAGTCATGAATAAATCAATAAATCGAATACTAGACTTTATATTTCAGTCTGAATACATGGTCAACTGAGTTTGTCCTGGGAAACCTCGACCGACACCCCTCTCTGGATCAGTCTAGTATCAATCAAAAATTATAAAAAATTTACAAATGTCTGGAATGGAGCTTACAAACTACAATTTGAATTTTAGATCAATTGGATGTGCCAACAAAATGATAAAATTCAAACACCGGACTGCAGCATAAATGCATAGTTGGCTGAGTTTGTTCTAGGAAAACTTGGCCGACAAACAGGTCATACAATCATTCAAAATTTCTGATTTTTTACAAGAACACTAATAATTGAGTTATCCAAACTATACAAAAATTTCAACTAAATCAGAATTATATAAAAAATATCAAAAATTATTTAGTGAACAAAAATACTTATCAAATTCTATATTCATATGCTACCAAAATCCTAGTTTGGCCGATTAGGGTTTTAAATTGTCAAACCCTAATTATTCAAAGTGAAAACATGATTAGAGTTTTCATTATGTTTAAGATATCATAATTAGACTACCATCATTAACTCAAGCTTAAACAATGATCAATTTAATTAGGTATGCAATCATCCAAGTAAACCCTAATTAGATGGTTAATCTAAAAACAAGGTGTTACAAATTCTCCCCTCCTTTTAGGATTTCGTCCCAAAATCCATAAAATGATCTAGAAGAATATCAAATCATCTATTTGTTCATCTCTCTCGGGTATCAAGTTAGAATAATTTCTATTTTATCTTCCATTCATATGAAATCATTTTTTTAGCATCAGATGGATATTTCATCCCTGGTTATAATCATATCTCTATTTGAGTAATAATAAAACTTACTTCACAAATCATAGTAATACATCATTTATCAACATGTGATTCATGTCACCTTTTAAATTCTTTTTGAAAAAATTGATTATGTATCCTAGGTGTCAAGATTATAATTCATCATGTATTATTATCTACATCCATAAGTTTTCTTCTTAAAGAACATCATTTAGTGAGCATCATTCTCACTTATCATCTTTTTCTTGCAATTTCATATGCAAAGTCATTAGAAATTATCTCCATAATACGTTAAAGTTTTATTTTCCTCATATGAAATATCTTGCTTGTCTTAGGTTCCATATTGACTTATATGATCCTTTCTCTTTCACCAATTTATCATTTTATTAAAATCATGCATATTCATATATTCTCAAACCGTGTTCATATGAATGTTTAGTCATGACATCTAGAAGAAGTACAATCAGAAGTTCCATACTAGCTTATCTTAATACCCAAATACTTTACCAGAGTATCTGGATAATGAGTTCAGCTAGTATGCATATAATTTTAGGTTATGTTCAACATTCATAGTATCATTTAGCCATAGATCCTATTGTCCCTGCAAACTCATCAAATCTAGGCTCTAATACCATGTTGTTTCAGGACCTCTCTTTTGATTTGCATAACTGACAACCATTAGAAAGAATCACTAAACCTAAACCCATATAGCAAACAAAGCAACAAATCCTCAACAAAGGCGATTAAAATGGTATACGAAAATCACAAATATTTTTTCCCTTTTTCTTTCTTCACAATTTTCATAAATTAGTATCACATCAAGGACTTCACATTAAGACATCACAATTCTAATTCAATTCCATTAAAACCAGAATCAAATGTTATTAATCACATGCAGTTCAGTTTACATCAAATACAAGTACATTAATAAATAATTTGGTACACTACTGATAACACTCTATTTTACGTACGTTCTGTATATATTTTACACCACTTATAGTATATCTTTTGTTAGCTTTTCACATAATTTTTCTATCTTTTTCACTAAAGCCTCACTTACATGGTTTCGGGATTATTCACAACCCAGGTCGTGGTTCAGGGGCCGCAACCGAGGTCTACTTATATCTCAATTGTGATCGCGGTTCCAGAGCTCTCTAGAGATCATGATCATCAGACATCAAGGAAGGATCGTAGTTAGTTTATAGACCGCAGTCATCGCTTATCGCGACCTCAAGAATGGTCGCAATCGGAACATGCGCCTCAAAGATAGACCAGTGGTCGCAGTGTGGATACAGACCGCGATCAAGAAAGACCACGATCAAGAAGGACCGCAGTCAGCTTGGAAACTGTGGTCACTGATGAGCTCTTGCAAACCGCGATCAAGCGGGAAGACCTCGACGTCGACTGCCTGGATCCAACCCATAAGTAGACCTCGACCGCAGTTAGCACTAGTCCGTGACCAAGCTCAACCTCGGTGAAAGATGAATAAAGAACAGACCGCGACTGCGGTCTCACCCTCACTTAACCAAGACCGCGACCACGGTCCATGCTTAAGTTAGTGGAATGTGCCTATAAATAACACACCCACCTATCTTGTCAAATCATCATATCATAGATTAGATCCTGAGGACCACAAAGTGCTACTGCGTTCCAGATTCGTCTAAGTCCATCCCATCCATCAATCTTGAATCTCCAAAGGAAGAAGCTGAGGAGAGAGAAGATTGAATACCCCTTCTTCGAGAGGAGAAGACCGTCCACGCCATCCACATGATAGATCCGGATCTAAAGAAGTATTGTGTCGTATCATGTCTCTTCCTTTCTAGATCTATCATTCCATCCTGATGTACTTCCCTCCTCTCTTCGTGGGCATCTCATGGATCTATCTTTATGTAATGTCGTTATGTTGTCCGCAAGCATGAGTGGCTAAACACCTTAACTTGGGTTGGGAGTAGCCACTAAGACTCTCCCAACATGTATATTGTCTCTTTCTGTTGAATATACATATTCTTATCAAGATTATCTCCATTCACCTGTTTTAATGCTTCACATGTATGCTTAGCTACCATCTTGTGATGTTTGATTGTTGATATCTTGAGAGAGTAATATCACTTTTATCACGGGTCAGGGAGTAGTATGAATGCACGAGAGTGTTGGAATGCTAAGGCTTTAAAACCATATGTTCTGTTGCGAGGTTTATGTGTGGTCACCTTGAGAGTGGGACTACCCTTAGACTTAGATATATCCTCATCTTGAAAAAGATTGGAATAGACACTTTTGGTAGTTGCTTGTAATCTTGGTAAGAGTATGCAAGGGAGAGAGATGATGTTGCATGATGGTGAGATGCATTAGTAGGTGAACCCCAACCCGACTTTCCTCCCATATACTTGTTTCATCTTATTGTTCTTGTTGTTCTTATTTCTTTTGAACTACTTTAGTTTGCATGCCACCGTTCCTTAGGGAGCACCTTTTACATTCCCTCTTCGGCTGGAGTATATGAGTGCTAGATTCCGCGTGCTTAACACTGCCAACCTTGTCCCTGTGTTTGACCCTGATCGCTACATCGGACCTCATTTATCATTGCAGGGGCCTGAGAGTTGGGTTATCTCTTTAAAAGTCCGACTACTCTGAATCCACTCCTTTTGGACGTGCGATTTAGGCCGGTCAACTTTTTGGCACCATTGCTGGGGACAAGGCAAAATGGCACTGTTAAGAACCCGAGTCCACTTACTATACTCCCGTGCCTCAAGCTTAGCAATAAGCTCGAAAACACAGTTACTTTAAGTTTGCTAACCTGAGTTTGTGTAGAATAGTTTGTTTGGACTAGTTCAGTTTTCTAACTTGACTGTACGGTCTATTCAGGCACCTAGGCAGAAGCAACTCGTTTGACTTTACTCCTTTTCACCATGCCACCTCGCGTGGAAGTTACCCTCTCAGAAAATGAGTAGAACCCGAGGAATGCGCACCACCCACCTCCACCAGGAACATATGAAGATAGAGATGGATGTTACGATGACGGTCATTAGTATGAAGAATGAGAAGAAGAGCGACATGAAGATGATCATCGTGAGGAAGACTGTCACTACGAGGAACATCATCATCGTCGTAGGCATAGAAGAAACCATAACAACCATGAGCACAATCGCATGAACAGTGATAGTGAGGACGATGAGGAAGGGAAGACCCTTCGTGAGTTGGCAGCAACAAGGACCAACGAGTCAAGATGCCCGATCATTGTACCAAACTTCAATGCAGCAAACTTTGAGCTAAAAGCAACTATCATATGTATGATTCAGAACAAACCTTTCTGTGGGAACCCAAGGGAAAACCCGTACCACCATCTTGATGCTTTCAAGAACATATATGATACCATTAAGATGAGAGGTGTCCCACAAGAAGTAATCTACTACAAGGTTTTTAATTTCTCTTTGGAAAACAAGGCTCTCTCTTGGTATCGAAATCTCCCCCACCAGTCTATAGATGGGTGGAGACCCCTTGCGGATGCCTTTGTGACTAAGTTTTATCCTGGGAGGACCATCCGTAACATGCCGAAGATCACCAATTTTGTGTAAAAGCCATGGGAGAAACTGCACGAGGTGTGGGAACATTATCAAGAATACCTGAGAGACTGACCACACCATAAATATCATAAGGGGTTCCTTGTAACCACCTTCTATAATGGGTTGACCCACACAGAGAGGACTTCTCTGAATGTTGCCGCAGGTAGTGACTTCTTGGGGAAAAAGACAAATAGAACTATGAAGATTATAGAGAACATGGCTGCGCTCCAAGTAGGAGTTGACTACAAAAGGAATGATAGAGGCACGTCAAAGAAGATTGGTTTTGAAGGACCATCCATGGAGGCCAAAGTCTTAGAAACTATAACCGCCCAAATCCAGAAGATAGTGACTGATGTTAAACAGCTGAAGGACACTGGAGGAAAAGGAAAGAAACATACTGAGAAGGTGATGAAGTGTATCACCTGTGGTGAAGGAGGACACGGAGTTGATAACTACATTTACACTAGACCTAAAGAAAGTGAAGACAGTAAAAGAGGAGAGGAGTTGACGCAGAATGCTTCCTATGCAAACTTCAAGAGGCCAGATCACCCTGGTTTTAGCTATGGGAACAAGGATGTGACCAAGAATTCACACCAGCTAGGAAATTCACAAAAGTCACTTTAGGATTCGAGAAGAGGGGTGGACAACAACAATATACTAGAACAACCAATTACCAGACAAATAAGAATAACTACTCAGTGCAAGGCAGGAACCAAACTCATCAAGGAGTAGGACCAAATCAAGGGTTGAGTCAAGGCCAAGGTCAAGGACAGGGGTAGGTGAAAGATAACAGCCAACCTGACTTGGTGACTCAACTATTCGATTTTGCCAAGAGGCAGGCTATCGTGAATGATCAGTTATCACGAAGTGCCCTAGCCAACTCTAGCATCCTGACTACGATGCAAGTACAAATGGTAGATATGCAAACACATCAATGCTAGATAATCAGGAAAGATCCCATCAAACATTGAGACTAAAAAAATGGCAATCCTCTGATCAGAGAGAACTTTAATCAATTCTGGAACAAAAAACAACAAAGAAGAAGAAAAAGTTGAAGAACCACAACAGCAGAAGGAAGTTTCTTCTGAGAAGTTTGTTGACAAGGAGGAGCCTACTGAAGAAGGTCGTGAGGAAAGTGGTGGAGTTAGGAACCCTGATCCTGTAGAAAAAATCTTTATGAAGAAAAGCCCATATGCACTGAGAATCTCATTTCCATACAAGCTTATCAAAGCACACCTGAAGAAGAGATATGAAAAGTTAATGGAAGCCGTGAAGAAACTCCATATAGATGTCCCATTTCTGGATGCTCTAGAGGAGATGCCAACTTACGCTAAGTTTTTCAAGGACCTTATCATATGGAGAAGGAGAGGAAATCAAGTCGAAACGGTACACCTAGTGAACATGTCCAGTGTGTTTGTTCAAGCTGAACTACCTACAAAGAAGAAAGACCCATGGGGAGACAATGTCGAAAGAAAGGGACTGGAAGACTTGGGAGCCAACATAAGTCTGATGCCCCTAAGCTTTGCATAGAGACTTGGATTGACCGACATGGTCAAGACAAGTATGAGAATTGAGCTAGCTGATCATACTTTCAAGAGACCAGTGGGTATAGTGGAAGACGTTCCAATCCATGTGGGAGGGTTCTTCATACCTTGTGATATTATTTTAATAGATACTATGGAGGATCCTAAGTGTCTGATAATCGTTGGATGACCTTTTCTAGACATTGGAAGAGCCCTGATAGATGTTGCAAAAGGTGTGATAACCCTCTGGGTCGGAAGTGACCACATTGACTATAAGGTAAAGGATGCTATGAAAGGGCCAGCTCTTTCTGAGTCAGACTACTTCATGGATAGCTACAACTAGTATTGTGAAGAAATTCAAGAAGAGAAAGCCATTGTGGACCCGCTCATGAGAGCCCTAAATAACTTGAATCCTTTAACATAAGACCCTGAAGTGGTCGAAATTTTAGACTACCTTAACCAAGGTGAAGAGAGTCTTAGTGATGAAGAAGAGGTAATAGAAATAGTGATGTACACTTATTTGGAACCATCAACCAAAGAGTCAGAAACTTCGAAGCCAAATCCAGAACTAAAGCCATTATCAGAAGGGTAGAATTATGAGTTCCTAGATGATGAAGGGAGGAACCCAATCATCATCAACGTTAACCTCACCAAAGAACAATAGAAAAGACTGTTGGAAGAATTGAAGGAGCACAGAGGAGCAATTGGATATTCTGTAAAGGACATCAAGGGACTAAACCCAGCCATGTGCATGCATAGAATTAACCTACAAGAATCGGCGAGACCTTTGGTACAACCCCAAAGGAAATTGAACCAAATGCTGAAGGAAGTTGTCAAGAAGGAGATATTAAAACTACGTGATACGGGAATCATCTACCCAATAAGCGATAGCAACTGGGTAAGCCCCATTTATGTAGTACTCAAGAAAGGTGTAATGACTATGGTGAAGAGAGATAATGGTGATGAAGTTGCCACCAGAACGGTAACAGGATGGAGAATGTGTATTGATTATAGAAAGCTAAATTCGGCCATGAAGAAATATCATTTTCCCTTACCATTTATTGATCAAGTTCTTGAAAGACTTGCCCACCATGATTATTTCTGCTTCTTAGATGGATATTCTGGATTCTACCAAGTCTCGATACACCTAGACGATTAGGAGAAAATGACGTTTACATGCATATATGGCACATAAGTCTTCAGAAAATTCCCTTTGGCCTATGCAATGCTCCAGCAACATTCCAGCGTTGCATGATTTCCATGTTCTCAAACTTTCTAGAAGACATAGTCGAAGTATTTATGGATGACTTCTCAGTTTATGGAACCGACTTTGATGCTTTCCTAAGAAATTTTTCCCTGATCTGCAAAGATGCGAAGAGAAACATTTGATCATGAACTGGGAAAAATGCCACTTTATGGTTCGAAGTGGAATCGGTCTAGGGCACAAGATCTCCAAGAAAGGTATTGAGGTGGATCTTAGAAAGATTGAGACCATCTCCAAACTCCCGCCACCAATGTCAGTGACAAGAGTAAGGAGTTTTCTGGGTCATGTTGGATATTACAGGAGGTTCATTAAGGACGTCTCAAAGATATCGAAGCCCCTTTCAAATTTGTTGATTAAGGAGGCAGTGTTCGAGTTTGATGATAAGTGTTTAAAAGCTTTCGAGACCCTAAAAGAGGCCTTGACCGCTGCACCAATTCTGCAGGCTCCACACTGGGAGATATCGTTTGAAATAATGTGCGATGCAAGCGACTATGCCGTAGGTGTATTCCTAGGATAGAAGAAAGACCAAAAGCACCACATCATATGTTACGCTAGCCGAACGTTAGACGAAGCCCAAATGAATAACACCACCACGGAAAAAGAGATGTTGGTAATTGTTTTCATGTTTGACAAATTCAGATCATATCTTATAGGGGCCAAGGTAAATGTCTATACTAACCATGGGGCCATACACTATCGGATGTAAAAGAAGGACACAAAGCCAAGACTGCTGAGGTGGGCCCTACTACTGCAAGAGTTTGACCATGAGATAATTGATAAGAAAGGAAAAGAAAATTTGGTCGTAGATCACCTGTCCAGAATAGTTTGCGATGAGGAAAATCAGATGGCCGTAAATGACAACTAAGCTGATGAAGCTCTATTAATGGTTCAGTCTGATGAGCCAAGTCTGCCGTGGTTTGTAGATATTTGTAACTATCTGGCTTGTGGCCAGCTGCCGCCGGATATAACCTACAATTAGAAAAAGAAACTCTTCTCCGATGTCAAAAACTATTATTGGGACGACCCACTGCTATTTAAGAGATAATCTGATAGTTTGTATAGAAGATGTATACCAGAGGAGGAAGTCCCACTGATCTTGAGAGAACGCCACTCTTCACCATATGGAGGGCATCATAGTGGGGAAAGAACAGCTATAAAAGTGCTTCAGTCAGGGTTTTACTAGCCCTCCATGTTCAAAGACACAACATCTTTTGTAAAAGCTTGCAAGGAATGCCAACTGACCGGAAATATTAGTAAGAGGAGTGAGATTCCTATGGCTGATTGGGTAGAAGTAGAAATCTTTGATGTTTGGGGGATAAACTACATGGGTCCTTTCCCCGCATCAAAAGGTTATCAATACATTTTAGTGGTTGTTGACTATGTGTCGAAATGGGTAGAGGCTGTAGCTACCTAAACCTGCGACTCTAAATCTATGATTAAGCTATTTGAGAAAACTAACTAGAATCTTCAAGGTCCCCAGGGTAAAAAGATATTACGAAGATGAAGCCTTTGTGAGAATATTTGAGATCAATTTGGAGGAACTAGCTCAGCCAAATGAGGCAAGAAATCAAGAGTTGCCACATCCAACTGCGGGGCTCAAGGAGTGAAGATTTATGCAGTCTAGCTAAGAGACTTTAAAGCAAGCACTTCTTGGGAGGCAACACAAGTTTTTACCCTTTCTCGTAAGCTTTGTTTTCTCTTACTTCTTCACTTTGTTTAGTTTTCTTCTCTTTTAAGTGATGTACATATCCAACATCTTTTGAGTATTTCATGATTTACCTAAGAAAACGACCTTTGTTTTGATCTGATCATGGTCTGGACCACGGTCGCGGTATAGCACTTGCATAAAGAAGACCGCGACCCGCGGTACACGCTACCAGGTACCTCGACCGCGACCCGAGGTCATGTTTGATTTAGCAGAGAACCGCGACCGTGGTTGTGCTTCATAGCATACCGCGATCGCGGTTGTTTCTTATGATCACCACGACTGTGGTTTTCCACCCCCTTTTATTTTTTGATCGCGGTTAGGTTAGTATATATGTCCTTAAACCCTTGTCTCTTAGACTCTTTTCACCCCTAGCTTTCCCGAGTTTAAGATAAACCCTAACCTCCACTATGACCGTGATCGACAACCTATCGCCGCAACAAAGTTGATTGTCATGCCCACCATGTTCGATTCTGCCATCACAACCATCGAAAAGGTAACATGAAAGCCCTTTTTGCACTTCTAAATTGATGAATCACCTTGTCGCATTTGATTTAATCTGTCGCCTGAACCGATTCTTCCTATTTTATCTCTCGACGGCCGTAAGTCATCCCATCGACGGATGGCCCATGTTTCCCTTTTACCCTAACTGCCTTATGGTGACATTTGCAGTTAACAAATAAAAACCCTAAAACATTAAAAATGGGAGAACTACTGTTGGAAAAAATGAAGAACAGATCATCGGACAGAGAGAGGAATCAGAACAGTTAGAAGAAGAAAGACCGTGACTCACGGTCATCACCTCTACTATCACGACCGCGGTGTGCTTGTAACCCTAACATCAGCCGCGATGTTCACTCCAACTACCAATTCTGCCGTGGGTTACGGTGTAGAATAATGCTACTTGAGGCCGTGGTCCCCTAAACTGCGACCTGACCATAACAATAAAGAAGACTATGGCCGCGCCCATGACCGCAACCGCGGTCCCTAATCAGTAAACTGCGACTGCGATCCCTTGTCATTACACCGCGACCGCGATCTCTTTCAGAGACCGCAACTGCGGTGTCATATGATTTACCAACAAAATCGCAACCGCGGTCCCTATGCACACTCTTCAATTTGACATTTAATAATTTACTAAACACCTACCCTGTGCAAGAAATACCTTCCCCAAATAATTGCAATAATGGTACTTTTTGTTAAAATCAACTAGATACTAATTCATTGAAAATTTTGCAAAATGTCTTCTCCAAGAAACAACGGCCCCCTGTACCAGAAGGCTACTTCCCTGAAGGAGGTAGAGAAGATAGCAAATGACCTAACACTAGCACTGAAGAGGGATACTTCTCTACCGGTGCCCAAATGTGTGGAGATACAACTGAGGTTGGAACAATATCAAAGGATAATGGGGGAGATGCCACAAGAGGACTCCCCACAAGAAACAGAACAGACTGGGCATACTGAAACCTCCGAGTACCAACCAAGAGAGTCAGAAAGCTGAGTACAAGGAAAGAAAAGAAAAGATGCACCCAAGGAAACCAACGGCAGCAAGAAGGCAAAGCCAGTAGATGTCGAAAAGCCAAATAAGGAGGAGGCAAGCAAAGACAAGGAGGTCGTGGGGGAGACATCTACACAATCCAGAGAACTCCCATTCGTGCCCAAGAATGGCGTGCACTGGTCTACCTATGACTGGATGCACCAGTACAAGAAATTAGGCCCAACACGATACCTTGACGTAGAAGATTTCAAGAAGATGGGTATCTACGACAAGACGATAAAATTCCTGGAAGGTGCAAACTTACGTGCCTTATGCACACTAGAGGTGAAATCCTATAAGAAGCTGACCACAAAATTCCTATCTTCACTTAAGAATGTCGCTACCCGTAGAAAAACACGAAAGGCAGGAGGTGGAGATTATCAGCTACAAGTAAGGCTAGGGGGCGAGAGACGCATAGTCACAGAAGCAAGGCTGAACAGAATATTCACTGAGATAGAGGAAGAAGCCCAGACCTGCTCCTCCTCCCCAAGCAAGAAAGAAGTCGTCACCTATGAAAGCGATGAAATGTGGGAAGAGCTAACTGGGGAGGACAAGCACAGTTCAAAGAACTCCAAGGCCTCACTAATTACATCGTGCTTTATCCACACAATGCAGAAAATCACCACCCACACGATTCACGTGAGGTCAGAAATAGGAACCGTTAGAAAGGGAGATATATTCCCGATCTGGTCGATGATAAATAGGAAGCCAATTAATATCTAAAAGATACTAATTGACTATTTATCATCAGTAGTAGGCGAGGACGCAAAGAGGAATTATGCGTACTGAATGGGTGGCCAGATAACAAAGTTTGTTGAATGCTTCATGGGCGAAGGAGAATATCAGAGATATAAAGAAATAGATGGACAACAAAGAATAGACATAAAGTACCTTATCAGCATTAATATTCTGGCATAGAAGGGGGAGAAGCTATACTTCAAACAAAGAGGGTCAAAAAGACTACTCCCCCTTCCATAAATTACACTCTATGACGCCCACAAGCCGCAGCCAACATAGGATGACATCGAAAAGATGTGCTTTGGGGCACTGCAGGCCAGTACGAATACAGACCTAGTAAGTACAGTTGGAGAAAGTAGTTCCTCAGTTGAATTAGAAAAGAGGAAGAGCATGGAGCCGCAGAGGAAGTTCACGACAGAGAAAAAGAAGACAATAGAAACAACTGCTCCGCCAATAGTGAGGGAGAAAACAACAGAACAACCCACCCCCACAGCTACACCTCCATAAGTACCAGTGAGAATTCCAAAAACCACACCTCTCGAGCCACACAAAGAAGCAACTTCTTTGGAGCCAGAGGTGGAGAAAGAGAAGGCCACAACAGCCGACCCACAACCCGAAAATGAACCAGAGGTAGAGCCAGAAGGACAAGGCTCTCAGACCATACTAGATACAGGAATCAATGGAGCAGAGGTGGACCCACTAGATGAGCCAAAGGACAAAGAACAAGGTCTACCGCCACTGCCTCCACAACCTACGGTGCCAATCTCATCAATGACGTACATGGAGCATCAGTTGCACCAGTAGCACCAGCAAGCACCTTCCTCCGAAGGTGCCTTAGGTACAAGGTTTGATGCAATGTGGGAACACATGCATCGAACCAATACAATAAATACCACCATTTCTTCTTCTCTGTCTGCATTAATGACATTGGTACAAGTCCTTGATGAAAGGACAAAAGCACTACCTGACTTCCTCCAAGAAGTTGTAAACAACCAATGGATGATGATGGGAATGATAAAGAAAATGAAAGACAAAATGGAAGACCTGCAGAAGGAGACGCATTCCATCTGAGCCAACAACAAGCATATGCGTTGGGCCTATGATGCGGCTACTTCTAACCTTAAAGAAGAGTGTCAACGACTAGAAGAAGATCGCTAGAAGCTCGAGAAGGAATGTGAAGAACTCAAAAAATAGCAGAAGAAAAAGAAGATCAAGTGCTCAGCAATCCCGACGCACTCCTCAGCCAGCCCCTCCAGCCACAATGACAATGACGATGACAATGCGGGAGGAACATGCATGGGAGAGGGCACACCAAAAGTAGGGAGTGCCAACACAAAGGCATCACCTGTTGCTGAGCCAAAAAGATACCAACCACCACAGCAATCGAGCTCCCACAACGAAAATCAAACGAAGAAAAATGTGGCATCGTCAAGGGGGCTTGACCTCAATTGCAACCCAAAAGAAGGCCAAGATGAAGCTGCTGAAGATGGTGGGGGCCTAGTAGAGCTTCAACTCACCCCGACTGCATGTATAATGATGCTAGAAGAGAAGATTGTTGCTACTCATCGTGAAGAGGTGGTCGCTGAACTCAGCACAACAGGAGCGATAGAGCTCAACATAATGTTAGCTAAGTTGGGGGCCGGACTCATGGAGAACAGTGAGTTCCTCCTATTCCAACCACATCACAATCATAGAGACTATATCTATGATGGGAAGATGGAGGCGACCTTGAAAATGATGATGGAAGCCAAGTTATGGGCAAACTTTTGAGGAGAGTTATGTCAAAGACAACATAGCTACCGAAGCCTCCTCAGAAGTAGCTGAACCTGTAGCTACTACACAACCGTTGCAAAAAGTGGTTGAATAAGTGGCCAAGGCCATGCCGATAATGGATGAAGTTTCGGCACCTCTGGCACAGGAAGCAACATCTGATGATGAGGATGGTAGGCTGGAAACCTTCTTCATAGATGAGCCTGCTAGGGAGCGGATTGCACCAGTTGAAGTAGAAACACTGGGAACAACTCCCCCTCTACCTTGCAAGGTGAAATATATGGACATGACTGCGGTATCACAGATCACATGCAAAGACGTCCACATCTTGGCAGATGTGCTCAGCAACGATCTACCCGGGTCAGACATACTATACAACAATAAGGGTAGACGTCTATCCAGAGACCACTTTTAGGGAATATTCATGAAGAAGGTGCGAGTACATAAATGATTATTTAAGGTACTCTACGCCACCCTCCTGGAAGAATTCCTGCACCTAGACAAGCCACAATCGGTTTTCAATGGGACAACACATCTAGCCAGCCTCCTCTATAATGAAGACTACAAGGTAGCAGATGTAGCTGAACTGAAGGCAGTAGTCCGGCGGAAGGAAACAAGACATGTGGTGTTGCCCATAAGGAATACAAAGCATTAGGCATTGATAGTTGTTGATCTGTCTGAGCAGAAAATGATAGTGCTCAATTGTTGTGCAGTCAAACTAGACATCACCTCACTGGTTTATAAGAGGAAGGATGCCAGAGATGCTTTAAAAATACCACTGTGCCTACAACAAGCTATCAAGGATGTAGATAACAAGTTACAAGGATCCTAGAAGCTCTTCTCTATCAATAAAAAAGTCCCCCAAGAAGAGGCTGGTTCGGGGGATTGCGCCTTCATAGTACTACAAATAATGGAGGTCATCAATAAGGGCATCCCCCTGGAGGATTTAGACAATGAAGACCTACATGGATTGCATGGTATGTATGCTATGGAGGTCATCTATGATCGTTGATTCTTCAACGACCTGGTGATGCTTGCATAAGTTGTACCCTGGAGGCTTCACATGGATATCCCTTTACCTGAAAAGGTCACCTAGAGGGAGCAGCTAAAGACCATGTGGCTTGATCCAACTGAATCAGCCAGGGCTGTAGAATGGAAAGAAGGTTGGCATGAAATCTCTGGAGAAGCTACAAAACACACGTCAGATGAAGAACCAAAGTAGCCTCCAGTAGCAGAAGTCCCTGAAAATCAACCTCCAAGAGAACAACCTGAGGAAGGAGAGGCTGAAGAAGAAGATCCGGGTGATGATAGACCAGACGGAGAGATAGGAGAAATTACACCTTCTTTCAAGAATCTTGACAGATGGAGCTGCTTCTGTCTATCCCTGGAAGAATTAACTATAATTACAACTTATTTGAAAGAAGATGATTCACTGAGAGATTTCATATTTGAGAGAGATGGCACCTGTGTGCTAAAAGATGACCTTCGAGAAACACTAAAAATAGGAGGATACCTTTCTGTAAGTACGATGTCAGCTTACTAGGCGATATTAGGAAACACCATGCCAAAAGCCCACATGGCATACTTCTTACTGGTAGATGACATCCTAAAGGACAAAAGGTCAGGAGAGAAGGAGCGACTGCAACAATGTCTGGTAACGTCCCAACCAAATCTCATCTTCCTGCCTATTATTCACGATAATCATTGGACTTTGCTGCATGTCAACATCCTCAGGAGGACTGCAGTACTCTACAATAGCTCTGATGCAACCTTCACACCTAATAAGAAAACTAATATGACAACAGCAAAGACGCCAACAGAAGAAAAGGCATACACATGCGCCAAGGCTATCGTCGACATGATAAGAAGTCACTACAGAGGGTACGACAACATGACAGGCAAAGACTTCAAGAGGACGTAGTTATGCCACAGGAGCCTCCAATAGGTGCCCTTATCAAATGAATGTGGTTTCTTCTGTCTATCCTGGATCGTAGCCATAGAAACCATTGGCTTCAAGGTGGAAAACATGCAATATGAATAATACCACGCATTAAGAAGTATATACGCAAGCAGGCTCCTCGAGTCCAAGTGGGCCTCCACCACCAACAACAAAAACAAATAAAGAAAGCCCATTTATACATCTTGCTCAAATTTTGACACCCCGAGATGCAGTGTAGGATAAGTTTGGGGGAGGAGTCATAAAAGGGCTATAGAGGTACATTTACCATCTTTTTACCTCTAAAGATTTTGATGAAATTTTCAAAATTTTGAATTTTTGCTTAAACTACCTCTTAAATTTAAAATCTCGCCTCCTCTCTTGCTAAATTTTCTAATTGTAGTGTTTCAGCCCCCTTAGAAGAGAGATACATGAGAAACATATACATGTATATATGAGTAAAACTAGTCATAGCAATACTGCTCTACCTCATTCTTGCAATAAGATGTTGTAAATGTGACAACCTTAACTCATGAAACCCTCAGACACTATAGAACTTCACCTAGTCATACTCCTGAACAACCACCCTCACCTGATGCTTTTGACCAGAAAATCCTTATCTTTGTAGAAAGGGAAAAAACTGCCCTCTTCAAAGCATATCTAAAAGAGGCTTGGCCGCCCAAAAGACCAAGTAAAATTCCTCGCACCCAAGCCTGAAAGGAGAGGTAAAAAGCCAAAAAGAAATAAAGAAAAAAAATGAGAGTTGTGCCCAAAAAGATGCCAAACGTTTCTGCATGGCCGGTATATTGTTGCACTCATGAATGCAGATAGGTTGTGCCTGTAAGTGGAATCCTGAAGCCAAGCTTACACACCTCCAATCCTGAATGGAAACTCATAAAACCACCTGACTTAAAGTCAGAAGCCCAAAAAGGGCCACACTATTTTTACAACGGTTGTGGGTGAGGAGTTCAGGAGGAAGAGGAAAACATCTAAAGCCTTAAGCCTACGCAAACACATTAGTATAGGGCCAACTAAAAAATAAAGAATTGTTGTGAAAGCTATCCCTCGAAAAAGATATTGCATTAGTACGATCATTACCTAAGGGAAGGGGTGATAAGTTGAGAAGGAGTAGCCTTTTACAATTGAAGGTAATGGCTGGAAAAAGAAGTTATACAACTCCGGTTGAGGGGGAAGAATGAGACCTAAGGGTTTGTAAACATGAAACAACAGTCTTGATGCAAGAATGAGATATTTCAGTCATGTTAAAATGTTTTCATCTAAGATTTTTCATTCTCTCTCTGAGTTCTCAAACCTACACTTAGCATGAGGACAATCTTGATTCTAAGTTTGGGGGAGTTGATAAAACTCTATTTTATGTACTTTCTGTATATTTTTTACACCACCTTTAGTATATCTTTTGTTAGCTTTTCACATAATTTTTCTATCTTTTTGACTAAAGCCTCACTTACATGGTTTTAAGAACATTCACAACCTAGGTCACGATTTCGGGGCCGCGACCGAGGTCCACTTATATCTCAACCATGATCGCAGTTCCAGAGCTCTCTAGAGATCGTGATCATCAGGCGTCAAGGAAGGATCACGACTAGTTTATAGACTGCAATCATCGCTTAACCGCAATCTCAAGAACGGTCGCGATTGGAACATGTGCCTCAAAGATAGACCAACGGATGTAGTGTGGATACAAATCGTGATAAAAAAAGATCGCAATCAAGAAGGACCGCAGTCAGCTTGGAAACAGTGGTCACTGATGAGCTCTTACAAACCACAACTGAGCGGGAAGACCTCGACCTCAACCGCCCAGGTGAAACCCACTAGAAGACCTCGATCACGGTTATCACCAGGCTGTGACCAAGCTCAACCATAGTGAAAGATGACTAAAGCACAAACCGTGATTGTGGTCTCACCCTCGCTTAACCAAGACCACGATCGCGGACTAGGCTTAAGTCGGTGGAATGTGCTTATAAATAGCACACCCACCTGTCTTGTCAAATCATTAGATCAGATCCTGAGGACCACAAAGTGCTACTGCGTTCTAGATTCATCCAAGACCATCCCATCCTTCAATCTTGGATCTCTAAAGGCAGAAGCTAAGGAGAGAGAAGATTGAAGACTCCTTCTTCGAGAGAATAAGACCGTCCACGCCATCCACCTGATAGATATGGATCTGAAGAACTATTGTGTCATATCACGTCTCTTCCTTTCTAGATCTATCATTTCATCTTGATGTACTTCCCTCCTCTCTTCATGGGCATCTCATGGATCTATCTTTTTGTAACACTGTTATGTTGTCTGCAAGCATGAGCGGCTAAACACCTTAACTTGGGTTGGGAGTAGCCACTAAGGCTCTCCCAATATATATATTGTCTCTTTCTATTGAATATACATATTCTTATCAAGATTATCTCCATGCACCTGTTTTAATGCTTCACTTGTATTCTTATCTACCATCTTGTGATGTTTGATTGTTGATATCTTGAGACAGTAATATCACTTTTATCACGTGTCATGGAGTAGTATGAATGCAAGAGAGTGTTGGGATTCTAAGGCTTTAAAACCATATGTTCTGTTGCAAGGTTTACGTGTGGTCACCTTAAGAGAGAGACTACCCTTAGAATTAGATCTATCCTCATCTTGAGAAAGAGTGGAATAGATGCTTTAGGTGGCTGCTTGTAATCTTAGTAAGAGTATGTAAGAGAGAGAGATGATGTTGCATGTTGGTGAGATGCTTTAGTAGGTGAACCCCGAGACCAGTTTCCTCCCATATATTTGTTTCATCTTATTTCTTTTGTTTCTTTTGTTCTTGTTGTTCTTATTTCTTTTGAACTACTTTAGTTTGCATGCCACCATTCCTTAGGGAACACATTTTACATTCCCTCTTCGGCTGGAGTATATGAGTGTTAGATTCTACGTGCTTAACACTGTCAACCTTGTCCTTGTGTTCGACCCTGATCGCTACATAGGACCATGTTTATCATTGCGGGGGCCTGAGAGTCAGTTTATCTCTTTGAAAGTCTGACTACTCTTAATCCACTCCTTTTGGACATGCAATTTAGGCCGGTCAACTACCCATCCTAGGAAAGAGAGAGTACATGGACATTGTAATCTATCTAGATTATTCTATTTACATCTTCTTTATCATCACCTCTCCAATGCATAACATTATACCCAAAAACATTTGAAACAACCTCATGAGACTCATATAGAGTCCTAGTGAGTGGATACCTCCCACTCAAGCTACATGCATGCATCAACTTTAGATTAAGTATAATGAACTTAAAAGAAACATGCATATATTGAAAGTTTAGTAGAGAGTTCAAGAATCTAATCAAATCCAGTTTTACAATGGTAATATAATCAAACAAGTAAGCTATTCACTTCAACCAAATACAACTTCCAAAACATCTTTTAGAGCATGTCTAAGAACAAATTGGTAGATTCTACTAAATTCATAAGACAATGCTTTAATATGAGTAACAAGTCAAGATCTAAACATCTGGAATCAACATTTGACCATAACATCATCTTTGTGACACTCCACTGAATGAACCAGGAACACATCCTACAGTCTCGAAGCTAAAGTCCACATTAGACATGTTTTCCAAACATTACTATTAAATGACAAGCAATCCAAATCGTACTCATAGTAGATATGAATCCCAACATTAACTACTTATCAATAATTAAGATCAGATTCCAAACTACACAAATAAGAACATGAAGAAAATAATGTCTATAACAAAATGATCATTTTCCACAACAAGAAATATAATCAACAATGGTAAATCATTGTCTAGTAGTGCATGGAATGTCACAAACATTCAAATCATATTCTACATGACTTATCATCTTTTATTTTTTTGCCCCAAAACTACTTGTCTTGTACCACACCAAGTAGAAGTTTCCATGCCTGATTATCATTTCAAAGACTCACAATCACCATCTTAGGGTATATCAAAAACAGACCCTAGCTACCTCATGGTTTCCTAAAAAGGCTCACTTCCTCATACCAGGCACACGAGGTAGGAACCACCAAAACAATATATCACATATCACAACATTTCTCATATTTTCATATTTCACACATTTTATTTCATCAGAGTCTGTTCCTCATGGACATAGACTTTCACAACAAGGATTTAGGGCTAGAGCCACTCCAGATGACTCACTCCTAAATCCTAGTGGTCTACCCTTTAAGGTCTTGATTCACACTCTGGAAATCCTACTCATAATCCATCGATTACTACAAAGAGATATGTTTTGTTTCCCAAGTGTGGACCTCAGGGGAAACTCACGGTGTTCAGGGCGCCTAACTAAATGTGTTATCATTTCTCATGTTATTAATGTCTTTGACATCTTAAAATAATTCAAAATATCATGTATCATATGTGTGTATTCTCCCCTCATTCTCTAGGCCATTCTTTCTGCCTCCAGGGAGATGTTTCATTCTGACTGGTGAGGTGTCATCTACTGTTGCTTCACCTCAATTATCTTCTGATAGAAATGAGTTCACAGCAGTTGTGAATGTTACTAGAATAAATGAAAATAGATTGTGCTTATCAAAAGACGATAATTAAAGCAAGAATCACAATAAATCTATAGTTTGCAACACATATGATTGTTCCCATTTTCCACATAATATCGTAGCAGTCATCATTAGTGGAATTTCTGCCCAAAACATAATCTCATTGTCCAATATTTCCCCCCATCATGGTTTTATCATCATCAGTGGGTTTTGAGCCCGAGACATAATCTCATTGTCTACCATTTACAATCATTAGGGTTTCTCAATAGTAATCAATGAATGTAAATTCTATCTCAACATATTTCTAGTACATTCAATTCATATCATAATTCTCAGTGAATATTAATAGAGATATTAGAACTAACAACAATATAGGCATATAGATATCTCATGTCATTCATCATTCTCAAAATAGTCTTAACATGCAACAAATACTTATTCTATCCAATTTTTACAGATATGAATGAATCTCAAGTATAAACATGCATAACACATTTAATACTTTCCTCTTACTATTTACCACTCTTCAATTAGGGCTATTGTTCAACGCATAAGTGATCTAATTTGAAATCTATCAAAAAAGGCCATCATTAGAATACAAGTATCCTAACATACAATTACAATCCAGGAGCACATTCTAATAAACCAATTCATATCCTTGAGCCTCATCTTGTCATTGATTTTAACAATATTCATATGCATTCCTTAATCCCTTATTTGAGATCAATGTTCATTAGCATCACATAGCTCAACATTTTTAGGGTTAGGGTTAGGTTCTTAGATTCATCCACTAATTTTCATCATTTCCCCTTCATTTCATATTTGTTAGTTTTAACTTCTTTCATATGATACTCACCACTATTCTTAAAATCACTCATTCTAAATTTACTTAATATATAAAGTTTCTCTTTCATTGAAATCCTTCATGATCTGATCTTAATATATTTCATGCCATTTAGGTCAACGCATAGGTAATCAAAATCTATTAACTATATACTTTATCATACACATTTCATATATTCTTATCCATCTCCTTTCTTATAATCAGTTGAGTGTACCATGGCATTGACTTCCAATGGCATTCTTATAAATAACAATAATCATTATGGCCCTTATAATACTACTTTCTCTGGATTAAAAGAATGGATTAGGTTACATCTTCTTACATTGTAATCTCTAATCATCCTTCCAAATTCATTATTTTGTAGCTTGTATCAAAGGACCCACATTTATGTGAGGGCTACTCATTATTACACTATGTATATCAAAGTAGATTGAATAGGATTAGATCATATTAGTAAGACTAATCATCTTCAATTGAATTATTAATACCTACACTTCCTCATTTCATCACATGTATAACATTATATAAAAGTTCTAGCCTTATCAGTCATACTCGTATGAATACTAAACTTTTAGGCTTTTCAAGAAGTCATCCTTAGTTCAACACATCACAATAATTATATCATACAATAATCTCATCTTGGTGTGTAGGGGTTCATTAGGGCTATTCACATACAAGGAAACCCTAGTTTCCATTTTCACATATTTTATCCATCAATGATAAGTATATATTGATTAATTAACTCATTTGATTAAATACCACAACACAAACCCTAAACAGGGAATATCTCCACCTCGTACTGATCCTTATGTACATAGCATATTCAAATTTAGTAAGATTCAACAATACACTTGTATAATTCATTGTAATACAAGTCAAGTATGATTTTTTGCATACCAATTCAATTCCCAAGTATATCGAGCATTGGGCTGATTTTTAGGCAATATTCACATGAAATACTATAGTCCTCTATCCATATAATTTTCCATGCAATCGAAATCAATATATCATGAATTAAGTGAGTTCAATTTAATGAGAAATAATTGAAATCAATAGAACTTGATTCCCTAATATCTTTCTAAAGCAATACCCAATCACATACATATACACGCAATGTTTTTGATTATTTTAGCCTGATAGAATTAGACTTTCATCATTTATACAAAGCTTAAAAGGGATATAAACACTTAGCTAAGGTGATAAGAACCTTAAAAACGTAGGTCAAATTCAGAATTTTTAGAAATCCACCGAGGTTCTAGCTATTGAATCTATTTCTTCATCCTCTCAACTTAGAAACCCTAGAAATGGAGAATAGGAGGGAAAGAGTGATAAAAGGGGGTGATTTTATATCATTTAGATCCAAATAAATGAAGGAAAAGACTCATGACTTGTGAGAGAAGATTCACCATGAAATACTGTAGAAAGAAGCTAAACTTACTTGATGTCATCATTTATTGGATGGTGAAACCCTAGGTCAACATCTCCACCACTTTCTCCTCTCAAAACTCTAGCCCTCATCTCTCTCTAGAATTTCATTTATCTAACAAGAATGATGAAATATGAGATCTTCTTGGGTTCAAGTTACTCATATAGATCAATTAAGGTGTCTGGGTCAATTACAAATTGACCCAACTTTACACTTTGTTTTATTTTCAGCTACACTTTTTGTCATAAAAATGTTACTACAAATCTTTTACTTAATAGGTAAAAACTCTTCCAAACATTATGAAAATTTATCAAGTTATGTGAGAAATAATTTCAAAGATTCAATAAAAATTTCATACCAATTGGAGTTATTAATAAATAAATACAAATCAAATACTAGACTATTATATTTCAGTCTAAATACATGGTCGACTGAGTTTATCTTAGGGAAACATGATAGAAACCCCTCTTGGGATCAATCTAGTATCATCCCACAATTATAAAAATTGAACATAATGTCTAAAATAGAGTTTATAAACTACAATTAAAATTTTAGATCAATTTGATGTGCCAACAAAAGATAAATTCAAACACCAAACTGTTATATATCAGCCTTAATGCATGGTCGGCTGAGTTTATTTTGGGGAAACTCAGCTGAAAAATAGGTCATAAAATTATCCTAAAATTTTAGCATTTTTCAGTAACACTAGTAACTGAGTTACCCAAACTATATACCAATTTCAACTATATTAAAGTTATATATAAAATACCAAAAATCATTTAGTGAACCACCATACGTATCAAATTATGTATTCATATGCTACCAAAATCCTAGTTTGGCTGATTACAGTTTTAAATTCTCAAACCATAATTATTTAAAGCAAAAGAATAATTAGAGTATTTCATTAGGTTTAATAAATCATAATTATACTACCATCATTAACTCAAGCTTAAACATTGATCAATTTAATTAAGCATGCAATCATGTATGTAATCCCTGATTAGATGGTTAACCTAAAACAAATTGTTATATTATTGAGAGTAGGTGCCCTTGTCTTCTTGACATTCATGTTGTCAATGAAGGTAGTTTTTCCAAGATCACCAGTTTCATCATTGATGTTTCTACTGGTATGGATAAGTTTCCAATTACAATACAAAGGTCAACATTTTAGTAAGTTTTCACACCATTTAGATAAGGCAGGTAATGCATGAGACTCAATATTTATGCATCCACAAACCTCAGTGATGTCAGTCATTATCAAAACATTCATGTGTTCCATTTCCCAAGAAAATGCCATTGTTGCCACTTCATCTTCAAGCACAGAATGATCCATTCTAAAATCTAGTTTTTTGGGAAAAATTGTCGTTATTATTTGTTGCTATGGAAGCAATAGCATTGAAACCCCTCTAGTAGGCAATATCAATGCATATTCTAACAGAGTTAACATCAATATTGCTCTAGGTATAGTTGCTAGTTATGACATTTGACATTCTAATGAGAATGCTTACATCTCGAGCCTGTCAAATTTTGGGTTTTTGGTATTGTATGGATATAACTTGCTGAGCTATTAGGAGATAAATACCTGAGAATACATGTAACATACTAGATCTCAGACCCTACCCTAGAAGTTGACATTTTGGACTTAGCCAAACAAGGTTGAAGGTTAGACCTAAATACATGTTTAGTATAACCCCAATGAGCTAATGCATGTATAGATCACCTTAATTTATCCTAATGTTCTAACTTTAATCTTAGGTTTATAATGGATACATAAAATATGCCACATAACTCATTTTGGTGGTAATATGAAGATAAGAAACTTAATTGGATGAATAATTTATATAATGGGCCGTTAATGGGTCATATGACATATATCATAAAAGGAAGTCTCAAAAGTGGAATCAAACTTCAAATTCGAAATCTACATATCAAAATTAACCTACATGTCAAATTTCATCTAAATTGGACTACCTTGAAATATTAGGATAAGTTTAGGAGAGAGAAAATGAGTAAAAGGCATAAGTAATGAATAATGTGATTATATAAAAATCAAAATATGGAAGTAATAGCAAATTCATATTCAACACATCTAAGATAACTTGTGGATGAAGATTCGTCCAATTTGGATGTTGTTTGTGCAAGTTATGCAATTTTAGGTAAATTCTGGACTTTTCTACAATTTAACCAATTGGGAGGTTTTCTTTGCAAATTATCACATGCATTATAATCCTTATATATTCCCTTGACATTCTCGAGTTTTTGAACCATAGGGAACCTAGTCACACCTTGGTTTGAAGGTGTTTCTTTCCAAGGGCATTTTAGGGATTACTCTCTTTATAAATGAGCTTATTTTTAGAAGTTATCAACCAATGGGGTTATTTCTTTGATTGGAGGTCGGTTGGGATGTCCTATAAGTGTACATAAACTAACATTTGATATTCAAGAAGCCTTTATGAGGTGTCCTCTTGCATGGCCATGAAATCCCTAGGCTAAGGACACATGGAAAGCTCCATGGACACCTCATGCTTGACTTCTTCCTTATCCATAAAGGTTTGCATGTCCATAGGCACCCTTAGCATTGGACACATGGAAAGTAACTTGAAACCTCATGCTTGACTTCTTCCTTATCCATAAAAGCTTGCATGTCCATGGACACCCTCATACATGACACATGGAAAGTCTCATAGACACCTCATACTTGACCTCTTTCTTTATATAGCCATATCTACCCCTTCCCAATTCCCAATTCGAAAACTCTTGCTCTCCTTTATTCCCTCTATCTTAGACCATCATTCCTACTCTGTTTTTCAACAAAGGTTCTATCAAAAGTTAAAAGGAGGTGATTACCTTAGTGAAGAAGGCTCCTAGGGTTCCAAATTTCTCTATTTAGGATTTCTTAAGCTCCTCCTTGGTGATTTTGACCAAAACTAGTAAGTATCCTCCTTTCATTCCCTATTTTCATGTTTTTAGTCTTCCTTCCACCTTCCTCTAGGTTGGAACAATGGCCTTTCATTGTGAAACCCCACCTAGAGCCCATAAACACCTCATCTTCATGTTCTTTTGTTAGGGTTTTTCACCTCTAAAGTGGAGAAGATGCTTCTTGCTCGAGAAAGGAGCTTTGTTGGAGAAACCAACCTCTCTATTGGACCTGTCCACCTTCCCTAGAGGTTCTTTGGAGGCCAAGGCTTGTATCTAGGTATGACTTGGACTGTTTAGACTCTGAAGTTGAGGGATGATGTATCCCCTATTCTTCTATGTTGAGAAATTCACCTATGCTTATTCATTTTCTTTGTCCTATGGACATTAGCCTATACACAATGTCTTTTCTTTTGAAAACCATGGTTCATGTGAACTACCTTATTTTATATTGATAATGTGATCATGAATATTCTTTTGAACTCTTATGTTATGCTTTGTTCATGATGGAAGTCTAGAAGATGAGATGTGATGTCTTTAGCCCACTTATGAGGTGGATGTATATGTTGGTCACTTATGTGGTGACTAGTTTATATATTATGACTTTACTTTATACTTGCCTCTACATTTAACATGCTATGTGATTCAGTAGCACTGGAGTAGTGTAATTTCTTTAGTTTTTATGGCATATATGTTATTTTTTATCGAGAAGATGTGATACTTCCTGCTCTTTTGGGATGGAAAGGAACCTCATATCCAGGGCAAGATGTGTGATTCTTGGCCCATGTTTTATATACTTGGGAGATTGGCAGTATTCCTTTCTCTATCAGGTTTCAATTTTATGAGATTTGGCCTCCTTTGTGTTTATATTGTTCTAGGTCTATGTTTATCTCACATGAATGCATGTTGATGATATGGGGTGTGTGCCCTAATTCTTTACATGTGCTTGTGTGGCACAATCTTTATGTTTTATTAATGGAAAGTACTTTTTTGTTATCATGTGATTTCAATTCCTTTTCTCTTGATACCCATTTGGGTGGTCCTTATCCTTTCTATGGGAAGCCTTTTATATTTGATGTCCTTTATTCTATATATTGCTCAATTTCCTATTTAGTATGCACATATCAGCCTTTGTTGATGTCATCTATTTTCTCTTCTTGCTGGTGTATGCTTTCAACCCTAGGTGAATAACTTGGATGATAAGTCATGAAGTTTTGGACTAGCTTAAGGAGTTAAATCTTGGATACAAAGTTGTTATGGTTTAGATTTCTCTCTTCTTAGATCCTTATGTTGTATCATACATGTAAACCCTTATGGGATATTATGATGTACTTTTGTAATCTTTTGCAAAAATTGAATATAGTTATTATTTTTATTCCACTGCTATACTTTGGTTGTTTTGAATACCATTTATTGAAGTTTGAAAATTTTGCACTTATTCTAGCATACCTTTGAGTGTGTTTGGAATGGATGTTTTATTCTTCAAATTTTTTTAGTAAGGGGGTGATCCCGCCTCCTTACAGCATGGTATCAGAGCCCATGGTAGTTGGAATCTAACTATTTCAATTTTGTCTCCCTAGTTAGAATTCTTGCATTATCTTTAAATGACATGTTTGCCCTAGAATTGATCAATAGATTATGAAGGGTTGATTTAGGATCCTATAGTTTCACATTAGAATAATGATGAATAGATCCCAAAAATACTTACAAGCAAATGATGCTTAAGTAACCATAGTAACTTGAGGTTGTTTAGCTTGGCCTTTAGGAAGCTACTAGGACTTCACGTTAGAATAATGATGAGTAGATCCTGAAACTACTTACAAGCAACAGATGCATAAATAACCATAGTAACTTGAGGTTGTTTAGCTTGGCCTTTAGGAATCTACTAGGACATGAAGTTGAAAGCAAAGGTGTCTAGAAAGTATTAGACATCGGGGGCTGGCAAGATTTTCCTATGCACCACTAGTTTGGTTTATGAGGACTCTCGAATTCATATGATACCGGCCTAGCCTGAGCTGATATGAATTGTTCAAAATCGCATGCTTTTAGGCAATTATAGTCTTAGACGTCTATATGATTTATCTTTAGGGACCCTAATATGTTGAACTAGTCTCCCAGGTGTAAAGACTTGTTTGAAGATGGACAAGAGTAAGTTAACCCATAGTTCATAGTTATTCTTTACAAGTTATGTTTTGTTTTGCATGATGCTTATGTAGTTGGATGTAAGGAAGTGTAGTTGAACCTTTTGTACCTAAAGAATAGTTTTGACTAAATAAGATGAATCCTTTTAGGGGTGGTGAATAAGATGTTTTCTTATATGTGGATGTTTTGATTTTGAGGACGAAATCCCTTTAAGGGGTGGTGTTCTGTAACATACTAGATCTCGGACCCTACCCTGGAAGTTGACATTTTGGACTTAGCCAAACAAGGTTGAAGGTTAGACCTAAATACATGTTTAGTATAACCCCAATGAGCTAATGCATGTAAATATCAGATTAATTTAACCTAATGTTCTAACATTAATATTAGGTTTATAATGGATACATAAAATATGCCACATAACTCATTTTGGTGGTAATATGAAGATAAGAAACTTAATTGGATGAATAATTTAGATAATGGGCCTTTAATGGGCCATATGACATATCTCATAAAAAGAAGTCTCAAAATTGTAAACAAACTTCAAATTTGAAATATATGTTTCAAAATTATCCTACATGTCAAATTTCATCATATTTGGACTACCTTGCAATATTAGGATAAGTTAAGGAGAGAGAAAATGAGTAAAAGGCATAAGTAATGAATAATGTGATTATATACAGTTAAAATATGGAAATAATGAAAAATTCATATTCAACACATCAAAGAGAACTTGTGGATGAAGTTTGGTCCAATTTGGATGTTGTTTGTGCAAGTTATGCAATTTTAGGTACATTCTAGACTTTTCTGCAATTTACCCAATTGGGAGGTTTACTTTGCAAATTGTCACATGCATTATAATAATTATATATTCCCTTACCATTCTTGAGTTTTTTAACCATAGGGAACCGAGTCGCACCTTGGTTTGAAGGTGTTTCTTTCCAAGGGCATTTTAGGGATTACTCTCTTTATAAATGAACTTATCTTTATAAGCCATCAACCAATGGGGTTATTTCTTTGATTGGAAGTCGGTTGGGATGGCCTATAAGTGTCAATAAACCGACATTTTATATTAAAGAAGCCTCTATGAGCTATCCTCTTGCATGGACATGAAATGCCTAGGCTAAGGACACATGGAAAGCTCCATGGACACGTCATGCTTGACTTCTTCCTTATCCATAAAGGTTTGCATGTCCATAGGCACCCTTAGCATTGGACACATGGAAAGTAACTTTACACCTTGTTCTTTACTTCTTCCTTATCCATAAAGTCTTGCATGTCCATGTACACCCTTATAAATGACACATGGAAAGTCTCATAGACACCTCATACTTAACCTCTTTCTTTATATAGCCATATCTACCCCTTCCAACTCCCAATTTCGAAAACTCTTGCTCTCACTTGTTCCCTCTAGATTAGAGCATCATTCCTACTCTATTTTTCCATGAAGGTGATGTCCCAAGGTAAAAGGAGGTGCCTACCTTCGTGAAGAAGGCTCCTAGGGTTCCAAAATTCTCTATTTAGGATTTCTTAAGCTCCTCCTTGGTGATTTTGACCAAAACTAGTAAGTATCCTCCTTTCCTTCCCTATTTTCATATTGTTAGTCTTCCTTCCACCTCCCTCCAGGTCGGAACCATGGCCTTCCATGGTGAAACCCCACCTACAACCCATAAAGACCACATCTCCATGTTCTTTTGTTAGGGTTTTTCACCTCTAAAGTGGAGAAGGTGCTTCTTGCTTGAGATAGGAGATTTGTTGGAGAAACCAACCACTCTATTGGACCTGTCCACCTTCCCTAGAGGTTTTTTGGAGGCCTAGGCTTGGATATAGGGCTGAATTGGACTGTTTAGACTCTGAAGTTGAGGTAAGATGTATCCCCTATTCTTTTATGTTGAGAAATTCACCTATGCTTATTCATTCTCTTTGTCCTATGGACATTAGCTTATACATAATGTATTTTCTTTTAAAAATCATGGTTCATGTGAAATAACTTATTTGATATTGTTCATGTGATCGTGGATACTCTTTTGACACATTTACAACAATTACTGTTACAGAATCAAAATTAACATTTTTGTATATATATATATATATATATATATATATATATATATATATATTAGACTCACCAAATCCTTTCATTGGTACATCACCTATTTAGGCCTTTCCTTCCTAATCTAGGCAATAAATTATTTCCCTTTTCATACAAGCAATATGTCAAAAAGGCAAGGCATACTATAACTCCCTCTCCCATATCCATTAAAAGATATCCTTATATCTGACAACTAAAATTAGGGGAAAGTAAGGAATAATACTAGAAAAGAAAACATTCCTCCTTCAATCCTTTCTATAAACTCATGGATTTTATTCTTATTAATTCAAAAGTCATGAAAAGTCTTTATCATATTCTTATTAACACTTTGGTTTGGTGCAAAAGCTGTCTAGGAAAGGCACATGATTACATATCACTTTTGATATAATTTGACTATTCTTTTTCTATCATTTGATATATTCCTCCAAAACAAAATAGGAACTCACTACTATTTATTTATTCATAAAAACTCTCTTTTCTAGAGTATTCCACATAATTCTCTAACTAAAACATCCCTTGTGAATTTCCTTTATTTATTTATTTATTATTGGATTTTCCTCTCTTTCTTTATCCAACATAGATTAATGGTTTATTACAAATAATGAATTACACAAAATCCATCCCATATGGAGTATTTACACTCTCAAACCATAATTTTTGAAACAAGACACATAGAGAATCATCTTTGTAATATGTCCTTCATATTACATTTAAGCAAATATATTAAAACATGGGAAAACCCAGGTTATAACATCCTTTCCCTCTTATATGAATTTTGTTCTCAAAATTTGACTATTCATCCAAAAACCAACATTTCAAAATGTGATTAAATTTTTATTCATGTATATATTCCTTCTATTTATTTATCTTGCACCATAAGCACCCATGCCACCAAGGTGCTTGACACTATTATTTCACCAACAATACTATTGAGGAATATGCAATTCAAGTTATTTATATAACTCAATTTCACAAAATTAAGGATATTACAGAACTTATCCAGGAGTTATAGGATTAACCAGCTTACCATTTACAAGGATGGAAATTTCACCACCCATAGTAGTGTTTGTTACATACTTAATTATAAGGATAGTTAACTTCTTTGGAAGGTGTCATGGATGAACTACCATGTCATGATATCATAGGCTTTAATAAGATCAATTTTAATAGCCATAATTTGTGCTCCATTCTTCTTTCTCATACTATGTATAACTTCTTAAGCTAGAATAATGTTATCAGTAATGCATCTTCTAGGAACAAAGCTAAATTTCATAGGATAAATCCATTCAAGAAGTAAGGAATTAAATGTTTCAAAAACAATTTTAGAAGGCAACTTCAAATAGGTAGTGTTCATAGAGACTGGTCTAAAGTGCCCACAATAAGACATATGCTTGATTTTAGGGATAAGGACAACATTAAAGTTTCAAATCATGAGGACGATGATTTCCAAGAAGGGATCTGCACCATGTTGACAATAAAGCCTTTTCTAGTTTCCTAATTCTCTTGAATAAACATATTGTCCACCTAAGTCGGGCAGGCAGACTTGTAAGGGTTTGAAATAAGAATAGTCATGTGTATCTCTACATCAATGGGAAAAGCTTCTAAAGCTTTATACTCATCATGAGTTAAAAGCTAGAACTCACATGGGAAAGAATTTAGTTGATCTTGATAAGGAGTGTTGGTGTTATATCCTCAATTTTCATATGTATGGGTTGAAATGTAATTTCTTTGAGAAAGTGTATGATTATGAAAATTGTACGGATTTCTTTGATAATAATCCTTTCTGCATGAATGGTTTAGTGGGCCTATTGAATAACAAATCCCAATATGATGGGACCCAAGTTCAACTCTGGGCGCTGGCCGTGGTGCAACAGTGGCTAGCATTTGATTGGGCGCGCCATGGTGTCCCCCTAATGACAAGACTGGTCCCATGGTTTACTCTTGGTTGGGTGGGATCCAATAGTGGCCGATCCCGGGAGGGGTTCCTCATTATAAAAAATGATTAAAAGAAAATAATGATGGAAAGATATCTAATAAGAAAAATTAAGATAATGATGTGAAATATGTGGAATTCTCTAGAAGGCTAAGTGTTTGTTCATAATAGAGTGGATTTCGAGTCCACATGGTTTCTTGTGATAAAAGGAATCCCAATAAAGATATAAAAGTAAATGAGAGAGAAAGTATGTATAAACTATGCTTTAATAAGTGTTAAATTACATGTTAATAAAAGACCTTTATCCTTTTGAGTTTGGGACTCAAATTTGGTATACGGGTAGACAACGCTAATACAAGGTTTCCCCTAAACTTTGGATGAAAAAGGATAAACGAGGAGAGGGTTATGGTTTTTGCAAGTTTTCCTAAAGTGAATGGATAATCAAATAATTGTATTAAATGTTACACTTTCAATGGAATTAGATTTCCATTTTAAAAGAACTCGGGAAACGTAGACCATTGGATCCAAGATCCAATGAAAATGGTCTAATCCTCATCCCAGTTGGAAGCAAGAACCCGAGACCCATCTAGGTTGGTTTCCAATATGATTTGATCGTGTTTGAGAGAACGAGAAAAGTTAGGATTGGTCCCAATGTCTTCGGGAGATTCTAGGAATCCCATACATACTAGGATTAGGGACCTTTCATGGTGTAATTAGGATTTCCCCAAATCCAACGAACATCGAGACCCTATCCTATATAATAGGGGTGTTGTGCGGTACCATCAAACCGACGAATAATCTTTGCAAGGCCGAACAGAGTTGGCGAGTTTGTTAGTGCTATAAATAGCAGCAAAGGGCATGATCTTCATCTCAGTCCAATCATGTCTTCTTTCCAGAGAAGAGAAGCATCATCCCTATAGTTGAGAGTAGTAGACGAGGAATGGAGGCGTGAGATATTTGTCTATCCTGTTATCCACAACATATATACATAGGAGAACAATATTTGTATATGCCACACAACAAACATTAACATGCTAACATAATTTTGATTCATTTGAAACACCATATATAAACATTTCCTACCCAAACTTGAGAGTACAAGGACGACTCTAGGACATACTAGGCATCTCATCACCATTATCAAAGTTTCAGTACTATAGCTCCTCTTTGCTGCCACATGTTTGTTTTCGTCACTTTCGATTAACTAAAAAAACGTGGCAAACCACAAAGGTGAGACCCATGTCCCATCAAGAGATATAACCTCAAACAATGCTTATTGATTACAACATTTTAAATAGTAGATAACTAAGCAGTTGGAGTATTTAATAATCAATTGAACAGATTGAATAGTTCAAGTATACTAAACAGATTAAGCAAATCATCTTAGCAACAAGTATGATCATCAATGCATATATAGATAACAAATAAATCCATTTCTTTGGAATATCTACTCAAATATCATCAAATTGCATTTAATAACAATCATTATTATTAATCTGACTATCATCATACTCCTTGCTAATAGTACAAGCAATCTAGTATCATAAGCATCCCTAACATCATAAAATTTGTCTAGTAACATAACATGGCTATCAATATTGGCATCTCAAATAAAGGGAACTGATCTATATCATAAGTAAAACTAACATCATAACACATGAACTACACATGCATGATTAGTTGTTTAAGCATTTCTAATTACATAGGCATGACTAGCAATATTAAACATTGCTAACAACAACATCTTAACCATTAATGTCAGTATATTTGACAACATAAGTATGTTTACAACATGAGCATAACTACAACATAAAAATATATATTATCTCTTATTGTACTATACATGATCTTAGTGAAAAGAAAGCAAACAAAGGTTTTCATCCAATATGAAGCATTGTATATAACCCTAAATAGATATGCAACACGATTGTCCTACATCTTTTATTATTCCATGAGGAATTTGAGGATACCACTCAAAATCCAACTGACCATTGCTAAGTCAAAATAAGGTCATACAAGATCGAGGAAGAGCCAGACTCTTAAGATCTTCTCCGCCCCCGATCAGTATGGGTCTGTCACAGTGACACATAAGTTCAAGCTACTAACAACCTAGTCTGTCCTTGTTACAGGTCATGCCACTAGTGAAAGGAGGTGGGTACGCATACCCTACCATTCGAGGTACAACCACAGTTGTCCTCCAATCTCATCACATAAATAATTACCGAGACACGACCACAGTCGTTCTCAAATTGAGGGCTAGGTATGACCGCAATCATCATCCCTAAACACTTGAATTCAGGATGACAAGCACCCCACATACTCATCAGTATGTGCTCCGACTTTCCCTTAGAAATACTTGTTTCACCATCTGGCAAGTTCTGACACTCATATGGATCTATGGCACAAGGAACTACATGATTAGAGTTCCACTTGATTAGTTATGCCAATTGATGAATTAAGGCTGCATCAAACAAGTGACATACAAACCCTAACTCACTTTTAGGAAGAATATAAATATCACAACTTTTGAAAGATATAAAATGTGTGGAACAGATTTTTTTATCTCATCATCACATGGTACTATTGACTTGCCATTCATGAGACCACACTAGTCATCATACTATCACGAGATATAAATACTTTTCACAATATCACATGGTATCAACCCTTATCAACATAAGAGGATTACACCTCAATCAGGGCTCAATCATGCCCAAAGGTCATTAAGACCATCAAACTATTCCCTACAAGATCATCATTATCTTTCCATGCCTTATAACAAGGCTCAACAACATCACTTACGTATAATACATCATATTAACACAATATTGAATTAATGAGCTAGGAGATATTCATAAATAATCATAATAGGGTTATATTAACAATAAGAACATTACTTTATTACATCAACTTGCAAAGAATCTAGATATGATTAACGCTCATCATATTCATAATGCACATGTTTAGCATAAGAAAGTATCAACCATGTGGCTATGATAACCACCAATTAACACATTAAGGTTATGATCATGTTAAGGAGGTTATTCCACCATTATTCCATCATATAAGAATGTTAAACATGAATACTCATTGTTATCTATTTGCATTAGAGTTAGGTTCGACATGATAAATTATATCAATGTTACTCATCAACACTTATACCCAAACCCTAATTCACGACATCCTCATTGGATCATGGATGCATAAGGTGAAGCATCACCATCACATACCATACTATTCTCAAGTATGAACTCACACATAAATCAAGGTGTAACCATCGGGTTATAGCATACTAGGTTTTCAACAATAGTAACAGAGTACTCCATGATTGTATTAATCATTCAAGGACTATTCATACCCAATTACCATCATTTAGTAATATTAAAGCTAGGTATAACAGGCTACATCTAACTAGGGTTACATATCAACACAATATTATTATCATCCCTTCTATTTATATGAGTAAATAGGTAAGACTACCTTATTAAGGGTAACCCTCCATTTGTTCCATCATCATTCAACCCATATCACCATACCACAATGTCACCCAGAACCATTGGATGTTTAAAAAATAAGACCATTGGTTGTATCATAAGTAAACACCTTGGATAAACCACCAATTAAATCCGTGATTTGTGCTCTAGAAAGAGTCACCATATAACCCTTGACATCCCTTGATTAACAACATAAAAAATTCCATTGAGGGTAGGGTAAAATTCAAAATCGATTGTTCATTTAAAACAAGCCATCCATTGTCAACAAGTAAGCTCCTTAAGTTGATCATATAAAGGAAACCATATAAATATTATTATTAGGATCAACATATTACATTATCCATCATTCCAATTTATTAGAGGAATAAACATTAGATCTTGACCATTGGGTCACGTTCATATGTTAAACCCATCAATTACAATATAGGTCCAACTAATGCATCAAGTGACCCAAGAAACCATTGGTCTAAGGCTTAATTGATGCTAAAAATACAATGCTTAACTCACCATAGATTGTAGAGACCTGATACACCATCATTAGTGACCATTAAGTCACCATAGGTTGTTAGATCCACACTATATTCATTAATCAACATCAAATATTAAGCTAATGCCATCATTGATTGATAACATCAGTAGGGTACTTAATGGTTGATCATTAAACTTCTAATTGATCCAAAACCTGACCTAAGGGGGTGACCATAGGTTGTCACCATCATTTGACACCTTTGATCTAGACCATCAGTTGTCATGAAGACAACACCATAGGGTTTTTGCAATGGTACCATAATCAGGTCATGGGTTTAAAAAAGAAATCGGCTTAAAACCCTAAAATTGACCATTGGTTGATAGGTGATTAGCACCATAGGTTGTCAAACCAACCTGATAAAAGTCATATTATACCTTAGGAATAACATAAAAATGATCACAAGTTCATCTAGAACTGAAATCAGAATAGGCAACATTATAAAAATCAAAATCCAAGTCAAGCATAGCTTTTTAGTGCATGAATCATCATTTTCATGCAAGAACATGAGCTAGCAATCTTATGGTAAGCAATAAACGTAGATCATGTTATAAAACTTGCATATAATGAGAATATAAACTCCCACACATAATAAAACAAGAGCATGTAGGGTAGAAAATCCAATCATAATCTGTGAACTCGTCCATCTAGAACCTCTCTTCATCAAATAAGCAAACCCTAAGCATAAGGAGAAACAAAGGTAGGGTTTTAGAGCTTTAGAGCAATTTCTACCACAGAACAGCAAGGTTCCGACCTGTATAAAGGTATGAGGAAGGATAAAAAAGAAGTAAAAGGAGGAAACAAGGGGGTTCTTACTCTTTTAGGTCACGATCACTAGAATGAAGCTTTTTAAACCCAAAAAGGAAGTCAATTGCAACCCTAGATTCTTTTTCCAAGAAGCTCCCATCTTTATTCTTCTTTGGATAGGAAATTATCATAAGCAGAGAGGGAGGACGATTTTTGTATAAGGAGGGAAGTTGTGGAGAGCAAATGGCTCGCTTTGGTGCTTAGGGATAAGTATATGAAACTTTAAGGTAAAGAAAAAGAAAAAGTTTAAGTTCTAGTATCTTTTCAAGTGTCCATGACCTTAAACAATTAAGAATATACAAGCACACACACAAGCATTCCCCACACAATCCATATAGACATTATTATCCCTCTTTTCTTTAATTTCTAAGCAAAACAAATAACTCACTAGTTGATAGCTACTAAAGGTAGCTCATCCATGAAGGGGTAGACCCTAAAATACCCTTCGAGAAAACACCTTCAAACCAAAGTTTGAATGGGTTCCACATGGCTAAACAAGATAAATAATGACGAGAGAACATCCAAGGAACATAATTCAAGTGATAAATTGTAAAGAAAACCTCTAAATTGGGTAAATTGCATAAAAGTCCAAAATGTGCATAAAATTGCATAACTTGCTCAAACATTGTCCAAATTGGACCAAATTTGAAACTTAAGCTTGTATTATAATTTCAAAGCATAACACAAGGTTTTATTAAAGTTTTAAGAATTAAATTATGATAATTAAGCTTATTCAACTCATTAAGCAAGTTTAGGGGTCTTACAACTATAAACCTCTAACAGGGATTTCACCCCTGAAATCCAAGGTAAACAAATATGGGTATTTCCTTTGCACCACATCCTATTACCTTCACATGGTTACTTGCATATAATGGTGATTTCACATATTTCATACATATCTCATCTTGGATCAGCACAAAAACCCCCACATAAGAAGACATTTGCAAATATGGAACATAAAAACTTGTTGTGTCATCTGTACAACTCTAGTAGTAATATTCAACTTTAAATTCTATCTATCATCCAAAAATTATATATATTGTATCAACACATTACTCGAAAGTCATACTTTCTAGCTTTTTACCAATAATGGCATGTGTCCCATACCATTCCTTGAAGCATAAAAAAAGGCGATGTATCCATCCTTTTTTTGCATTCTAGATACACTGACACTAGAACACTTGTAAATTCTTTTTTAGCATCAAAATAAATGCTGACACTGGCACCTGTCATTCCATATAAGGAAACATCATTCCTACTCAACCTTGTTTGGAATGAAACAACAACGATATCTTCACCTTACTAGGATTTACACAACCTACTTAGAATACAAATCATGATCCCATAAAGACATTTAAGCAACCCCATCTTACTCTTGTTCAACTTGTCTCATAACTATTGCTTTTTTAGGAACACTAAGGTTTTTGAATAAATATTGATCAAATTTTCTTACCCTATTTGAAATACTTTGACATCTCATCATTCAAAGCTTGATATAACTTGTATGACATGAGCGGAACACTCTGTTCCTCCTATTCATAAATTCTATTTGTACGTTGGTTAGTCTAAAGGACATAATTATAAACTCACCATGGTCATGTAACTGATGTCATCCATTCTAAATCTTATGTCTAAAGGATACTTTATCTTAAAGAAACACGATAGCACAAGTCTACTTATCAATAAACTATCTATCCTTGATAGTGGTCTTGCCCAACTATCACTGAACCATACATAATATTATAGAATCACTTTTGTTTTTCCTTCCAAACAACATTTAGAGGGTCATCATAAACTCTCTCTCTCTCTCTCTCTAAGGGAGAGGAATACTAGGAATTTTCATTTAATAAACATCTCCAACCTTCACATACATCCCATATTGTTGATACATCTTGGATACTAGGATTCATTACCTTGGTATCCACCTCATGTGCTATAAGGAAATCCCATCCTTATCTCATCTACTTTTACCAACATAATCAAATCTCAAGACATATAATTGGAGTCTTTCTAATTATTAGAATGCTCAAAAGCAAACTCATCATAAAATTTATGATCATGGAACCATAGTCCAAACAACCTTATGCTATAATAAGCTATCCACCCTCATGTTTACAACAAATCCACACATACAAAGTGGAAATGATCCACTTCAAAGATGTGCCCTAGAAAGGAAAGACACAAAGGGAAACACACATCCCACATCATCACAACATTGTTCAAGGGCCACTAGTAAAAAGGTAACCAATTCTATTTTCATTATGCAAGTTACATCTTCTTGTGTATCATTTTACCCTTTTCATTTAGGGTTCCTTGCCATTAGCATAGGAATCATCATGATTAACATATCTCATTACTCCTTCCTTGATGAATATTTATCACACTTGGGTTTGTTCTCTTATTTTATTATGTTTTTCAACCACTTATCAATAGGTAAATTATCATATTCCACATTTTCTTCATTAAACATGGATCATCTGCCTTAATTTCTTTCAAACACCATGCTTATTTTATGTTAACACTTTCTTACACACATAGGTTGGTCTGAGATTAACTCAGGTTCCACCTTATTCCTTTGTCATTTTTCTCATTTATCTTCTCATTTTATACTTATCTTTCGAGTTCTCTCCATCTTATGTGGATTTCATACCTTGAATCACTTTATAAGCATAGACTTATCTGTCTTTTAATTTATTATCTTCTTGAATCACATATTCAAGAACTCCTCTTTTCCTTATTTGTATTTAGATTTAAATTTCATGGTGTTGTATCCTTCTCTTATAGTTACCAAACATTCAAGTTTTGATAGATAATGATGCAATTCCCATCATCTTTAAGGTATGATTGAGATATTCACACCATGATTTCTTATTCATATGCTCTTTAGATTGTCTCAAAATGACTACTTGATCAGAGTAATCAGAAAGATAACAATCTAAGAGTTCCATACTTACCTTTTCTTCAATAATTGAATACCTGGCCAGGGCATCCAAGTACTGAGGTTAAGCAGTATGCACCATATTTTTCTGTCATATTCCTAATTTTGACATCATCCTAGTTATAAGTCCTAGTGTCTCTGTAGACTCAGTGAAACTAAACCTCTGATACCATCTCGTGAGAACCCGTTACACTAAATGAGATTACTCAAAACATAAAGCACAATCGATCACTAATTAATCACATACCCAAAAAATATGGGTAAATTAAAACTGATTTCAATGTCACCACCAGCTCAGAAGCATTTGCATAAGAGTCCAACATCTTTCTTATATCCATACTATGCCAAGAATTTGATACAAATTATTCCATCGCCTTAGCCACAACATATATACGCAGGAGAACAATATTTGTATATGCCACACAACAAACATTAACATGCTAACAAAATTTCAATTCGTTTGAAGCACCATATACAAACTTTTCATGCCCAGACCTGAAAGTATAAGGATGACTCTAGGACACACTAGATATCTAATCAACTTTCTCAAAGATTCATTACTATAGCTCCTCTTTGCTTCCACATGTTTCTTTTCGTCACTTCTGATTACCTAAAAAAATGTGGCGAACCACAAGGGTGAGACCCATGCCCCAGCAAGAGATATAACCTCCAACAATGCTTATTGATTACAACATTTTAAATAGTAGATAACTAAGAAGTTGGAATATTTAATAATCATTTGAACAGATTGAACAGTTCAAGTATACTAAACATATTAAGCAAATCATCTTAGCAACAAGTATGATCATCAATGCATATATAGATAACAAATAAATCCATTTCTTTGGATTGATATGTACTCAAATATCATCAAATTGCATCTAATAACAATCATTATCATTAATCTAACTATCATCATATTCCTTGCTAACAGTATAAGCAATCTAATAGCATAAGAATCCTTGACATCATGAATATGTCTAGTAAATAACATGGCTATTAATATTGGCATCTCAAATAAAGGGAACAAATCTATATCATAAGTAAAACTAACATCATAACAAAATGAACTACATAGGCATCATTAGTTGTTTAAGCATTTCTAATTACATAGGCATGGCTAGCAATATTAAACATAGATAGCAGCAACATCTTAACCATTAGTGTCAGTATATTTGACAGCATAAGTATGTTTACAACATAAGCATAACTACATCATAAGCATATATATTATCTCTTTTTGTACTATACATGATCTCAGTGAAAAGAAAGCAAACAAGGGTTTTCATATAATATGAAGCATTGTGTATTACCCTAAATAGATATGCTACACAGATGTCTTACATCTTTTATTTTTCCCTGAGGAATTTGAGGATACCAATCAAAATCCAACTGACCACTACTAAGTCAAAATTAGTGCCATATAAGATCTAGGAAGAGTCAGACTCCTAAGATCTTCTCCGCCCCTGGTTAGTACGGGTCCGCCATAGTGACACATAAGGTCAAGCTGCTAACAACCTAATCTGTCCATGGTATAGGTCACGACACTAATGAAAGGAGGTGGGTATGCATACCCTACCATCTGAGGTACAACCACAGTTGTCCTCCAATCTCATCACATAAATAATTACCAAGACATGACCGCAACCGTTCTCAAACTGAGGGCTAGGTATGACCGCATTCATCCACCCGAAACACTTGAATTTAGGATGACAAGCACCCCACATACTCATCAGTATGCGCTTCAAGTTTAACTTAGGAATACTTATTTCACCATATGGCAAGTTCTGACACTTAGATGGATCTATGTCATAGGACACTACATGATTAGAGTTCTACGTGATTAGTTATGCCAATTGAGTGAATTAATGATGCATCAAACAAGTAGACATACAAACCCTAATTCACTTCTAGCAAGCATATAAATATCACGACTTTTAAAAGGTATAAAATGTGTGGAACATAATTTCTCATCTCATCATCACATGGTACTATTCACTTGCCATTCATGAGACCATACTAGTCATCATAGTATCACAAGATATAAATCCTTTTCACAATATCATTATCAACATAATAGGATTACACCTCATTCAGGGCTCAATCATGCCCAAAGGCCATTCAGAACATCTACTATTCCCTACAAGATCATCATTATCTTTGCATGCCTTATAACAAGGCTCAACAACATCACTTACATATAATAATTCAGATCAACACAATATTGCATTAATGAGCTAGGATATATTCATAAAAATACATAGCAAGGTTATATTACTATTAAGAACATTCCTTTATTACATCAACATGCAAGGAATCTAGATATGATTAACACTCATCATATTAATAATACAAAGTATCAACCATGTGGCTATGATAACCACCAATTAACACATTAAGGTTATGATCATGTTAAGGAGGTTATTGCACCATCATTCCATCATATAAGAATGTTAAACATGAATACTCATCTTTATCTATATGCATTAGAGTTAGATTCAACATGATAAATTATATCAATGTTACTCATCAGCACTTATACCCAAACCCTAACTCACGGCATCCCCATTGGATCATGGATGCATAAGGTGAAGCATCACCATCACATTCCATACTATTCTCAAGTATGAACCCACACATAAATCAAGGTGTAACATCGGGTTATAGCATACTAGGGTTTCAACAATAGTAATAGAGTACTCCATGATTGTGTTAATCATTCAAGGACTATTCATACCCAATTACCATCATTTAGTTATATTAAAGCTAGGTATAGCAGGCTATACCTCACTAGGGTTACATATCAACACAATATGATTATCATCCCTTCTATTCATATGAGTGAATAGGTAAGACTACCTTATTATGGGTAACCCTCCACTTGTTCCATCATCATTCAACCCATATCACCATACCACAATGTCACCCAGAACCATTGGATGTTTAAAAAATAAGACCATTGGTTGTTTACATAAGTAAACACCTTGGATAAACTACCAATGAATTCCTTGATTTGTGCTCTAGAAAGAGTCACCATATAACCCTAGATATCCCTTAATTAACAACACAAAAAGTTCCATTGAGAGTAGGGTAAAACCCAAAATTGACTGTTCATTTAAAACAAGCCATCCATTGTCAACAAGTAAGCTCCTTAAGTTGATAATACAAAGGAAACCATATAAATCACATTATTAGGACCAACATATTACATTAGTCATCATTCCACTTTCATAGAGGAATAAACATTAGATCTTGACCATTGGGTCAATTTCATATGTTAAAACCATCAATTATAGTATAGGTCCGACCATTGCATCAAGTGACCCAAGAATCCATTGGTCTAAAGCTTAATTGATGCTAAAACAACAATGCTTAAATCACCATAGGTTGTAGAGACCTGATACACCATAATTAGTGACCATTAAGTCACCATAGGTTGTTAGATCAACACTATATTCATTAATCAACATCAAATATTAAGCTAATGTCACTATTGATTGATAACATCAGTAGGGTACTTAATGGTTGATCATTAAACTTCTAATTGATCCAAAACTTGACCTAAGGGGGTGACCATAGGTTGTCACCATCATCTGACATCTTTGATCCCAACCATCAGTTGTCATGAAGACAACGCCATAGGGTTGTTGCAATGGTACCATCATCGGGTCATGGGTTTATAGAAGAAATCAGCTTAAAACCCTGAAATTGATCATTGGCTGATAGGTGCTTAGCACCATAGGTTGTCAAACCAACCTGATCAAAGTCATATTATACCTTAGGAATAACATAAAAATGATCACAGGTTCATCTAGAACTGAAATCAGAATAGGTAACATTATAAAAATCGAAATCCAAGTCAAGAATAGGCATTTAGTGCATGAATCATCATTTTCAAGCAAGAACATGAGCTAGCAAGATTATGGTAAGCAATAAACATGGAGCAAGTTGTAAAACTTGCCTCTAATGAGAATATAAACTCCCACACATAAGAAAAAAATGAGCAGGTAGGGTAGAAAACACCTTCAAACCACGGTTTAAATGGGTGCCCAATGGCTCAAAAAGCTCAATAATGATGAGAGAATATAAAAAGGAACATAATTCAAGTGATAAATTGCAAAGAAAAGCTCTCAATTGGGTAAATTGCATGAAAGTCCAAAATGTACATAAAATTGCATAACTTGCTCAAACAGTGTCCAAATTGAACCAAATTTGAAACTAATCTTGTATTATTATTTCAAAGAATATCACAAGGTTAAATTAGAGTTTTCAGAATTAAATTATGATAATTAAGCTTATTCAACTCATTAAGCAAGTTTAGGGGTCTTATAGGATGGGATTGTTGAGTCTGGAGGATCGAGGTGAAGCTTTTGGTGTTTGCAGTTGGCACGCGGGTGTGATAGAGCATGAAGTCAACACTTGAGTTGACCATTGACTCTCTGAGGAGTAATGAGTAGAGGTTGAAGATGATACCTGAGGAAAAGACCTTCCTACCCCAATACTCCTTCATTACAGGTAAGGGCAATGTCATCTTTCGGTTATGTGTTGTTTAGGTTGAGCATGTGCCTTTGTTGGAGAGCCACACTGAGTTGGCGAGGTTCGAATGGCCGACCCAAATGAGGTGGCACGGGCGGGACCCGGGGTGCTCTGCCAAGGTGGCAGACTCCCATTGGCCAGTAAAGGATAAATTAGCAAAAACTGTAAGTAATTATAGGTAAATCAGATGTAGATGATTTATGTATGAAAGTTGATTAGAAAAATCAATAGATTTCAATAAAATTAGTATTGAAGCTTGAATTTGTTCATAGTTCAAAAAGTACATTAAGTTCTCACCTTTAATGTTTTTATAAATAAGAAACCCTAATTTCAATGTTAATGAGATTGAGTAAAGTGACTTGAATGATTTACGTTGATATTAACCTGTTGTTAATAAAAAGGATGTTTTAGATCTAAAATGGAGGATATTTGTGCTTAATTGGTTAATTTAGGGTTTCATATGTATAAAGTTCATTAATGGGTTTAGAAACTCTAATCTAGGTGTTTATGACTTTTAATGAGTTACATTTTGAAAACCTATCTATGAAATGAATTTAGGTTGATCCTAAGCCAAATTGGTAATAAAGAGGATTTAATATGAATATATGAGTAATTAGGGTTTTGAACATAGAAATGTTGTTTTAGGGTTTTGTTGACATAAAAAGGCAAAGTTGAGAAATAGGTCTAAAGAACCCTAAGGAAACCCTAATTCAACTTAGAAAACCCTAAGAGGGGTCCTGTAACATCCCTAATTTTCAAGAGTAAAATAAAGCCTTTTATGTAGTTTTCTTCAAATAATATTTTGTTAAGAGACTTAATGCAATTCGTCCAAATTAGTTTTATTTCTAGGATTTCAATGCAAAGAGAAATAATAAAAGGACTCAAAATAAGTTTCTCCTTTATTTTAAATGTATTGCAAATAGTTGTGTAAAAATAGTAATATGTTTTCCATTTATTAATTAAGTCAAAAAGGAATGAAAGAGAAAGAGAAAGAGAAAGAGGAAGAATAAAGAAATTCGAAATTTTAAATCACTTGGACAACAAGTATGCCTTTCCTTTTTATATATTTCAAAATAAAACCCTAAAGTTCATTTTCTCTCTCCTCTTCTTCGAATTAACAAAAAGAAATAATAATGTGCCCCTTATTCATCTATTTCGAAAATATGAGAACATGAGTGCTCTCTTAGCATCTTTTGGCCACCTTTTCTTTTATTTTCTTAAATACATAAGAGGGAAGTAATTTTCCCCTTGTTTTCTCTCTCCTTCAAATAAAGTACACAAGAAGGAAATAAAGAGGTGTGGTATGATTTTGAAAGAGACAAATATTGTCTATCTCGAATTTTGGAGTAAAAATCCACAAAGGAAAGTTTCCCCTTAATTATTTAATTAGTTTGTACACTTAAATTAAAATAAGAGATGAAAATAGAAAATGTGGACCAAACATTGAGGAAACTTAAATCTAATTGACTAGGAACGTTCTAGACCCTTAAATTAGTCAATGGTCCAAATTTGACCTCATTTGGAGTTTGTTTGACCCTCCAATTATAATTGGAAAGTTTTGTATTTAATTTGACGTGATTTATAGTTTTTTTTTGGTCGGCTAAAACTCGACGTGATTTATAGTTAAAACGCTTGATTTCATAAAGTCTGAATTTAAATCACTGTCACGCGTTCTTTTTCTTGGTTTTCCTTCTTGAGCATGATCGGACGGCCCACATTTATTTGACTCAAGATCTGACGCTCAAAAACCTGTCTTCTTTCCTGATTTTTCCGCTGGTCTGCAACCACTTCGACGCCTTCCCTTCCTCGATTGATTTCTCCCTCGTCAATGATCGGTTTCGCGAAATTTTTGTTGCATCAGCTTCCTCTCTCTCGCACGCACGCAATGAGACTTTACTCATCTTCTGTCGTGGACCACAGATAAAATGCCCATTAGGGCTGGATTCTCCCCCTCCGTTGGTTTATGTAGTCGCCACCATCGCCCTCTCTGTTTCTCTTTCAAGGACGCACAAGCACCGCCAGCCACGGTAGTTCCCTCATCCACAATCAATTAGAGACCCATCACTCCAGAACTTCCCGACCTACTCTTCCTTCATCTCCGGCGACCTCGGCTTTGCCCGACCTCCTCTATCCACCTCAGCTCAATTACACGTTCGGTAAGCATCCACGCAGACTCTTCTACGTTTTCCTACCGCCGGTGTTCCTCGCGATGCCCCTCATCATCATACCCTATAAAGGCCAGTACAGGGGTTCACCGGCGCCAGTCCTCTCAGCACTTCAGTGCATATCCGGCCTCTTTTCTTCATCGCCTGACTTCGGTAGGTGCAAGGGAGTATTTATCTGCCCTTAGTTTATCATTTTCTTGCTCGTGTCTTCGTGCCCACTTATGGGGTCGTTTCCCCTGTTCTTCTGTGTTCTTCGCTCCATTCACTGTCCATTGGCTTTTTGCCTCAAGCAATGGATACCCCCAAACTCGCTCGTTGTCTCGTGAACCCTTTCGCCTAGTTTCTTGCTTCCTTAATGACTTTTGTCGGGGTACTATCCTGGTGGTGATCAACGGTCATGGCTGAAACCTGACCTAGAGCTCCTCTGGTCGCCGGGCCCCAAGGAATGGCTCTCTGGCCTCAGCCTGGAACAAGGAGGTCAACGAAAACCTCTCCTTCTCATGAACGGACTCGGCCTCGAAGCCTTGGATCACAGTTCTGATCTCCAGAGGACTGCGCTCGACGCCATGGTCGGGGGAAAGAACATAGGTCAGTAAATGACTGTGATACCCCGCCATGTTAAACTTTGTGTTTCAATCGTAGGGGCATTTTCGGGTTTTCACAGATTCTCAATGCTTTGACCTATTAATCCACCTGGGTGAGACTCGCGCCTGAATGGCGAGCTCTCATTGGCCCATGTGGCATATTTCTAATTTCTGATTGGTCTATTTTCATTAATTCATAGTAAATCGCTCGATGCTCAGAAAAATGAGAAAAAATATGTTTTGGAAAGGATTTTTCGAGAGGAATCCGAATATGTGGTTTACACAGTATGATTTTGAATCGCCAAACCTTGATTTTTGTATAAGTGAATCTAGGGTTTAAGATTTTGAATAAAATATATTTTGATGTGACATATGTTTGGAACATGACAATTAGGGTTCTTTAGACCCACAGAGTGGTTAGGACTCACTCAACCTAGGAAGGGAGAGAATTCGCTCTCCAAGTGAAAAAGTAAGTGGTCCATGCAATTGAACATAGTTAATTTGTTTGATTTAAAGTATGCATGTATGAATTGCAATGAATGCCATGTTTATGTTATTTACTATTCCTAATTTCTAAAGTCAGTAAAGTTAAAATGTATTGAATTGCATATTATGTATAATAACATCTTCATGAATCTTAACGATAAAGTTACAAATAAAGTTAGATGTAAAGTTAAGAGTTTTAAGGGAAAGAAGAAAATGTTAATGTTAAGCGTATATAAGTACCTCATAAGAGAAGAGGCACTTCGGTGCATAAGAGAAGAGGCACATCGGTGCAACCTAAGAGGCACTTTAGTGCATAAGAGAAGAGGCACATTTGTGCAACCCGAGGCTACTTATATAAGTTCAGATAAAAGAAATTGATCTAAAAGAAAATGTATGACTTTTCAATGTTCAATGTTTAATGTTAATGCTTATTTTCAGTTTTCAAGTTTTCTTATATTATAACATGTTCAATCCACTTACCATTTGTTTGATGCATGGCTGGGGGCGTGATGCCCACAGGTTGGAAGCTAGCTAAGGAGGGAAGTCCATCTAAGGAGGAAACCCTAGCTCAAGGACCTACAAGGAGAAGAGCTTTGGTGGGGTGCCAACCATACCTAGTTTATAGATCTTTTTCCTTTTACCTTGATTATGTACATGTAACTTTTGTTAAGGTTTGAGAATGAGAAATTGTAATCTTGATCCTGTGATGGTTTATTTAAACTTTATTTTGTGCAATGAATATCATGTTGTGATAATCCCTCCCCGAAATGCCAAGTACCCCACATTATGGATAATGTTAGGGATTAGGCGGTGCTTCCGCTGGTTATGTATGTAACCCTAGGGAGGGGTGTTACAATAATGGTATCAGAACCAAAATATGGTTGGCCACCAGGCTTTTCTCGTGATCTCATGTAGTTTGTGTCTTTTTCATAGTGATGGCTCCTAAGAAGAAAGGTGAGAATGGAAACGTAGCCATGGATGGAGATGAAGGTGAATCTGTTAGCATGGGAGAACAACGAGGATCTCCACATCATGAAACTCCCATGGTCCCCTTTGATGTCCTTGTTAGAGCCCTAGCCACTACCATGGGAAGAGGAGAAGGACAAATGGACAACCCTAGGGTCAACCCCGAGCTTTCCCTAGTTGACTTTTTGAAGATTAAGCCTGACTCCTTTGCTGGGGAAGAAGAGGTGGACGTGGTGGGAAAAGCTGAGAGCAGGATGCAGCACATGGAACATTGCTTCCATGACTTAGACTGCCCCAACCACTCCAAGATCTGTTTTGGGATGCATATGCTGAAGGGTGCTGCTAGGACTTGGTGGGAGAACCTACTTGGTTCTCATGAAGCTGATGCTCCTCCATTCACATGGGAGGAATTTTCTGAAGCCTTCAAAAACCACTACATATCCAAGGCCATGATCGAGAAGAAGGAGGAATAATTTCGGAACCTACGTCAACATGGTGACATGACGGTCACCCAATATGTGATGAAGTTCCGAATCCTGCAGAAGTACGACTATGACTATGATGAGAGTCGCAAAACCAAGAAGTTCATTCGAGGTCTCAAGCCATACCTTAGCTTTGCCTTGGAAAGACGTGGGCACCGCACACTCCAGAGTGCCCTAGATGCTGCCCTAGAGTTAGAGGATCATCCAGGAAGAGCTTGGAAGAAGGAGAGTCATCACAACAACCACAACCACAATCACCACAATGATAAGAAGAGGAAGGCACCGGCTGAAGTTATTCCAAACCAACAGGAAAACCCGAATGCAAAGACCCAATGTGCTAAATGTTCCAAATATCACCTAGGTGAATGCAGGTTTAGAACGGGTGTTTGCTATGCATGTGGTGAAATGGGCCACATAAGGCCTAACTGCCCTAAGTTCCAGAAGAAAGAGCCTAATATCAACCAAGCACCTAAAGAGAAGAGACATGCTAGAGTTTTTGCTATGGTAGATGACAGTGAGGATGATAAGACTGAGTAGAGTCTAGTAGTATAGTTCTTTTCCTTTCAACGCTTTATCTTTCATGCAATGTATGGAACTATGGTTTTTCCTGGTAATATAGTATATCAATGCTTTATGTTGAAAATATGAAAACTCCTAAGGTGGGTAGCCTAGCGAAATTTCGAGGACGAAATTTAATTAAGGTGGGTAGTAATGTAACATCCCTAATTTTCAAGAGTAAAATAAAGCCTTTTATGTAGTTTTCTTCAAATAATATTTTGTTAAGAGCCTTAATGCAATTCGTCCAAATTAGTTTTATTTCTAGGATTTCAATGCAAAGAGAAATAATAAAAGGACTCAAAATAAGTTTCTCCTTTATTTTAAATGTATTGCAAATAGTTGTGTAAAAATAGTCATATGTTTTCCATTTATTAATTAAGTCAAAAAGGAATGAAAGAGAAAGAGAAAGGGGAAGAATAAAGAAATTCGAAATTTTAAATCACTTGGACAACAAGTATGCCTTTCCTTTTTATATATTTCAAAAGAAAACCCTAAAGTTTATTTTCTCTCTCCTATTCTTCGAATTAACAAAAAGAAATAATAATGGGCCCCTTATTCATCTATTTCAAAAATATGAGAACATGAGTGCTCTCTTGGCATCTTTTGGCCACCTTTTCTTTTATTTTCTTAAATACATAAGAGGGAAGTAATTTTCCCCTTGTTTCTCTCTCCTTCAAATAAAGTACACAAGAAGGCAATAAAGAGGTGTGGTATGATTTTGAAAGAGACAAATATTGTCTATCTCGAATTTTGGAGTAAAAATCCACAAAGGAAAGTTTCCCCTTAATTATTTAATTAGTTTGTACACTTAAATTAAGATAAGAGATGAAAATAGAAAACGCTGATCAAACTTTGAGGAAACTTAAATCTAATTTACTAGGAACGTTCTAGACCCTTTAATTAGTCAATGGTCCAAATTTGGACTCATTTGGAGTTTGTTTGACCCTCCAATTAAAATAGGAATGTTTTGTATTTAATTTGATGTGATTTATAGTTAATACGCTTGATTTCATAAAGTCTGAATTTAAATCACTATCACACACCTTTTTCTCAGTTTTCCTTCTTGAGCACGATCAGATGGCCCACGTTTATTTGATTCAAGATCTGACGCTCAAAAACGCGTCTTCTTCCTCGATTTTTCCGCTGGTCTGCAACCAGTTCGACGCCTTCCCTTCCTCAATTGATTTCTCCCTCCTCAATGATCAGTTTCACGAAATTTTTGTTGCATCGGCTTCCTCTCTCTCACACGCACGCCGTGAGAATTTTCTCATCTTTTGTCGTGGACCACAGATAAAATGCCCATTAGGGCTGGACTCTCCCCCTCCATTGGTTTCCGTAGCCGCCACCATCGCCCTCTCCGTTTCTCTTTCAAGGACGCACAAGCACCGCCAGCCACCATAGTTCCCTCCTCCACAATCAATTAGAGCCCCATCACTCCAGAACTTCCCGACCTACTCTTCCTTCATCTTCAGTGACCTCGGCTTTGCCCAACCTCCTCTATCCACCTCAACTCAATTACACGTTCAGTAAGCATCCACGCAGACTCTTCTACGTTTTCCTACCACCGGTGTTCCTCGCAATGCCCCTCATCGTTGTATCCTGTAAATGCCAGTATAGGGGTTCGCCGGTGCCAGTCCTCTCAGCACTTCAGTGCATCTCCGACCTCTTTTCTTCATCGCCTGACTTCGGTAGGTGCAAGGGAGTGTTTATCTGCCCTTAGTTTATCATTTTCTTGCTCGTGGCTTCGTGCCCACTTATGGGGTCGTTTCCCCTGTTCTTCTGTGTTCTCCGCTCCATTCACTGTCCATTGGCTTTTTGCCTCAAGCAACGGATACCCCCGAACTCACTCGTGGTCTCGCGAACCCTTTTTCCTAGTTTCTTGCTTCCTTAATGACTTTTATCGGGGTACTATCCTGGTGGTGATCAACAGTCATGGCTGAAACCTGACCTAGAGCTCCTCTGGTCGTCGGGCCCCAAGGCATGGCTCTCTGGCCTCGGCCTGGAGCAAGGAGGTCAACAAATACCTCTCCTTCTCGTGAACAGACTCGGCCTCGAAGCCTTGGGTCACAGTTCTGATCTCCAGAGGACTGCGCTCGACGCCATGGTCGGGGGAAAGAACATAGGTCAGTAAATGACCGTGATACCCCGCCATGTTAAACTTTGTGTTTCAATCGTAGGGGCATTTTTGGGTTTTCACAGATTCTCAGCTCTTTGACCTACTAATCCACCTGGGTGAGACCCGCGCCTGAATGGCGAGCTCTCATTGGCCCATGTGGCATATTTCTAATTTCTGATTGGTCTACTTTCATTAATTCAAAGTAAATCGCTCGATGCTCAGAAAAATGAGCAAAAATATGTTTTGTAAAGGATTTTTCGAGAGGAATCCGAATATGTGGTTTACACAGTCTGATTTTGAATTGCCAAACCTTCATTTTTGTACAAGTGAATCTAGGGTTTAAAATTTTGAATAAAATATATTTTGATGTGACATATGTTTGGAACAGGACAATTAGGGTTCTTTAGACCCACAGAGTGGTTAGGACTCACTCAACCTAGGAAGGGAGAGAATTCACTCTCCAAGTGAAAAAGTAAGTGGTCCATGCAATTGAACATAGTTAATTTGTTTGATTTAAAGTATGCATGTATGAATTTCAATGAATGCCATGTTTATGTTATTTACTATTCCTAATTGCTAAAGTCAGTAAAGTTAAAATGTATTGAATTGCATATTATGTATAATAGCATCTTCATGAATCTTAACGATAAAGTTACAAATAAAGTTAGATGTAAAGTTAAGAGTTTTAAGGGAAAGAAGAAAATGTTAATGTTAAGCTTATATAAGTACCTCATAAGAGAAGAGGCACTTCGGTGCATAAGAGAAGAGGCACCTCGGTGCAACCTAAGAGGCACTTCGGTGCATAAGAGAAGAGGCACATTTGTGCAACCCGAGGTTACTTATATAGGTTAAGATAAAAGAAATTGATCTAAAAGAAAATGTATGACTTTTCAATGTTCAATGTTTAATGTTAATGCTTATTTTCAGTTCTCAAGTTTTCTTATATTATAACATGTTCAATCCACTTACCATTTGTTTTATGCATGGTTGGGGGTGTGATGCCCACAGGTTGGAAGCTAGCTAAGGAGGGAAGTCCATCTAAGGAGGAAACCCTAGCTCAAGGACCTACAAGGAGAAGAGCTTTGGTGGGGTGCCAACCATACCTAGTTTATAGACCTTTTTCCTTTTACCTTGATTATGTACATGTAACTTTTGTTAAGGTTTGAGAATGAGAAATTGTAATCTTGATCCTGTGATGGTTTATTTAAACTTTATTTTGTGCAATGAATATCATGGTTGTGATAATCCCTCCCTGAAATGCCAAGTACCCCACATTATGGATAATGTTAGGGATTAGGCGGTGCTTCCACTGGTTATGTATGTAACCCTAGGGAGGGGTGTTACAGGTCAACTAGTCAATAAAGTGAGATTATGATGAGTATGTAGTAATTAGGTTATAGATGCTTTTCAGGATTCAGTTGTACTTGTGTGTGCCTGCAGCTTGATTGGTTGCTCGGACTACCTGTTAGGATTGAATTGTGCTTGTTTCCTTTGAGATCTCCAACTCAAGTATGTGGTTATTTATGATTACATTGATGAATGCATATTCATCATGATTTTCATTCACCTTTTTGGATCATTTTGATTCAATACTCCCAATTTCATTTACTAAATACCAAAATGTGCAAAATTTCTTCAATGGTTCAATTACCAAAATTATTAACCGAGTTTATGTTGAATTTATGCAGGTCATGATGAGGTTGAACAATCAGTTGGCACCCTCCTCCATTCAACCCTAATCCACCTTCAACATAATCATCACTACCCTTTGGTTCACTCCATCTTTATCTCCATCAACCATCATCCAAATCAAACCCTTTTGAGTGGGACCCACCTTTCTTAACCTTTTATCTGCCCTCACTCATCCTTGGTCTTGACCATACGGTTTCATACATACGGTCTCAAGACCGTATGGGAAGCCTCACCTCAAAATCGTTTGGATCTAACATGTCTCCTTGATCGTTTGGCATCTACCTTTCTTTGTCGTCAGATCATGGATCTACGATCCTTATTCATTTGGGATAATGGTTTTGATCTCAACCTACCCTATCGGCCTCCTCCTAACGATCCCTCTAGACCGTTTGATATCCATCAGTCCTCCAAGACCATATGGACAACAACCTACTAAAGACCACGTGAGGACCTGACCTCTTTCCCATTTTTTTCTGTCATCTTCAACCTCAGGAACCCTACCTCCACAAACCCTGGCGTCGACCTCATCACTAACACCTGCAACCACCACTGATGACCTCTTCCTCTCCGACACCTACATAGGCGGCAGCCTCTGCCTTCCCTTCCTTCTTCTTTCTACCACCGCCTGCAACCCTAAGCACCACCCACACCTGCCCACCTCAACGTCGCCGTCCATCGCACCAAGCCAAGCGGTCTCAAGACCGGTTGGCCAGTGCACAGTCTCAAGACCGTTCTGCCACAAGGTCATGAGACTGTTTAGACGGCAAGAGACAGAGACGGTTTGTAGTCAGAGATCTCTGAAACTGCATGGGCTCAAAACTAAATGGAGGTTAGAGACTGTTTGGCCACCGCATCTTGTGCAGACCGCGAGGTGACGAAAATCCTAGGACCGATTAGGGAAGCAAACCGCAGAAGTGAGATCGTGAGGATACTCTACAAAACTGGTAGAATAGAGACCGTTTCGAGAAGGGCATATGTGAGACCATTCAGAACGTTGATCAAGACTGTATGATCACTTATTTCTCAAGACCGTTTGGGCACTTAGGGATCCCAAACCATTTGGATGAGGGCGACCAAACTGTTTGGATTTTTGTGAGTCCAAGACCGTTTGGACTCATCCACGTAAGACCGTATGATCACTAAACCTGCAAGACCGATAGAGCAAGGTCCCAAGACCATTTATGCGAGACATTAAATTGCAAAACTATTTGGAGGACAAGTTGGGTTCCAAACTGTATGGAGGTATAACTCCAAGACTGATTGGACTCATCAGTACTAGACTGTATGGGCATATATACCAGACCAATTGGAAGAGAACTAAACACAAAACCAGTTGGGTTGCAAACTGTTTGGAGTACAAGTCCTCGGGACCGTTTGGGCATACTGATAAAATTGCATCATGGTCCAAAATGTCAGCACCCCATCTGAGCCTATAAATAGGACCAGTAGGGTCCTCATTTGGGGCATCAGATCTAGGACACCGACAGGCTTCCTGAACACAGGTCTGATCCAGATCATCATGCATATCCACCTGATGTTCCTATTGTGATCAAGGGGACCGAGGAGAGAAGGAAGGAGGAGTGAGAATGACTGCCCGATTTGTCTTGGCATCCCACATTCCTCATCCAGATCTGCTCTGACACGACGTAGAAGACTTCATGCATCATCTTCATCGAGCTACGACCACTTTCTACATCATGCTCATGGCAGAATCTTCCCTCTCTCTCTTTCTTCTCATTTCTTGCATCATGAGCGAGTAGTTCCTTTTTGCTGGGGTGCGGGGACTAGCCCTGCTGCCCATGCAAGCATGTACTCTTATTAAACATTCCATGGCAATGTATATAACTTTTCATTTCATTGTTAGTCGTTGATGTTTGTAGTTTGGTTACTTGCTCGCTTTCATCTTATTTTTTCCCTATGTTGTGAGAACTTCTATATGTTGGATAGAATTTCGATTAACAAGGTTGACTCCCAAACTAGAAATAGAATGGGATTCCTTGAGGTCATAAGTGTATGATCAGTGAGGGGACGAGCCATCTAGCCTACGGTGACACTTCTGTGTGCCTAACGCCTATATAGGGGGCCCACAACCTTAGTTGGATTTTGTATGTTCTTTGTTAATTGTCGATGTTTGCTTGAAGATTAATTGATTGCTTTCTTAACATTTAGCACGGTTGACTCCCTAACTAGAAATAGAAAGGGATTCCTTGAGGTCGTAAGTGTATGATCTTTGAGGGGACGAGCCATCTAGCCTACGGTGACGCTTCTATGGCCTAAACATCCCTCAGGGAGGGTCACAACCTTAGTTGGATTTTATATCTCCAGAACCGTAAGTACATGATCTGGATGGCGATGAGACATCTGATGCCTAAGGTGATGCTTACGTGAACCTAAATATCCCTCAGGGAGGGTTCGCAGCAGTTCTACTTGGATAGTTAGATCTTGCCTAGATGTTTTATGTTTGGAGGTGCTTGCATGTGTAGTGGTGGTGAAACTCGAGACCATCCCAACAATTCCATATTATTAATCTAGATCCACTTTAATTCTACTCTTTATTTTCCCGCACTTAGTTTAATTAACCCCAAATCAACTCTTGGTTCTAAATATTAGTCTTACTTGATCTAGATTCGACTAACGATGATTCTTAAAAACATTGTCTCTTGGGATTCGATCCTCAACTATACTACGATAAGACCCATCTTCTTACGGGTGGTATCATTGCACAAGGTTTTGGTAAAAACTCTAGGATTTCAACCTCGAGTGAATTTGTTAGTGCAATAATAAACCACGTCATACACGCTTTAGTTTTCTGGTGTTTCCCGATGTTTCATCGATTGCATGGAAATAACTATTTGGATGAATTTATTTCTACAATCTTTAAAGTGAATATGATTATCATAATTTAAGTATACATATGACTTGCCCGAACCTAAATACCATCTTTGGATGTAAGATTGGAGAAGACCAAGCCCTAGAGGGAAGGATAGAGGTGGTCAAGCCCTGGAGGGAAGACCACAGGGCACCCTAAAAGGTGATCCATGAGGTACTAAGCTCAGGATGGAGAAGGTATCCTAAAGTCCATTGTAAGGACTAAACCCTAAGAGAGGGGTATCCCAGAGGATGAGTAAAAGTGGTTGGAAAGTTATATTTAAAATGTAATTTTGCATTGTTAACAATTATTTGCTCTAATTAGGTTGTTAGAATATATGTGTGAGATATTGGTTGCCACCACATGCTGGTATATTCTTTATACTAACTGACATTTTGTTTTTCGGTGTTTTAGGAAATAATTGAAAAAGGACAAACAGTAAAGTGACATTTGGAGAATAAAGCTAATTAAAGAAAGGAGGATTTAGTTAGATAGAATTCTACATCGAGTAAAGTCCCAATTCCTATTTTTCAAAGGTATGTGAAAAATAAATTTTTATCCTACTTCAAGATTAGTCTTTGGTAGAATTTATTGATTATTTTTAATTATTTGCAAAACCATTGATCCTATTTTGGGATAGCAGCTCTGGCTCTCTGGTCTTCCTTAATTGGAGGTTATTGGGGAGGGGGTCGTTACAATTGGTATCAGATCCTGGTTTTCCATTTAATCTCTAATAATTATTAAATTCTACAAACTCTTTAGAACCCAAGAGAGTTATGAGAGTATTTTTCAATGATGGAGGTGTCTAAAAAAGGATCCCAATCTAGGGGATGGCATTATTTTCCTCCACCCCACTAGTCAGTCTATGAGGAATCCTAGATTTTGTGTGATTGTCTAGCTAAAATCGAAGGATTTGACTTGAAATAAGATACCTCTAGGTCTTCTCATCTAATTTCGTCCCTTCTTTATCTCTTTTTCTCTAGAAAAATTTAAAGAGCTTAGGGTTTTTCTCTCCCCCCTACTATGTTAGGAATTCAAGTGTTAAGGATTAGGGAATCCTCCACCAAACAGAACAATGCATGTAAATAATATGAAACAGATATAAGTTAAAAGTGTATATATATCTTTTGAAGTTATAAGTCTATGGTTAAATGATTTCAACCTATGTTCCTCAGCATGGACCATCTCAAGATTGTAGTTGTCCCTTTGAGGCCAATAAGAACCCTTCTGGGGGTAGGCTTCCCCAAAAGAGGAGGGGATGTTATGAGAAGAGGAGGAGAGATCGTGGTGAAGAGTCCTCAAAGAAGATGAAGAGACTTGAGGAAGCCTCAGAGGAAGGTTTGGATCCTAAGCTTGTTACTTTCAACCACATGGATGAGGATGACGACCAGAAGGGGGAATCAGCAGGAGAAAACAAGACCAAGACCAACACCGCCGCAAACCCTGGGCCAGCTGTGGTGGTCCATACACCTGACACCCTCTGGATGGAGCAGCAAAAGAAGTTGACCAAAGCCATCAATGCTTTGGCCCTCAAGGACACTGCCAGATGTGAAGATGGAGAGCCTTTACCAGTTTGTCCTTGACTCAAAGCCACCATCCTAGACTTTGTGAAGCTGAACATAGAGAAGTTTTGGGGAGAGGACAAGATGACAGTGGTTGAATGGGGTGATGCTTGGATACTTGCGGTCAAGAATGGGTTCTGCATGCTGGAGGTCCACCTATTGGAGAGTGAAGGTAAGCATGAGTCTTTGCCACTAACAATGAAGTGGCTCATGCCAATGCTAATCAGTTGAGAGAGTGTAATAACTCGTAGAGATTTCCTTTCATATTATTTTTATCATGTACTAGTAGTCAGATACATTATGAAACTATGTAGGCATGCTTGAAGTCATGGTACAAAATGTAGAAGTTCTTTTTTATTATGGTTCTACTAATACTTTCATTTTGAGAAATTTGATAACTTTGCTTTGTTTGGACATCAAGGATTTAGGTTATGTTTTGGATGTCACAACTCTGAGTGGTCGGATATATACATCTCTTTTAAAAATCCCCATCTTTCCAGTTAAGTACCTGAGTCACGAGCTCCCTACTAACTTCATCCTCCTCGATATGAATGATTTTGATGTGATTATTGGTATGGATTGGATTTACACCTATATAGCACAGATTGACTGTAGGGAAAAGAAGATCCTTATTAGGAAACCTGGTCATCCACACTTTACCATTTGAGGAAGGAGAGATGTGACCACCAGCCTGTACATGTCAGCTCTAAAGGTCGAGCAGATGATATCCAAAGGCTTTCAAGCTTTCCTAGAAGTAGTCAGTGACCCGGAGCCTATGGTGTGACCCCTTGAGGAAATAGAGGTAGTCAGGGAGTATGCCGACATTTTTCTAAATGATTTTCCTGGGATTCCCCCTGACAGAGAGGTGGATTTTTTGATAGCGCTAGCTCCCGGGACAAACCCTATATCCAAGGCACCCTATAGGATGGCCCGTGCTGAGTTGCTTGAGTTGAAGAAACAACTACAGGAACTACTAGAGAAAGGTTTCATTAGACCTAGTACATCGCCATGGTGAGCACCAGTCCTTATTGTGAAGAAGAAGGATGGGTCACTCAGAATGTGTATTGACTACCGGATGATCAATTAGGCTACCATTAAGAACAAGTATCCTTCACCCCATATAGATGACCTCTTTGACCAGCTCAAATATACAAGAGTCTTTTCCAAAATTGATTTGAGGTATGGGTGCCACCATGTAAGAGTCAAGAGTGATGAAATCCCTAAGATGACTTTCCGAACCCGTTATGGCCACTATGAGTTTGTGGTGATACCTTTTGGGATGTCCAACGCACCGAGTGTCTTTATGAACCTCATGAATAGTGTGTTCCAAGATTTCCTTGAGTCCTTTGTAATTGTGTTTATAGATGACATCCTGGTTTACTCTAATGACCTAGATCAACATTATGACCACCAGGGTAGAGTCCTTGATATCTTGAGAAAATAGAAGTTTTATGGGAAATTCTCGAAGTGTGAGTTTTGGATAGACCGTGTCATGCTCCTTGGACACATCATATCCGGAGGCACGATCATCGTGGATCCAACTAAAGTGTCAGTCGTTCAAGATTGTCCTACAACGAAGAACCCCTCTGAGATCTGCAGCTTCTTAGGGTTGGACAGATACTATGGACGCTTTATCAAGGATTTCTCAAAGACTTCTTTGCCGCTCACCAAGCTGACACAGAAGGATGAGACGTTCTTATGGTTTGACATATGTGAAGCTCGCTTCCAGGAGCTGACGGAGAAGTTGACCATAGCTCCAGTGTTGACTCTACCTTCCAGCAATGAGGGCTTCATGATCTTCACTGACGCGTCGAAGATGGGGCTTGGTTGTGTGTAGGAATAGAATCAGCATGTGGTGGCATATGCCTCTCGATTGATCTAGGCCAATCAGGTGAACTACTCGACGCATGCTTTAGATTTGGCTGCTACATTCATGCTTTGAAGATCTAGCGACACTATCTGTATGGAGCTACCTTCAAGATCTTCACCGACCATAAGAGTTTGAAGTATCTCCTGATGCAAAGAGATCTAAATCTACGACAAAGATAGTGGATGGAGTACATGAAGGATTATGACTTCACCATCACATATCACCCTGGGAAAGCTAATGTTATAGCTAATGCTCTTAGTAAAAAACAACTCAGGTGTGTATCTATCTTGTCTAGCTAGTTGAGGAAACTGGAAGAACTTGTGTAGTGGACTCCACAACCATTAGAAGACTGAGTTCGTTTGGCCAACATTCAGATAAAATCAGACTTTTTGAGTGAGTTAATAGTTGCTCAGTTGACCATTTCAGAACTTGGTAAGATGAAAGGCTTGTTAGAGAAATCGCAGACCCATATTTCTGTGGGAATAGATGGTGGGATCTGATATAAGAATCCTATCTGGGTTCCTAAGGATTCACCTTTGAAGAATCATATCTTTCAAGAAGCTCATGGATCCAAGTACACGATACACCCATGAACTACTAACATGTTTAAGCATCTAAAGTGGTACGTCTGGTGGCCAGGAATGAAGAAAGGCATAGCGGCGTATGTGGCTAGTTGTCTCACATGCTAGATGGTGAAGGTTGAACACCAATGACCCGGCAAACTGTTACAATCATTTGAGATTCCATAGTGGAAATGGGAACAGATCACCATGGATTTTGTGGTGGGTCTCCCCAGGACCTAGAGAGTTCATGATACGATATGGGTAGTGGTAGATCATCTTACCAAGTCAGCACACTTCTTTGCCTTAAAGACCACTTCCAAGGTTTCAGACCTAGACATGTTGTACATTAGGGAGATTGTGAGGTTTCATGGTGTAACAGGTTCGATCATTTCCGATCAAGACCCGAAGTTTACTTCTAAGTTGTGGAAGAAGGTACAAGAAGAGCTCAGAACAAGATTAAAGGTTAGTACAGCTTACCACCATAGACTAATTGATAGTCAAAAAGGACAATTCAGACATTAGAGGATCTGTTGAGAGCTTGTGTGCTCGATTGGGGTGGATCGTGGGAGCAGTACTTGCCCTTAACTGAGTTTGCATACAACAACAGCTACCAAGCCAGTATCAGGATGCCTAAATATGAAGCTCTATATGGGAGACTGTGTCGGTCACCACTTCACTGAGATGATGTCGATGAGAGGACCTTGTTGAGGTTAGATGAGCTCCAAGTGTATGTAGATAAAGTCGCTTTGATAAAGTAGAGGCTGAAGAGAGCCCTGGATCAACAGAAGTCGTATGCTGATGTGATGCAGACTGACTTGCAGTTCATTGTGGGAGAACATGTATTTTTGAAAATCTGACCGCTTCGAGCTATAGCTAAGAATAAAGGAAAGCTGAGTCCCAGATACGTAGGTCTGTTTGAGGTTTTAGAATGGATTGGTGAGAATGCATATCGTTTGACATTACCCCCTCAGTATAGTATGATGCATGATGTTTTCCACGTGTCCAATATAAAGAGATATGTGAAGGATCTCAACCATGGGATGAGCATTGAACCTATTGAACGTCAAGGTAGACTAACATACCCTGAGTCACCTGTGAGGATTCTAGATACCAAGGTAAAAGATGTCAGATGAAAGAATATAGAGATGGTAAAGGATCTTTGGAAGCACCACGGAGAGGATGAAATCACATGGGAGATGAAGACAGACATGGAAAAAGCCTATCCTGATTTGTTTGCTTGATTGCTTGAATTTTGTGGGCCAAATTCTTATAAGGAGGGGAGGATGTTATATCCTCAATTTTCATATGTATGGGTTGAAATGTAATTTCTCCAATAAAGTGTATGATTATGAAAAATTTATGGATTTCTTTGATAATAATCCTTTTTGCATGAATGGTTTCGTGGGCCTATTGAGTAACAAAGCCCAATATGATTAAAAGAGAATAATGATGGAAGGAGATCTAATAAGAGAAATTAAGATAATGAAAGAGAATATGTGGAATTCTCTAGAAGGCTAAGTGTTTGTTCATAATAGAGTGGATTTTGAGTCCACATGGTTTCTTGTGATAAATAGAATCCCAATTAAGAAATAAAAGTGAATGAGAGAGAAAATATGTATAAACCATGCTTTAATAACTGTTTACTTGCATGTGAATAAAAGACATTTATCCTTTAGAGTTTGGGACTCAAATTTGGTATATGAGTAGACAATGCTAATACAAGGTTTCGCCTAAAATTTGGATAAAAAGGATAAACGGGGAGATAGTTATGGTTTTTGCAAGTTTTCCTAAAGTGAATGGATAATCAAATAATCGTATTAAATGTTACATTTTCAATGGAGTTATATTTCCATTTTATAAGAACCTGGGTGATGTACACTGTTGGATCTGAGATCCAACAACGCTTGTCTAATCCTCGTCCCAGTTGGAAGAAAGAACCCGAGACCCGTCCAGGCTAGTTTCCAAGCTGATTTGATCACGTTTGAGAGAACAAGAAGAGTTGGGATTGGTCCCAACATCTTTGGGAGATTCAAGGAATCCCATCCATACTGGGATTAGGGACCTTTCATGGTGTAACCAGGATTTCCCCAAATCCAGTGAACCTTGAGACCCTACCCTATATAAAGGGGGTGTTACGCGATACCAGCAAACCCACAAACAATCTTCGTGAGGCCAGACAAAGTAGGCAAGTTTGTTGGTGCTTTCAATTGTAGAAAAGGGCATGATCTTCACCTCGGTCCAGTCGTTTCTTCTCGCCAGAGAAGAGCAACACTGTCCCGATAGTGGTGAGCAGCAGACGAGGAATTGATGAGACTATCGAGTCCGGAGGATAGAGGTGAAGCTTTTGGTGTTTGCAATTGGCACGCAGGTGTGACAAAGCATGAAGTCAACACTCAAGTTAACCATCATCTCACTGAGGAGAAATGAGTAGAGGTTGAAGACGATACCTGAGGAAAAGTCCTTCCTACCCTAACACTCCTTCATTACAGGTAAGGGCAATGTCGTCTTACCGTTATGTTTTGTTTTGGTTGAGCACGCTCCTTCATTGGTGAGATGCACTGAGTTGGTGAGGTTCAATTGGCCAGCCCATCCGAGGTGGCGTGGGCGGGTCCCAGGGCGCTCTACTGAGGTGGCATACTCCCATTGGCCAGTAAAGGATTAATTACCAAAAATCATAAGTAACTATAGGTAAATCGGATGAATATGATTTATATATGAAAGTTGATAAGAAAAATACATATATTGTAATAAAAATAGTATTGAAGCCTGAATTTGTTCATAGTTCAAAAAGTAAATTAAGTTAAACCTTTAATTCTTTTATGAATAAGAAACCCTAATTTCAATGTTAATGAGATTGAGTAAAGTGTTACAAATTATTTAAGTTGATATTAACATGTTGTTAATAAAAAGGACGTTTTAGATCTAAAAGGGAGGATCTTTGTGCTTAATTGGCTAATTTAGGGTTTCAAATGTATAAAGTGCATTAATGGGCTTAGAAACCCTAATCTAGGTGTTTATGACTTTTAATGAGTTCTATTTTGAAATCATATATATGAGATGAAGTTAGGTCAATTTTAAGCCAAATTGGTAATAATGAGGATTTAATATTAATAGATGATTAATTAGGGTTTTGACCATAGAAATGTTGTTTTAGGGTTTTGTTGACATAAAAAGGAAAACTTGAGAAATAGGTCTAAAGAACCCTAAGGAAACCCTTATTCAACTTAGAAAACCCTAAGAGGGATCCACAAGTAAAAAAAGTGAGATTATGATGAGTATGTAGTAATTAGGTTATACATGCCTTTCAGGATTCAATTGTACTTGTGTGTGTCTGCTTGACTGGTTGCTTGGATTACCTAGTTGGATTGGATTGTGCTTGTTTCCTTTGAGATCTCCAACTCAGGTATGTGGTTATTTATCATTACACACATTAGTTTCCTGACGTTTCATCAATTGCCTTGAAATAACTGTTTGGATGAATTTATTTTTGCAATCTTTAAAGTGAATATGATTATCACAATTTAAGTATACATATGACTTGTCTGAACCTACATACCATCTCCAGATGTAATATTTGAGAATACTAAGCCCTGGAGGGAAGGTCAGAGGTGGTCAAACCCTAGAGTGAAGACCATAGGGCACCTAGAAAGGTGACCCATTTGGTACCAAGCTTGGGATGGAGAAGGTAGCCTAAAGTCCCTTGCAAGGACTAAACCATAAGAGAGGGTATCCCATAGGATAAGTAAAAGCGGTTGGGAAGTTATATTGATAACATAATCTTGTGTTGTTAACAATTATTTGCTCTAATTAGGTTGTTAGAATATATGTGTGAGATATTGGTTGCCACCACATACCGATATATTTTTTATACTTATCGACATTTTGTTTGTCGGTGTTTTGAGGAAATAATGTAAAAAGGACAAATAGTAAAGTGACATTTGGATAATAAAGATAATTAAAGAATGGATGATTTAGTTAGATAGAATTCTACATTGGGTAAATCCCAATTCCTATTTTGTAAAGGTATGTGAATAGCAAATTTTTATCCTACTTCAAGCTTAGTCTTTGGCAGATTTTATTAAGTATTTTTAATTATTTGCAAAACCATTGATCCTATTTTGGGATAGCGGCTCTATCTCTCTGATCTTCCTTAATTGGGGTTACTGAGGAGGGGGGTTGTTAAAGTTGGCAGTTGATGCATTGTTTTTTACTTGCTTTTCACATGATATTTCTCCATGCACATGCATTATTGTTCATTTTGACATTATTTGTGTGTTGTTTATCATTATTAGCATGTGATACATTGCATCAAATTATGAGTATTTGTACCAAATTGAGTTAATTAATTATATTTTATTCAGACTAATGTTGGTTTTCTTTTATTTCATGCTTTACAACACAACTCAATGCTACAGATAATCAATTCACTGGTATCGATATTAGGCAAAATCCAATAGGGACAATTTTGGTGCTACCAAGAAGCCACTAGGTGCTACTGAGATAATGTTTGAGGCTATCAAAATTCTAAGTCGGTGAAACTGACTTATGGTCTAGAGAGCACTAGTAACTGAGATTTATCAACTCAGTGTTACAAATACCCAAGTCAGTAGTAATGAATTTTATAAATAGAAGTTGTCAGAACTCACAAAATGGCAACGTAGTTCTACCGGCCCACCTGTCAATAGTACTGACACTCAATGAAAGGTTTGAATCCAAATATGCCTCAGTGCCACTGAAATCCTATCAGTGGTATCAACTTTTTGTGATCAGTTCAGATTAAAGATTAAGATAGATTTGACAACTAAGACTTAATGATGACAAGATCCTCACTTATGACCTAATTGGAGTTTGTCCAGACCTATCCATCATGTTTTGTTCTATTGCAACTGAGCATGAAACTAAGAGAGAAGAAGACAAAGGATACAACCATGTTCCAGACAATTTGAGCATATCCAGAGAGAAAATTTTCTACCAGAATACTTTGGATCAAGACGTTCACCAGAGGGAATCTTCCAAACTAGTTTCTCTAAGGATTTACATTATTTTCTTATGTTTATAACGTTTTCTCTTTACTCCTCCATGTATGAGATAGTAGAAATCATGCAAGGTTAATCTTTCTGTTCCTTGGGACTTGGGAGTTTCCTGGATTTTGCATTATAATTGACGTTAGGATTTCATATATATAGTTTCTTAATTTCTGGACATAAATCTATGGTTGCTTCATGAATTGCATGTACTTGATCACCACACTCAACTGTTTAGACCATTAATTTCATTGTGAGAGGGATTAATGGTTGAATAATCCATAGATTTACACATCCTATATTGTGCCTTAGGAGAGGGTTTACAATAGTGAAGGGAATAACCTAGAGGTATCACTAATGCACGTATCTAACTCTTAAATCTCTATGGAAGTGGGGTTTGTTTTAGTATAGGTAGTGTATTACATTGTGGGAGTGGGTAATACTTGCTACAAGTATCTGGGTCTAGGGTGTAGGATAAATAATTATTGATGAAATGGTGTAAATTACAATGCATATTGAAACAAAAATCCTAAGGAATCCATTTACCCATGATCACATTCTACTTAATTTATATTTCAATTATTACAATTAGTTATAATCAAACAATCAATCACCTTTTCCTTAGGCCTATTTTATTAGGTTATAGTTAGTAGTGGTCTCATGAGTGTGTTTCCCTGAGTTAGACATTGGGGTCTCATAGGCATATACTACTCAACACATACATTTGTGAAATGCATGCACCTTATACGTGTGTCAAGTTTTTGGTGCATAATGAAATAGTAATCCTAAGGAATCCATTTATTTCTAATCATGTTCTACTTAATTTAGATTTCAATTTTTATAATTAGTTATAATGACACAGACAATCACCTTTTCCTTAGGCTTAGATGACTAGTTTATACTTAGTAGTAGTCTCTAGAGTGTGTTTTCCTGAGTTAGACATTGACGGGACTCATAGGCCTATACTACTCAACATGTACACTTGCATATTGCACACATGTTATACATGTATCAAGTTTTTGGCACTGTTCTGGGGAAACGATAATTCCAACACTAACAGTGTTGTGACCAACCACTCTAGGCCATTTTTGTTTTTCTTTTAATTACTTTTCAAATTTTATCTTTAAAAATTGTGCATCATTGAAAATGTTTTTCTCACAATAATTAACTAGTATTCTACTTTCTTGCATTGCCATTAAGTTTCATGTACTAGTGCATGGTTCACACTTGAATCACTCATCGTAGAGAGTCTAATCCAACTATTGAAGATTAAGAGGAGATTTTTCAAAGGGAAAGTGAGTTTGAGGCTTCAGCTAAGAAGCTCATCCAAACCCTACCACCATAGATAGAGCAAGAAGAAATGAAAGTCATGTCAAAAAATGGTTATGACCACATGGAGGAAGAGCCCAAGGAACAACTGTCTATGAGAAAATTGAGGAATCCTCAGCCATAGTGCAACTTGTGGCAATCAAAAGGCAGACAGTCAATGTGGGTAGTTACACAATAGATCCCAACCTAGTGGCATTGATTAAATTCCAATCACTCCATGGCCACAGTATGGAGGACTTGATGGAACACATCAACTGTAATGACCCCGCCTCCCGGTAACCCCCATTTAAGAGAGACCGAAAGGTCAAAGTCGTTATCCCAATTTTCTGGATCAATGGTTTGACAACTAATCAATAATAATTACTAAATTCTACCAAGACTATACTAAAAAGATGCAACAAAATAAAACTTTGCATACCTTTTACAAACTTGGATATTTAACTTCTATCCATGACTGGAATCTACTCTAACTAATCCTCCTTGCACTTTAATTCTTATTTTCACAATATGCCACTTTACTATTTGTCCTTTTCAAACTTGTACATAAAACACCGAAAAACAAAGCGTCGGTCAGCATAAATGAATATGCCGGTATGTGGGAACAACCAAAAATTGTGCAACTATGGTAACAATGTAAGCAACCAAATATCATTTAACAATCAATGTTATGTTTGAAGCAATACTACTCAATACATACATATCCCCTTATCTTTGTGCTATCCCTATAGTGGGCTTGGATACTGCTTCTCTTATATGGTAGATCCTTACCCCCATGGTCCTACCTCACAGGTAGCCTATACTTAGGGTTGTGGAGTCACATGGCCCAACTAAAAGGTAGCCCAAACTCTGACTCATGGTGACTTGATGGACCTACCCCATAGGTAACCATGTACTAAGTCATCCAATGACCTGATGGACCTACCCCATAGGTAGCCATGTACTAGGTCAACCTATCAAGCTACATAGGGGACTAGGATCTGAGCTAGTAGGCATATATCTTAGGTGATAGTCATATCCACATTATAGTATGCATGAATTAAATTCATCCAACAGTTTAATTCAAGCCACCGATGAAAACTTTGGGAATCCTTAGAAAACTAGTTCGAGATATTCATAAGCATAACCACATACCTGATGTAGAGCAACTTGATGTCCAAGCAATAATATTCAAGAACAATCAAACAAGCAATCAACAATATCCTAAAATTAATGCATAACATTCGAGTGTCATTGTTTTATCTAAAACATTCTCAAGATCGACTTGGATTCCACCTTAGGTTTTCTAGGCCAACTTTAGAGTTTTATTAGGGTTTTAGCCTCCATAAAGCTTTTATCACTTTTAATGTCCTTTTAGTTCACAAACCCTAATTTCAACATCATAAGCACAATAGAATGTCAATTAAATCTAATATGCCCCTTTTATACTAAAACTATTGCCTTTATCCTTTTAATTCATGTGGAGATTATCAAGCCCAATTATCATCTTTGGTTCCTTTCAAATTTACAACTCATTTTTTCATTATAGTTCAATTCATATATGAACTCTATTTATCACTAATGCCACATATATCCATTAGAAAACCCTAATTACCTTATTAAGGGTAGTTATCCACAATTAGTAACTTTTATACTTAAAATAGCATAGAATCGTCAAATCTCAGTTCTATCCATGGATTCGATCAATTAAAGCCATTAAGGGTCATAATTACCAAGATTAGGGTTGCAAGGCCCATTAAAGCATATTCATGTACATGGAACCTTTAATCAAATTACCTATAAAGATCATCATTTTTTATCTAATGTGTCCTTTTTATAATCAACAGGTGAATATCAACTTTAATCATCCACATAACCCTTCCCAGATCATTAATCATCATATATTAGGGTTTCTTAATCATTAATGCATTAAAGTTGATAAATTCAACTACTTTTCGAATTTCAAGAGGAATTAATCTCTAAAACTATTTTCAATGGATTCCTTGCATTTTTCTGAGAAAAATTCATATATTATATGCATCCATCTGAGCTACCATTAATTAGATACGTTTTTTACAAAAATCACTTACTTGGACTAATGGGAGGCTTCCACGTCAGCCTTTACCATGCAATACATAGCTCGGTCGAAACATACCGCAAAGACTCTTATACCCCCGTGCTAAGATGCGGCTCTTCCTACCCAGGAGGGGTAAAACCATCCAACATGACTTAGGTCGTCTTCTACCTCGCGACGCACGCAACGACCGCCGAGGGTGGATCTTTGCGGGGCTGCCCCTCCTCCCCAGGACTCGAAGGTCGCCGCCAGTCACCGCCCTAGCTCCGCCGCACCCTTGTGCACACAGGGCACTTCTAGATCACAGCCAAGATGGCCGGTCTCAAGCATACCAAGCCTGCAATGTGTGGTTTCTCTTACATCCATTTTGCTGCTGCTGCGCATGGGTTAGGGCACGGGGGTGATGGCCAAGCTTCTCCCCAGCATCGTGGGGCATCATGCTTCCATCGTGACGACTTCACAGCTCCTCGTTGCTCTAAAGATAATGTTATTCTCTTAGGTTAGGATTTTTAGTGAAAACAAAGAAGAAGAAGGGAGTGGGTTGCATGGGATCCTCTTGGACTCGGGCCAAGGGGTCTACCCTTATATAGGGGAGGGTAGCAATGCCCTAACATGCTTGCCCACAAAGAAAACAAAGCCTTTTCCCAATAGGAAACCTATTTTTCTTATTTAGGTATAATATCTCTCTTTTAATTAATTCCTTGTTTATCCATAATCCTTGGTTATTAAGGAATCTAAAAATTATCTCTTTTATTCTCTTTGTGCTTGGCTTTTAATCCATTGGCCATGAAATTCTACTTTCTTAAAGATAATAACATCTCTTTTTGATGATATTTAAAAGTCATTAACTATGTAGCATATTATCCTCATATTTCTATTATTTGTATTTTCTCTTTCTTCTTCTCCATTAGGACTCCTTGGATCCCAAGAAATCCTAATATTTCGAAATGCTTTTTAGTGGATACTAATTATCCTTCTAGATGCATCTACATCCATTATTTGTCATTATCTTACTTATTTCTTTATTAAAAGATTTCTTTTCAAGGATTTCTCTTTATCTTTTATTTCCTTTTCCTCTTTTCCTATGTCTTTTATTAAAAATCACATATAAATGAAATTTATTCAATTGTGGCCATTAATGCCACTTTCTAGAGATTTCCATGTATTTCTCATAAATACTTTGCTTAATATTCATTATCTTGTATCTTTTTCTAATATTAGGACTTTTCTTCTTTTCTTCCCTTTTATATCCATTATTGGATTAATATAATAATAGTAACCACAAAATTCCCATCAAAAGGGAGATTTGCAAAGAAATCCATTCTTTGAAGCAAAGCATTCAACCTTTTCAATTAAGTCCATATTCATAAAATCATTATAATTCAATTATGAAAACATATGAAAAATTGGGGTTGTAACATCCTTCCCCTCTTATAAGAATTTTGTCCTCAAAATTCCATCAAGCATACAAACAATTCAAGATAAGACTTTTCCATGTCCATCATTGGCCCCTATGTGGCTTTACCCTACCCATGGCACTTCTAAAGAACCCTTATCATCACATATTCTTTTCTCTGAGTTCTTTCACCTTGACATCTATAATCTCACAGGTGACTCAGGACATTTCAACCTCCCTTGGGGCTCACTAGGTTTATTGTTCAGCACATGGCTCGGGTACCTCACATAGTGCTCTAAATTGGACACATGGAACTCATCACACATCGCTTTATCCTGAGGGGTAAGGTCATAAATAACTCCACCAATCCATCTCAAATGGACCCTTTTATTGGGGACTCAGCTTTCTCAACTACAGCTCAGAGGGGTCATATTTTCATATCACATATCCTCCCACGGTGAACTGCGTTTCAGTCTACTTTGCATCAGCTTACAACTCATGTCGTCCTTGGGCTCTTTTTCAGCCATTGCACGATCAAATCAACTTATTCTGCACACACTGTGGTCTTTTCTGACCTTTGTGAGATCCATTCACCAACATCATATTAATGAAGTGGTGACTGACGCAACCTCCCTTACAGAGCTTATTTACATCCCCATACTGGCTATGGTGGTTATCATCACATCTTACATAGGACGAGAACTGTCTCCATGTATCACCCTAAATGAGCACACATGCTCTCATCAAACCCTCTCGTCTAGATCATACTAACCATTAGTTAGGGGTGATAAACTATACTACTATTGAGTTCTTCATGGATCTACTTCCACCTCATGGAAATGAATCTTTAGGTCATATTCAAGAACCTTTAAACTCGCATCATGGTGTAGTTGAACCATCTCTCTTACATGTAGTTCAAATAGATCTATCCCTTGATAGTACTCTCTCTTTCTCTTAGACTATGTCATCTAGGTAAGGCGATCTACCATAACCCATATTGCACCTTGACCTTCTTCGGTCCATGGGAGGCTTACCACGACATCCATAGTGCTAAACTCCCATTTCCTCTCAGGTACTTTTATCCTCTATATCAACTCAATGGGTTATTGGTGTTCGTCCTTCACCTCCTGACATGCATGGCGACAAACCACATGCTACTCCGTACATTTCTTAGGCATCCAAAGTACTACTACCACTTATTATCTTAGTAGTACCACAGTGTATGGTGAACTTGAAATCATGATCTCATGTATATCATGATTCCTTAAGGTTGATTCCATGAAAGCACTAGAACACTCTAATCAGGGTTTTATCACCTTCGCTTCCATAGAAGTGCATATGAGGTTCTACCACCATATTTCTATCACCACAAGCCCTAGGCTGGCTAACCAAGCAACCACTAACTCGATCAACAGATCTTGTTACATCTGCGTGTTAGCCAAACATATCTCCTTTTCCAAACATAGGGCTAACCTAACAACCTCCCCTAGCCTCTAGTTAAACTAGGAAGTTGCATCTCAACTAGAGCATCCATTACCACCTCACATCCTTATGTATCACGTAATGTTGAAGACATACACCTACATGTATTCCACTTATTATCTCATCTTGAACTCTAAGTCTATCTTCATCAAGATAACTCTGAGCTCATCCTCTTAGTTATCAAACTCAACCTTGTATAACTCATACATTCCACAAGGGTATGTTATTACCTCTATCCTCATACCTCATAGCAACATTTTCACTCACATCATCCTTATCCTTGGTGTATGGCATGCATACTGTCCTATCTCTCACCCCCATAACATGAGGAAATAAGGATTTGGCAGCCGTCCAAACACAAAGTTCTTCTTGTTCCAAGAGTAGAGATGGTACATCCCACATTGCTAGTACACCTTCAAATCTATGTTGAAATGTGCAACATATGTCTTTACATCATGATCATCTAGATATCAAAGTTACTTCCATGAAAAATTGATCTCGAACCCACACGGGTCATCATACCATCCTTGGTCATCTACTCTAGGTCTTTAGGGTGCCAACACTTTTGGGGTCATCCTTCTTCCCTTATGCATCAGAGAGTTCCCTCCCCATTGCCCTTTGGGTCCCATGAGTTCATGAAGGTGATCAATCTCCTAACCCATGGCCCTCAGACAATGATAGTTGTTACCTCCCGACCCAATGATCATGTCCAACTAGGGAATCACACAACTCCTACTCTCATCGGTCTTATCCCTACCTGACCCTAGGATAGACTTAGGATTTTAACATAGTACATATCCAATGTGAAACCTTACCCAAGTCTCCATCATCTCTCTCGACATTTGTGTTCTGACTTACATCCTTTCGTATGGATTCATGGTGACCTATCTACCTCGGTCAGGCCCCATACTGGTTACCTCTGTGGTAACACATCCACATGCACTTAGAGATGGTTATATATGGGTCTATAGGTTCATTATTATACTATGTACTCTCCACTTATCTTCTCAAGATTCTATGAGATCTCTTAAGGTTACCTAAAACCCAACAAAAGCTAATTCATACCCTACAAAAGGGTCCTCTCGCAGGATGGGAGGAAACTAACTCTTGATATCAACAAAGATCACAAACGTCCTTATGTCTAGGGTTTACATCAACATGAGCATGCTTAACCCAGTCAAGCTACTAAGGCACATAGCTAACTAACAGACCACCTACTAAACCATGCTAGGTCTTCATGGTAGGTTATACCTATTTATTCCTCAACATTGGACCATCAACATACATACATATATCACCAAACTATAAGTATGGGGGTTCATCAAACATATACCTTAAACCAAGGGGTTCCCATTCCTCTAAACATGAGGAGTTCCATGCTCGAATCTGTAGAAACTCAAATCTCATCATGACCATCAGGTGCACCAGGTACTACTACTTCCCCTCTTAGGTCTAGGAACCCTAGGCTCACTTTTCTCCAAGAGTTGTCCAACTGCATGCTCATCATTCTAACTATGAACCAAGCATGTACAAGGTATGGCATGCTCTTCCTATTATCCTTCTACTCGAGAAACACCACAGAGTTGAGTCCCCCTCAAGGACCACCAACTAGGTATAAGGACTTACAACTTGTTACTAAACCTCCTCAGAGTCTAAGGAACTCTTCTTCCTATCCGTAAAAGGTAAGTGCCTATATCATCTGCACATAAGTACTAGCAGCCTCATCCTTCTTCTCGGGTTTAGTTCCTCTAAAGGCAACCAAGAAACCATAAGGACCATGCACGAGGCCACCACAACCATCCACTTAGGTCATAATATAATCAACTTCTCAGGGTTCCTCATATCCCGGAGTCTAAGCTTCCATCCTTCTTGCTCGGGTCTTTCTCTCCCTCTCTAGAGCTAACCCTACCAACAACCTTGAAACGGGAGTCTCTCTCTCTAAGTTGGATCAAGCTCATATACATACACCTACATGGGTGAAACCTATGTTCACTCGAGATTACCCATAGCTCTTTATGCTTATCTCATAAGTTATCCAACATGCCCTTCTGGCCTAGGTTTTATCCTACTTCCAGCACTACTAACGTACTCTAGGTGCATACTATTCCATGTTCATGTAAGCCCATAGGGTTTCTATAGGTTCTTTACTAACCTCTTCAAGGAAGGAGTTATCCTTCACTCTAACTTGCACGACCCTTCCCAGAGTTGGGTCGCCAAAGGTACTAGGTCAGCCAACCTAGCATGGATCATAGTACTATCATAGGTATCCAAAACTAAAAGCATGCAACCCACACACATGGTCGACCGTGACATCCATCTCATCATACCATCTCTCTCTCTCCAACCACCACTTAGGGTTAGGGTTAGCACCATCCTCAGAGGACATGCCAGGTCTCTACCTTTAATGGAGGTTTATTCCTCTGAGACCAACTCTCTACTTCATCCTATTGATAAGAAGGTCTAACCTCAGGTCTCTCCTTAGGGCATGACAACACATGTCATATGACCTAAGCATGCAACTATTCTTTAGTTTACACTTAAACTATTAAGCTTATGTCCATGACATCTTATTTACATGGTTTTAATTAATTTGGTGGAGGATTCCTTAACCTTATTATACATACCCTAACCTCAAGAGGGTGAGGAAGAGAGATAAAAATCCTAAACCTTAGAATCTTAATAGAGTTAGGGTTGAGAAGGGATGAAAATAGATGAGAGAGTCCTAAAGGTATCTTATTTCAAGTCAGATCCTAAGACATTGGAAACATAGTCACATAGCTCTGGGAGTCCTCGTATTCCGACTAGTGGTGCAGAGGAAAATATTGCCAGCCCCTGGATGTGATCCTTTTCTATACACCTCTATCTTTCGGAAAATCCTCTAATAACTCCCTCGGTTCTATGGAATTTGTAAAATTTAATGATTACTAAAGATTAAATGAGGAACCGATGCTCTGATACCAAATGTAACAACCCTGCCTCTCGGTAACCACCAATTAAGGGAGATCAAAAGGTCAAATCTGTTATACCAATTTTCTGGATCAATGGTTTGACAAATAATCAATAATAATTACTAAATTCTACCAAGACTATACTGAAAAGTTGTAATAAAATAAAACTTTGCATACCTTTTAAAAACTTGTATATTTAACTTCTATCCATGATTGGAATCTACTCTAACTAATCCTCCTTGCATTTTAATTCTTATTTTCAAAATATGCCACTTTATTGTTTGTCCTTTTCAAACTTGTACCTAAAATGCTGACAAAAAAAGTGTCGGTCAGCATAAATGAATATACCGATATGTGGGAACAACCAAAAACTGTGCAACTATGGTAACAATGTAAGCAACCAAATATCATTTAACAATCAAGGTTACATTTTAAGAAATACTTCTCAATCCATACCTATCCCCTTATCTCTGTGTTGTCCCCATAGTGGACTTGGATACTACTTCTCTCATATGGTAGATCCTTACCTCCATGGTCCTACCTCATAGGTAGCCATTACTTAGGGTTGTGGAGTCACATGGCCCTACCCAAAGGTAGCCCAATCTATGACTCATGGTGAATTGATGGACCTACCCCATAGGTAGCCATGTACTAAGTCATCCAATGAGCTGATAGACCTACCCCATAGGTAGAAATGTACTAGGTCAACCTATCAAGCTACAGAGGGGACTAGGATCTGAGCTAGTAGGCATATATCTTAGGTGATAGTCATATCCACATTATAGTATGCATGAATTAAATTCATCCAACAGTTTAATTCAAGCCACCGATGAAAACTTCGGGAATCCTCGAAAAACTAGTTTGAGATATTCATTAGCATAACCACATACCTGATCTAGAGCAACTTGATGTCCAAGCAATAATATTCAAGAACAATTAAACAAGCAATCAACAATATCCTGAAATTAATGCATAACATCCGAGTGTCATTGTTTTATCCAAAACATTCTCAAGATCGACTTGGATTCCACCTTAGGATTTCTAGGCCAACTTTAGAGTTTTATTAGGGTTTTATCCTCCATAAAGCTTTTATCACTTTTAATGCCCTTTTTGTTCACAACCCTAATTTCAACATCATAGGCACAATAGAATGTCAATTAAATCTATTATGCCCCTTTTATACTAAAACTACTACCTTTATCCTTTTAATTCATGTCAAGATTATCAAGCCCAATTATCATCTTGGTTCCTTTCAAATTTACAGCTCACTTTTTCATTATAGTTCATTTCATATATGAACTATATTTATCACTAATTCCACATATATCCATTAGAAAACCCTAATTACCTTATTAAGGGTATTTATCCACAATTAGGAACTTTTATACTTAAAATATCTTAGAATCATTGATTCTTAATTCTATCCATGGAATCGATCAATTAAAGCCATTAAGGGTCATAATTACCAAGATTAGGGTTTCAAGGCCCATTAAAGTATATTCATGTACATGGAACCTTAAATTAATCAAATTACCTATAAAGATCATCCTTTTCGATCTAATGTGTCCTTTTTATAATCAATAGGTTAATATCAAATTTAAACATCCACATAACCCTTCCCAAATCATTAATCGTCATATATTAGGGTTTCTTAATCATTAATGCATTAAATTTGATAACTTCAACTACTTTTCTAATTTCAACATGAATTAAGCTCTAAAACTATTTTTAGTGGATTCCTTGCATTTTTCTGAGAAAAATTCATATATTATATGCATCCATTTGAGCTACCATTAATTAGATATGATTTTTACAAAAATCACTTACTTAGACCAATGGGAGGCTGCCACGTTAGCCTTTCCCATGCAATACGTAGCCCACTTAAAACATAATGCAAAGACTTTTATACCCCCATGCAAAGATCCTTCTCTTCATACCCAGGAGGGGTAAAACCGTACAACACGACTGAGGTCGTCTTCTACCTCGTGACGCACGCAGCAGACACCAAGGGTGGCTCTTCGTGGGGCTGCTGATAACCTCCTATTTTAGTCGTTTATCTTAGTCTTTTTCCCTAGTTTTCCATACTCTTTTTAAGTTTAAACTATACATAATCCTAATTTTACCCCTTTTTTTAAATACACCATCAGACTAACTTTTTCCTTTTATATATGCAGAAAAAGCACAAAAAAATCATAAAAGAATAACCCAGCCTCAAGACCGCATGAAGCCAACCGGTCCCGAGACCGCATGGAGTCAAACGGTCTCAAGACCGCATGAAGCCAACCGGTCCCGAGACCGCACAGAGTCAAACGGTCTCAATACCGCATGAAGCCAACCGGTCCCGAGACCGCATGGAGTCAAACGGTCTCAAGACCGCATGAAGCCAACCGTTCCCGAGACCGCATGGAGTCAAACGGTCTCAAGACCGCATGAAGCCAACCGGTCCCGAGACCGCATGGAGTCAAACGGTCTCAAGACCGCATGAAGCCAACCGGTCCCGAAACCGAATGGAGTTCAAACGGTCTCAAGACCGCATGAAGCCAACTGGTCCCGAGACCGCATGGAGTTCAAACGGTCTCAAGACCGCATGAAGCCAACCGGTCCCAAGACCGCATGGAGTTCAAACGGTCTCAAGACCGCATGAAGCCAAACGGTCCCGAGACCGCATGGAGTTCATACGTTCTCAAGACCGTTTGAAGCCAAACGGTCTCACAGTCCAAACGGTCTTGAGGCCCCAAACGGTCTTGAGGTCCAAACGGTCTCCAAACCATTTGGACTTCACTCAAAGCCTATAAATAAGACCCCAAGGGTCCTCCAAGGGGGAGACAGATCTCAGACGCCCAAAGGCTGCCCCTCCAGTTCCAGAGCAATTCCATCCTTCATCCAATGTCATAAGGCTGTCGGTTTGAGGTCCACATCTCATCATCAAGCTACCTTCTCTCTCATCAACAAAGAAGGTGGGAGGAGAAGATCCTTCATCAAGGCAACCACGAAGTGTGAAGATCGTTGCTCTCTCCACCAAGGGTTCAACCTTCCCTCCTCCGTGGAGATGTCGTTCTTTCTCTCTCTTCTCACCCCTTCCTTTGCTCTTGAGATGAGCGAGTAGTCCTTTTCACTAGGGTGCAGGGAGTAGCCCCGCTACCCATGTTTTCATTTCATGCAATGTAATTCAATCGTTTGCAATAGAGATACTCTCCTTTTGGCTCAACATCAATCGTTTAATGAATGCTTGTTGCTTGATCATCAACTTGTGTTACTTATTGTCTCTTGGTATGAATTGTCTACATTTATACCCTTAGATCTGAATATCGATTGAATGTTGGTTCTAGACATATGTAGTCACCATATTTCTGTTTCGGTATCTAGGAGTGCTTTCACGAGTGGAGTAAACTCACTCCCATCGTTGCACTTTCATACTATGAAATGGAATCAGTTGACGTATGGAAGTGCAACCTTGGTAAGGTTGAGGAACACACTTCACGAAGGAGTAATGCAAAGTAAGTGACCATTCGTTAGGGGATGGCTGGCATTGCAATACTCCACACTCCTCGTAGTTGGTTATCCGAAAGGAATCTAAGTCTACAAAGATACTAGCTGATTGGTTTCTCTTTGCAGGTCTTTTTATTATGTTGCATGTCTTGATCCATGTGTAGTGGTGTGAAACCTGATAACATCCTAGTAGTTTTTAATCGTTGTTTACAACCTTAATTTCTACTTTCTTGCTTTACTTTCCTTGCACTTAGCTTTAAACCAAATCAAACTTTCGATCTAAATATCAACTGTTAAGTAGTTAAGTACGACTAAAACGTTTTCCATCTTGATTACATCAAGACCGTTGTCTCGAGGATTCGACCTTTAACTATACTACGATAAGACTTCCGCGTGTCCTAGCATACGTGGGTGGAGATCTTACCATATTACTAGCAAGGCTAAACTTAGGGATTCATCATCTCTAGGATTTTTAGTGGCGTTGCAAACTCCATCAAAAATTGGCACCGTTGCCGAGGAGAACGGAACGTTTTAGCTTTTACTTAACAACTTCTTGGTTGATTAGGATTTTACACTTTTCTTTGATAACTACTCCAAATCTTCTTGACTTCTTATTTCCGTTCATTACCTTAACGTGTGATTTTCTTTCTACTCAGGTAGAAAACGTGTATGCAAACCCCGCATAGCATCAGATTCTCCCCTGAACCAGAGTACGACTCTGAGGTAGAAAGAAGTTTCCACCGAAGGATTAGACTTAACCGCCAAAGAGCCAGACAGATGGCTGAAGAGCAACGCCTTGTTGCAGAAAGAGTTAACGCCGCCATAGCAGCACAACGAGCACAACTTATTGCAGACACTCGTGCTCAAGTGCAAGCTGAGATTCGAGATGAGGAACAAGCCCGCATCCAAGCAGAGAATGTTGCTGCTCAACTTGCGCTAAGAAACAAGCAACTTCGGGACTACGTAGTCCCGAAGAATTATGAAGATGATCACCCAGTCCGACCACCGATTATTAACATACCAAACTTTGAAATCCGGACGCAATGGATCCAGATTATGCAAGGCATCTTTTTCTCTGGAGCACCCGGAGACGATTGCATGGATCACCTTAAGAGATTCAAGTCACTCTGCCGGCTTGTACCTCAAGCAGGAATCGCCCTGGAAGCAATAATGTTACACCTTTTCCACTTCACCTTATCTGGAAGAGCACTAAGCTGGTACAATGCTTTAGATAGACACCCCATCATCACTACTTGGACTCCTTTAGAAGAAAAGTTTCTTGAGAAATTCTTTCCACCTTCACTAACCTATGAGATTAGGGGACAAATTAATCACTTCGCCCAACTACCTGGAGAAACACTTGCGGAAGCTTGGGAAAGATTCAAGGAACTCCTGAGAAAGTGTCCTCACCATGTCATATCTCAAAATCAACTAATAGAAACATTCTACAGAGGAGTAAGTGATGATATCAAGCAATTTCTAGATTCCTCATCTGGAGGAAATTTTATGAGAAAGAACTATGAAGATGCTTGGAATATAGTTACGTTAGGGGCCGAGAATCAATCCAATTGGGGAAGGTCATCTAACCAACCCAAGGGAGTTATTAAAGTCTACAAAGCTGAAGAATCCATGGAACTCAAGGCCATTGCAGAGGCCCTGAAGACTATTTCTAGCAAGCAACAAGCCCTCGAAACTTCTTTCGGGGAATATGACAAGAAGAAAAGCTCTCAAGTTCAACAAGTAAAAGTAGCTACTGGAACTTGTGAAGCATGTCATGCATCTGATCATCCCACATTATCGTGTGGTCTGTTGTACAATGTCATGATGGATTTACAACCACCTGTGCCGCAATATGAGCCCATTATTGAGCATCCCGAGGACCAAATGCCAGAGCAAGTCAACTCCATCCATTCAATACCTGGCCAGGTGTATTACAATCCTGATAAACCAAGAAATCACCCAGGTTTCCAATATGGAAATCCTGCAGGAACTGCCAATCCTCAACAACAGATACAAGGTGGATCTTTCAGCAAAAAACCACCAGGATTTCAGAATAACTTCGCCCAAAATCAAGGGAATTATAGAAATGGGTTCCAACGATCCAATTATCCTAGGAATCCCTCCTATCAATACCCAGGAGTGCACCCACAGTTGCAACAACCTCAGTTGCAGCAACCACAACAACTACAGTTGACAGCACCTCCACAGCAACCCCAGGGGCAACAAGTCACTCAATATCAACAGAGGAGTGCTCCTTCCCAACCATCTGATGAAATATCTTTGATTAGGCAGATGCTGCAATCTCAGTAGACCATGCTTGCGAATCAACAAGCTCAACAAAAGGCGGTGGATGCCCAATTAGCACAGATTGCTGCTCAGTTGAAACCACCAGCAGGTACCTTCGCTGGGCAACCAGAGGCAAACCCAAGGCATGACCAAAATAGACCTGAGAAACTGAATGCTATCACCACAAGGTCTGGTCGTGTCCTTCCTGATACCATTAGAATCATCCATGATGATGATGATGTAGCTATTCTCTCACCACCAGAAAGCTCAACTCGTGAAAAGGAAAAGTCCACTGAAACTACTGAAAGGGAAAACGAAAAGGGACCTACGCCAGAAGCTCCGCTCAGAATTCCTTACCCGCACAGGATGAAAGGAACCAAAATGGATACTAGGTTCCAGAAATTCAAAGAAGCTATGAAGAAACTATATATCGATATCCCGTTTCTAGATGCCCTTTCTGAAGTACCCGCTTGGGCCAAATACCTGAAAACCCTGCTGTCGAGAAAATATATGACAGAAAAGCATGAAACAGTGAAACTAGCTCAGACCACTTCAGATATTATGCTTAATAAAATGCCAAAGAAAAACAAGGACCCAGGTTCCTTCGGTATTCAGTGTTCGATTGGAAATGGCTCTAGCAAAAAGGGATTAGCAGATCTAGGAGCAAGTATATCCATTATGCCCTATTCTATGTGTAAAAGATTAGGCTTCACTGATTTGTTACCTACGTCAATGACAATTCAGTTAGCCGACTCTACCATAACTGCTCCCCTTGGAATTATTGAAGATATACCCGTCAGAATATGAACAAATTCTTATGTCCTGTGAGACTTCGTTATTATGGACATACAAGAAGATCTAAGATACCCGATAATCTTCGGAAGACCTTTCCTAGCTACCGCCCGAGCACTCATTGATGTAGAAGCGGGAACGATTATACTAAGACTTGGGAAGGAAGCCTTCCAATTCAGAGTCCTTAACAGCATGAAAGGACCAAACATTCAAGAGGAAGTTTTTCTCCTAGATTCTATATATCAAATGTCCCAGTTAGAAATGTCCGAACCCTCCGATGAGTTGGAAAGTGCCTTGACAAACCCGGAAGTAGAATTTTCGGCAAATGAACTAGTGTAACAATGCCTTCAATATTTAGAAAAAGCTGAAGAAGCCCCAACAGCCACCTTTGAAGAACTCAAGGCTGTCACAGTTATAGAAGCAACTGAGCCACCTAAGGCCCCTGAATTGAAGGCCTTACCCGAAGGACTCAAACATGTCTTCCTTGACAGCGAGAAACTTTGTCCAGTGATTATCAGCTCTACTCTGGAAGAAGACCAAGAAAACAGACTTCTTGATGAGCTAAAGAGACACAAGAAAGCTATCGGATATAAAATGACTGACTTAACTGGTATAAATCCAGCTTTATGCATGCACAGATTGCCTATGGTGGAGGAATTGAAACCATCGAGGGAACATCAAAGAAAGTTGAACCCTAATCTCAAGGAGGTAGTTCGCATCGAGGTTCTCAAATTTCTAAAGGCAGGTATCATCTACCCAATCTCGGATTCTCAATGGGTAAGCCCCGTGCAAGTGGTCCCTAAAAAGGGGGGGACCACTGTTGTTCTTAATGATAAGAATGAACTGGTACCCACTAGAACAGTAATTGGGTGGAGAATGTGCATAGATTACAGTAAACTTAATAAAGCAACAAGGAAAGATCATTTCCCCTTGCCCTTCTTGGATGAAGTTCTCGAACGTCTCGCCCACCAAAAATTCTTCTGTTACCTAGATGGTTATTCCGGGTTTTACCAAATCCCTATACACCCGGAAGATCAAGAGAAAACTACTTTTACCCGTCCTTTTGGGACATATGCTTTCAAAAGAATGCCATTCGGGCTTTGTAACGCACCAGCCACTTTCCAAAGATGCATGTCTGCTATCTTTGCAGGATTAACAGAATCTATAATGGAGGTATTCATAGACGATTTCTCAGTTTATGGAGACTCTTTCGACAACTATCTGCTCAACCTGGTTCAAGTTTTACAAAGATGCGAGGAAACAACCCTCATCTTAAATTGGGAAAAATGCCATTTTATGGTATCTGAAGGTATCGTTCTCGGACACAGAGTGAGCGATAGAGGGATCGAGGTGGATCAAGCAAAAGTTGACGTTATCTCGAAATTGTTGCCACCAAAAGACATAAAAGGGGTATGTGCTTTCTTAGGTCATGCTGGGTTTTATAGAAGATTTATTAAAGACTTCTCTAAAATAGCAAAACCCATGACACAACTGCTGACCAAGGGCACGGAGTTTAACTTTAACCAAGAATGTTTGCAAAGTTTCACAACTCTGAAAAATGCCTTGATTTCCGCACCCATACTAAGAGCTCCAGATTGGTCACAACCTTTTGAAATCATGTGTGACGCGAGCGATTATGCCATAGGGGCCATTTTAGGGCAAAGAATTGACAAGAAACCCCATGTTATATACTACGCATCCAAAACGCTTGATGAAGCACAGAAAAATTACACCACTATAGAAAAGGAATTCTTAGCTGTCATCTACGCGTTCGAGAAATTCCGCTCATACCTGATTGGAGCTAACGTCATTGTCTATACTGACCACTCCGCTATACGGTATCTAATTCAAAAGCAAGATGCAAAACCTAGACTTATCCGCTGGGTATTGATGCTTCAAGAATTTGATTTAGAAATCAAAGACAAAAGCGGAGTGGAGAACGTCGTCGCTGATCATCTCAGCCGTATTGAAGTCGAGGATGAAGACAAAGTACCTATCCGAGAATCCCTCCCGGACGACCAACTAATGAAAGTCGCTAATGGATTCCCCTGGTATGCCGACATTGTTAATTATTTGGCAACAGGAATCATTCATCCGTCTGCATCCTATCACAACAAAAAGAAGTTCATTCATGACGCTAAGCAGTAATTCTGGGACGAGCCCTATCTATTCCTCTTATGCGCAGATGGACTTTTTCGTCGATGCATTCCAGAGACGGAAATCACCTCGGTTCTAGATCACTGTCACTCAGGCCCCACTGGGGGCCACATGAGTTCTAAGAAGACAGCCCTTAAAGTCCTGCAATCTGGTTTTTTCTGGCCAACCATCGCAAAAGATGCACATGAATACGTGCGATCATGCGACAAGTGCCAACTATCCGGTGGAATAACCAAAAGAAATGAAATGCCATTGAATATATGGCAAGAAATCAAACTCTTCGATGTATGGGGAATAGATTACATGGGTCCTTTTCCCCCATCTTATGGATTCATGTACATCTTGGTTGTTGTGGATTACGTTTCGAAATGGGTAGAAGCTCTACCAACCATTTCTTGTGATTCAAAACTGGTAATCAAGATGTTTAAAGAGAGAATATTCCCTAGATTCAGCGTTCCAAGAACAATAATATCTGACGGTGGATCACATTTCTTGGAACGAAGCTTTGAAGCCTTATTAAGAAAATGTGGAGTCAACCATAAAGTTTCTACACCATATCATCCACAGACATGTGGACAGGTTGAAGTCTCCAATAGGCAAATTAAAGCTATCCTGGAAAAAACTGTCAATCGGCACCGTACCGATTGGTCCACCAAACTATCTGACGCTCTATGGGCCTACCACACAACTTTCAAAACACCAATCGGAACAACACCATTTCGATTAGTGTATGGGAAGTCTTGCCATTTGCCAGTTGAATTAGAGCATAAGGCCTGGTGGGCCATTAAGCAACTAAACTTCGATCTCAAAGGTGCTGGTGAATTCAGACAACTTCAAATCCAAGAACTAGAAGAATTACGAATGACAACCTACCACAATGCAAGAATCTACAAAGAACAAACCAAGATGTGGCACGATGGCCACATAAAAGAAAGGATATCATCGTCGGAGACAAAGTCCTCCTATTCAATTCCAGACTAAAAATGTTTCCAGGAAAACTACGTACTAAATGGTCGGGGCCTTTCACAATCAAACATATATACCCGACAGGAGCCGTCATTATTCTCGATGATAATGGGGGAGAAAGGACCGTTAATGGTCACCGATTAAAGAAATACCACACTCCGGCAGACAAATTATCAAGACAAACTATAGGGATCCATGATCCTATAATAACAGCATAGCTGGAGCAAAATTTTGTCGAGCCAGCGACGTTAAACCAAGGCGCTACTTGGGAGGCAACCCAAGATTTCTACTTTTTCCTTTATGTTCTATTCTTTTATTTTCCTCAGTTTTATCTTATGAAAATACAAAAAAATCTACATAACTAAAACTATAAAAAAATAATAAAAAACAAACACAAAAATATAAAAACCTTTCTGCCTTTTCCCTCCCAAGCGGACTTCAAACCGTTTGGGACCAAACGGTCCTCAAACCGTTTGGGACCAAACGGTCTTGAGACCGTTTGGAGCCAGACGGCATCGAAACCGCTTGGAATACAAAGGGTCACCAACCATTCCCTATAAATATAAACCCTACCCCTTCGTCTTTCTCTCTTCGAACTTACGAACTCTCTGGAGTGTTTTTGCGAAGAACTGTTCTTTTGCTTCTGCTTCCTTTGTTCCCGCGCGATCACACTTCCGTTCACCAACCACCTGCAAGGTAGTCCGGCGACCACTACGCACACCGCCCTTCCTCCCTACCACCTTCGTCGCCGTTCCTGAACTTTCACCATCTGTTCCACCATCGCCGCCTTCTCCGCCGATGGTTTTAACGGCCATCCGCACGTCACCATCATTCTCACGATGCCATCATTCTATCTTCCACCATATTCACCACAGTCATCAACTTCGATTCAGACCACTATCGTCTTCGACGATTTCTTCACCATCATCTGCATTACCGTCATCGTCGCCGTCTTCACCGTTGCCATTTTCATCACATCATTGGTTTCACCGCTATTTTCGTCGCCGGCGCACCCTCCGCCTCCGCGACCGGTTCACACTAGCAATCACGAAGTGCGCGGCTGGTTCACCTTCATCTTCACCTGCGCCGGCAACCCTGCGGCTTTTCGTTTTCCAAACGGTCCTCAAACCATTTGGAACCAAACGGTCTTGAAACCATTTGGAACCAAACGGTCCTCAAACCGTTTGGAACCAAACGGTCTTGAAACCGTTTGGAACCAAATGGTCTTGAAACCGTTTGGAACCAAACGGTCCTCAAACCGTTTGGAACCAAACGGTCTTGAAACCGTTTGGAACCAAACAGTCTTGAAACCTTTTAGTCTTGAAACCGTTTGGTTTCCCACACCCATTAACCTTTCACAAAAACACAAAAAGACATAAACTACAAATAAAATCTAATTTGTTTCTAAAAACTTTTTGCTCTAACTCATAAATTTCTATTTTTCAGATATGGCATCACCACCAAGCAAAGCCATCACGTTCGAAGGTCCTGAAATCTGGACAAAAGAGGAAATGCTGGAAAGACAAGCCAGGCTTCAAAAGATAAGAGCAGACTTCAACAGGACTGGGAAGGCACCCCCAAACGTCAAGATGATGGATGTCCTGTGCGAACTTGATCGCCTAGAGAGGATCTTCTCTGAGCCCCCTGAGGAGGAAACTGTCATCTCCTCTTTTGATGAAGATTCAGAGTACAACCCTAACTCCGAATAGGAGTCACCTGCCAAAGAGAAAAAAGGGAAACGTAAAGTCTTGGAGACTGCATCTGGGCAGCCCTCTAAGAAGCGGGCAAGGAAACAAGTCCGACCCGTTTCTGCCATGGACCAACCTTTCGCCAAACCTTCCACCACCATTCCTGCAGCTACCATCACTGCTACTACCACCACCACCACTATCCCCATCACTACCACCACTTTCACCACCACCACCACTATCCCCATCACTACCACCACTTTCATTCCCATCACCACCACGATACCACCACCAGAGAACCTCTTCATCCAAACCACCATCTCCACCGATAAAACCCTAAAACCTACCAAGTATGTCTGCTCCAACATACTAATCAAGATGGGGATATATGATCATATCTTCAACGTGCTAGACAAAGTCAACCTCACCAGGTTGTGTCTAGTACCTGAAGTATCTTACTACGAACCCACCGCATAATCTTCTCCTTTCTGACCAAGGAGCCCGTTGACAGCACGGATAAGTCTCGGGACGGGGGTGACAGAAAGCTTGTCACCCAAAATTTTGGCAGCAAGGTCGTCATAACAGAGAATATGCTGAACTCCATCTTTATCGACGACCAGGAGGAGCTACGAAAGGCTAAAATAGTGGGAACCGATCATCCAGAATTCAACAGACATACATTCTGGAAATCCTTAACCGAGATCCCCACTTACGATGCAAAGACGTGCAAGGCGTCAAACATACACTCTGGTTTTGTGCGCACTGTACACAAAATCATCGCTGGTGCACTATTCCCCAGGACAGAAGGGGGAACGTTATAACCTCCGATCTTTTTGTTCTCTGGTCTATTCTTAACGAACGGACAGTTAATATCGACCGTCATCTGATCCAGAAATTCTCAATCTCCATCCTGGGGAAAGAGATTTGCATGGGGGGTCATGTCACATCTATCATCAAATATCTTAAGATGGACAAACCTTTACCCCGCTGCACGCAACTGAAGGGTGTCATCCTTACCAACGAGCAAACTCTGAAGAACTCGTTCATAATTAAGGAAAAGGATGGGAAATTACATTATATATTCTTCCCTATGGTCAAATCATCAAGGACTCTCCTCCCGCTTCCGGAGTTAGCAAACTATGACACAACACAACTCCTCTTCTCTGACGAGGAGCTTACTCAACTGCTAGCTTCGGTCAAAACACTTGAAAAGAAAGCAACAGCAGGACAAACGGAGATGAGCATCACTGCCCTGACAGCTCAACCAACTAAGATGCCTGTCAAGCGACCTTCCAGGAGGCAGCTGCGGGCCCAACAGCTATCGGGGACACCAACATCTCGGCCAAATTCGGAGGCCGAGCAGTTCCACGAAGAAGTCTTAACAACATCCTCCATCGACTCTTTTATCCAGAGTCTCCACGAGCAGCTAACCACTGCCACCACCACTCCGCCTTCCACCATTCCAACATCTACCACTCCCTTCCTCCCCACATCCACACAACCATTCACATCCACTTCTTCACCCATTTTTACGTCGGACTTCCCTTTCTCCATCCCTATGCCCGACTTCACCACACTTCCATTTCCTCCCACAGTTTCCACCCCATCATTGTCGCTACCACCACTTTCGCCTCAAATACCACCACTTTTCACATCCGCCACCACCCCGACACCACTGGTGACTACATCCACAGTCACTACGCAGCTCGGGGCATCATCAGTGTCTCTTCTGCAAGACACTAACACCGTCCCACACAGACCCCAGTCATCTCACCCTTTCGCTCCTGGGGTCCCTTTTACTAACATCGGTGAGGAATTCGGCAGTCAATTTGACGTTGTCCGAAACCTCCTCACCGATCCTTCTAACATATTAAATTCTATTTTTTCTTGTGTACAGGATTTATCATGACATGTAACCAAGATCGACGAACAACACCGAGCCTTGCCTACCTTCCTCCAAGGCATCCAGAAATGACAGGACGAAGTGGCTAAGCAAGTTGAGCACATCAACAGCCACACCAACAACCTGCCGGACCTGGTCCTTGGAGCAACGCGTCAGCAAGAAGCTACAGCACAAAAAGTCGATGAGATCTCCAAACAGACTCAACCTCTGCCCGAGAATCTCCGCAAACTTGAGCAACATCAAGAGGCCCTGAGCACGCACTTGGCTACCATTGATGGAACACTTACGCAGCTACATCATCACCAAGAGGAGGCAAATAACGATGAAACCCAACAGCTACGTGCCCAAGTCACAGAACTGACAGCACGTCTCCTCTCCGCCGAGGGCATATTCACAGACCTCAAACAAGCCCACGATGCACTGCTCGAAAAACACGAGCATGTGCAAGTGGCTTTCGACGAGCTACAAGCCACTCATCGGCGGTGTAAAAAGTCTGCCAACAAAAAGCAAACAGACGAAGCTGCGGATGACGATGATGAAGAAGACGACGACTCCGACTCATCTGCTGACTCCAACAAAGATACATCTTCGGACGACAAGCATGATGACGGAGAAGACCCCGGGCATGCAGCAGGACCCTCCCAAAAAGGGTCTGACAAAGGTCACCAGGATAGTGACCATCGCCCCAAGTCCCCACATAACGACAATGTCAACATGTCATATGGGGATCAATTCATTGACTATTCAGCTATGGGGTCCATCGGGAAAGCTACCAAGGACGCGGCCTACGCTGAGTTACAACAATGCATATTAGGAACCAGCGCCAGCCCGCCAAAAACCTCTGCTCCCTTCTCTGCACCTTCTCCCCCTTACCAAGATGAGGCAGACCGAGTAAGTCTAGACACGGACGAGGATCTTGACTCGGCCTCTGACTTGGATGATAATCTAGAGGGCCATGTAGAGGCCTTCGAACAACCTGCTTCTCCTCCACCACAAGAGCTTCCCCCGCCACCTCCTCTGCCGCACAAAATGCATGACCTAGATATGGAAGCCATCTCTACTTTAGATGCTCAGGACATTTTTATACTGAACACTATAGTGGACGATGCAAAAGTAGGGGAAGACATAATCTATCATAACACCAAAACCAGGCGTAAGTTGACACGCGAAGATTTCCGTTGCATCCTACGACCTCGGTCCACGGTGCCAATGGCGATCTTCCGTGTCCTCCTCGCCAATTGTATAGAAACATATAGAAGTCACAAGCGGCAACAACCGGTTTTTAATGCTTCGCCCGCTTTGTCTTTTGGCCTTTTATATAAAGACATACGCGAAAAATCGGTTGAGCGGCTGCGTGTCGGTTTGGCAAGAAGGGCACGTTATCTTACACTGCCCTTCCAAGTCTCGGACCACTGGCTTTTTATGATCGTGGATACCGAGGCTCGGGATGCCAAAGTATACAACTTCTGTAGCATCGAGCTACCAGCCGGCACAATAAATTTCGTAGGAGAAGCAGCAGGAGAAGCCAGGTGTATACCCTTCCGGCTGCTTAAATTAATCTGGGCTGCACACCCATCTCTTCGCCAAGACTGGATCCAACCATGGTTCAGAATCATAAACCCTCTAGTCCAAGCCACCGAGGGATCTGGGGACAGCGCTTTCTGCACCATCTGACACATCCAAGCACTAAACCAGGAAATCCCATTCAACGACCTGGTAGCTGAAGATTTTCATTCCCTATGAGGACGCTATGCCATGGAACTCATCTGTGATAGACGATTCTTCAACGACCCAACTATGTCACCAGATGATGTTCCTCGGTACCTTTTCTCAGCTGTCCAGCGACGACAACGACAACCTTTCCGACAAGTTTTGAAAGAGTCAGAGCAGACCAAGTCGCCCGAGCAAGATAAAATCAAGAGCGATCCTGCTTACACCATCAACCCAACATTTCCTGATTTTGATCGCGATGCTTGTAAGGGTCTGAATGATCTTGAATTGCGTATCATTATGGCGCGACTCTCCGCAGACAAAGATGACCTGGTATTCATGTCTCGAGACATACTCGTAATGGCAGATTCACTGCGAGAGACTCTACAAGATAAGGGATCCCTTTCTGTCAGCCTCATGGCCGCCTACCAGTTTTTACTTGGCCAAACCAACCCAAACACATACATGGCGTCTCCATATATGAAAGATGATCTCCTAAAGCTCAAGAACTACGGCACAACCGATGCACTGATCTCATATCTCCAACACACAATGCTGAAGTTCATCATGTTACCCATCCTATATCATGAGCATTGGATTCTCCTGGCAACAAACCTCCCAGACGGAACAACCACAATATACAACAGTTCCGACAGCCAGTTCAACGCTCGACAGCGACACTACATCGTGACGCCAAAGACGCCAACAGAAGTAGTGGCAAAGGAGTGCGCAGAGAAATTAATCGATCTTCTAAGTCAGCATACAAAGGCGTACAACAAAGAACATTTCCATCGCCCCGCCTTCTGCCACAAATGCCCCCAGCAAATACGACAATCGAACGATTGCGGCTTCCATGTCCTCTACTGGATGTACACCATCATTGTTCTTCAAAGACCAGTAGAGGAAATGACTGACGTGGACTACCACGCTTTACGAGGACAGTTCGCATCCAATATACTTCGTTCCCCGGGGGCAAATGAAGATTTACCTTAACCCGCGGCCCTTGTCCTAATGACTTCTCACCCTATCACTTTGCCACTCTGCAGACAAAGTGTGTGATAAGTTAGGGGGGGTGCATTAGACAAGGGTGAGGTATCAATTTCTACACTCCTCTTTCTATCTAACACTTTCCATACAATTCCTTATTCTTAAAATCCTTTTTACTTAGTTTCTTCTTCAAAAATAGTCACCTCAACTAACTCTAGAATCATGTTAGTCCCTATAAGTAAATAGCACTTAGACATCGAATGGCGATTTATCAATTTCCACCCACTAGTGATTTCATATTTTTGCTTCAATTCTTCATCTGACTCTCCACAGGTCAAAATCAAGGCAGAAATAAGCCAAGATCTCGAGGATGAGAGGGAAATCAGGCTACTTCCAAATCAAAAAGTTCTGCAAGTGGACCACAAACCAAATAAGTGCACGTTGAAAAACTTTAAGAACATCTTTCCTCTCTTCAAAATAAAAGAGGCTCGGCCGCCCAAAATAAATCCTCAAAAATCCCAAAACCCAAGCCTGTGAGTTATTGAATAAAAGCCAGAGAGACGAATAAAATTATGAGAGTTGTGCCACGCATAAGGATCTATACGAAGAACTGACGAAGGTCTCACCCGGCCGACACATTCCGCTGCCCTCACAAAGGCAGATGTGTCGTGCCCGGTAGTGAAACCCTAAAGTTTCTAAGTTTATGAAAGGCTCATAAAGGACTCGCCCCGCCGGTACATTTAGCTGCCCTCATAAAGGCACATGTGTCGTACCCGGTAGTGAGATTCTAAAAAGCATAGACAGCCCCTCCCCCCCTTGAAGGGGGAGCTACACTTCAAAGCCTTTAGCCAACCCTCATACCCTTTCTAGCTTCCAGTAGGTTTTTCAGAGAGGTATAAAGCTGATTAGAGTCAACAACATGCACAAAATAAGGTGGTCCCAATGCAAACTTTGAGATACGGAAAGAACCTGAGATCCAAGCAACTCTCGAAATCCGAAAGAATCAAGGCATGCAATAAGATTTGATATGACCCCAGGGGAACTCAGATCAAGAATTGAAGCAAGAATGTGGAAATCCTAAATAAAATCGCCTCATCATTACATGTCTCAGCTCTATCTAACTAGAGGACAAGCTAGACTCTAAGTTAGGGGGGGTGATAACCTCCTATTTTAGTCGTTTATCTTAGTCTTTTTCCCTAGTTTTCCATACTCTTTTTAAGTTTAAACTATACATAATCCTAATTTTACCCCTTTTTGTAAATACACCATTAGACTAACTTTTTCCTTTTATATATGCAGAAAAAGCACAAAAAAATCATAAAAGAATAACCCAGCCTCAAGACCGCATGAATCCAACCGGTCCCGAGACCGCATGGAGTCAAACGGTCTCAAGACCGCATGAAGCCAACCGGTCCCGAGACTGCATGGAGTCAAACGGTCTCAAGACCGCATGAAGCCAACCGGTCCTGAGACCGCATGGAGTCAAACGGTCTCAAGACCGCATGAAGCCAACCGGTCCCGAGACCGCATGGAGTCAAACGGTCTCAAGACCGCATGAAGCCAACCGGTCCCGAGACCGCATGGAGTCAAACGGTCTCAAGACCGCATGAAGCCAACCGGTCCCGAAACCGCATGGAGTTCAAACGGTCTCAAGACCGCATGAAGCCAACCGGTCCCGAGACCGCATGGAGTTCAAACGGTCTCAAGACCGCATGAAACCAACTGGTCCCGAGACCGCATGGAGTTCAAACGGTCTCAAGACCGCATGAAGACAAACGGTCCCGAGACCGCATGGAGTTCATACGGTCTCAAGACCGTTTGAAGCCAAACGATCTCACAGTCCAAACGGTCTTGAGGCCCCAAACGGTCTTGAGGTCCAAACGGTCTCCAAACCGTTTGGACTTCACTCAAAGCCTATAAATAAGACCCCAAGGGTCCTCCAAGGGGGAGACAGATCTCAGACGCCCAAAGGCTGCCCCTCCAGTTCCAGAGCAATTCCATCCTTCATCCATTGTCTTAAGGCTACCAGTTTGAGGTCCACATCTCATCATCTAGCTACCTTATCTCTCATCAACAAAGAAGGTGGGAGGAGAAGATCCTTCATCAAGGCAACCACGAAGTGTGAAGATCATTACTCTCTCCACCAAGGGTTCAACCTTCCCTCCTCCATGGAGATGTCGTTATTTCTCTCTCTTCTCACCCCTTCCTTTGCTCTTGAGATGAGTGAGTAGTCCTTTTCACTAGGGTGTGGGGAGTAGCCCCGCTACCCATGTTTTCATTTCATGCAATGTAATTCAATCGTTTGCAATAGAGATACTCTCCTTTTGGCTCAACATCAATCGTTTAATGAATGCGTGTTGCTTGATCATCAACTTGTGTTACTTACTGTCTCTTGGTATGAATTGTCTACGTTTATACCCTTAGATCTGAATATTGATTGAATGTTGGTTCTAGACATATGTAGTCACCATATGTCTGTTTCGGTATCTAGGAGTGCTTTCACGAGTGGAGTAAACTCACTCCCATCGTTGCACTTTCATACTATGAAATGGAATCAGTTGACGTATGGAAGTGCAACCTTGGTAAGGTCGAGGAACACACTTCATGAAGGAGTAATGCAAAGTAAGTGACCATTCGTTAGGGGATGGCTGGCATTGCAATACTCCACACTCCTCGTAGTTGGTTATCCGAAAGGAAGATAAGTCTACAAAGATACTAGCTGATTGGTTTCTCTTTGCAGGTCTTTTTATTATGTTGCATGTCTTGATCCATGTGTAGTGGTGTGAAACCCGATAACATCCTAGTGGTTTTTAATCATTGTTTACAACCTTAATTTCTACTTTCTTGCTTTACTTTCCTTGCACTTAGCTTTAAACCAAATCAAACTTTCGATCTAAATATCAACTGTTAAGTAGTTAAGTACGACTAAAATGTTTTCCATCTTGATTACATCAAGACCGTTGTCCCGAGGATTCGACCCTTAACTATACTACGATAAGACTTCCACGTGTCCTAGCATACGTGGGTGGAGATCTTACCATAGTACTAGCAAGGCTAAACTTAGGAATTCATCATCTCTAGGATTTTTAGTGGCGTTGCAAAACTCCATCAACTGCCCCCTCCTCCCCAGGGCCTGAAGGTCACCTCCAGCCACCACCCTAGCTCCGCCGCACCCTTGTGCACACGGGGCACTTCTAGATTGTGGCCAAGATGGCCGGTCTCAAGTGTACCAAGCCCGCAACGTGTGGCTGCTCTTACAGCCGTGTTGTTGCTGCTGCGCATGGGTTAGGGCATAGTGGTGATGGCCAAGCTTCTTGCCAGCATCATGGGGCATCATGCTTCCATCGTGATGACTTCACGGCTCCTAACTGGTCTAGAGATAGCGCTATTCTCTTTGGTTAGGGTTTTGAGCAAAAACAAAGAAGAAGAAGGGAGTGGGTTGCATGGAATCCTCTTAGACTCACACCAAGGGGTCTACCCTTATATAGGGGAGGGTAGCAATGCCCTAACATGCTTGCCCACGAAGAAAACAAATCCTTTTCCCAATAGGAAACCTATTTTCCATATTTAGGTATAATATCTATCTTTTAATCAATTCCTTGTTTATCCATAATCCTTGGTTATTAAGGAATCCGAAAATTATCTCTTTTATTCTCTTTGTGCTTGGCTTTTAATCCATTGACCATGAAATTCTACTTTCTTAAAGCTAATAACATCTCTTTTTGATAATATCAAAATTGCATTAACTATGTATCATATTATCCTCATATTTCTAGTATTTGTATTTTCTCTTTCTTCTTCTCCATTGGGACTCCTTGGATCCCAAGAAATCCTAAGATTTCGAAATCCTTTTTAGTGGATACTTATTATCCTTCTAGATGCATCTACATCCATTATTTGTCATTATCTTACTTATTTCTTTATTCAAAGATTTCTTTTCAAGGATTTCTCTTTATCTTTTATTTCCTTTTCCTCTTTTCCTATTTCTTTTATTAGAAACCACATATAAATGAAATTTATTCAATTGTGGCCATTAATGCCACTTTCTAGAGATTTCCATGTATTTCTCATAAATACTTTGCTTAATATTCATTATCTTGTATCTTTTTATAATATTTGGACTTTTCTTCTTTTCTTCTCTTTTATATCCATTATTGGATTAATATAATAATAGGAACCACGAAATTCCCATCAAAAGGGAGATTTGCAAAGAAATCCATTCTTTGAAGCAAATCATTCAACCTTTTCTATTAAGTCCATATTCATAAAATCATTACATTTCAATTATGAAAACATATGCAAAATTGGGGTTGTAACATCAATAACTTTGTGGAAAGTTGTGATATGTTGAAGGACGATAGGGTCCCAACTACATTGATCTACTTGAAGCTATTCTGTTACTCACTATCAAACAAAGCAAATGCATGGTTCCTTAGTCTCCCACTAGAATCAATAGAAACCTAGAATGAAATGATAGATGTCTTCTTCGAGGGACACTTTTCACCCCGAAAGACCAATGAATTGGTTGGAAAGATCCACAACTTCATGCAGCATGTTGAAGAGTCATATTATAAAGCATAGGATGGATTCTAGATCATGCTCAAGAAGGTCCCTCATCATGGGATTGATTATGGGCAGGTGAAGACATTCTACTATGATCTACATAAAGGGGCAATGACTAGTCTAGATATCATAGGAGCAGGTTTCTTCCTAAATAACAAAGCTACCAGGTGTCATGAGATCTGAAAGAACATGGCCAAGAATCAATCATGGGGAGAGGAGCAAGAAGCACCAAAAATAATTAAAAGTTCTATGAAATCAAAAGAGATCACTAACTTAAAGCCTAGATGGAGAGGGTCTCAAGGAAGCTAGAGCACAAATCTGGCACCTCATCTCACAGTAAAGAGGAGGAGTGCATGTACTAGCATCAATGATATCAACATGATAGAGGTCCTAGTAAGATAGGCATGAGTGGAGATATGTTGGATATATTGGTGAGTTAGAATGAGGCTTTACTTGAACAAATAAAAAGGGTGCAACATAATCAAGAGGCACATATCTACAACACTAAAAATCAGATTTCTCAGTTTGAAGTGGAGGTGGCATCCAGAATGACGCCCATTGAGCAAGGATTTATTGGGAGCATAGAGATAGCACAACAAGATCATCAAGTAAATTGCATCTCTATTTTTGAATAAATGGAGCTTGCTACTGAGGATTTACTAGATCAGCACAATCTAGAGACAGATTGGGTGTATGTGCTAAAAGTTCCATTTCCCCACAGCCTGTATAGAAGACCAGTGGCATCACTAGTACAAAAACTATCTATAGCATCAGTTAAAACAACCCTATAATGTCGGTTAAAAACTGACACCTAGGTGGGTGACACTATAACCACAGGTCTACGATGTCAGTTCCTTGGGGAAGGAAAAATTGAGGAAAAAGATCCAACATCAATTGCGTGGATAAAAGAAATCGGCATAGATAGAGATCTTAAGCATCATTTGCATGCTTTAAACCGACATTGAAAGAGCCATACGATATCACATTTGTAACTGGTAAAGGATCCGACATCATCGGTTCGTAATAAACTGAACCTATCATGATGTATAGTGTCAACTATAGTCCAAATAGCTGATGATTTTAATGGAAGCGACAGTTTTATCTAACAAACCAATAACTATGACCTGCTACCCAGTGAGGCCGCGATGTTCAACATGATCGTTTTGATTTTATCCTTTAATGTTAGTTATTTTACTAAAACTGACAAATTAGGCCTATGGTGCTAGTTTTTTTGATACAACTGACGACTAAGTTTTCTTTTTAAATGGCAAGCTTGCAGCCTACTGCCTGGCTGGTCAGTAGGATGCAGAACCTACTATTTAGTTCTAAACTGTAGGTTAACAACATCCTATGAGTTCATCTTCACAACAGGCCACCAAACCTGCAATAACAAACATAATATATATGCACATAATTTTGTTCATTCTCTAATTCCACTTCATCACATGTGCAATCATAATTCATTCATCTTCACATTCCTTCACACACATGTTACTTCATTTACATATATACCAATTTCATTCTCATGACATGTAGAAAAATTCATTTATTCATTCATCTTCACATGCACAAGAAGTCAAAAGCACCACGTGTATAATAGAATTTATGACATCAAACTTTAGAAAAACCATTCTTCTTTACACCAATCAAAATAAAATCTGACATCCCTTAAGAAGGATCATGCCCATTGTTATTGTGTCTCATCTAGTTGTTCTCTTGTATAGGGACTGTGTACGTCTACTAGCTTTTCTTGCGTATTGAAGGCTTTCATTTTAAACACCTAGAAAGAGAATGATGTATATAATTAGTAAGTTTGAAATGTTCATATTATCTAATGAGACTATATACTTATGATGATCAAGACTATATGGATTACATTATGTATCTTGTTGATGTCTAATGTCACATATCTGACAATCATGTCCATATACCGCATCACATAGTATGTGCATGGCCAACCGTTGTCTTGTACAAAACACTATAAATTTCAACATACAAAATGTTAATACATAAAAGTAAGCATAGTTTGCGTAAATATTCATCTGAGTCAGAAAACTACCTCAACATTCTCCCAAACTATCACTTTATTTTTTTTTCCACCTTTCCTCCAACTTTTTTGAAACATTTTAATGCCCTATAAGTTAATGTAACACATTGAATTGACATTAGGAAATAGTCATGTGATATATATATGTTAACGGATATAAATATAAACATTTACTCACCATGTGTGCCTATAAATAGTGCCATACACCTACATTGAGGACCTATTGAGTCAAATAGGTCTGGTGCAAGCCAACCAGGTAATTTAGGAGGAGGTGGAGGTGGAGGTGGAGGTGGAGGAGGAGGAACTGTAAGGGGTTTCTTAGGCCCTATGTCCTACTTTGATAAAGTGAATTTTCCCCTAATTTTGTTTCATTCCTATTTTGCCCTCATTATTTTCACTCATGACCTCAATTTATTTTTCCTTGGCTACTTGATCAACGTTGATACTTAAATTGGAAATATAATGATCAACATGGTTTTTATATACCTTGTGACACTACAAATTAAGTTAAATTATCACTTTACCCAAAGAAGTGCATTTGGTCATATAACTTCATTTTTTGGATCTCATACTTTTTCCAAATATTGTACAAATTATTTTGAACCTATGGTCCAAATTTCATTCCATTTGGACATTCCTACAATTATCTAGAATTCTAGAAGTTTATTGTGTTAAAAATCCATTTTCCCTATTTTATTTAACCTTTTCTAGGTCAGCGATACGCAGCCCACTTTAGTATAAAACCCTGGCCCTTAGATCTACTTCCAGTGGATCATGGCATGTTCATGTGGATGTGGTCAAGCCATCATCTTCAGCCTCCCGCTAATTGCGGGGAGGAGACAATGAAACCAAAGCATTCAATCTACCAACTACAACCAAGATTTGAAATTCTAATCACATAGAATTGTTCGTTCTGTTTCACCATCAAAAATTTTCCCTCAAATCTCCTTCTCACTCTGGCAACCTTGGTTTGCAACCAAGGACCGATCTAGTCCTAACCCTAGCCCAATACTATAAAAATACCCCCCAATGCTTGCCGCCACCACACCATTCTAGAAATCTCACCCTTACTCACTCCCTCAGCCCTGAGCACCATCTATTTCTCCTCCCGATTATATGATATCTTCAACGCTCTGATGCACTTCCCGATTAGACGTTCCTCCATCCTGCACCATCTACCCAAATCCCGACCTCCCAACTAAACTGTGAGGTCATGGCGAACTAGGATGGCCTACCCATTGCCAAACTGGAACCCCCCTACTCCCATCTCCCATAGCACCGATGAGGTCCTCTACCCCACTTTTTTGGACTTGCGAGGAAGTCTAAATGAAGGAGAATGGGATCCCAAACTATAGGTTCGAGTGAAATAAATCAGATACGAATCTCAACAAACCACAAATCAACTCAGCAAATTAGGAATCAGACCGGTCATATAATCCTATGAACTAGCGAGCCATGCCTCCTATGTATCTCAATCATATTCGTCCAATTGTGAAATCAAAAGGACAATCTTTTTCTCAATTAGGGTACTTCCTCTCTCTCTAACAAATAATCAATAAAATTGCTAAATCTTGATTAGATCCTAGAAAATGCATTCTAATTCCAAATATATCAAAATTATAGTCCACTTTCATCAAAATTTAGCCTGATTTAATAAAAATGGCTGCAAGACTTGATTCACATATCTACTCTCATATTTTTAAATCATCTATTCAAATGCATAAATGTGACCTTTTCTTGTTAAATACTTGATCATTTGACCTAATATTTGATTCGTGACTTTCCTTATCAAGTCTAATCTGATCTTGAGCAAAAACCTATCATAATGATAATCTAGAGACTTGATAATGACATGAATATTGATGATAATAATTAGGGTTAGATATATGTTCCTAAAATACCTAGGTAGGTCATTCATACTCAAAAATATACTTGACACTTGAATAAATGTTGAACATCTTGGTTGATCATAAGTGAATGACCTAATCATAAGGTTATATTGTATTGAGTATCCCTAATCTTGATAATTGAAACATGATCTTCAAATATCATGATCTTGACCCTTGATCCAAATCTTTTTGATCTAGGATCTGACTCGAGGGGTTGACCTATTACTTGTTGAGATCTTGTACTCTAAAAATCAACCAAGAAGGTACTCTTTTGTATTAATTCCTACTTGAATAAAGTAGTTGTATTGAATGATATTTATATGTGCCTCTTGAAAATCGTGGCTATGTTTTTATTTGAGCTACAACGTTCCCTACTAAGTATTCTTCTGATTTTCTATATTATAGTTTACGACACACCTGAAACATTAATGATATTATTACCCATTATGATTGTCGGTAATAATGATTGTTGATATTGAGTACAAGCGACCTCCTCATCCGGAGGGTGGAACTTTTACATACCATTGAGATCCTACCTCATATGGAGGGATGGAGCCTGGTGACCTCCCCCATCTCGTTGGGGCGATGGAACCACATACAAATATAAGCATGCTTCTCGATATCAACATAATGCAATACCTTGTAATAAAATCATGTCGGATAAATGTTGTTTTGAAAATCACTTGTCTATTATTTTTCTTATAATTCCTTCAAAGTACTATATTTTGCTATAAATGTTTTCAATTATTTAATATTTGTTCTTTTCAAAGCATACAGGTGCATTTGCATTGATTGCATCTCGATTTACTTGATTTTAGGCATACCCGATGAATCATTATGAAGACTAGATCGCTTCTACTCTTGACAAACATTGATGACAAGAACAAATTTGCAAAATCCTAATTTGGATCGGTTAGTTTATTTAAATCTCTTGTTTTATGAGTTATTAGTTCTTATTGTATATGCCATTGTGTGAGATCCATTTGGGAAACCTAGGGATGGGTGCTTCAATCCTTTTACCATTGTCTAGGTAGTGGGATTGGGATTGGGGTAAGAATGGTTCTGTGACATTTGGTATCAGAGACTACACACTCTCATATGCATTAAGTAAATAACATCTCGAGTCCCCTGAACCCAGGAAACCTTAAAGTCCATAATGACGAAAATTGTGGTGTCTAGGCTCGGGGTTCTGGCATAATTCCTCCTATCTGTCTTCATGGTGGTTGAGGTTCCCCGATCTACCTGACCTTAGTTGATCCAAAACTGGACCTAAAGGTTCTCCATTGAAATCCTAGAGAGTCTTCCAATTATCTTATCTTCTCTCTAAGGATTACACAGAGACCACCTATTAGTTTGAAGTAGGGTGACTCCTCTCTTTGATAAGTATCATGACTAGATATGCACTCGCCCTATTTTTGTGTAGTATGGGAATCAAAAAAAAATTTCAAATAAATTTTGAAACTATATAGACTAATATCCAATAATTTGATATTTTCTTAACTCAGCCTATGTGATTAAAGGACTCATAAATGGATGTACCTTGTAGATGGCCCCACAAACCTGTAGTCAAAGATTAATACCCTATGGAACCAATAATGACCAAGAAGGGAAGATCGATAAATGGAAGATTGAGAAGAAAAGACATGAAGAAAAGGAAAATACAATTGAGAATAAGAATGTTCTTGAAGAAGAAGTTGAGAATGAGGTGGACAAGGGAAAAATACCCATGCACAATAATGTTGATGGTGATGAGGATGAACCAAAAAGGGTCATCAAGGATGATGGTTGGGAAGTACAAACCAAAATACTAATGGATGATATGACCAAATGGGCAAAATATACAACATCGATAATTCCTGGAGGAGTCCAAATCATCATGAATGCCTTTACCCCTACATTCAAGCTCGTAGTCATGGAGATAGAGACAGTATTAGAGGTTGGAATTGAAAAGCAGGATGTATTAAATTGTAAAATCTAGTTATCAGTTAGAAGGCCATATCAATACTCACTAGCAATGAAAGAACCAATGAAATCATTACTAGATCTAGATTATGATCGGTTGATTAGTCATACTTTTTAACTTTTTTAAACGAACCATGTACTCGCCATATCTTTGAAAATTGAGTTTTGATTTAATGGTGTAATGGGGTCACTACCCTATGATTCAGAACATATCATTAGATTGAAATTCACATCTGAATTAGAGCCATTTAATTGTATCTATTTTGAACTTCAATATTCTCAACCATGATACTAGTAGGTTTGATACATAATGTCTAATATACAAAGAGTGATAACGAGAATAGTTATACATGGATGGACCCTTATCGAATCACGCACATGCATACTCGAATAACTGAATTGTACTTTCTAGATCTGACTCCCCTAATCATGTTCACATCCCTATTTATGACTACCTCTAAATTATGGTCATGTTGATTATCTAGAGTTGGAAAGGTAATCCCTTCCACCCAATTTTGATTACTTGACCTAAGTCTCCAATATATCAAGTCTATGAGAATAATGATTTTTTATCTTGAATCTTGATTTAAATGTTAACTATAGCTTGTGGATAAGTTCCTATGAAGACCTAAGTCTATATCATTCATCGATATCAATACCATGGTAATAAAATTGGTGATTGATATCAAAATATCTTGAATACTTCTTAATTGTTGCTCGGATATTGAATACAGATGAATGATCTCCCCTAAGGTCTAAATTGGAATCTAAACCCCAAGCTTTGAAATGTTTGAACCTATGAACTTTATGTCCAAACTTTGACCCTCGATATTGACGTAAAAAATCTTAAAACATGATATGAATCTTGATATTTATGTGACTCATATAATCACCAATGTGGATCTTGAGATCACACATGGTATGACTAGTGACTTTCATATCCCCAAAAACTCAGATCTTGAAGATGTTGACTTAGTAATGATTTTTTGAGGATGGTAATGTTGAATATATGTTAGGATTAGTTTCCTAAAACTAACCTAAGTCTAGATCATTCACCCACCACGAATATACTTGATGAAGAAATTGATGTTTAAATTTTGAAGTATTTCTAGATTGTTATGGGTGGATTTTCACACGTGTGATCTGGATAGGAATAAAAACCCTATACTTGCATGTTTTGAACCCAAAACTCTAATGTTTGAATCTTGAATCTTGAATCACGATATTGTTAGTACATGACCCAATTTAATTCATGATGTATAATCTCAACTCTCGATCTCAATTCTCACTCTGTATGGAACATGACTTGAATGTTAACTCATTTAGTGAGTTGTGATCTTTTGACCTGTTAACTGACAAATGCAAGTTTATGAGAGACTGTTGATGTGGTTATAATGTTGAGGACATGATTTTGATTATATAGTTGAGAGTGTTACAATAGTTGAGGATACAACTTGGATTGGATAGTCCCGATGTTTGAGGATGTTTTGAATTTTGGGGACAAAATTACTCTTAAGGGGGAAGGAAGTGATAAAGTGAGTTTTCACCTATTTTTGTTCAATTCCTATTTTTCCCTCATTATGTTCACTCATGACCAAAATTTATTTTTCCTTGACTACTTGATCAATATTGATACTTAAATTTGAAATATAATGATAAACATGGATATCATATACCCTGTGACACTACAAATTAAGTTAAATTATCACTTTTTCCGAAGAAGTGAATTTGGTCATATAA